>JAAALK010000288.1:88578891-89778891 GCA_019279435.1 Zizania palustris
GTATATGGCCGTGATGAATGAGAGAGTGGTACGAGATGCCCTGAAGGAGTGTTTCGAGCATCTCAAGTATAACATGAAGCTTCTAGTAGAGCATGAATGGATCTGAATCCGACTCTTTCTGAATATGCCAAAGAGTTTAACTCCATGTTACACCAAATTTGCACGTTTCTAAATATCCGCTCAAAAGAGATTGCAGATTAAGGAGAAATTGAAAAGACTCTCGCTATTTTCCACCCAAATATGGCAGAATCCACACATAACCACCGTCAATCAAAATACATGAAGTATTCTGAATCGATTGACTAGTTGTAGCTCAACGATGTTCAGGATGAACTCTTAAAGGACTTCGTTTCGCAGCACAATGAAAGTGCAATTGCTTTGAATCTAATGTTGTTGCTTTAAAAGTTGTGTAAAACCCATCATAAGAAATGGAATAAGGATGAAAGAAAGGTGATGGCACATGAAATGAAGCGCCTAGTGACGAGAATGGCAAGACAATTAAGAAGAATGTCAAGCCATATGGTTCGAGAGTTTACAAAGACACCAAAGCACATCATAGAGAAATACTAAAAGTAGCAACTTGAGATATACCTCACCATCGTAGTGAGTAAGGACACTCTCATGATTAAGACTGCACATCTCTCATGATAGGTGGCAGTGTCTATAAAATCTCTATTAATTTTCTCATGATGTCAATAGAAATATACTAATGTCATCATAAATAAAAACAACTACAAATGAAGAAGTAGTCAACCTACATACATACTCTATTTAGAATTAGAGTTCTTATATCATTGGAATGCAACTAAATAATAGAGTATTGAATAATTTTAACTCTAGAAGAGCGAATTGAATGAAAGATTAGAAGTTTTCGAAGAGCAAATATATTTCACTGTAATAAATGAATTATTTTCAGTATGTCATAACATGTTTAAGGCATTTATTTTTCTATTGCTACTTCCTCGCACATGAAAAATTGTTTTAGACTAGAATATCGTGTAGCGCCCAAATAAAAAGGAATGAATTAATTATGGTTTGTAGATCCATAAATAAAATCTTGAAAAGAAATGTTTCTAGATGAATGAGAACTAGAAATATTATGACTGTTGCTAGAAGTAACAAATGTATTTTGTAGCCTCTTGAAGACACAGGGTCATATTATTTGTGGGATAACATTGCATAGCAATGAATCAATGTTGTATCTTGAACACACTTGATATTTCTTAAGATTGGTAGAAATTGAATAAATTATACTAGAAATATACATTCTTTAATATTTGAGCTATACTATAAATACACTTGAAGTGCACACTACTTTAAGACTTTATTTCTCCCATTT
Organism: Zizania palustris; assembly: GCA_019279435.1. Classification (NCBI taxonomy): domain Eukaryota; kingdom Viridiplantae; phylum Streptophyta; class Magnoliopsida; order Poales; family Poaceae; genus Zizania; species Zizania palustris. The sequence continues at coordinate 88,580,231 of JAAALK010000288.1, forward strand.
AGAATATGCATTATGTCAATTTTGGTTTTTCAATTCTGAGAAAAATAAATTGACAACCCATATGGTTATAGCTTAAAAGTGAAATAATTTTCTAAATCATGAAAATTAGCGTGCCTATATGCACCACTAGGAAATTAATCACTAGACCAATGTGAAATTCTCTTATTAAACCCATGTATGGGCCATTATAAAACTGCTTGAAGTTCATAAATCTTTGTAATAGACGCATGCATATCTATTATTTTATTGACCCTCATGTCTTGATCATCAAAACAGTCCACCTGAATGGACAATGCCACATAATAGCGTTTGATGACTAATGTATTGACATGAGAGGCAAAGTTGTGCACTAAGTATCATTTGTACACCTGAATGGACTATGAAGAATTAGAAGAATTGTTATACCATTGTTGCAGGGTTGTAATTTATCCGTCATGAATATGACATGCAGTCCTAAATGCAGCGCATCTCAAATATAATTCAAACTATTGGCATACAACATCTACTCAACAATAGTGCAACTAGCGTTGAATTTTCCATCTCAAATGAACGGAGATTTACTTGTAGCCTACTATTTTTATAATTTTCAGTCATTCAAGGGAGAGAATGAACTTTTACATGAAAAATTTTGGTAAATTATGGTAGAAATGAAAGAGATTGTGCACATTACATCACACTAGTGAATGCAATATACTAGAAGTACAGAAAGAACCTAAGTGCCAAATAAACAGAAGTTATATTGTCTAATTGTTTTTGTGATTTGAAAAGCACGACTAAGTTGCATTACCTAAATGTAATGCAAAAGAGATGGTGAAATACCGAAGAAAGAAAGGTATCCCTCATCTCGTCTAGAGGCCTCGAACCAAAAAAATAATAAGATGAGAACTCTGGTTCTTCATGTCCCCAAGTAACCAAAGACATCTGATGAAAACATGACATATGAGCTTATCATACTTAATCACAAAAATTTTCTCACAGAAAGAAGAGCTAGTTGAGATCTGACAAATGATATGGAACCTCAGAAATAAGCATATCAATATGAATCTTCTCATGAAGGAAGAGATCAGCGATAAGGTGCACACAAAAATAGTGGCTAGTACATTAAAGGACCTTGTTCCTATGATGGAAAATAATTGTGAGTAAGATGATGAAGCATCAAAATGTGCAACCCATGATTAAATAACTAGAAGTTATAGAAGTTCGGATGAATCCTATAATATAGCAACTATCAATTATCTGCATTTACTATTCAATATTGCCACAATCATAAATCTTGATCTTGAGCATGTATCACTTGTTGATGAATAAAAATGTCAGATTGAGAAGATTGTAAGAAGGCGTTGACAACTGAATTGTTCGACAAAATAAGAAGAAGAAAACAATAAGAGATAAAGCACGGCATGTTGTATAAAGTTTTCACTTAACTAGCATGAGCTGATTGTGAAATACTACCTCCATTTTTGAATGTAAGTCATTCTAGTATTTACTAGATTCATATATAGATCAATGAATCTAAATACATAATGTGTCTAGATTCATTGATCTATATATGAATCTGAAAAATGCCAAAATAACTTACATTCGGAAACAAAGGGAGTATATTCTTTCATCATGGGCTAAATTACTTTTAGAAATATAATCTCAATGACAGTCAATTAGCAGATGAATATTGAAATCAACTAAAAGTTGAAAGAATCAATATGAAATTGAAATTTGATTTGAAGTCAAATTATGAAGGCATACGAAGTACCATGCCTTGAACCAAAATAGAAAAAATAAAAATAGTCTTAGTAGTATACAGTATATTTCTCGGAAAAATTGCAACATAAATAATGAAGATTCCTGAATAGATTATGAATATGGTCTGAATACCATATGGAATTAAGGAAACAAACTCATTGTTTGAGTTTGAGTTTGAAATGAAATGTTTGTATAGAACCAAGTTTGCTTAGGCTTGCAGCTAGAGCATGTGACTGATAAATTCTAGCACATTAGTCTACTACACTCAGAAAGTGTTAGAGAAATTTGGCTTTGAAAAGTCATTTATATCCAAAACTCTCATGGATAGAAGGTCACTGCAAGAAGACCATAAATCCATATAGATCTAGAAAAGAGGGGGAGAAATTTTGGGGATCAAAATTCCCATACTTAACTAGGCACGCTAATGTGCTTGGCCTATTGTACTAGATTGGATATTACATTTGTTGTAAACCTATTTGCATGTCAGCATCTTCCGTATTATCCATGAAGATAATTGTTGGACCGGAAACGGCGACCAGAGGGGGGGTGAATGGGAGCTTTTAAAATTTCTGGCTAAAAACTAGCCTTCGGTTTCAGTTCTGTCTTCTGCGGAACAGGCTTCGAACACTACCTTCGAAGGTCTGGTTCGGAGGTACTTCGACACCTTCGAACACAGGCTTTGGAGGAGCAAAAGTTCGAAGCCAAGAAGACTTCGCTCCACTTACAACCCTCGAAAATCTACTCTGCTTAGTCAGTGCAGGCTCCGCACACAGGGTGCTTCGAGCAGGCTTCGCACTTCACCCTTCGCAAGAGTGGACAACCCTCTGAGGACTTCGACCAAGTACTTGGCAGCAGCAACTGGTGCTGAGCTTCGTACACGAAGGTCTACACGCACACAAACAGACTACACTAGGGGCTTCGACACAAGAAGCAAAACGGGCCTCGGTCAGGGCTACGCTAGTAAGCAGCGAGGTCTCGCCTCCTGTTACACAGAGCGAACGCACACTGACAAAACACACCTCGCACAAAAATAGCCTTCGCCTCAACAGGCTTTGGTGCACTACAACAGGCGAGGTATGTAACGCGAGCTCAAGCAAAAAGCACAAAGAAGCAGGGCTTCGCCGCTTGAACAAGGAACACAAAAATGAACTCTCTGGATGTATTACAATAGAAGTATGTGGCTACAGGAGCTCAACAGTAAATGCTCAAAGTGTTAAATGTTACCTACCGAGCCCCCATATTTATAGCCCACAGTTCACCCAAAGGAAGTGACTACTTTACCCCTAGGGTTTACACAAGATTTGACTCTACAGAACTAAGGGGTACAAAAGGTAGTCCACCTTTATTCTGGAGGCTTCTCTGTCAGCTTTGCAGAGGGGACAGTGTCAGCCTTTTACAGAACAGACAGTGTCAGCCTTTGCAGTCTTTGACTTTTTGCAGCCTCCCATCGCACGCGAGGGTGCGGTAGCTTCGGTGAGAAGCCTTGAGCCAGATGGCCTTCGCTCCACCGAAGTCAGTCTCCGATACAGTGACGGTTTTGAGCCGAAGCCGTCAAAGCCCTTGGGCCTTCGCACCAACACCTCCGGAGTCGATCACCACGGCTTCGCAGCTACACCCAGCTCGAACTCTGTCAGTCCGTGTACCGAAGCCATGCAGGCCGAAGTACCTCAAGTCATCCTCACTCCGAAGCCCCACCTTCGGAGTACCACCCTTCGAAGTCCCTCCTTCGTCCAAGGCCTTCGCATGAAGCATTCCATGAGCACTTCGTCGCAGTGTCTCACCCCGAGCACACTCCTCGACGAGCCTCACCCGGACCATGCCTTCGATGCGCCTCGACTTCTGAGACCTTCGTCGGGCCATCTTCGAATGTCTCCCTCCGGAGCACACTTCGAATTTCTTGCCTCCGCAGAGGACTTCTTCCAACCAACTCCGAAGTCACTCCATTCGGAGTACCTTCGAAGTGTCTCACCTCCGAGGACTTTGTCTCGGAGTACCTTCAGTCGGAGCCACGCTCCGCACTCTCTGCCTTCACCTGGCACGACTCGACCCGAGGACCGACCCGGACCACCTTCGCAGCCACCGTGACGGAGCTCCCCGTTCCCCTGGCATCAAGCCTCCCGCTTGACCCAGGTTCACCTGCTGCGAACCTTGTCCGTTGCCTCCGAAGTCCCTGCGCACCACCGACAAACAGACAAGTGTATCCAGTACTTCGGAGACCTCTCCGGGTTAGCAACCTCCGGTACACACTCCGGTGTACCGCACAAAGTACCGAACCCTTCGGTACACACCCAGTCATCGTGTACTGTCGGACCCCTCCGACAAGCACACTCCGCTGCACAGCTGCAGCAAGCAAACACCGAACACACTTCGGTGACACCACCTCCGAACACACTTCGGAGGTCCAACCTCCGAACACCCTTCGGAGGTACCCTTCGAACAGAGGGTAAAAGTCTGTCAATCACTCATCACAAAACACCGAAACCAACCCTTGGTTTCTCAATAATGTAACTTAAGTTGCACAAATGTTGTCAAGATATGTGAAGAGCAATTTGATGAAGCTCATAAACATTAAGTTCTTATATGCTCATGAATTGAATAAGACAGATGAAATAAAGGTGATGCACACCAAGTCATATGATAATCTCGCAGATTGTTCATTAAGTCTCTTCGAAAACATCTAGCTTTGAAAGATGTGTTAGTTAAACTTATATTTGTATATTTTAAGAAAAAACATATTGACAAGAAGAATTGAATCTTAGTTAAACAAACTAAATACCTAAATTGATTTTAAAAATCTTATGAAATTCATATTTGGCTGAATTGTATTCCCTTAAGGACTAGTTTGGAAGCCTAAAATTCCAGCCCAGGAATAAACTTACTGGGAATTTGGATTCCCAAACCAGCCCTGAACGAGTTTTCAAAGACCTACTGAACTCAATCGTAAGCGGCCCGTTACGATGGGCGGAGTCGGCGCACCGCCGAGATGAACGATGCATCCCACCATTTAGCCGGCGGAGCCGTCGCGGAAGGGCAGCCCGCAGGCAGCCTAATCACCAAGGGGAGCAAGCCAAGCCCGCGGCCGGCTGCCCCGCATGGCCAGGGGCGGAGCCAAGATATTGGTTGTGGGTTCCCAGGAACCCCGGTGGGAAAAAAAATTAGTTATCAGTAACAATTTTTTACCTTTTGTGCACCCCTTAAACATAATATGGTGTACCGCTTAAAGTGATGCACCCTCTTCAACTTTTCTTTAGCTCCGTCACTGCGCATGGCGGCATTCCCATCTCGACGGCGGGAACGGCCGCCCCTCGCCGCCGCCGGGTCGTCATCCAGGTACACCGTTGTGACTCGTGCGATTAGCAGTAGAAGGGTAGAAGCATAAAATCGAAGAGTAGATTGCACATGTTGCAAGAACATTTTGCTGAGTTCAGTTACAAGTAGTTCTCGGATTTATGGTGCCGATATATACGGATCACCTTTATTTATTTTCGAGCGATCTGCATTATACTATGCGACATCGGCGTAGAAATCTCGGATCGTGATCCGCACTGCGATCGGGATCCTTACTGTGTGATGCTCGTTGTACCAAGTTAGGCTGCCGAATGAGTAGTCCCCTTGCACTTTCCACAAGGGTGCCATGCTGACCTTGAAGGTGATCACTTTCTTTGTGACGTTGAAGACTAGTGTTGGAGGTTCAACATCGATCTTGACTCCTAGAGGACTATGTATAGCAGATTGGTAAACTTCATCGACGTTCCCCACATTTGTGACTGTTCTCTGCACCTTGATTGGATGCCTTAGTTCAGGAATTGATATAGAAGGCAGGTTGAGGTGATAGGCAGGTAAAGTTGTAATGTTGCAGATCTCATATTTCTTGATCTTGCAAGCAAAGAACTTGTTGTAGTCCCTTGGATCAATGTCGTAAACCAGACCAGGATCTGCAGCTTTGTTAGGATTTATGTTGCCCCCTCCGTAGTCGAATGGGTCAGCAACCTTCCGAGGTAGAGCTTCCGCTAACATTGGCATGCCATATTCATCCTCGGTTGATGCTTTTGGCATGCAAAAGATAATAACAGGTAAGAGCACATTATTTGATTGATCAACATAGTGTACACGTGTATGGCATAGTTTACCAGAAGTAACAATGGCTGATTTTAGAGCAGCATGAGACCAACGAGGATGCAGAGCCTTTAGCAATGCTACAACGCCTGCTACATGTGGTGCTGCCATTGATGTCCCTGATGCAAATACATATCCATCTTCTTTGGCTGCTAAGATGTTGACCCCAGGTGCTGCTATGTCTGGCTGATAGAGGTAGCTATAGTGAGATTATACCATTGCAATAGATTATAGACCATTGCTGATCTGTTAAGATCACTATTATCTGAAGTTTGTTGTATAGTGCTATAATAACCTAAGGTTGCCTTGGTCAAAAGGATGTGCTAAGTTTCAGCTTTCTGTACCTTAAGAACTGTAGGGTATTTGATTGATGGGCCTCTTGAGGAGAATATTGCCACCTTTGGAGCCAGGACTTGATTTCCTATAATACTATTTGCTGGCTCAATCTTAACAATTGGCAAGCTGCTTAAAATAAGCCCAGACTATTAACTATTTAAGTGTGTAAATTGTTAAGAGAATATAGCTAATAAGCTTGTTCTGTTGCCAAATATTTCCTTACCTTTCACTGCCAATATATGTTGCAACTTGAAATCCAATGTCAATGTCAACTAAAACACAGGCTATGCCTTGGCAATCTTCTGTGCTCAAAAGAAAATCCGTGGTATATAGAGCAAAGATAAGACCAGATGCTCCACCACGAATAACATCTGCATAGATATCTTTGACAAAATTTATTATTGGGCCAAAAGTTACTTCAATGCATAGAACAACTTTTCCATTGATGCTTGTGCCATTTAACACCTCCTTTGAACAACTGTATACATATAGCAAAAATATTCATCATCTAATCGTAAGTTAGCATCTAAATGCTATTAAGCTAAACATATTTTTATGAAATAAGCTAAACATACTTGCCGCCATTTACAAGTGGTTGAAATATGTTCTCGGATTCATTCGTTAACTTGTAATAGAGTGACTGGCCCTGCAAGTACGAAAGAGTTACGCATTAATGTCGAGTCCTAATTTCTTGAAGTATGATTAGTAAATAGTAGACGAAAGGGGGATTCCCAAGATTCTAACAGAGACCACGTGTCTCTAGTATGTAGTGTGTACCACTAATGTTTGCTTGTTTCCCAGGGTAATGGCGGTTGGAAAAGACCGATCAATCTTGCTTGCCGCAACTGTAATGACCCAAGGAGCTGTGTTAAAAAGGACTTGAGGTCGAGGGCCACCATTTCCCCCAGCATAAACAACGGTAATTCCCTTCTGGACTGCATGGAGTGCACCAAATGAATCGTCATCAGCAACAAGTGAGAGAGACAGGATATCGACTCCATCATGGATTGCATCATCTAGAGCAGCTAGCACTGCAGCAGTAGCAAGGTATACCCCACCAGCACCACCCTCCTGCCACCCAACCTTATAAACTGCAAGGCGTGCTCGGGGTGCACCGCCACGTGCCACCCCAGCTCCCAGACCATGGAGGTTGACCCCCTCTACCACTGCACCTGCTGCTGTAGATGCTGTGTGCGTTCCGTGCCCATTTTTATCCCGAGCAGACATGTAATTCTTGTTGAAGTCGTCTTTATGCAGACCTTCAGCATAATACCGTGCACCAATGATTTTCCTGCTGCAGTTGGAGGGCCCCCAGGCTTGTCCTAGCTGACAGACGCCCTTCCATCGTGACGGTATTGCATCATATCCATGGTCACTGAAGCTTTTTGATTCAGGCCAGATCCCTGCACCAATCGCATGTGTTGTCCTACTTAAGGTATACTCATGTGTTTATGTATAGGGAATTCTGTAGAAAAAATTTAGGCCAATTTTTTTACAGTTGATTCCCTTAAAATTGTGAACTTACCACTGTCAATTATCCCAATAATTATGTCTTCTCCATAATTGCTCCTCCGCAGAAGCTCACTGGGTGTTTTGTAGTTCAGCCCTAGGAAATCCCAGCTTCTGGTGGTCATTAGCTCATGCTTCTGGTTTGGAGTAATACTGATTATTTCAGGTAATTCTGAACATGAAAAAAGGTATAAGCATCACGTCAAAAATAAAGCTACATCAGTAACTATTCCATTTTCTTATGGGGTAATGTATTGCTTTACAGAAACACCTTCCAATAGAGAACGATTTAAATCACTTCAAATTGAAATCGATAAGCATGTGTGTGTGTTTCACTCAGTTGAGGGAACCATGCATCAGAATGAAAATTTCAGGTCTGTCATCTTAACTGATAGTGGAAGGTTTTCAACATGAACTATTTACAAGTAAATTTAGTCAGCTAAATATCAGCCCACCTGCCAGCTGTTCTGCTTGTTCTTCTGTTAGCATTGCTGCAAAGCCTGAAAAACCATGCTTGTAGCTGTATGTGATGGAGGCCAATGCCTCCTCCTTGCTGAAATTCAACTAGGAAGTTATCAGAGACAGTTATAGAGGTCTTTGGTGCCATTGAAGTAATTAACTAAAGAAGTGGGTCAAAGAAAAAGATTGCTCCAGAACCAAACCCCAAAACCTTAGAAACTTCTGAGGTTACCTTCCAAGAATAGTGCTGAGCATATCATGGTGTGAAGCAGTCACAAGAGTAGGATCATCATGTTTCTTCTCACCAAGGTAGGCGATGTACAACTATACATAAAGAGTAAAAGAAAACATCTTTTATCCTCCAATCGAATCGGTTTTATGAAACAACAAGTAGTACAGTACATCTGTTGGAAATAACAGCACTATTAGGTTTAACTTATTCCACAAATAAATCATGACGTGAAACAGATGAATACGCATAATCAGGGTAAACCAGTACACTAAACACATGAACAAAATTAATGTACTGAACATGGTAAAACCAATCTGTGCAACAGATGATACAGGTGTGTATCGGGTTGATACACGTGAGTATCAGGTGATACAGATGAGTAACAGGAGTAACAGGATGTGTGTAACAGATAATACAGGTGGGTATCGGGTTGATACACGTGAGTATCAGGTGGTACATGTGAGTAACAGGTGTAACAGGATGTGTGTAACAGATGATACAGGTGGGTATCGGGTTGATACACGTGAGTATCAGGTGGTACAGGTGAGTAACAGGTACGTACCGGATGTTCACAGATCGGACGGGTACCACGACGACGACGCGCGGTACCGGACGACGGCGACGACGAGCAGCACTCGAGCGGAGAGGAAGACGAGCCGTGGTGGACGAAAGCGAGCAGTCGCGCGGAGCGCTTCCCAAAAACCTTATTCGCCCTCTCCCGGTGCAGGATCTCGAAGACGATGGGTTCCGGAGACCTGCTCTTCCGCTCAACGGTGCACGCCGATGAGGGAACGGAGTAGACTACAAATGGCAACACAACACAGAGAGAATGGCAAAGTTCTTCTGTTTTTCCGCTCTCTTTCACCCGTCGCCTGGTGGAGAAGATATAGACGTGTGATCAGGACGTCTCTTCACTCTCCACTGGAAACTGCTGTGAAGATGAACCGTTCCAAATACTGTTGTGAAGATGAACCGTTCCAAGATGAACCGTTCCAAATTCCATCAACAGCAAAACGGAATGGCAAAAGGGAGCCGCGTCTGCGCAAGCAATCGGAGCCGATTTCGGCGGACCATTCACGCGCATGTCGTGCGCCCGCGCCCCCCGGCCCCGGCCCGTGCCCGTGCCCGAGCCCGGCCCGGCCTGGCGAGGCGAGGCGAGCGAGCGCGTGTGTTTCTCTAGTCTCCTCTCACCCACATGGGTCTAGTTGCAAGGAGAGCACCATCCCTTATAAGTTGGTCTTCCTCTCCTAGAACTAGCAAGGTGGGACTAAAGGTTCACATGCTCCCTTTACATGGTGGGCCTTTGAGATTTTTCCAGGAATTATTCTTCAAATAAATTTGGGCCAAGCCCATTTATTCAACAATCCCCCACCATAGCTCAAAGTCCCACAGAGATTTGCCAGATTCTTTGTGTTGTTTATATACCAGTGTTTTGATGGAGACCGGTTAAGGTTGAACATCCATCTAGAGCTTCAAGCTACACTTACTCACAACTTGAACAATGGACTATGCCTTGAATTGCAAGTTTTGTGCAAGTAAGTTTTACTTAAAGTCTTAACTGATACTAGGCTGCCAGTAGCCTACCCCTCGGGTGGAGTGTATAAGTCATACTCCTTGGTCTCTTCATGAGCTTACTAGGAGACTGCCCAAGTCTCCATAGATTGCGACCAACAATCGAGCTCATATAGGTGTGTTCTTTCAAGAATGCTCTGCAGGATAGCATCTTCACTAATATAGCCAACAGAACACATTAAGACAATCGTCAACCTGCCTAGCAGTTTCTGAGAGTATTGCATCTTCACTTAGAGTGGGTTAAAATTACTCTCTTCAGTTAACTGATGGCTTGTTCTTCCCAGATCCTAATTCACGGGATCGCCGATCACATAGGTTGGGTTACTGCCATAGTATAACTCACATGGGTCTCATACCCATCTCCTTCGATGCATTGTCTATCACATTCCGTGATAATCCCTTTGTAAAGGGATCTGCCAGGTTTTTAGATGTTTGGATATAATCCAATGTTATAACTCCGGAGTTTCTCAACTTCCTGACAGATTTCAATCGTCTCTTTACATGTCTAGACGATTTCATGTTATCCTTAGAACTATTCACCTTGACAATGACCGTTTGATTGTCACAGTTCATAAGGATAGCTGGCACTGGTTTTTCAACCACTGGTAAATCCATCAATAGATCACACAGCCATTCTGCTTCAACAGTAGCTGTGTCTAGTGCCGTGAGCTCTGCTTCCATGGTTGACCTCGTCAATATGGTCTGTTTGCAAGACCTCCATGAAACAGCTGCACCTCCAAGAGTGAACACATATCCACTCGTGGCTTTGATCTCATCAATATCAGAGATCCAGTTTGAATCACTATAGCCCTCTAGTACCGAAGGGTACCCAGTATAGTGAAGTCCAAAACTCATAGTACCTCTTAGATAGCGCATGACTCTCTCAAGCGCACGCCAATGATCATCTCCCGGATTAGAAGTAAACCGACTCAATTTGCAAACAGCAAAGGAGATGTCAGGCCTAGTAGCGCTAGCTAGGTACATGAGTGATCCAATAATCTGAGAGTATTCCAATTGATTCCTAGCAACTCTTTTATTCTTTCGAAGTAACAAACTAGGATCATAAGGTGTTGGAGAAGGCTTACTGTCCATATAGCCAAAGCGGCTTAAGACCTTTTCCACATAATGAGACTGCAAAAGTGTAATCCCATTCTCATCCCTTATTAGCTTGATGTTCAGAATTACATCAGCTACTCCCAGATCCTTCATATCAAAATTTTGAGACAAGAAAGTTTTGATCTCATTTATCACATTAATATTTGTCCCAAAGATCAGTATGTCGTCGACATATAGGCACAAAATAACTCCCTCACCCCCACCATAGCGATAGTATACACATTTATCTGCCTCATTGACTGCAAAGCCCGCAGATGTTAAAGTTTTATCAAACTTCTCATGCCATTGCTTAGGAGCTTGTTTCAGACCATACAAAGATTTTAATAGCTTACACACCATGCCTTCTTGACCTTTTACTACAAATCCATCAGGCTGATCCATGTAAATTTCCTCATCCAGCTCTCCATTGAGAAAAGCTGTCTTAACGTCCATCTGATGAACGAGAAGACCATGTGAGGCAGCCAAAGAAAGTAGTACTCGAATAGTGGTCAATCGAGCAACAGGTGAGTAAGTGTCAAAGAAATCTTCACCTTCTTTCTGAGTATAGCCCTTGGCTACAAGTCGAGCCTTATACTTTTCAATAGTACCATCAGGCCTAAGCTTCTTTTTGAACACCCACTTGCACCCTACAGGTTTGCATCCATAAGGTCGTTCTGTCACCTCCCAAGTCCTGTTAGCAATAATGGAATCCATCTCGCTACGGACAGCCTCTTTCCAGTAGTCTGCATCAGGAGATGCATATGCTTCTGACAAAGACGTGGGAGTGTCATCCACAAGGTACACAGTGAAATCATCACCAAAGGATTTATTTATCCTTCGTCTCTTGCTCCTCCTAGGAGCTTCACTGTCATCCTCCTCAGGGACAATTTCATGTGTTTGTTCAGAAAACTCAGGTGGTGTGATTGAATTGGGAATTATATCAGGAGTTTGACTAGAAGTGCTATGAGTATCTTTCATTGGAAATATGTTATCAAAAAATGTTGCATCTCGAGACTCCATAATTGTACCAACATGCATGTCTGGTATCTCAGATTTTACTACTAAAAATCTATAGGCAATACTGCGATGAGCATATCCTAGAAAGACACAATCCACAGTTTTAGGTCCAAGCTTGCGCTTCTTAGTTATTGGTACATTGACTTTCGTCAAGCAGCCCCATGTGCGCAAGTAAGAAAGTGATGGTTTTCTTCCAACCCACATCTCGTATGGGGTTTTGTCCTTATTCTTGTTAGGAACTCTATTTAATACATGACAAGAGGTCAGTAACGCCTCCCCCCACCATGCCTCAGATAATCCCGCAGTGTCTAACATGGCGTTAACCAAGTCAGTCAAGGTACGGTTCTTCCTTTCGGCAATCCCATTTGATTCGGGTGAATAGGGAGGTGTTCTCTCATGTATAATTCCATGTTCCTCACAGAATAAGTCAAACTCATTTGAAAAATACTCTCCACCACGATCTGACCTAAGTCTTTTGATCTTTCTTTCTAGTTGATTTTCAACTTCTGCCTTATAAATTTTAAAATAGTCAAGAGCCTCATCTTTCGTTTTTAAAAGATAAACATAACAAAATCTAGTCGCATCATCAATTAGCGTCATGAAGTATCGTTTTCCACCCTTTGTTAACACGCCATTCATTTCACAAAGATCTGAATGTACGAGTTCTAGTGGTGCCAAGTTTCTCTCCTCGGCTGCCCTGTGAGGCTTACGAGGTTGCTTTGACTGCACACAACTATGGCACTTAGAACCTTTAACAATGGAAATGTTTGGAATTAAGTTCATACTAGAAAGCCGAGACATCAAACCAAAATTTATATGACATAAGCGTGAGTGCCAAACATTGACATCATCACCAACATTGCCACATATATGGTTCACAGATTTATTGCAGAAATCAGAAAGGGAAAAGCGAAACAAGCCACCACATTCGTAGCCTTTACCAATAAATAGTCCATGTTTCGACACGACTACTTTATTAGATTCAAACACCAATTTAAACCCATCTCTACACAGACAGGAGCCACTGACTAGATTCTTGTTGATAGAAGGGACATGCTGCACGTTCTTCAGCTGCACGATCTTTCCCGAAGTAAACTTCAGATCTACCGTGCCAACACCATGAACAGAAGCATGAGACCCATTCCCCATTAGGACGGAAGAATCCCGAGTGACCTGGTAAGAAGAGAACAAAGAGATATCAGCACAGACATGTACATTAGCCCCTGTATCAACCCACCAATTGGTAGATTGATCAACTGAAAGAACGGTAGGAAAATTACCATACCCATTCCCATCTTCAGTATTGCCAATGGTCACATTGACAGACTTTGAAGTCTGTCCTGCAGGAGCTTTCATCCCTTTGCGATGTGGACACTTCTTGGCCCAATGGCCAATTTCTCCACATACAAAGCAAGGCTTCGCATCTGTGTTACTCTTCTTCTTCTTGTAGTTGGTAGTTTGTTTAACTTTAAATTTCCCTCTGTTCTTGCTTGAGGGTTGATGCACCACGTTGGCGCTCGATTGCCCCTCACCTTTTGCCGCAGCGTCCTTTTCCCTGGCTTTCTCCTCAACATCAAGAGACCTTATCAAACTCTCAACAGAGAATTCCTGTCTCTTGTGTTTGAGTGCAGTACCGAAACTCCTCCATGAAGAAGGTAATTTCGCAATAATGCAAGCAGCCACAAATGTGTCGGGTAAGGCACACTTTAGGAGTTCGAGTTCTTTAGCAATGGCCTGTATATCATGAGCCTGATCCACCACAGAACGGTTATTAACCATCCTGTAATCATGAAATTGCTCCATGACATACAAGTCATTGCTAGCATCAGTAGCGCCGAATTTGGCATTCAGTGCATCCCATAACTCCTTCGCATCTGTCATGTGCATATACACCTCGCACAGACGATCAGCAAGAACACTAAGAATGCATCCTACAAAGATTGTAGTGGCATCCTTGAAATCTTTCTCTTTTTCAGCAGAAAGATCTCCTTCAGGTTTGCCACTACTAACCCAGTAGACATTCATAGCTGTTAGCCACAAAGTGACTTTGATCTGCCATCTCTTGAAGTGCACACCGGAAAATTTTTCCGGCTTCAGTGCATCGGCAAATCCAGCCATATCAAAACCACAGTGCCTATAATAAGGTTTTTGGATTGTTGGAAATAACAGCACTATTAGGTTTAACTTATTCCACAAATAAATCATGACGTGAAACAGATGAATACGCATAATCAGGGTAAACCAGTACACTAAACACATGAACAAAATTAATGTACTGAACATGGTAAAACCAATCTGTGCAACAGATGATACAGGTGTGTATCGGGTTGATACACGTGAGTATCAGGTGATACAGATGAGTAACAGGAGTAACAGGATGTGTGTAACAGATAATACAGGTGGGTATCGGGTTGATACACGTGAGTATCAGGTGGTACATGTGAGTAACAGGTGTAACAGGATGTGTGTAACAGATGATACAGGTGGGTATCGGGTTGATACACGTGAGTATCAGGTGGTACAGGTGAGTAACAGGTACGTACCGGATGTTCACAGATCGGACGGGTACCACGACGACGACGCGCGGTACCGGACGACGGCGACGACGAGCAGCACTCGAGCGGAGAGGAAGACGAGCCGTGGTGGACGAAAGCGAGCAGTCGCGCGGAGCGCTTCCCAAAAACCTTATTCGCCCTCTCCCGGTGCAGGATCTCGAAGACGATGGGTTCCGGAGACCTGCTCTTCCGCTCAACGGTGCACGCCGATGAGGGAACGGAGTAGACTACAAATGGCAACACAACACAGAGAGAATGGCAAAGTTCTTCTGTTTTTCCGCTCTCTTTCACCCGTCGCCTGGTGGAGAAGATATAGACGTGTGATCAGGACGTCTCTTCACTCTCCACTGGAAACTGCTGTGAAGATGAACCGTTCCAAATACTGTTGTGAAGATGAACCGTTCCAAGATGAACCGTTCCAAATTCCATCAACAGCAAAACGGAATGGCAAAAGGGAGCCGCGTCTGCGCAAGCAATCGGAGCCGATTTCGGCGGACCATTCACGCGCATGTCGTGCGCCCGCGCCCCCCGGCCCCGGCCCGTGCCCGTGCCCGTGCCCGTGCCCGAGCCCGGCCCGGCCCGGCCCGGCCCGGCCCGGCCCGGCCCGGCCTGGCCTGGCGAGGCGAGCGAGCGCGCGCGTGTGTTTCTCTAGTCTCCTCTCACCCACATGGGTCTAGTTGCAAGGAGAGCACCATCCCTTATAAGTTGGTCTTCCTCTCCTAGAACTAGCAAGGTGGGACTAAAGGTTCACATGCTCCCTTTACATGGTGGGCCTTTGAGATTTTTCCAGGAATTATTCTTCAAATAAATTTGGGCCAAGCCCATTTATTCAACAACATCATCCATACTCTGTGAGATCTGTGTGCTCTGATTAGCATAAGACGAAGGCTAAATATGAGGCAAAATGAAAACACCCGAGAGGGAGAGTGAAAAGCCATGTTGTGATTGTTGCAATAGTTCAGTTCACAAGGGGATGATATTTATAGGCTACCATCCAAGGTTTTTAGCTGTCAAGCTAGATTTTTTTTTTTTTGAAGAAGAAGAAAGGTCAAAGATAAGTTGTGATCGACGAATCCAATCTTTGAAAGTTCCTCTACCATATTGTCAATCACAGTGCAAGATGTTCTACTCTGTGGCTTAGTATACTCATTACTCAATCCTGTTTAATTGCTATGCCTTGCTGCTGAAGAATGGGTTTTGAACCACCGTGGCACCGTCCATCCCCAGCTTATCTTGGACCATTAGAATAATGTTCTAAAGACTGTAATCTATATATTCATTTATATGTGGAGAGAAGAAAAACGTGTTTTGCTTTGCAGTGTAGGGAACACAGTCCCTGTCTCCTAGAAATCTTAAAGAAGCTATCGGCTATAGTAATGAACTCAGACGAAGACTCTTCTGATGTGCAATTCACTGTAATCAGTGGTGTGATTAGCAAATTTCTGCGCCAGTTACATCATTTGCTATTTCTTCCAAACATTTAGTCAAACGTTGCAATCAGCAGAGATTTTTTTACAATATATGGTCATGCTTATGTGCTTTCCTTGCCATTGGACGGCATATAATCTAGTCATCTTTCACGGCTTAACGTAGTGTAATCGTCATCTTTTGTTTCCTTGGAAGAATAGTAGAAGAGGATAAGATACGAGAGTCTGAAATTGAGTGTTGACTGAACTTCTTGAGTGATGATTCTTCTTGATTGGTATATTAGGTGAATTCAATTAATAAGAACTTAGCTATCATGGTTATCACTTATCACGTAAGATTTGCATAATAAAATAAAAAACTTGGCCAGTACGAAAATGAACTCTAGCTCTCCACAAGTGGAGTCGTGAGTCGTCCCCTTGGAATAAAACAAATATTGACTGTTTTGTGAATCCGTTGATTTATTATTGATGTAGTTGCAATGTATGAGATGTCGATGAATTTGCAGATTGGATTGTCCTGCACGCTCCTTTCAATGCCAAGTAGATTGGGTGCAATTTTAGGAGTTTATTTCTACAGTAAGGATCTTTCTCCTCTTAACTGTACTGGTGGGACTCAGTATTAGAAATCTATTGGTATGAGTCACTGATTATAACTCATCCAAGATTAGAACTAAGTGGTTAGAGTCTAATTTCATACGACTTATCTTCTTGCCAAATTGATCAACCAAAACGGTATGGCTGAAGCAAAAAAAGGCAGCGTGCTTGTTCGCGAGCTTTTCTGTTGGAGGGACGTTGCAGGAAAGAAGTATCTGAGTCTGAGATTTGAAAGATTGTAAATAGTGACAGCTCTGGTTAGCATTTCCAGTGTCGAAATTGAATACACCATCTTTACAAGTGCAAGCACACTGTTATGGTACTATGGTTACCTTCGAATACACAGTGATATTGCCATCAAAATAAATACTAGTAGGATATCTTATGGATATGATCATATGGAGACAGAAAGTATGTAGCGACCCGGGTTCTCACGAACCGCAAATTCATTGAATATAAATGAAATGTCATTATTACAAGACGATCACAGCTGACAACGAATTAAAATGAAATAAAGCGAGTACGTAGCTCATAGGCTACACTTATTACAACTCAAAATAAAGCGGAAGCAAAATAATCCAGCTGCAGAACGCCTTGGCTCCACGGATCCGACTCCTCAACTGGGACGCTACTCCTGGACTTCTTCTTCGTAAACGACATCTAAAAGAATTAGCCCACGAGGGGTGAGTACAAAGTACTCAACAAGCCACGGACATGCATATAATGAAGGCTGTTGAACAAGGGTGCATAACAAGGCTAATTGCGTAAAAGCATGTTAAGTGTTGTTTAATCTTTAATGATCAGTATTAAAACAGTAGTAAACATGCTGAAATAAATAACAGTACTTAACTCTCCACTACCTCGAGTTGCACACCTGTGCCCACTCGCTCTTTCAAACCCATACTGATCATGACATGCAATTCACAACTTTAACTCAGAAAGCTAACTGCGGAGAACATCACTTGGCCGCCCGTAACCGTGGGCACGGCTTTTCGAAAAGTTATACTCTGATCAGAGGTGTACTACTTTACCCACAAGGCACTCGCTCCCGCACACAACAGTGTGTCGAGATGACACCACGTCACCCCGAAGGAACTCGCGCCAAAACCCGTCATATGGATTGACTCAGCAAGAGGACAACCACACCAGGTTTCGCCCACGCTCCACTGAGATCTCACCCGAAAATCATGGGTAGACCCCGATTGGCAGACGTGCGACCCCCTTTCGTGCCTCGTCGGACCAAGCCACCACCTGGCACTCCCGGTTAAGTGAACTTGTCCCCTCCGCTCGGTGCATCAAGCTGAATCGACCCATACTTCGAATTAGGCCTTACCCATTAGACTTGTGGCTAGCACGATTATGCTTCGCGACAGATCCCGCAGACCGGTCCTTATAGTGCCCCGGGTGCGACCACCAATGCCCTAGCTTGCACCCGGAACCCACCATGCTCAATGCAACACCATTCTCCACGCTTCATGAATCACAACTCAGAATCACAACGAGACGAGATATAACAAGGATATAGAGATGATCCACCTGACGACTAATAGTAATAGCAATTAAGCTAGCTCTTAATGCGCCTCGTATATATAGCGCTAACTATTAAGCGACACTGGCGACAAGGAGACGGTGATACAAGCATGGCTTGGGTTTACACTTCAGGGAGCAAAGCTATGCATTAGCTAAATAAATAAATAAACGAGTGAACAGGTTATCGCTAATGCAGTTATTAACCTATGGGTTATAGCAATTATTGCAAAAAGTAGGTTCAACATGATCAACTATGTCCACGAGAGGGTCCGGTGACTTGCCTTGGCTCTCGTAGTACTGATCCGGGTCTTCGACGGCAATCGGCAACTCTTCGGTCGCCTCGACTTCGACTACAACGCGTCGAAAAACATCACAAATAAATAACAGTACAATGTTCCAAGCAAACAGTACCACATAATTACATCAGTACGTAGAAAATAATTTTATGAACATTTAGAAATTTGAATGAGCTCAATCGGAGTTATTTTGAAATTGATATGCATTTTACAAGAATTAACAGAGTTCTGCCAAATTAAACCCTAAAAACAGACGGAGACGGTCCACGGTGGACCCATGGACCGCGCACTCGCGCTCTCGGTCCACGGCGGACCTAAGACTGCGCCAGGGGGGAGTCCATGGTGCACCGGGTGCACCGTGCACCCGTGCGCCAGGTGCCTCGGATGGAGCCACGTGGGCCGTTGGATCGACATCCAATGGTCACGCGCGCGTCCGGCACGGGAGCGGCACGCCCGGGCGGCAAGGCGACGGGGTCCGTCTTCCCCGGCTCCGGCAAGACGGCGGCGCCGGCGAGCGATGGCCCTAGGCCTTGACTAGCGCCAAAAATGAGACGAGGGCGAGGAGGGGAACAAGGATATACCAAGGGAGACGAGCTCCGGGCGAGAGGGTGGCCGGCGGCGAGGAAGAAGGCGGCGGCGATTCGGGTTGGCGGCGGGGAGGCGCTTCCGGCGGCGGGAAGCCCGAACGAATGCGGTGCCGGGGTCCGGCGGACGACGAAGAGCACGGGGTGCCGACGGCGAAGGCGAAGGCGGTCGCCGGCGACGACGGTGCGCGGCTGGACCCGGAAGCAGAGGGCGACGGCGAGCTTTGCGCGGGGCGAAAAGCGGCGAAACGGAGCGGCGAAAGAGGAAATGGAGCACGGGAGGGGGCGCGGCGCGCTAAATAGAGGCCGGAGGGAGCGGGGCGAGGGCTCTAGAAGGCGGGAGAAGTGGCGCCGGCGAAACCGAAAATCGGTTACGGCGAGGGAGGAGAGAGAAAAAAGGGGCGGGCGCGGGGAAGAAAGAAGGGGCTGGCTGACAGGTGGGCCCCGGCGGCAGGGGGGGAAAAGCGGGCGGCCTGACAGGCGGGCCCCGCCGGCAGAGAGAGAGGAGAGGGGAGGCAGGCCGCGGGCCGGCTGGGCCAAAAGGGAGGGCGCGGCCCACGAACAAACAAAAATTATTTTTCGAATAAAATTAATTCCAGAAAATGATTTTGAAGTTTAAATTATGAATTCGAATTCTAAAAATTTTCAAAATAATTTTATAAAATATTTTAAGGATCAAAGACCCTAGCAAAATTATAAAATTTCAAAACTCAATATTTTATCCAAGGGTTTTTAATTTGCAAAGCTTTTCATCCTTTAAATAAATTTAAATTTGAATTTCGGTTTTGAAAATTAGGGTTTCAACGGTTTGAAAAAATACGGGTGTTACAAACCTACCCCCCTTAAAGAGAATCTCGTCCTCGAGATTCGGAACGACCTTCGAATAACTCGGGATGCGAAGCCTTTAACTCGTCCTCTTTTTCCCACGTCGCTTCCTCTGGCGAATGGTTACTCCACTGAACCTTGCAGAACTTGATAATCTTGCTCCTTGTAACTCGCTCACTGGTATCCAGAATGCGGATAGGCTTCTCCACATAAGTCAGATCCTCTTGAATCTCTAACTGCTGATGATCGGCTTGCTCAGTAGGCACTCGGAGACATCTCTTCAACTGCGAGACATGAAACACATTGTGTACACCTGACAATGACGCTGGTAGCTCAAGCTCGTAGGCAACCTCTCCTCGGCGATGGGTAACCAAGAACGGACCAACAAAGCGGGGAGCGAGCTTGCCTCTCATGTTAAACCTTTGAGTACCACGAAGCGGGGTCACTCGGAGATAAACATGGTCTCCTTCTTTAAAGGTCAAATCTCGGCGACGAACATCGGCGTAACTCTTTTGACGGGACTGAGCTATCTTTAACCTGTCCTGAATAACCTTGACTTTGGCTTCGGCTTCACGAAGGATATCTGTCCCAAAAACCTGACTTTCTCCGGTCTGATCCCAAAGCAGAGGGGTTCTGCACTTGCGACCATACAGAGCTTCAAACGGTGACATTTGTAGACTAGCCTGATAACTGTTGTTGTAAGAAAACTCGGCATAAGGCAAATTTTTATCCCAAGAACCTCCAAAGTCTAAAGCACAAGCTCTCAACATGTCTTCGAGAATCTGATTAACCCTTTCTGTCTGACCATCTGTTTGAGGATGATATGCTGTACTGAAATTTAACCTGGTACCAAGCTCTTCTTGTAGGTTCTTCCAGAACTTTGAAGTAAACTGACTTCCTCTATCTGAAACGATCTTCTTTGGAACACCGTGTAAACACACTATCCGAGCCATATACAATTCTGCCAACTTCGGCCCACTGTAAGTTGTCTTGACTGCTATAAAGTGAGCCACTTTAGTCAAACGATCAATTATCACCCATATCGAATCATTACCTGCTTGAGTCCTGGGCAGACCGGTAATAAAATCCATACCGACTTCTTCCCACTTCCACTCAGGAACCTTAAGAGGTTGTAACAGTCCTGCTGGCCTTTGGTGTTCCGCTTTGACCCGCTGACAAGTGTCACACATTGCTACATATTCAGCGATCTCTCTTTTCATACTAACCCACCAATACTTCTCTTTTAAGTCTTGATACATCTTCGTACTTCCGGGATGGATAGAGTACAAGGTATCATGGGCTTCCTTTAGAATAATGGTCTTCAACTCTGGCTTATCGGGTACACAGAGACGATTCCCAAACCAAACTGTTCCCATTTCATCTTCCGAGAAACCGGGGGCTTTCCCTTTCCTCATGTTCCTCTTTATATCCGCCATATCTGGATCTTCCTTCTGAGCTTCACGAATCTGATCTTCGAGAACTGGTTTTGCCTCGAGCGTAGCAAGGTATGCTCGGGTTGTGACTCCCAGATTCAATCTTTCCATCTCACGACACAACATAGGGGCGCTGTCTTGGAGAACTATGGCGTTACAATACCCTTTTCGACTTAATGCATCTGCCACTACATTAGCTTTGCCTGGGTGATAATGAATTCCCATGTCGTAATCTTTAATCAACTCTAGCCATCTTCTTTGCCTTAGGTTCAGATCTGGCTGTGTGAATATATACTTCAAACTCTTGTGATCAGTGAACACTTCACATCTGTTGCCGATGAGGTAATGCCTCCAAATCTTTAAAGCATGCACTACGGCTGCTAGCTCTAGATCATGAGTAGGATAGTTCAGCTCATGAGGACGGAGCTGACGTGAGGCATACGATACAACTTTTCCATCTTGCATCAATACGCATCCTAGTCCTTGACGAGACGCATCACAATAGACATGAAAATCGCTTCGAATATCCGGCAGAGTCAACACTGGTGCTGAGACTAACTTTTTCTTCAAGGTACAAAAACTCTCTTCGCAATCTGGTGTCCACTTGAACTTAGTGTCCTTCTGAAGCAATCTGGTCATGGGCTTTGCAATCTTGGAGAAGTTCTCGATGAATCGACGGTAATAACCCGCCAATCCAAGAAAACTACGGATCTCGGAAACTGATGTAGGCTGCAACCAATCTGTCACTGCTTCAACAGTAGTAGGATCCACTGCTACCCCTTTATCTGATATGATGTGCCCCAAAAACTTTACTTCAGACGTCCAAAACTCACACTTGCTGTACTTGGCATATAGCTGATGTTCTCTTAGCTTCGTCAGAGACAGACGAAGGTGCTCTTCATGTTCTTCTGGGGTCTTGGAGTAAATGAGGATATCATCAATGAACACTACAATGAACTTATCCAAACAGTCCATGAAGACATTATTCATCATGTTCATAAAGAAGGCTGGAGCATTAGTAAGTCCAAACGACATTACCGTATACTCGTATAGACCATATCTTGATGTGAAGGCGGTCTTCGGAATATCTTCCTCTCTAATTCGCAACTGATGGTAACCTGATCGGAGATCAATTTTAGAGAACACTGTAGCTCCTCTCAACTGATCAAACAAATCGTCAATGCGAGGCAATGGGTACTTGTTCTTGATAGTGACTTCATTCAAAGCTCTGTAATCAACACACATTCTCTTTGTCTTGTCCTTCTTCATTGCAAAGATTACCGGTGCTCCCCATGGGGAAGTACTCGGCCTGATGTACCCTTTTTGCTCGAGATCTTCAATATTCTTCTTCACTTCCGCTAGCTCATTAGCGGCCATTCTATACGGGCGCTTTGAGATGGGAGTGGTTCCTGGTACAAGGTCGATTCTGAACTCGATGTCCCTTTTTGGCGGCATCCCTGGCAGGTCTTCAGGAAAAACATCCATGAACTCTTTGACAACCCGCACTTCTTCCAAGGCTATCTGGTTCACCATTGGGGTATCGATTCTTTTGCCTGCCATCTTGAAAGTGACGATGCGTCCATCTTCATTGGTTAGGGTAACTTCTTTACCGGCACAATCAATCATTCCCTTGTGTTTAACTAGCCAGTTCATCCCTAGGATGATATCCAAACCCTTGCATTCTATTAGAACAGGGTCTACCCGGAATTCTACCCCTTGAATTTCTATTAGTACCCTTGGGCTAAATAGATCAGCCGGGGTCTGTTTGCCGGGAGTGGCTATAATCATAGGCTTAGATAGTGGCAAAGTTTTCAAATCATGCTTCTTTACAAATGATGCAGATATAAACGAGTGTGTTGCTCCAGAATCGAATAAAACAACTGAAGATACTGAGTTAACAGGAAACATACCCAAAACTGCTTCTGGTGCCTCCTGAGCTTCTTCTGCAGTAATATGGTTCACCCGGGCACGAACCACTTGGTTGGTGGGAGCTGGAGTAGGTGCCTGCGGTCGCTTCGGATGAGGGCAAGCTGAAGAATAGTGGCCGACCTGACGGCAATTGAAACACACCACTGGTTTACCAAACTTGTCCTTCAGTACATCGGTCTTCTGAGCTGGTGATTGAGCTGTACTCTGGGTTGAAGGAGTAGCTGGACGAGACGCTACCGAACCGGTGCCACTTATGGTTGAGGGCCGGTACACTGGTCGGGACTGGTAGCTTTGCACTGGAGCAGGTGGCGTCAACCTGGGCCTCTGGTTGCTGTTTGGTGGGAAGCGATAAACCACCATTTTGCGCTTCTTATTCTCCACCCTATTCTGCTCTGACTCTTGAATGATAGCTCTATTGACCAGTCTCTGAAAGTTAGCGTGATCAGTGGCTAGCAACAGAGGTTTCAGCTCATCCTTGATGCCTCTAAGAAACTTTTCCTGCTTTTTCGCATCAGTGCGAACATCCTCAGGAGCATAGCGTGCTAGACGATTGAACTCATGCAAATACTCCGTAACAGAACGATTGCCCTGCCGCAGATCCATGAACTCCTGTCTCTTCAGGTCCACCAAACCGGACGGGATGTGTGCATCTCGGAATGCTGCAGTGAACTCAGCCCAGGTAATCACATGGTCAACTGGCTGAGCCTCCTGAAAATTATCCCACCATTCAGCGGCGGGTCCTTGAAGTTGATGAGTGGCGAACGCCACACGCTCCCAATCAGTACATGGCAATAGCTGCAACTTCTTGGTGATGGTGCGAAGCCAATCACCCGCCTCCATGGGATTTGTGGTGCTGGAGAAGGTGGGTGGTCTGACCCGCAGGAACTCTGAGAGTTGAGAAGCCGGCGCCGGTGCGGGAGGTGGGACCGGGGCTGGCGCAGGTACTGGTGCTGGTGCTGGAGGGGGAGCCTGTTGCTCTCTTGCTGTCAACTGATGCTCTAGCTGCTCGAGCTTCTCCTGCTGCCGCTGCATCTGAGTCATAAGAGCAGCCAACAAATTGCTCTGTTGAACCATGGCCTCAGCTAGAGTGGGATGGGCTGGCGCCGGTGCTGGTATAGCCTGGCGAGGTCCTGTGGCGCCCCAGCTGGGCCCACCCAAGTTCCTCAGAATGGCGTTGGCCTGGGTCTCATTGGCCTGAGAGTGGCCTTCAGCTGCTGGCTGACTAGCTCTGGCATTGCTAGCCTCGGGACGGTCACTCGGGTTGGAAGACATCTGCACGAAGATAGGCGAATCCACCCAAGAGTAAATTAGAGGAAACATAATGCTTTGATTCAACTAGTTCTTTTTATTACTGAAAATGCGAAGAGTTATTATGACAAAAGATATAAGACGCGTACATTCTCGACACAAGTTGCCGGGTCTGCACACACAAAATGACTCCACACAACAACCTAACAGACATGCAAGCAAGTGAAAACAAACAACGGACTAACAGACATCAGACTAACTGACACCAACAAACAAGCCCAAGCGACAGTCTACGATGAATCAGGGATCATCTCGATGTCGCGGACGACGTCCTCCGCATCATCCACGGGGGATCTCGGCTCTGCTGGTGTAGAAGCTGGCTGTAGGGGCTGGTGCTGCAGCCGCGGTGGACGGCCAGTCGCCTTCCTCGCAGTCCTCCTGATGCGAGGTCCGGTGCGAGTAGAAGCAAGTCGGGCCTGAGCCTCCTGAAGCTGGTGACGGAGCGTCTCGTTCTCCGCTCTCAGGGACTGGGTGGCGAGATCACCCTCATCTGCACGCCGAAGAGCCTCGGTGTGGAGAGTGTCCAACGAACTGAGCATGTATAGGGTCTGGCCGCCAACTGGGTCGCTAGCAGAAGAAGGACCCATGAAGACGCTCCGACCTGTGCCGGGGCTGCGAGACGGCAGGTGACGGAATATAGATGTAGACAGACGGGCATCGAACATGCACCGCAACTCTGCCAACATCTGGTAAGCTGCCTCCTGACACGCAATCTCGAACCCAAAGGCGGTAGCGGTCGCGGAGTGAAAAAGTAGCACCTCATCGGGGCCGAAGACGGTGACCACCGCCTCACAACGCTCATCGCCCGCGCCTCCCACACGGGGAAAAGTCCCCACGAAGGAGGGCTCGTCCTCGAGCTCAAGGAATCGGACAAGGATCCTCAGCATCCGGACAAAACCCCCAAGGTGGCGGCAGAAGCTGTGGCGAATCTCTGGAGGAGTCGACATGCTACACGAGAAAAATTTTTTAAAAGTAGAGGAAAGTGTCAGAACAATATAAAACAAGCGTAGGCAAGAAGTATAACCAAAGTTATCCAAAATAATTTTTATAAGATTTTTAAATAGTTTTTATAGACGGTCCAGGGGGCTTCCTACAGTCGAGTCGGCTCTGATACCATCTAGTAGCGACCCGGGTTCTCACGAACCGCAAATTCATTGAATATAAATGAAATGTCATTATTACAAGACGATCACAGCTGACAACGAATTAAAATGAAATAAAGCGAGTACGTAGCTCATAGGCTACACTTATTACAACTCAAAATAAAGCGGAAGCAAAATAATCCAGCTGCAGAACGCCTTGGCTCCACGGATCCGACTCCTCAACTGGGACGCTACTCCTGGACTTCTTCTTCGTAAACGACATCTAAAAGAATTAGCCCACGAGGGGTGAGTACAAAGTACTCAACAAGCCACGGACATGCATATAATGAAGGCTGTTGAACAAGGGTGCATAACAAGGCTAATTGCGTAAAAGCATGTTAAGTGTTGTTTAATCTTTAATGATCAGTATTAAAACAGTAGTAAACATGCTGAAATAAATAACAGTACTTAACTCTCCACTACCTCGAGTTGCACACCTGTGCCCACTCGCTCTTTCAAACCCATACTGATCATGACATGCAATTCACAACTTTAACTCAGAAAGCTAACTGCGGAGAACATCACTTGGCCGCCCGTAACCGTGGGCACGGCTTTTCGAAAAGTTATACTCTGATCAGAGGTGTACTACTTTACCCACAAGGCACTCGCTCCCGCACACAACAGTGTGTCGAGATGACACCACGTCACCCCGAAGGAACTCGCGCCAAAACCCGTCATATGGATTGACTCAGCAAGAGGACAACCACACCAGGTTTCGCCCACGCTCCACTGAGATCTCACCCGAAAATCATGGGTAGACCCCGATTGGCAGACGTGCGACCCCCTTTCGTGCCTCGTCGGACCAAGCCACCACCTGGCACTCCCGGTTAAGTGAACTTGTCCCCTCCGCTCGGTGCATCAAGCTGAATCGACCCATACTTCGAATTAGGCCTTACCCATTAGACTTGTGGCTAGCACGATTATGCTTCGCGACAGATCCCGCAGACCGGTCCTTATAGTGCCCCGGGTGCGACCACCAATGCCCTAGCTTGCACCCGGAACCCACCATGCTCAATGCAACACCATTCTCCACGCTTCATGAATCACAACTCAGAATCACAACGAGACGAGATATAACAAGGATATAGAGATGATCCACCTGACGACTAATAGTAATAGCAATTAAGCTAGCTCTTAATGCGCCTCGTATATATAGCGCTAACTATTAAGCGACACTGGCGACAAGGAGACGGTGATACAAGCATGGCTTGGGTTTACACTTCAGGGAGCAAAGCTATGCATTAGCTAAATAAATAAATAAACGAGTGAACAGGTTATCGCTAATGCAGTTATTAACCTATGGGTTATAGCAATTATTGCAAAAAGTAGGTTCAACATGATCAACTATGTCCACGAGAGGGTCCGGTGACTTGCCTTGGCTCTCGTAGTACTGATCCGGGTCTTCGACGGCAATCGGCAACTCTTCGGTCGCCTCGACTTCGACTACAACGCGTCGAAAAACATCACAAATAAATAACAGTACAATGTTCCAAGCAAACAGTACCACATAATTACATCAGTACGTAGAAAATAATTTTATGAACATTTAGAAATTTGAATGAGCTCAATCGGAGTTATTTTGAAATTGATATGCATTTTACAAGAATTAACAGAGTTCTGCCAAATTAAACCCTAAAAACAGACGGAGACGGTCCACGGTGGACCCATGGACCGCGCACTCGCGCTCTCGGTCCACGGCGGACCTAAGACTGCGCCAGGGGGGAGTCCATGGTGCACCGGGTGCACCGTGCACCCGTGCGCCAGGTGCCTCGGATGGAGCCACGTGGGCCGTTGGATCGACATCCAATGGTCACGCGCGCGTCCGGCACGGGAGCGGCACGCCCGGGCGGCAAGGCGACGGGGTCCGTCTTCCCCGGCTCCGGCAAGACGGCGGCGCCGGCGAGCGATGGCCCTAGGCCTTGACTAGCGCCAAAAATGAGACGAGGGCGAGGAGGGGAACAAGGATATACCAAGGGAGACGAGCTCCGGGCGAGAGGGTGGCCGGCGGCGAGGAAGAAGGCGGCGGCGATTCGGGTTGGCGGCGGGGAGGCGCTTCCGGCGGCGGGAAGCCCGAACGAATGCGGTGCCGGGGTCCGGCGGACGACGAAGAGCACGGGGTGCCGACGGCGAAGGCGAAGGCGGTCGCCGGCGACGACGGTGCGCGGCTGGACCCGGAAGCAGAGGGCGACGGCGAGCTTTGCGCGGGGCGAAAAGCGGCGAAACGGAGCGGCGAAAGAGGAAATGGAGCACGGGAGGGGGCGCGGCGCGCTAAATAGAGGCCGGAGGGAGCGGGGCGAGGGCTCTAGAAGGCGGGAGAAGTGGCGCCGGCGAAACCGAAAATCGGTTACGGCGAGGGAGGAGAGAGAAAAAAGGGGCGGGCGCGGGGAAGAAAGAAGGGGCTGGCTGACAGGTGGGCCCCGGCGGCAGGGGGGGAAAAGCGGGCGGCCTGACAGGCGGGCCCCGCCGGCAGAGAGAGAGGAGAGGGGAGGCAGGCCGCGGGCCGGCTGGGCCAAAAGGGAGGGCGCGGCCCACGAACAAACAAAAATTATTTTTCGAATAAAATTAATTCCAGAAAATGATTTTGAAGTTTAAATTATGAATTCGAATTCTAAAAATTTTCAAAATAATTTTATAAAATATTTTAAGGATCAAAGACCCTAGCAAAATTATAAAATTTCAAAACTCAATATTTTATCCAAGGGTTTTTAATTTGCAAAGCTTTTCATCCTTTAAATAAATTTAAATTTGAATTTCGGTTTTGAAAATTAGGGTTTCAACGGTTTGAAAAAATACGGGTGTTACAAAGTACATAGAAATCCTGCATGGTAATACATACCGTTGCATCCTCTTGGGCAAGTAAATATTATGTACTTCTGCAAAACTAAGCATTTATTATAGTTTTTCGTATTGTTACTAACAACACTGTGACTTTGCCTGCATGTTTCACCCAGGTTTACGCAACATCTGCGTAGAAATCCTGAATTGTAATCCGGACTGCTATTGGAATTCTCACCATCCTCTGGGCATTGTGCCAAGTAAGGCTCCCAAACGTGTAGTCCCCTTGCATCTTCCATAGAGGTGAAAGTTTCACCTGGAATGTATGAACTTTGTTTGCAGCACTGAATTCTAGAACAGATGGCTCAACATCCATCTTTATTCCAGGCGGGCTCTCAATTGCAGCATGGTAAACAGCATCGACCTCGGCTATATTTGTAACCGTTCTTGATACAACAGTTGGATACCTAAGATCAGGAACTGAGATGGACGGCAGGTTCAGGTGATACCCAGGCAGAGATGTTGCATTGCACCTTACTGATGGCTTTATGGTGCATCCAAAGAATTTGTCGTAATCATATGGATCAATGTCATAAATCAGGCCTGGATCCGCTGCTCTGTTAGGGTTGATGTGCCCGCCTCCGTAGTCGAATGGGTCAGCAACTTTCCTAGGCAAACCTTCTGCCAGTATCGGCATTCCACGATCATCAGTTACAGATGCTTCACCATGCAAAATGGAACAGAGGTTAGGCATGCAGATGCAGAAATGCCGAGAGATGAAGTGAAAGCATGCTCCAGAGTTGTAGCTGGTGGCCTGATTACCAGTGGTGACGATGGCTGATTTTAGTGCAGCAGGCGACCAGTCTGGATGGAGGGCTTTCAGCAGCGCGACAACGCCTGCTACATGTGGGGTTGCCATTGACGTCCCTGTGCCAAGTTTGTAGTGGTCGTTCATGGCAGCTAAAATGTTGGATCCTGGTGCAGCTATGTCAGGCTGTTATAGAAACAACAAGACCGCCTGGTGAGATGATGAAAAACCGTGGCTTTCTACCGCCTACCGGACCACTAAGTTTGAGTAAGGTACCTTGATAATATCAGGGTAATCAAACGATGGACCTCTCGAGGAGAATGCTGCCACCTTTGGAGCCAGTACCCGTTCTCCTGTGACGGTGCGTGTTGGTTCGATCTTTGCCACTGGTGAGCTGCTTAAACATGATCATAGATTTTTATTCTAGCCCTGAACTTACTGGAGAAGATTGTAATGACTGTTCTACCTTGCGTCGATGATGTAAGCGTCGATCAGCTTTGCAGTGTGAAAGTCCACAAGAACACACGCAGTGCCGTTGCATAATGTGGTGATGTCCAGGAGATCAGTCGTGTACTGAGCAAAGATAAGACCCGAACCTCCTGCACCCAGGACGTTCTTCAGCGCGATTGGAAAAAGTGTAAGCGGTGACATAACGGGGGAGAGGCCCAGGCACAGCACGATTCTGCCCCCCACGTCCGTGGCGTTCAGATCATCCTTAGTGCACCTGTCACCGCAAAAACGAAAACGATCTTATCAGCCTCGAATTGCTTGACATGCTTGTGGAAATCATGCAGATAAAACATCGGCAAAGGCTTTTATCATACAGGCCTCCATGTGCTAGAAGCTTGAAGCTGCTTCCTGATGATGAGTTCTTCTCTTCGTAGTACATGGACTGTCCCTGCAAAACAGCCAGGGTTGTGCACAAGGTCAGCAGTTTAGCACACACCGTGGGAGTGATGTATTGTCCGTAACTTCGTATCTGTGCATCAGTACAGGTTTACCACTATCTGACGCTTGTCCCCCAGCGTGATCACGGTCTGGAACGACCGGTCGATCTTGCTCGCCGCGACGGTGATGACCCAGGGAGCAGGGTTGCTAACCACCTGCGGAGCAGGCCCAAGGTTCCCCGCGGCGTACACGACGACGATCCCCTTCTGGACGGCGTGCAGCGCGCCGAACGAGTTCTCGGAGACCACCAGGGAGAGCGACAGCACGTCCACGCCGTCGTGGATCGCGTCGTCGATGGCGGCCAGCACGGTGGCGGTGTTCCCGGACGTCGCGCCTCTCGCTCTGCCCCAGACGGACTTGTACACGGCGATGCGAGCCCTGGGCGCGCCGCCGCGGGCGGCGCCCTCGGCCAGGCCGTGGAAGCTGACCGCCTCCACGACGGAGCCCGCCGCGGTGGACGCCGTGTGCGTGCCGTGGCCGTTGGCGTCGCGGGGCGAGAGGTAGTCGATCTTGAGGTTCTCCTCGTCCACCCCGGCGTGGTAGAACCGCGCGCCGATGATCTTACGGCTGCAGTTGTTGCTGCCCCATCCTTCTCCGACTTGGCACACGCCCTTCCACCGTGCCGGCACCGGCCCGTACCCTACGTCGCTGAAGCTTCTCGACTCCGGCCAGATCCCTGTAGTGAACGTTTGCACAAAAAATTGGCGCGAAAAACACACACGTACATGCTTCTGGCACAAATGCTCATTTCATTATTTTCCTAGAGTAAAATCTACAGAGTTCTAAGTTCTAACCACTGTCAATAATGCCAATGATCATGTCCTCTCCGTAATTGGTTCGACGGAGCAGTTCTGTGGGCATCCTGTAGTTCAGCCCAAGCATGTCCCAGCTCCGAGTGGTCGCTGTCGTATACGTCCTGCTCAGTTCGACACTGATGACTTCCGGAAACTCTGCAAAGAAAAAAAATTAGTGAAGTGACCAAATCGCGATACGCAACTGCATCGTTAGCACTCATCAGTTGAAAAAACACACTGGGTTAGATAACAATTAAAGCCCTGACCTGCAAGTTGTTTTGCTTGATCTTCAGTAAGCATCGCGGCGAAGCCCGAGAAACCATGCTTGTAGTTATGGACGATGGAGGCCAAAGAATCCTCCTTGCTAAAACGTTATATGAGGAGTTCATGTGTGCACATTAATCATACAGCAAGGATGGCCAGATTGACGGAGGGTACGAGTACGACACATACCTTCCAAGAACTGCGCTGAGCATATCATGGTGCGAAGCGACGACATCGTCGGAGTGGCTATGTTTCACATCACCAAGGTATACTATGTAAAGCTGTATACGTGCCTTGTGAGATCCGTGTGCTCTGAACACTAACGTGCAAAAGCAAAATAATAGCACTGCACGCGATGAAGAATTGGATTTGGATCCCATTTCACTTATGCTGCAGTCTGTGGCCCGCTCACGCTCGCTGTCCATGAAATTTCCTCGGGTGGTATTTGTAGAGGTCTGAAGGTTGGGTTCTTCCCCGCATGCACTTGTTCTCTATCATCCCCGTTTTCTTTTCATTTGACTAGCATTAAAACCACGGCAAGTTCAAAGTTTTACCTTTGGATTTGTCCATCATGTGACGAGCGCATCGATCGGATTTCGACATTTCGTTCGACCGGTTGATGCTACGTACGATTGACTTATTGCTGAAGCATTTTTTTCCTTTTGCGGACCAATTGCTGGGGAATTCGTGGCGACGTAATCCCAATTGCTCGTTCTTGGCATTTACCCAAGCATGCGTGTAAGAGTGCGTCATCCATCCCCTTATCGCCGACCATGTCCTATAACTCAAGTTGCCATGAGGATTTTTTTTTAGACAATGGATTGAAAAATCCTCCTGGAAACATGAGTTCCTTTGAAACGGTGAAAGGGTTTTAATCTTTGGTTCCAGTCTTTCAGATGTAGATGCATAAAAGGGTTTAATCTTTTATTCTAGATGTTGATGTGTTGAATAGGTAATTACTGATGACATACGCATACATCATGCTTGGTTCCTACACGTAGAATAGTTGAACCAGTACTTAACAAGTGGTCAGGTTTACACCATACTGCATGCTCTGCTCAGGGTCTGCTTGGGTAGTACAAATTTGAAAGCTAGTATGATCTAGATTTTACAGATTCTCGGTTCAACTTTAAATGAATATTACCTACCATACTATTAAAACATATCAGTTCATGTAAAATTTGAAAAAGTAAAATTTTAGTAAAATATATAATTTTAGTGTAATTTAAAAACATATAATTTTAATATAAACATTACAAAATTTCATGATTAGAATGATTTACATGCAAAGTTACACATTAATAATATAACTAAACATCACGAACTACCAAAATATAAATCCACAATTATTTCAACCAAATATTTTTTCAATTTTTCTACAGCTCACAACTCACAAAAGTTTTTAAACGGCTCACAGCTCATGACAGTTTTTTCAAAATCTATAGCTCAACCAAATACACACTAGTTCAACCGCAATTAACTCGGCCTAATTATTGATGGGCTGCATCACAAACATTCCATGCTCAATGGTGCTGATAATTTCCACACAGAAGCTCTGCGGGCCTAATCAGGTGAGCCCAGGAGGCCCAATGGGCTACGGGGGCCCAATTTAGCAAAGCCCATATGAGAGAACAAGTCGGCTGGGCCGAATTAGCCTCAACCGTCTTCCTCAATTTCCTCCTTTAAAATCGACCTGGGGTGGACCCGGCCGGAAGCGCCCAGAAGAGAGTTCTCGCCCGTGGTCAAGCCGTGAGCCGTGAGTCGTCCGCCTCCCCCTTGCATTTCCCCTCCTCGCCGTCCGCGCCGCCGAGCAAGGTGACCTCCCCCTCCCTCCCCTCTCATACCCCGATTGATCGGACGTTCCTGTGTTTGGAGCACGAGAGATCTTCTGTGGTGGGTTCCCCTGCGCGTTCCGTGATCTCGCTCCGGGCAAAGCGGATCTCGTAGTTATCGTGATGGTTGGCATGTCGGGTCGTTGATTTGGGGATTTCTGGGTCCGATTGGGTGTTCGTATTGGCTCTGGGGAGGGTGGTTTCGTTTGTTCGTGCTTGTTTCGGGTCGAATTCTATGGCTGGATTTCCCCCTCCCTTTTGCGGAATTTGGGCGTCTGACTTTTGGGAATTCTTATAATAGGGGATAGGGGGCGTTAGAGCAACTCCAAAATATTACTTATATGGCTACTTAAATTTGAATTTAGATATTTTGGTGAAAAATAAAGCTAGTCCTCCTAAACAAGTCGTTTCCTAGTCTATTCCTAAATCACCATTCATCTCTCTCAAATATAAGATTAGTTTAGCAAGTCCCTATTTTTATTTGCACATATTTTTTCTCTTGCATGCATATTATTTTCTCTGTTATAAGTTGGACGATACATATATTTGAATGTATCAAAGTTTTATACAAAATTATTACGTATTATAGACCATATTTGTTGGATTTAAAAATTAGGGATCGAGATTATAGGGAAACTGTTGTAGATTGATTGATTTTTAGGAAGAGATAGAGTTTAGTATGATCCCTATATATGATCTAGGGAATAAAATTTAGGGTATCTCTTGGAGATGCTCTTAGTGATTTTGATCTGATCTGTTCGCTTGAGTACTGTACATAAGCGTGTGATCGCTCAATTTTAGTTGTACATGTGTAGAATTCTGCCATTCTGCTTTACACATTTAATTTAGCGAATAGGGAGCTGTATTAATTTATGATATTTTAGTTTATGCTTGACTTCTGTCCTGGCCTTTTGATGCAATTCCATATCTGCTTTGTAATATACTTATATACCATGCTGACATAGTACCGTAGTGGAGTATTGGAGTAGTGGACTAGTGGTTGTGAATATATGGAAATTTTCTTAGAAATACCGTTTACCCCCATCTGTATTGAATATGGCAAGAGTTGTAGCTCTATGTTTACGTGGTTGAATTCTTAGATGTCTTTGTGGATGGATGCCATCAGTTCCTATCTTGATAAGACCTTGTTTCGTTTTGGTGCAAACATGCACTTCTTGCTAGCTACTTCTCTTGTCTTTTTGTAATGTGTGTTTGATTGGCATGTTTGCAGTTCTCATCGAGACAAGGAAATCAGCTTTGATTTGGTTGAGACCAATCAAACTCAACTACCAAATTTCATGTCTGATATCGACACACAGTTTTCATCTGCTTTTGGTATGAACACATTTCCCTGAGTATTTAATTAATCATCATAGCATCGTCTTTTGCAAGCTATAGCAATTTTATCATTCTTTGATAGATTGCATGCAGAATAAACATCTCTTTCTTTTCTGAATGACCTTAGATGTTAGTTATACCCATTCCATCAACTAACAGTATATTTCTAATGTTATATTGTTTTAAATTGCATTTTATTTGATGTTACCTACTTACCTCATGTCTATTTTAACTGTGTTTTACAAGCAACTGGTTGTCTATTCTGAGCATGCCCTGAGGCTTGAAGCCCTGAACCCATCGTTTGATAATTTGAAATTGTACTTGTAGATCCGTTTGCGGAAGCCAATGCTGACGACTCCAGCGTTGGTACTGGAACAAAGGACTATGTGCATGTGCGCATACAGCAGCGCAATGGAAGAAAGAGTCTGACAACTGTTCAAGGCTTGAAGAAAGAGTACAGCTATAACAAAATCCTCAAGGATCTGAAAAAGGAATTCTGCTGCAATGGTACTGTAGTCCAAGATCCAGAGCTAGGCCAGGTACAAAATAGCAATTGGGTTCTGTTGGATCAAAGTTGTCTGGTGTGCATGTGTTTAATGATGAATGCTCTGCTACGTTTGCAGGTCATTCAACTTCAAGGAGATCAGCGTAAAAATGTTGCGACATTCCTAGTTCAGGTGATCTATATGATACGAATGCTTATCTTCATATTCGTTCAGTTTGCTTTTATCTTATGAGCTTATATTTTGACTAGGCTGGAATTGCAAAGAAAGAGAACATCAAGATTCATGGATTTTAAGCAACACGTAATGCCTGTGTGCTATTATATGATAAAAGATAGTATTGAATTGTCTGAAATCTGAAGCTGTGATAATACCAGTTTTTACTAGGTCTAAAACATTTAAATTGGTATTTGTGTGAGGTCTGGGTTATCGATGCAAGTTGTCGTTTCAATATGGTTTGTATGCGCTACCAGTACGAAAATTCGATTCTGGGATATTGTATACTGAAAAATAGTACCTTGTGTTTCTCTAATCTCAGTCTTCTCATGCAATCGTCATTTGAATTCCGCATTCATCTCATATTATATGCTGTTGACATTGTCGATTGCTAAATCTTCTTGAACTGGATAAATTCTAGCACTACCCAGCTGCTGTAGTCTATAGACAAGCATTTCATTGTAATGTTGAGATCATAAAGTCTGCTGAAAAGGGAGGGAGGCGCAGGGCAAAAAAAGGTATTTCACATCCAGCATTATCGTGTTTGATCAGTCTTTACGGATGCATCTCTTTTGCAGCCAGGAGGCCAGGAAAGCATAACAGAAGCACATTTTGCGTTTCTCATCTATTCTGCCATCATCATGCTTGACAAGAACAAGCCGAACTTTGTTCAGATCGATATTCACACCCCATGTTCAGGTCGCTTCTGCTAAGTGCTAAACAATCCCCGTGCTGCCGCCTTTCACGTCCCGGCCGCACCGGAGGTGTATCTCGTAGCCGCAGGCGAGCGCCCGAGCCCCCTGCTCCTCGCACTCGCAGCAGATGTAAAGGCCCCCTCCCGACTTCTCTGATACGTTGCTCAGCTCGTGGCAGTGGCCGGTGTGGCACAGCGACGATGTGTACCCCTTGGCTTCCTCGTCGGTGAACGGGAACCCCATGTCGAAGTAGAGGTTGACCAGGTTCCTGCCCTCCCTCGTCACCGTCTTGCCGTCTTGCCCGACCACGACCAGCGCCGGGATCTCCCGGACGTCGAAGTACCTGGCCAGCGCCCTCGACGATGCGCC
The DNA here is from genome assembly GCA_019279435.1 of Zizania palustris. NCBI lineage: Eukaryota > Viridiplantae > Streptophyta > Magnoliopsida > Poales > Poaceae > Zizania > Zizania palustris. The sequence continues at coordinate 88,616,472 of JAAALK010000288.1, forward strand.
GTCGTCGTACGGCAGCGCTAGCCACGGCATGTCGCTGCACGACCGCAGGTACCCGTCCTCCTTGTCCATGGGGATGTAGACTATCTCGAAGTCGTTAGTTGAATTTGGGTGGCATTACTAAAGTTTAGACTCCATCACCAATTGAAACAACCTTTATAACTTGATTTAATATCACTTTGGTATATGTAATTATATATAAATGACTAATATTTATACACCTTTATAACTTGATTTAATATCACTTTGGTATATGTAATTATATATAAATGACTAATATTTATACACCGGAGACCGGAAGGAGTAGAGATCTTGACATCTTGTATGTATTTTGTATGTATTTTGGAACATTACCATTTGTCTTCAGGAAAGAAACGGATTTAGCACAAGTGCAGAACTCCAACTAAGCGGCACTACTGGATGGGCCAAATTTGCATGACATGCCAACACTGAAGCCCAGACATGGTACGCTGACGATAAATCGTAAGTAAACGACCTGTCAGCTGTGATGGGCTACAAGTGAAAGCATGGGTTGTTTTGATTCTTCATGGACCGTTACTCTGGTCATCCTCTCACCGGGCTTAATTCTCGATAGCGTCATCTGCATAGTCTGGCTATGGCCTTTTTAATCGTCAACGGAACCATACGTAGTCTGGGAGAATCTGACCTGGGACCTGGCAAGCAAGGCCAGCGAAGATTCCACCCATGCCACTTTGTTCACATCAGAAAAGAGGAATCAGTATTCCTTTCTCATCACCTTTCTCCATGGTTGCAACCTGCACGTTTGCCAGGTGTTCAAGACGGATGATGTTCTTAGAGCATCTCAAGAGAAGCTCTAAAGAGTTCTTTTCTCTAAATTTTTGGGACTAGAATTAAAAAATCTTCTTCAATAGATATTCTAAATGACTCCCAAAAATAAAGTATCCTCAAAATTAATCATTGTATTCCCTACTTGTAGGGAACATATTCACATACTTTACTTTAGGGATTCTATTGGAGAGAAACATATTTAAACTATTTGTATTCTCAAAAATAGATCCAAAAATTATATAGGGAATTAATTTTTAAAGTGACTCTTGGAGATGCTCTCAGTGTGACACACTGCTCCCAATAAATTTAATCAGACTTACACACGAGTGCACGATATCGTGGTCAGGTTAACCATGCACATCACCAGACCTGCCGCTGCATGCAGGATGCAGCTCAGGCCTCAGGGTCTTAGACAAACCATGATATATGCGTGGAGTGCCTCTGTGCCTGCCTCGTTTTGCTCCTGTTCCATCATCCATGATGCGCGTGTGTGTTTTCAAAGTGAAATGGACGAAGCATGTGTGTTTGGACTGTGGCCTCCTGCATGCGTATACTGAATTCTGACTCAACTTCATGAAACCAGCAAGCATGATGAACGTGAAAAACGAGCATGTGGATTACTGAGATGAACTCTCGACTATTCGAATAACTAAAGTCACTATCTTAAACAAGATATCCTGATTTAAAGATAGAGGCCTAACTAGCCATTGGATTATTATTTTCAAAGATAGAACTCTCAAGCCTCCAGCGAAATTTAGAGCCCCTCGCCTGACAAGTTGACGATGTTGAAGTTGAGTTGGGTAAATTCAGGGGTTAAATTGTATATGGGTTTGCCTTCAAAAAATGTAGATGGGTGCTTGACTAATCTAGTATTGATTTTTTTTAAATAATATTTTTTAAACAAAAATCAAATCTGTACGGCCATTTGAAAATTTTGCAAAAGTGGCATTCGATCGACACTTCAAATATCGACTGGAACTGACGTGACAGAATCTGATAAGGGGGGCAGCATCCAGTTAGTACTTGAAGTGTCGACTAGAGCTGACATGGCATCCAGTCTGCTACTTTTGCAAATTTTTCAAACGACAGATTTGATTTTTTAAAAAAATATATATATTATTTTTTTAAAAAAAATCTCTAGTATTGCCCTCCGATTCAAGTGTACGTTTTAGAGTTCAATTCGACAACGTGAAGTTTGAGAACTTCACCAAAAAAATGGTTTGTTATACACCTATATATTATTATCAAATATTTTCATGAGGATTACATTTCAAAAGAAAAAAAAAGTAGGTAGGCTACCAACTCATATGATTTGCTACTTAAAAAGTTTCAAGCTTTATACAATTCTGATCACAAATTGCGATCAAAATAAGGCTGGCTGCTTTAAGACTGATGCAACAAATCATCAGTCTCAAAAAGGACTCAACTATGCTAGAATTATTGTTGCAAGAGTGATCCAGGAATGATGCATGCTAGCTAGGTTCCACTGTGTAGATTATAATCAATTATGTCACTCAAAATTAAACAAGTTTGTTATATATAGTTGGCAAGCAACACCATTTGGCATATGTACTACGTGCGCAGCTAGTGCGCCAGTCCTTTTATTTACTCATGCTAGTGAACCAGTCTAATTAAACCTTACCCAAACTTGGAGGATTGTCTTAAACTACTAGGTTAGAAGACAAAGTTGAGTTGTTGCACCTAGCTAGTCGACCAAGCGAAGCTGTTCCCTTCTGTAACAGCCATTTCTTCATGTGCATTTCCAGTTGTTACCTTTCCATGAAAAACGTATCAGTAATTCAGTATCGCCTGAACAGACGCCAACCCTGAGATGTTTCGGGCACGACGTGGCTGCCGGCTGCGTGCTGCGATAAGACTGAAGCGAGAGTTTGTTGTCTACAAGCACTGGCAAGAACAGTGTGTCGCGTCGTGATAAGCTTCATATATATATTACGTACGCTGCTGGTACACGCGATATCGGTGTGCAGTGTTTGGACTCTTGGGCAGTGCTAGCGTGTTGCCAGTTCATGCCACCCGGGCCAAAGTCCAAATGCCAGCACGTACCACTCTCACTGCACCATGGCGGTGGCACGAGTGGAGTGAACGGTGAACACCACCGACACGGCGCCACGGAAGCATGTCGTGCGTTACGGATGTTGTAAGTTCTAACTCTGAACTCAAGTCTCAACCGCCAAAGAATAGTCTACCGGTGGGCAGTGGTTGGCCGTTGCATCAGGTTTTTTAAAATAGACGTGTTAGTTAACTGTTAGCCGGAGATGTTTATGATGGGATTCGATGGACAAACTGTGCCAACGATCAACCACTGCACGCGAACTGATTGAGGCGACGACAATGAGCAACGTCAGATACTCCGATAAGATATGTCCAAAACCTGCACTGTGCTGTCTGTGCAATCCGACGCGGCTAAGCATTGCGCGCGCGCGTGCCATGTCACCTACGGGTGGCTCGTGCCGCGGCAGCCGGCACCCGGCAGTGCCCCCACGGCCCCCGCGTTCAGACCGCCGCCGAACGGGGGCCCCAGGCCGCGCCCCCACCCGTGTCACCGTCCACCTCGGCGACCACGTCGGCGTAACGTTAGGTGCTGCGTGCCGCGAACGGCCGGTTCCTTCGAAACTACTATAAAATCTCGGCGTCGGCCCCGGCGTTGGCCTCCCGTCCGAATTGGCCACACAAAGATCGACCACCTAATCAGCAGCGGCAGCGAGGAGCGCAGAAAGAGGAAGGGCAGGCGAGCATCTGTAACTACGTGCATACATGGGGAACTGCGCGGTGACGCAGCACGCCGTGTCGTGGGCGGACGACGGCGAGTGGGAGCTGACGGCGTCGGAGGAAGAGGAAGGGACCGCGGCGAGGAGCGGGGTTCACATGACGGAGGTGACCATCAGAATCACCAAGAGGCAGCTGCAGGAGCTGCTAGACAAGAGGGCTGCGGCCGCCACCACCGGCCACAACATCATCCGCAAGAGCCGGAGGTCGACGGCGGAGCTCCTGGCGGACATCATGAACGCCGGCGAGGTCTACCACCAGCACTGCAGGGTGGCGCCCTGGAAGCCCGCGCTGCAGAGCATCCCGGAGGCCGCCGTGGAGTCATGACACGTCCTGCTTTTTCTTGCTTTCCCGGCGGCTTCTTTGCAGTTTCGTTCGATGGATCGCAGCTTTTTGGTGACCTATTGCATGATTCTTTTCTAGTTCAGATGCCACGAACGATGTACATTAGTATTAGCAGGGTAATTAAGTGGTGGTAATCTGATGAATACAATGGCAGAAAGGACACAATTTGTCGTCCATAATCCCTACTGACTGCTAGTGCTGGGACATGAAAAACGGAAGAATTCATACGAACATACATGATCAATTATGTGTCCTCACTGCCTCACAGCAGAATATCAATTTATCCTTAATGGCTAATAAGATCTGATCTAAATGATTTGGCCATGTTTTTAGTTGTGGTTCCCACGCAGATTGCACAGTGGCATACTGCATAACTTGCACTAAACATTATTATTCGGGATATGTTACGGTACAATATTTATCTACTAAGGAACAATACTTTAAATTAATCTAGACTATTGATTTTAGTTGTGATTAAAAATACTTGGTGTCCAGAGAATAATGATAAGGTACTTCTCGGGTGCCTTTAGAGCAGTCAGAAGAGAAGGAGTTCAGATCGGCGATCAACAGCGAAACAGTTAGAAGCCTCGATTCTAGTACTCGGAGAAATGTCCTAACTACGAGGACTTAGAAGACGAAGACAACAGTCAGTTCACGTCGTCAATGGCAATAAAAGATATAAATGCTAGTCTTGAATACCAATTAAGATAGTGAATAAAGTTGTAGTTATCAGACACAATCTCTGGTAATGTAACCGCTATAAAGGGAATTAATGAGGCTACATGAGTAAAGTTATTATCATCCGAAAGACTCGAACATGTCTAACATCATTTTGTCTCTCGTTCTTTGAGATAACCATAGAATTTCAAACACAAATATCCATATACCGAATCAAATAACTAACTATGTGGTAACCTCGTCAAAGGACCGTCACATTTACGCAACAACACCCGGTGACCAGCGGATAATTAGAAAGACAACATAGAAAAATAAAAGATGATCTATTAGCCATTAGATCAAAATAAATAAACAGTTAATAATATTTCTTGTACATCACAACTTTGCTTTTTCTTCCTAAAAAAGAACTGTTTGGTTCACTTGATTGCCGCATGCAGGAGCAATAGTAAGCCGGTATTACCTTATCTTACGGAGTAATTTATTGCACAAACAATATCCCGATAGATAACCATTTGCATTAGTTTTGACAGATAACGCTTTCATGTACTCAATGTTCAGTAACCTACCGGCAGTTAGCTAGTCACGTTTGAAGCTTAGTTTTAAAACAAACCCTGACGCAACGTACAAGATTTCGAAGAACCAGTAAACTGACATATTTACAAAAGCATCATAAAAAAACTTTTTTTGTGAGTCTTGACCCAAACAACCGAGCATATTTCATCACGTCTGACGGGCACTATGACCACAACATTTTGCGCTGCATGCTGACCATGCAAAGCACTCTCGCAAGTCAATTTTTCTTCTATACGCTCTACTGCATCGAGGGGAAAACGGAGGAAGATTTATCAATCAACGCACACTAGTAGGTGCTCACCTACACGTTGACACACACAGTCTGCATCAAGAGGGTTGCTCTACGTGCCGATCAATCGATTAATTTCGAAATGATGGCCATGGTGTTGCTGTCGTTTTGACCGCCGGGGTGATGTCCCTCTCCCGGCCACTACCCAGCAAGCTCTGGAAAATGGTATTCTCCATGAAAGTGTCAATTCCGATCAGCTTCAATGCTGCAAACAATTACTGCGTGGAAGAAATTGCTGGGAGAATTAAAGTTTCATGGAAAACGAGCTAGGTAGGCTGACGCAGGAATGACATAGTTGTGTTCTCCTTGATACTTCTTGTGGGGAATTACAAGTCTGCACATGAAGCTTGCTGGTTTGCATATACATAAATCGTACGGATTTGTGACTGCCCGTCCGATCAAGGTGTACGTGTACGTGAGCTTAACCTGTATTATCTACTCCTTGGAAACGGGTGAAATGGTCTTCTATTAAAAATATTAATAACAATTTTACCATTTTTCAGAAAGTATCGTGTGAGGTACAAGTTATTAGGAGGTATCAAATTAAATTTAACCGATAGAAACATAATTGAAACAATGAATATGTCACCAGATAGATGGAGCATGTCGCCGGCGAGCTCCCGCCGCCGCTCTAGGCTGCCTCGCAACCCCTTCGCCACTCGTTGCACCGCCTCACGCCTCTCCAGGCCATCCCACCACTGCTTCTCTGCTCACCGTGACACTGCTTTAGGCCACCCCACCATGCCCCCACCGCTCCCCAAGCCACGCCACTCCCTATGTTGCTCGACGCTGCCCCGCTAGATGCGCCACCTCGTCAGCCTACCGGACTCCCCAACACGACTTCTATTTCCTATGCCCTAATGTGTTACATGAAATTTTAAAAATACCTTTTCACTTTGCTCTAAGTAGTAGAGGTTTTATTCTCTATCTAAAAAGGGACAAATATGTACTTTTTTAAATATCAGTCGTTGAATATGCTTGATGAATAACTCATATTTAACACCTTCTCATTTTGAAGGATGGTAAAATTTCGCATATATTAAACTCGACCATTGTTTTGAAACTGATGGTTCGTGTTTTGATAGATTCAACAATATATCAAATCTCGATTTCCCAGCCATATATAGCTCTCGTTTCGAACACCTGTCACGACTATTCGCAGAATTCATACATGTGTATATCGTAACACCCTTTCCTTCGGAGGCAAGCAGAAGAAATCGAGCCCACGTTATCTTCCGGTGTGGAGCTACGACAAATTATGATCCATCTATATCTCCACGAACATTTTCGTTTATCGAATCGATCGAATTCATTTTTTTACAACTTCTGGCGAATTGAAGGGTGCGCGATATAAAACTGATAACGTTGGTAGCCGGTAGGCATCAGGCATCACCGCCGACGAGTGCAGCTCGAGTTCCGTTTCGAAACACGCACGGTTAGTTGGCCATACGAGATCAGCACGACGCCACCGGAAGATCCCCGGAAAAGCCGTGTTCAGACCGGTAGCCTCGCGTCGAAAGATTCCATCTTCCCTCTGGCCTCTACTTTCCCCACCACCGCCTCCACACACACACACAATCCTGACCGTCCAGCGCCCGGTCGCTTCCATCCCACCGGCCGCAGGACCTGCCCGCCGAGACACGCTGGATATCTGGACCGTACACGTGGCCCCATGGATGAGGATGACGTCCGACTCGGTCTCCACGCCCACGCATCCAACCACGTCTCCACCCTGGTCCAAGTTGGCACGTCTCACTGAAGACTCCACATGCATCTCTTCTCTTCCAACTCCCACGTATAAATAAGCTCTCGCAAACGGAGGCAAGCAACCAACCAGCACACCAATTAAGCAACTCGAGCAAACATCCTATATAGAGATATACACATCTCGATCGATCTCTGCTTCGCAAATCGGCTGCATATGGGGAACTGCTTCAAGTCGCAGCGTGCCGCCGCGGCGTCGACGTGGGCCGACGACGACGAGTGGGAGGAGAAGCAGAAGCAGCAGCAGCAGCTGCAGCTGCAGCTGAAGGAGATGGCGGCGGTCGAGAAGATGGAGAGGGTGGAGGTGAAGATCAGGGTGACGAGGCGGCAGCTGCAGGAGCTGCTGGAGAAGGCCGCCGGCGAGGGGAAGGGGAGGCCGGTCGAGAAGGTATTGGCGGAGATGATCAGCTCCGGCAAGGTGTGCGACGGGCAGGAGGCGGCAGGCCATTGGAGGCCCGCGCTGCAGAGCATACCGGAGGCTGACGAGTCATGACAAGTAGTACCAGATTTCGATCTTGGTATTACAGGATTGTTTTATGATCATTGAATGATTCTGTATGTGCATAGTTGCTCTAGGTCTAGGGAGATACACTAGTTTGGTCGTCGATGTTTCGGAGATCGACGTGTACAGGCTACGAGGATGATTGACGGAAATTGCTGGAACATTTTTTACTTGTGCAGATTTCTGATATAGCTCTGTCCGACTGTAGATAGACGATGAACTTAGAAATTACAGCAAAAAACGAAAATACCAAACAAAATGCATGCGTGGTTTTTTCTTGATTTCATATTTTCGTGTTTGCGTCCTGGATATTGAAGAAATATTTTTTGATAGGACGACTCTATCTCACCTTATTCCAAACCAAATAACAGAACTGTCCTTTCATATCTCACCTCATCTCTCGAACCAAACACTCTCTCTATGCGGCGAATACGGCAGCCGGTAAGCTAAGTGAAGGCGCTATATTCGCACCTAGAATTTTCGTCCCTCTATAACCGCAGTCAAACTGATATTGTTGCAGAAATTGACACTTATCGCTATATCAATCCTTTCAGTTGTCATCGGAATGACTGCATCTTCCTCACTGATGATTTGGTCCATCCTATATCTATCAACGATTTGTTCCAAGAACCAGGCTTTGTACGGTATGACCGCGCGCGCGCCTTCGCTACGCAACAAAAGATCAAGACTGTGTTTACTCGGTGTTTTCTTGATTACTCCAGAGTTCTAGATGAAAAGAGGAGACCGTGAGAGCTCGTGTTGAAAAACCAGATCTTTGGGCCAGGGTCAGAATTGAAGCTGCCATATATGATGGATCCGTCAGGTTGGAATTTCTCAACAGTCGAGAGAGTTTGTGATGTTACTATCCAAGGCGGAATATGAACGCTCGCCACGTTGAACTAATAATCCAGATCGTTAATGTTAAGTTTTCGCTGGGCAATATATAATCCAGACCAACAATGTCGATCGGATCCCCAACGCAAGTCATTTCATACAGAGATTTTAGTTACACAATATGAGCGAGGTTCCTCTCTAAATCGTGGTATAAGCTGTATGTTCAAATCTTAGTGGTGCTAGTATATTAGTGTCAACGTCAATCCATTCATTTACAAATACTTGTCAGTACAAATACGATCAAATAACCCACGTAAAAGAATACGGAGTATACAGCGTGTCAATAAACTCTAAAATATTTTTTTGTGAAAATATTAACATGCAAATCTCATTAAAAACGTGGCTGCGCCTGCGCATGATAGACATCCTGGCTGGCAGGGGCTTCTTATTATCCACCTCAACGTGCCTATCTCTAACGTACTTTTTTTTACAACTTAACACATACAGACTGATGTTAACACTATACGTACTTTTAAACAATATTATCTACCTATATTAAAAATATAAATAAAACTATCATACTATATTCATCAAGGTGGGTAGAGTATAAGTAATCAAGTTCAGAATATTATAAATATATTTTAGAAGTACAGAGGAATATTTTTTCTAAAACTTGTTGTTTGGGATGAGAAAGCATCTCGTTGGACAAACAGACAATATGCCCTCAGAAGCCGCAGGAGATTCGCTGCAGAGCCCATTCACACCAGCTCGGCCCAATTAAAAGACTTGGGACGCGCTCGCCTCCACCGACCTGCCCCGAGTGGCGCCCGCCCTAGGCGCGTGCGGCGCGCCAGCGCGTCTCACCGAGCCAACTCACTGGCAAAGGCACCGCGCGAGCGCGCGCCCGTTAAGCTTTTTCCAGAGGCCGGTGCGCGCGCGCGCGGGGCAGAGAGGATTAGCTCGTACGACCGGCTCGCCACGTCGGAATCCCGGAATTGGCCTCCTGCATGCGTGACATCACGGACGAACTGTTCTCGTGCAACCGCGGCCTCGTTCCCAACTATAAATAGACCAGAAAACCGATTGGATTACATTACACATCCATCTCAGAGCAGCGTACAACCATACGTAATCAGCAAGCTCACGAGCTAGAGAAAGCATCGTCTAATATAAGGAGGAACAGCAAGTTGGTTATAGTCTCGTAGCTTGACACCAGGGAGCTAGCGGGCACGCGGCGCGGAAACTGATGGGGAACTGCGGGGCGTCGCAGCGTGGCGTGGAGTGGTGGGCCGACGACGGCGAGTGGGAGGAGGAGGAGGCGTCGTCATCGTCGGAGGACGACCACCGCGAGAGGAGGGAGCACGTGGCGGAGGTGACCATTAGGATCACCAAGAGGCAGCTGCACGAGCTGATGGAGGGCAAGGCCGGCCGCGACGGCCACGGGAAGAGCAGGCCGTCCACGCACCAGCTGCTGGCGGACATCATGAACTCCGGAGAGGTGCACCACCACGACGACCACAGGGAGGCGCACTGGAAGCCCGCCCTGCAGAGCATTCCGGAGGCCGTGGAGTCATGAGCATTCCATCTCGTCGTCACTACATACGCCACTTGGTCGTTAAGTCGCCGCTTGATTATTTGCGAAAAGAAGTTGCAACTTTCCTCCATGTTAATTTGCCCCTAATTTCTTTCCAACCTCACCTTTGTCTTTGCACCACGTTTGGTGGTTATTGACGTGCATATATAGCTAGAATGCATTTGGATAAATTCGTTCACATGTTCAGAAAGATCATGTACATAGAATTAATGTTTGGAAAACTATTCTGAAAGGTCGTTTACAATTGTATAAAGGAAAGCCAATTCGAGGAATACATTTCAGAGTGTGATCGAATCGAATTGTGTTTTTTTTTTGTTTTGTTGGCGGATTTTGGGTCGAAACACGACATACGCCAAATGAAAGTTATCACCTAGATAGTCTCTGAAGTCTGAATAAAACGGTGAAGACTTTCTTCGTGAGATGATCTGACTAGATCGCCGATCGGTGCGGCCGGGCTGCTACATGTGCGGCGCGCGTGTCGGGCATCCAGAATTTTTTTGAGCCGGCGAATTGGCGTGCACGCATGGCTAGGGCCAGAGCGTCTCGTCGTGCCGCTCTTCGTGCCTTCGCCCACCGCTGCACCGCTGGAGGAAACGCTGGAGCCCGCGCGCGCATGTTCGGGGGGCGCAGCCCATGATTCTCTCCCCGCGGTCTGTGGACGCGGAAACGTACGCCGCTGCAAGCCTGGAACCTTAGCTAGATTCGCAGTTTTTTTTAAAACATAATCTATTTCGATTCATACTATATTTTATAAAGTTTTTTTTAAAAAAAATATAAAACTAGACTCCGGTTGACTATGGATTCGGTGACAAAAGTATGCTAACTATTGAACCTGTCAACGTTTGGTTTGGTAATAAAAGTCCTTATGACACACTGTCGCTAAGTATTTAGTCCCGTTATTATGTGTATTAATCTCTCTCTCTCTATATATATAGTTCTCTAATTTTGTAAACCTTCGTAATTTCAAATAAAAATAGTTTATTTTTTAAAAAAAACTATATTCGGCGCCGTGTCTCGTGAGCATATCCAAGCGGTTCTGCGCCGAGGTGGCGGCTGTGAGCCCCGCCAATGATGGGCCTGTAGTGTCATATGGTGTGGCCTGTGGCCTGGTGGCTGTGGGTAGTGCAGTGATTTTTGCGTTACGTTTATGGATGTGGGTTAGCATCTCGTTGGAGTTGGGCCGTTTGAGCTTGGGGACCGCGGCCTGTACGTTTGGAATCAAAACAGAACTTGCGCTCCAGATTCGATTGTTCCATCCCACACCAACACCAGGCAACAGCGCAAGCGAAAACGTTTATCCATCGAGGTCAACTTTTGGGGGCCTAAACAATCGCAACATATGATTCCCTATCACACGGCCCTGAGTTGAATCGAGCTCAGTGGGTTCTCTGTCTCTCCTGCAAGCGTGCCTGCAATTTGTTGGATTCTTGCATCCGAAGAAGAGTATTACAGAATCTACAGATCGTGATTCGTGAAATCGCGAGCAATAAATTGGTGAAGCTTCGCGAGTCCACGAAGTCCCAATTCATCCAGATCGAATCACTCGCTGGACACGAGGGCAACCCATTTACGTATCAAACACATCTACCTTGGCCGCACTTCGCTCACTGTGTTGCTCGTTTTTTACACGAAACCAAATCCGGCGCAGACCACCATGGCGAAAAAGCCCGAGCTCGTCGCGGTCGCCCTGCTGCTCCTGGCAGCCTCGCTCACCGCGGCGGTGCTGTACTCCGACGGGCTCGGCGGCGGCAGCATGCCGTGGACCACACCACTGCCGTAGTGCCGTTCAGCCCCATGGACGTCCTGCCCCTCCTGCCGCGGAGCGTGGCCATGGCGGTGCTCCGCAAGCTCCGGGGCGTGGCGGACATCTTCCCGGTGTTCGTCGGGTCGGCGTCGGGCTCGGCCAGGCCGGACGCCGTCAGCGCGCGGCTGGAGTGGAAGGGCGCCTGCTTCTACGAGAACGGGGCGTGGCTGGAGTTCCACAACGACTCCGGCTCCAAGTACGGCGGCGGTACGCTCCACATCGAGGTACGAGCAGATGACGACACTGTTCAAGCTACAAAAAAATTTATGTCAACCCTTTCCTTTTTTCACTTCAACCCATAAAATAATATGTTATTATGTATTTTTTAGTGAACCGCTTAAAGAGAAAAAATAGTTATAGATCAAACCAGGACTGACCTGTCAGCCAACCAGCTACTCTGTTTCTTCTGTCTCTCTTCCCTTCGCTCCTTTCGTCGCCGTCGACCAGTGCTCGCGATTTGCTCCCCGGCTAACCGCAAGAAGCAAACCAAACTCACCGCTGATTTGAACTATTCTTCACGATATGATAGCTTTCTTTTTTCGAAAAAGAGGAATGTCGTATTTGAATAGTGACCATAGAACACATATATGATATTTTCTTACATGATTAGCACATGCTCAAGTTTATGTAGAAACTGGAGATAGTTCTTGATGTTGTAAAATACATTGGTGAGCATTATCTTGTTTTTTTAAGCTGGCTAAGAGGATATATACTCGTGGTTGCCATGATACAAATCGCAAACCAGGAGGTACCAGATTTTTTAGTGTTAATTTTGGTACCTCCTGATATATGAGATACCAAGAGGTACCAAAATTAACACTGAAAAATGTGTTACCTCTTGTTACCTCGGGGACCGTAAAATTACCCAAAATACAAACAAGAGTCGATACGTGACGTTGTGCAGAACTGGAAACTTGCAAGCAACAATGGATTATTAGATTAGTAGAAGCAACCTGGGGGAAATGTGCAATATTTTTTCTTTGGAGCGAAATCCCTTCGAAATACAAGTATAGAACTCCCCGTATTACTCCGCGTCTCGGCCCAAACAAGAGGGGAAAGACCAACTCCCAACTTCCATCGCCAACCTCCTAGACTAGGAGCAGGGCAGCAGGCTAGGACCTAGGTGGCTAGGTTTCTCGCCCTAAACGGGCGGCGCCATGAGAGCCAGGAAGCTCACGCTCCTGGCCCTCCCTGCCCTCCTTGTTCTCCTCTCTGTCGCCTCGCGCCCCTACATCCCGCGGGGGCTCCTCGAGGGGCCACTCCGCGCCCCCTTCCTCCCGGCCGACCTCCTCCCTCTCCTGCCCTGGCCGGTGGCCCAGCCGCTGCTCCGCCGCCTCGCGCTGCGCGGCGCCGCGGACCTCCTCCCGTCCTTCGTCGGCGTTGCGCGGGATCCGGGTGATGGCGGCGGCAGCGCCGCCGAGTGGAAGGGGGCTTGCTTTTACGAGAACCGGGCGTGGATGGAATTCCACAACGGGACCGAGGGGGGCCTTGGAGGTGCCACGCTACATCTCGAGGTGAGCGCCGGTGTCAAGCTCTTGTCGCGGACTCGCGGTAGAAGTAGAGCCGTAATTTAACTCAACAATACAATTTATATTATATCATTGAAATTTTCTGAAAATTTTCAGTACAATTTTAAGAGTGATTAAGAGAGAAGTCTAGGCTTAAGCCTAATTGCTGATTGGCCACTGCTTACCAATGTATTTTACAACATCAGCCCCATGTTTTGATTGTAATTTAGAGCTTATCCCCTTCAATTGCATTCACTTCAGTCAAACATTTGAATTTAGTTATGTGGCGTTGTGTAAATCGGTGTCAGAATTGTTTGTATAGTAGATGGTCCATTCAAATATGTTAATTTTCCTATTTAGCCAAGCCACAAAACTAGGCGCATGCCTAACCTTATTGCAGCAATTTGTGTCGTCTGAGCAAGCATGCCTCACTCCCATATTGTTACTGTTGTCTTGCTTGCGGGTCTGTAATTGAACTAATGGCAGCGAACTTTTTTTGACTGAAGATTTCGTCATTTCATAACAAAACACAATTGCATTCTGAAAGTTCTCATTTTTGTGCAAACAAATATTTTCCTTATTTCACTGTTGATCTTGGCATTGACTTTTTTTGCAGACAACCAAAGCACATAGCTGGACTTGCATAGACCTTTATGTGTTTGCAACACCGTACCGTGTTACATGGGATTACTACTTTGTAGGTCGCGAGCATACCCTCGATTTCAAAGAATGGGAAAGCGAGGCTGAGTATGAATATGTAAGTGCCTGCTACTGTTGCTTTTGTTTGTAATTAACATTTGTGACCATTGATACAAATTTGCATTCTTTTACGTTAAAATAGGTAAAAAACAAAGGAGTGTCCATCTTCCTCATGCCATCAGGAACAATTGGAACACTCAGAGCGCTTTGGGATGTTTTCCCCCTGTTTACGAACACTCGATGGGGTGAGAATTCAAATCTTGCATTCCTAAAGAAGCATATGGGTGCAACCTTCGAGGAACGTCCAAAACCTTGGGTGTCAGAATTAAATATTGATGACATCCACTCCGGAGATTTTTTAGTTCTATCAAAAATTCGTGGGCGCTGGGGTGGTTTTGAAACACTAGAGAAGTGGGTTACTGGAGCTTATGCTGGCCATACCGCAGTTTGCCTCCGGGATTCTGATGGAAAGCTTTGGGTTGGGGAATCTGGTCATGAGAATGAACAGGTAGTGACCATTAACTATTCTGTTCATTCACTTTTTTACTCATTTCAACATGACCGATTGACCACATAGAAACAGAAGATGTTCCAGCATCTTAGCTTTTTTCTTCTTCTTTTGCAACATGTACACTTTTAGATAATAAATGTTTGTAATTTTGCTCTGTAGTTGGATAGGAGTATACGTGCTCTTGTTGCTTTAACCCAGTAGATTTCCTTTGAATGTAACATGATTTTTTTTGTTCTTTACCAAATAAATTGACATAACCAATGGAAGACAAAAAGGAGACATCACTGCTATGTTAGATGTTCTATCTGGTTTACTAGTTGTACACTGTGAGAAATATAATGTGATGTCTTCCTTGGCATGAGGCATATTTCTCTGTGTCATAGACTAAGCTAACATATATTGATTTTCAGGGAGAAGATATTATTGCTATCTTGCCATGGGAAGAATGGTGGGACTTTGAAGTAACAAAGGATGATTCAAATCCTCAGATCGCATTGCTTCCTTTACATCCAGATTTGCGTGCAAAATTTAACGAGACAGCAGCTTGGAATTATGCAAAAAGCATGGATGGAAAGCCTTATGGGTACCACAATATGATTTTTAGTTGGATCGATACCATAAGCGATAACTATCCACCTCCATTGGATGCTCATGTGGTATGCTCCAATAGCATTTTGCTAATGCCTATATTATTAAGTGTGTTGTATCTTATCGCCATGCATTTTCATAGGCTCATCTCATAGGCTGTGAATATACAATACATGGTGCAGATCTAACGAATTAATTGTACTCATAACAAAACAACTCCAGTTTTTTGTATATTTTTAAAACATTCTTTTGCTAACTGTAATAGCTCAAATCTTATGATTGGCTTAGGTTGCCTCTGTTATGACCATGTGGAGCAAGCTTCAACCAGATTATGCTGCTAATATGTGGGAAGAAGCACTTAACAAACGACTTGGAACTAAGGTTTGTTTCAATTAACACCTGTAGTTTTTTTTTTGTTGTATTTATTCTTCTTCATGTTTGTACTAGATAATGGTTCATCAGTGCCTGCTGAAAAATATTTTGGGGACTAAATAATAACTTTCCCTAATTTTATTAGTTAAAATCAAATAGTTTCTTTACTATTTTTGGCAATAGATTCTGCCATAACCAATAGATTATTTGCTACTACTAGACATAGATCCTAGCCCAGCTGAGTGGGTTCTGATATAGAACCATGATCAATGATCTAGATGGAATGCACTAAAACTAAGTCTGCACGACATTTCTCATTTACTCAACTGTACCTTGGGTAGTTGGGTATAGGTAAGAATACCGTGTCCTACATGATTATGGCACACCAACAGATCCCTCTCTGTGATATGGGCACCTCCTTGTAACCGTTGATGTTTCTCTTGGTTCTATTGTGGCATATCCAATTCTAACAGCTGATGATGACTGCCGAATATCAACTGAGATGACAATAATTTTTTCACATGGATCTTTTGTCCTTCAATTCATCGGTTACCATGTTTATACACGCAGTGATTGCTTATAACTCTGATGTGCTCAATGCTATGAATTATTCTGGATATTCTTATAATGGAGTAATCTCTTTCAGGGTCTTGATCTACCTGAAATCATAGTGGAATCAGAGAAGAGCGGGGTGACCTTTGACAAATTGCTAACAATTCCTGAGCAAGATAAGTGGGTCTATACCGATGGCCAGTCTGCATCTTGTGTGACCTATGTCCTTATGATGTACAAGGAGGCTGGGCTCTTTGACCCAATTTCCAGCTCTATAGAAGTTACTGAATTCACTGTAAGTACTCTTTAATTCTTATGCAGTTATGCTTAAGTTCATGCCCCATGAGTTTATCAGTAGTTATGTTAGGGTAATTTAGACATCCTTTGGAACTGTATCAATCTCAGTAACTTTCGTGGTGGAAGCCGGGTCTGCCAGTAGGCCATATTGCTATTCTGCACAACCAAATATTTGAATTATTTATATTTCATGATCATTGCTTGCATCCAACTTCTGATAAGAATACATACATGCAGATAAAAGATGCTTACACCCTCAACTTTTTTGAGAGCAACATGACACGGCTTCCAGCGTGGTGCAACAAAGACGACAGTGTCAAGCTCCCCTTCTGCCAAATAAAGGGCAGGTATCGAATGGAGCTGCCTGGATACAACACCATGCAATCATACCCTCACATGAATGAAAGATGTCCTTCTCTGCCTCCAAATTATAACAGGCGGCAAAACTGCTGAACTGTAATACTTTGGACCTTCTATTTTGATTTCTGGTGGTTTTTAACCCGCGCTATAGCTGTACATATTACGGTAGGTATGTAATAATTTTCTTTATTACCACGATGCAAATTATGTCAGCTTCTGCAAATAAGGAAGAACATTATTGAAAAAATGTACAGTGAATATCAGCATTTGATTCTTCAGAGGTTATTACACTACTCTAGGGTTCTCATCACCTTCCTATACACATTCAGTCATTTGCATATATACATCTTAAAAACATATGTTCATTGTTGTAATGAAAACTGATAGTAAACAAAAGCCTGATGCCATCTTCTACTCTACAATTTGAGGTATGAACATACGAGGCACAAATATGTTGGGGGTGGTCATACTTTTTTGTTGTTGATGTTAGTTAGGCAGCCTGTTTCAGTAAGGCGAGGGCGATAGCTCTGAATCTCTGATCTAATAACATAATTAACAGGCCAGTCTAGTGTCAATAGAGGCCACGCTTATGATTTATGATTTTTTTACTCTGCTGATAAACAGCCCGTCGCTGTACTAACTATGCTTAGGAAAATTGAATTGTGAATGTATACACTTTCTTTTTCTAGATCTAGATGCGTTGGTTTATTGGTTATGGTTAACGCTTATGGGAGATATACTGACATTGTTAATAATATATTAATATTGCGCATCTGTGAAGTGTCGTATGGCATTCTAGCATTTGCAGTTAGATTTAACTAATCATTAAACAATAACTAACAAAGAACACATTCTTGCATATTTTCTAAAACTATCCTTATCAGCTGGCCCTTGCGTAGGATCTCCTCTATAATATAGATCAAATAAAAGAAGGTTTCTTGGTAGTGTACAAAACTACTATATAAATATTATGTTCTTATGAACAGGGATAATTTAACTATTTGTCACTCTTAACATGTGTCAATTAATAAACCACGTGTCAGTGACTCAGATGACCCCACATGTTAGCGACTCAGAGTGGCATTTTTATTGCCACTCACATGTTAAAAGTGGCAAATAATTAAATCTCCCGATGAACAGAATATAGATATGTTACGTGATAGAAGCAATCAACATATTGGTAACAAGTAACAAGCTTGGTACTAGACAATAGTGCGTGGGAGATTTCTCAATTGCAGTTAATCAAGCTAAGCGGACAGAATGACAGGTACTCCACTTCAAATGTTATCTTTTATCTGCATGACTTAGGGTGAAAACACTATGGAGTGAGTGACAGGTGGTTCTTTTTATATGTTATATTTTTTCTGCATGGATGAAAGGAAAAATAACTGTGTTAAACTCCATCATGTACATGAGAGCCCTACAGAAGCACATCTCTTTGCCATAAGTTGAACTGGCATTGACATTGTGAATCCTTCCATCAGTTCCATGTGTAAAATAGCTTGTGTGATAGATCAAGAACACAATGGAACAAAGGACAAGTGAAATAGAAAATCATAAGAAACCAAGAAGAATGTTCGGCCATCAGCATTATTCACTTGGAGTCTAAAAATTAAAGCAGAGTAAATATTCTACCTCACAGCCTTTTTCCTATGCATTGAAGCAGGAAAAATACCTGTAAGTTTCGTCGTTTGCTATTCTATTGAGACAAAGCCTCCTCTACTTCCTTCCACCCTTCAGTCTTGTCTGGGAACTTCTCCTTCATCTTCTCAATGATAGCTTTTGCCTCATCAATCCTGGAGTTCCCAGCAAGCCCATTCACAAGCATCTTCATGGTTGAGAAACATGGCACCCAATTCCTAGCTGCTACCTCATTGTATACACCAATGGCAGCATCAAAATCGCCGCCCTTACAAAGGTAGTAAATAAGCGTGAAATAAAAGCTGCTACCCCCGACAAGCCCTTTCTTCCCCATCTCCTTGTATAGCCGCTTAGCTTCATCTAAATTCCCCTCCTTGCAGAATCCATAGATCAAATGATTATAAGTTGTCCAGCTCGGCTTTGTCCCCTTTTTCACCATCTCATTCAGTAATGCCTTGGCTTCGCCACTCCGACCAAGTTTGCACAGCCCCTGGACCCTCACATTGTACACTGGCAGGGACTCACCACAACCATGCTTCTTCATGAGCTCAATCACCTTCCCTACATCATCAAACCGCTCCTCCTTGTAAAAACCAGCAATCGCTGAATTAAACGTAGTGGCGTTGGGCTTCACACCCTTCTTGCACATTTCATCGAACACCGAGTAGAAGGACCTTGTGGTTCCAGACTCAGCGAAGGATTTGATGATGGTGTTGAAGGTTTCGGTGTTGGGCTTGACGGAGTGAGCGTCTGGGAATGTCTGGAAGATGCGGGCAGCCTCAGCATGGTTGCCGGAGACGATGCAGGCGAAGAGGAGGGCGTTGAGGGAGCGGGTTGAGGGGGAAGACTGGAATGTGGAGACAGCGTCGGGAAGGAGACCGGCCTGCCCGAAGAGCGCGATGGCGTGGGGCGCGTGGCGGGGGATGAGGAGGGAAGACGCGAGGTCGCGGAGGGAGTCCGGGGCTGAGGACAGCTTCGAGGCGGCGAGGGAGAGGGCCACGCGGTCGGTGTGGGAGTCCGGTGAGAGCGCGGCGGCCCTGCAGATGGAGAGGATCTGGCTAGGGGGCGGCGACGGGGTGGACTTGAGGAGGGAGATGGCGAGGCGGCTCTTCTGCCGCGAGGTGAGCGGGGTGGATGGGGAAGACGGGTTAAGGATGGATCCCGGGGTGGGAGGCGGAGCGGTGGCCGTGGAGAGGCGGCGGCGCAGGAGGAGGCGGACGGCGGTAGCCATGGCGGCGTCGGGTTTAGGGTTTAGGAGCCGAAGCGGGGAAGATTGTAGTTGAACAGAAAGAGTTCTTTTGCCTCTCTGCTACGTGGCCCCTTGGCCCTCACATAGTCACATGTAGTTTTTGTTAGAAAAAATGATCATAAGACGAAAATTGATTTACACTCTTGCTCAGATGTCATTGATCTGAAAATATTTTACATGTCAATGAAACGTGAAGTGTAAATTCTCAATATAAAATATAAATTCTCAATTTTCACGTAAAGAGAGAGTATAAATATATGTATACTACTTTAAAAAAATTAGTGGTGGTGAGTCTGTCATCACTATTACTCTTTCTTACAGCAAACCAAAACTCTTCAGTTTTAGATTCGTTCATTTCTATTTATATGATATTCTTTTAGTGGTGTAATTTTTTTCTCCGTTGTAACATATCACATCAGTTTTCTTTTTTTGTTACGATGGGATATTGGAAGGAAGATATGTTAGAGTATATGTATATGGTAGGTTAGATATATGATAATAGCATTGATATTAGATAATATTATAGGAATATATGAGGAGAGATATACTAGATGATCTAAATATAAGAAATGACTAAATGTAATTACCGTATACCCGACCCACTATATACAATCGTACCATATATTCTGATAGAAGCCGGTTTGTTTATAATGATTATTCAAATGTTTAAATGAATCAAATGGATGCTAAAAAATTATAAACTGCTTATACGTCATATATACCTGATACGTTGAAAAAAGAACAAACGGTTGGTGAAGATGGTGTATATACATGCATGTAACGTGTGTGCGTCGACCCACGGTGGATCAGGAAGGCAAATTATTCATCTACGTACTGAAATACTGTATTTTCGTCAGCACAATAATTATTTCATGGAACTAATATGATTATGTTCATCTCCTCGTGATGAAAACTATGTCATCGTTTCGCGTTATTTTCTATGTATCTATAGTTGACTCGAACGACGTTGAACCGGGGATCTTTTTGCTGCTGAAAATTTGGCCACGAACAGACCAAGAATCATTCAAGATCGACTTGTTGCTGTTACATGCTGCCTATGGTGTACATTACGCAAGAAAGAAACGGAGAGAACAAAGTACAGTTCTGTAGCTCCTCCCTTTCATCGATTATATATCTCTATGGTCATCTCTGCTTGATTTCATCGTCTGCCTTGATCTCGGAAACCATGACTGTCCTGGGAGGGCTGTCTCTGTCTCTGCTCTTCCTGGCGCCCTGATCCGTGCCTTCTTGCGGATAATACTTCTGTTCGGCAAGAAACGAGAGCGCCGCGACGACGTCGCTGATCTGCGGCCTGCTACCGGCGTCATCCTGCAAGCACATGGAGGCGATGGCGAGTGCTTGGTAGAGCCCCTTGAGAGGAAACTTGTTGTCCAGCAACGGGTCAGCCATTCTCATGAACCTCTTCTTGTCTTTGAACAGAGGAGCCGCCTGTCAATGCAGGTCGTAGTGTCGTACTCGGTTAAGATCATGGACATACACAGCCATCAACAATTTGTAGGATCAGAGTGTGCTGCTTAGTGGTGCTTATTACCCATTGGACAAGAATCTGCTCCTGCGTCGGCCGCGAGGTGTCGATGGCCCGCCTGCCGGTGATGAGCTCCAGCAGCACGACGCCGAAACTGTAGATGTCGGACGTCTTGGTGAGCTTGCCGGTCATGGCGTACTCGGGGGCGCAGTAGCCGTACGTGCCCATGACCCGCGTGCTGACGTGGCTCTTGTCGCCGACGGGGCCGAGCTTGGCGAGGCCGAAGTCGGACAGCTTGGCGTTGAAGTCCTCGTCCAGCAGGATGTTGGACGCCTTGAGGTCTCGATAGATCACCGGCGGGTTGGCCACCTCGTGCAGGTACTCGATGCCCTTCGCCGCGCCCACCGCAATCCTCATCCGCGCTTGCCACGACAGAGGCTTTGCGTTTGGAGGGACATCTGCACGTACGGTGCACGCACGCGACGCTCGATCGATTAGTTAGCGAGATCGAAGCTAGCTAGCAGATTAATCAATGGTCAGCATGGCAAATGAACATACTGGCCATGCCATACCTAGGAGGTGATCCTCCAGCGACCCGTTGGGCATGCACTCGTAGACGAGGATTCTCTGGTCGGATTCGGTGCAGTAGCCTAGCAGTTTGACGAGGTTGGAATGGTGCAGGAGGCTGAGCATCAGCACCTCCATCAAGAACTCGCGGTTCCCCTGGAACCCATTCTTGTCCAGCTGCTTCACGGCGACGACCTGCTCGTTTCATTCACGCACACGTACACGTGCGTACGCAGTACAGTACACATCAGTACATCAACACATGCACACGTACGATCGAGCTGCGTACGTGCGGTGCTTGCAGATCGGTTACCTCGTTGGTCTCTTTGAGGTGGCCTTTGTACACCCTTCCAAACCCGCCTTCCCCGAGCAGGTTGTTCGGGTTGAAGGAGTCGGTTGCGTTGGATAGCTGGCTGAACGTGAGCACCATGCTAGGGATGTTTTGGTGGGTGATCCGTAGAATCCCCTCGGCTGCGTACACGTGCTTGCCAACCTCTGCATGCAGCGCGCGCGCACGCGTGCATATATATCAGATCGAATTGAAGGAGCGAGATCGACGTCTTGGTCGTCTATGCATGCATGCATGGTGCGTGTTTACCTGGCTTGGACGAGATGTCGTTCACGAGGTCGGCTATGGCGTCGTTCTCGTTGCGCTTGCTGGCGTTCTCGCCGTCGACGTCGCCGGCGGTGGCGTCGGCGCCGTAGCACTCCTTCCTGGACTTCCTCTTCTTCCTCCAGAACTTCCTCCTCCACCTCTTCTTCTTCTCCGGCGCGGCGGCCGCCGACGCCGACGTCGACGCTTCTTCCTTGCCACGGACACCACACTCGCCGTACGAGCTGCTGCAGGCGCACGTGCCCCGGAGGAGCGTCGTCCTGCCGTTGCAGCACTTCCTCACCGCCAACGTCAATAGGTCCATCGCGACGCGATCGACGCGAGAGTGTGGGGAGACACCCTCGAGCCGATCCGCCGCGAGGGAAGAAGGGCTGGGGCAAATTTGTTGGCGATACTTCAATAACGACGCCGTCCACTTACATGCAGATCGAGCCCCACAACTCGTGGACGAGATTTGTGGTTGGAAGCCAGGATCCAAATTTGGCAAAGCCACTGTTCGATCTTCGTGTAGTGTTGCCCGATGCATGCATGGCTGCATGGTGATGACAGTTAAACTGCTCATGAATCATCGTCATATGAAAAGTTCAATTCACCGGTGGAAAACTGCTCTCAAGTCAACAATATAATGTATTTGGGAATTCCACATGATTTTTGTGGAGAAACTCCCATTTATTTAGCAACTTTGGAAGAAATCGTATGATCTGATTTCACCGCCATGCCTAAAAAACGACAACTTGTGAAAGGAATGTGAGTTAACTGGCACCAAAATCTCTTCAAAACTCCATTGTTAAGCGTGCTCAGGCGAAAATAGTGATCTCCTGGGAAATTCTCGTTCACATCCCGACACACCCATGGTCTTCAAACAAGGTTGGGCCCGTGTGGCTTATTTAAAAAAAATGACAACTCGCGAAGTTGAATTCAATTGCTCAAAGTAGCTCCGCAAACGATTGAACTATTTTTAGCTCTCTACTGTGGAAGTGAACATCTATTTTCCTTGCATGTCATGAAGAAAAAAAAAAGACCTTCCTGCAGGTTACATTTTCCTTCATTTTTAATTTAATATATTAGCAGATCTATCACTCCTTTCAAAAAAAATTAAAAAAGATGG
The DNA here is from genome assembly GCA_019279435.1 of Zizania palustris. Classification (NCBI taxonomy): domain Eukaryota; kingdom Viridiplantae; phylum Streptophyta; class Magnoliopsida; order Poales; family Poaceae; genus Zizania; species Zizania palustris. The sequence continues at coordinate 88,640,000 of JAAALK010000288.1, forward strand.
TAAATTTGGCGAAAGACCTTTTATTACATTGTATAATACTCTTGAAAATTATTTCATGTCACTTTGAGAAGTGATCCCCCTTCTTAGGAAGAATTAAAGGTAACGGTTATATGATAGTTATTTTTTCATTTGTTTATTTTATGATTTAAATGAAGAACTATAATAGCAGATGACACAAATGAAAAGGTGACAGTGTATTGAGAGTCTGCGTGGTACACTGGTACAGCTACAATAATAAAATCCTTTAAATTTTATTTCCTGTTTAAAATAAAAACAGATCATTCAACTAAATATTCTTAATTTATCTATAAATTCAGATTCAGCATTTTTTTATAATGCTATATATCTAGTAATTGATTTGAATCCAGGATTTCTTAAATTTAGGTTGTGTTTGGTTGAGCCGTAGATTCTGCAAAAGTTATTGTGGGCTGTAAAAAAGATGATGTTAACTGTGAGCTATGAAAAAATTAATGTGAGCTGTAGAAAAGTTGAGAAGCTGTTTGGTTGGAATAGTTACAGATTTATATTTTGTTAGTTCGTGATGTTTAGTTACATTATTAATGTGTAATTTTATATGTAAATCATTCTAATCATAAAATTTTGCAATGTTTATATTAAAATTATATATTTTTAAATTATACTAAAATGATATATTTTACTAAATTTTCACTTTTTAAAATTTTACATGAACTGATATGTTTTAATAATATTATAGGTAATATTCATTCAAAGTTAAACTGAGAAGCTGTGAAATATGAGTTATACCAACTTTTGAATTTATAAATCTGGATTATACCAACTTTCAAATTTGTACTATAAGAATATGTAGATTTTGAAAAAGTTAGGTAACTAAAAGATCTATTTAATTCAGATTTTAGTTTTTGACCGTGAAGCTGTTTTAAAAATCTGAACCAAACCAGAGCATTACACCGGAGCAGCAAAAGTAGCAAAATTTTTGGGTCTTCAGGGGACATTGAATTTTTTCCCACCTCCGATGCTCCGCCGCTCCCGGCCATGGCGTTCCTCAAAACCCTGAACCCTCTCTTACGCAGAAACTCCACGCGGATCCCGAACCCCAGGCCCCTCCTTTCCCTGGACATTTTCCTCACCTCCTCCTCCACCGCCGCATCCCCCGTCCCAGCGCCCGCCCCCTTCGCCGCCGCGGTGCAACATCAAGGCCCTCTGTTCCTCTCCTCTGCCCCATGGATGCTCTCGCAGTCCGCCACACCGCTCACAGCTGCGGCTGCCGCTCTCCGCGCCAAGCTCCGGAGGGCCCGCGCACTCGCCGGCGGCGGCGCCCAGGCTGTCGCCGACGTCGTAAGGTGGGAGCCCAGGCAGATCTCCAGAGGTGAGGACGAGGTGGCAGAGGCGGAGCCGGGTGGAAGCGAGAGGTTTCTGAATCTGCCCAATCTGGTGTCGATTGGACGCATGGTGTCGGGGCCGGTCATTGGATGGTGAGCGTTTTCCTTCAGTTCTATGCGTCCTAACTGTTGAACTGGATGGATCGAAAGTATAAAATAACTCCATTTGTTGGTTCGATTGTGCCCGCAAAATCATGGATTTGTAACTCGATCTAGTTAGTATTCCATTCATATAAAACTTCTGAAGCCGTTAGTTGCCATGATTTGGTTGTTTTTAGTTGCTCCTAAGCTTGTGCATACCTATATATTCATAGAAAATTTCAGTGCATACCATGATATGTTCCTTGTAAATACTAAATATAGCTCTAATAATCTAATTGGGAATGCATATACCATGATATGTTCTGTTGAGGTTCAGGGTGCATTTTATAGTTGATCACATTTCAAGTTTAGGTTGTTGATGGTGGCAGTTACTTTTCAATGCTGTAGATCTACAGGTTGAGAACTTGAAATACTTACATGCCAGGATAGTGTAGGAATACACTAAGATATGTCAAGTCCAGGTATGAACTACGGTACTGGAACTTGTCACCAATGATTACAACTATATCAAATAGAAGATTTGCAGCTCTGTTTTATATCTGCACAATTAATTTGCAGCTCTGGATATTCTGCCTTAGCATGTTATGTTTTAGATATAATATACTGTTATTTTGCTAATTGCCTCTTCTGCTCCAGTTCTTGTTCTAATGAACTACTGATGTATCTCAGGATGATTGTGAATGAATGGTATCTTCCTGCTTTTGGCTCATTGGCTTTGTCTGGTGCAAGCGATTGGGTACGGATTATACCCTTTCATTATTGAAAGCTTGCAACAATGCTAACACCATATACTTATGAACTTACTTATTGCTTGTGGTTATTTGTTCTTTAACCATAGTTGGACGGGTATTTAGCAAGAAAAATGGGCATCAATTCTGTGTTTGGATCATATCTGGACCCATTAGCTGATAAGGTTCAATTTCATACTTCCTAGCTTTATGTTTCATATTTCATTGTTTCTTCATTAAATTGTTCATGTGCTGCTAAACACATATACAATATCTATCATTTTTTAGGTATTGATTGGCTGTGTTGCCATAGTGATGGTTGAAAAAAACCTCTTGCATCGTAAGTAAAGCAACATGTACTTTTCTGTCAGCTTCTTTTAGTATTTCCAAAGCACAACTATTGCTTTGCTGTTTACTTGCATCCCCACCTAGAATACTAGTTCCAATTATGTAACCACTCAGTATTTACTATTTACCAACTTAAAAGATAGTTCATGTATTTCTTGTTGCCATATTTTCCTTTGAATGAGTACTTTGGTCAATAAACCAAGAGATTAAGTTGTAATGTTGTCTGAAGCTGGGCTTGTTAGCCTGGTTGTCGTGAGAGATTTGCTCCTTGTGGGTGGCGCTGTCTATAAACGAGCTTGCAGCCTGGGATGGAAGGTACTATTTTGCAGAATATTAAGGATTTCCTGGACAATTTAAAACAATATTCACTGCTTTATGTTGCCCTCTTGCCAGTGGAACAGTTGGTCAGACTTTGTTAACTTGGATGCAATTCACAGTGAGAAAGTCAAACCTCTTTTTATCAGCAAGGTATGGGTGTATGGCTTTGTGTTCTCATAGCATTTGATCATTTAGGTTTATATCATTATTTGTCAAAGCATGGCCATATTGACAGGTCAATACAGTATTCCAATTGATGCTGGTTGCTGCTGCTCTCCTTCAGCCAGAATTTGGCACAGAAGAAACTCTGAATTATATTATGATGCTGAGGTAATTCCTCTATGCTCCTGCCTGCACTAGCCTAGTAGCCTCTGTATTTTGGTAGGACGTTTTTCTTTTATTTGTCTGGAATAACACAAAAAAACATTGATTTGTCTGGAATAACACAAACATTTCTTAGTCGAACATTTTGTAATGTAAGTCCTATAGTTTTACAAAAAAAAAACACTAAAGAAGAAGGATAAAAAACAAATAGGCGATGGTTGTGAAAAGGATGCAGCTAGAGGAAAACTTGATGAGCATTTTGCTACACCAGTTCCTTTATCTTTGCAGTGTTTCATGCTAATAATATTCTTTTTGAAATGCAGTTGGCTTGTAGCTTCTACAACAATTGCGTCAACAGTAGGTTATGGTATCAAATACCATCAGATTATACCACGGACATAACAGCTGATGTCGTGTGTGCATTTTTCATGGCTGATCGTGCTGCAGCTGAATTGCTGATGAGAACGTCACGGCTTCGTTGACAGACGTACATTGAGTCTTGCAAGCATTGAAGTCATTATCTTCCTATACCTATAATCACATCCCATGGATTCAGCTTTATTTGTGAGCCTTGTTACCATGGGCATGCAGTTTATCAATCATTTGGGGGCAAGACATTGAAGGAAATGCCAGTTGGCGAATTACCACCTTACTAACAAGTTCAGGGGATATAGATATTGTAAAAGTTGGAAAAAAAACTATTTTATTCCTTGAAGTATTATTCTGTAAACTAATATTTTATAAACTATAAAATCAGCTTCTTAATCCTCCGAATATGACTATATATTGTAAACACATCAAAGCCATCGTCTAAAACATTCGTAAATAACTATATATTTGAGGATTTGAGGAGGTAAACTAGACTTTTTCCATAAAAATTTGATCCTCGTCTTCGTTATAGTGTAGAGTATTGTCCAGCGAGGGTTGAGTCATTTGTTCATTGTGTGCATCCTATCGTTCTGTCGAATGCTGTAAGAAATGAAGCAAGATTGCTGGTCAGAAAATCTGCCCGGGCTGTCCACCAATTCACTTTACCCCTGGCTTGGTTTGATCTGTTTTAAATGCTATCGTACCCTTTTACCCTCCTGTGAGTGGCCCCGATTCATCGTATATTTGTGCCAGGAGGCCGTCACTTATCACGGTTTGCTAAGCAGATCTCTTATGACCAGGAACTCTTGAGCTCGGTGAGGAAAAGTGTCAACTCAGACTGATTTGGATTCCTTAGTGCAATTCGGAAGAACGGGAAAAAAATCTAAGAAGCAAACTATCAGGTTTCAAATAGCACGGCGTCTATTTCAGCAACACAAACTGGATGCAAACATTTTACACACAGTACATCATAACACGATTACATTCCTCAAACAGGCGCCAGTGAACATATCATTACTAATCCATTAGCATTTTCTGTTTGTTCTTCAGAAATGATACAATTAATAGCCCACGCACACAAATCACTCAGTACAACAGATTACGAGGCCAAAACTGCCACTATATGATTGCACCAAAACTCGTTTAATACCTCTCTGCCAGTCTAGCAGAAACAGCCCTCAGCTTGGAATACACTTTGCCAGCAGGAGAACCTAAAATAAGACTACACAGTGAATCCCGAGCAACCTTGATGTTAACAAAGGATCCAAGTATGTGGATCTTTGTATCCGCTATAACTATGCGAGTCCTGGTAGAATTCTCGATGGCATATTTGGTCTTGCCTCCTTTCCCTGACAAGCGGCCAATAGCACGCGACAGATGCTCGCCTCTGAGTGTCTTCACATCCTTGATTTCAAAGGAATCCACATACAGGTCATCGAGACGAAGCAATGCAACTGCATCTGCGATGTCAAATCCCAGGATAAAGGCATGTACAAAGTCTGCACACTTCTGAAGATTGCTCACGTCTGGTGTATCTTGCCTTGTTTTCAGCTCCACCCTTCTTGCCTGGCATAATGGAAACAGATTGTAGAGTATGCTTGATGGGAAGCAGGCATAAGCATTCGACATCAAAATGATAAATATAGAGTTTCTTTCAGGAGAAAAAAATGAAAAATAATGAAAGCATTGATTGTACTTCTTGTCTAACCAAATCATGGGAGAAAACATAGGTAACCACCATCTGAGCTCAGTAATAACTAACAATTACTCAATTAGAGCTCACATAAAGGGCAAACCAAATTGTCTACACATTCAAATGATAGCTGCATGTTTCAGAGACAGCCCACAATCTTCTGATTTGTAACTCTTCTGAGTTGACATTGTATATAAAAATAATCACATGTTTGGCAAATATGAACAGATTAGTAATAGTACCCTAATTCTTTTGACAATCCAATATTCAATTATATTGCCAAAATTTTGTTCTGGGGCATGACTCATCCATGAATGACTTACCAATTCCAATGAGGAACCTATAATATAAAGGAATGGCAATAAAAAGAACACCTTTTTACACCATAATTCACTGAACGGCAGCTTAGTCACTAATCAGTACTTCCAACTCATGGCACCAGCTAGCATATCATCTAGCACCACGCACGTACTAACTTTGTAACATTTGCAATAACTGTTACAGCTATTATATGGATCACAAAATCGCTTAACATGTAAAATGTCAAAAATGGCGTAATGCTGCAAAATCTCCAGGAACGGCTTTCTAGTTGGGATAACATGTTTTACTATTCGGTATTTCCAACCACAAATAGAATCAGACGCGTGCAACCAAGAGGAATTTGAGCGTTGGGTTCAACTACCTTGAGGTTCATGCGGATATCGATCTTCGTGTGCTCGTATACGGGTGTGTAGATATCCATCCACGCCTTCTTCAGCGGCGCGAAGCGGTGCTGCGGTACCGGCACCTTTCGGAACTGGGGCTTCCCGCCGTTCATCTCGCTCGGCGTCAGCGCCTCGAACCGCGGCTTCTCCACCGCCATAGCGCCGGAGGTGGGCTCTCCCGCAGCGGCGGCGCTCGCGGCGTTGTCGACCTCCATCTCGTCGCAGCAGCGGGAGGCGGAGGCGGAAGAGGCCTTGTCTGTCAGGGGCGGCTAGGTTTTTCTTGGGGATATGCGGGCCAAACTACTGGGCCAAAGCACGAGCAAGCAAGCCCACAATAGAAGTATATAGATGAATTTCGTTTATAAAGTAAGATAAAATGTACACCCCCATCCAAAATTTCTTCCCACGTAACCGGATCATCTCAACCAACCAAAGACTAGACAAAATCATCTCATCTACACTTATATTCCAACCAAATGCTGCCTTATCCATTACTCACTCCCTTTCAAAATGTAAATCATTCTAGCGCCTTGTCTAAATTCATTATAGATTAATATATATATATATATATACATATATACAAAATGTATACATTGATATATAATTTAATCTAGATAAGATTAAAATGAGTTACATTCTAAAATGGAGGAAGCACATGGATAAGGCTATTCACAATGGGGGGTTCATGGGGGTTTTAATGTTATTAATTTTCATGATACATCGGATTTTTCACTGACATGACATTTAATTAATGAGAGAAGAGAAGGAAGTAGTGTCATTACCATGACATGGTGCTAACTTGTTTCCAAGACGGATGAAATGAAATGAAACGCCAATCAGAGCCAAATTGTTTCATCGGAGAGGGAATTTCATGAGAGCTAGTTGTATTTAATTACACTAGTTAGCCTAGGAAATAGTAAAATAAAACTCTCCACTGAGAAAATGTATTTCATTCAGTTGCAGAGCTGATGTGGACTTCTAGAAAACAGTGTTACGAAACCAGCCACTGTAAATAGCCTAAGAGATAAGTTGTTCCGCTGTCCATTCACTTCCTCTTACTGGTAGTCCATCACATGAATAAGTATATATTATGCTATCCAGTCTAATACCTAAAATATGTTACATGGACAAGGAAACATGAAAATATTGAGTAATCAACTCACATGCTGAGTGTTGAGAGGTGAGCAGGAATGGGCGAATGGCCACCATAGTTGATAAACTCTCATGTCTCAACAATAAAACTGAAAGTTGTTCTAAAATTGAAGTCTACTGTTTCAGTTCCAACGTGAGTAGCTAGTGGCAATTGGGCTCACAAATCACAATAGGAATGTAGGATTTTTTTTCCTTCAAACTTTCGGACTGACTATGTTATTTACACGTAGATCATGTGCACATTGGCTAGCCGTGCACATGGTGCACATGTGAGATCTCCACCTTTAATCTGTAATCCAACCGACAACAGCTCCACCAGATCATTTTGCAGAAAACACCTCTCACCTCCCCCATTCTGTCATTTTGCGATAACTCCCAGCTACTGTTGTCCGTTGGATTACAGATTGAAGGTGGAGATCTCACATGTGCACCATGTGCACGGCTAGCCGATGTGCACAGGATACTTCCCCTTGTTATTTTGACACTCCAAAGAATTAGTTTTGCATATTTGATATCCGTACCTATTTTTATTGATTTAGATGGTCCTATATGTCAGTCTCAAAAGTATCATTATAAACAAAGTGCACATCTTTAGAATGTCAAAATATCAATTTTTCCGAGTGTGCTTTGATGGTATTAGTGTCTACACGTCAGTGATAAAGTCACTGTGCAGTCTATAACACGGGAACTGTTTCCTACTAACTGGTGCAGCCAAGGTTTTTGAAACCAAATCAACAAGCAAATTGAGGTTTTGATTAGCAAAGTAAGAAGCAATTTTAGTTCTAAATGAGCATCCCCGGAATACCAAATCTGCAAAGTATACTGCAAAGTCAATCATACGGTTCGAAATTCATCCGCGAAGCAAACTGCATACCACAGCAACGGAAGAGTGCGACTTTGGTCTAAACATTATTACAGGTACTTGACATGACCTGAAGGTTCATATTATTTCAGTAAACTAGTAAATTCCAGGAGAGGCAGGTGATCTAAGCCGATGAATCCCCCTCGCATGTTTTTGACTCGACTTGCTCACTTGCATCAGCTCAGGAACTCCATTTTCTCCCTGTACAAAACAGAGAGGTCATCAGCAACACTAATATCAAGAATCGGATGGAGCTTAATTAGCAGAGTTTAACAGCGAATTGTCCATGGATGGATACCTCGGATATGTTTTGGAATCAGCCAGCAAACGGGGTATTCCTGAGGATGACTGTTTGGTCGTCGTTCTCGTTCAGCATCATCTTGACGGCGGCGATGGTTTCAGTCATGAGGTTGATCGCCGACGACACAGACGGGGCGCACAGGCTGCCGTCGTAGTCGAGCTTCAGAGGAATCTGGAACGCCACGGTCATGAGAGTCCCCCCAGCGGTGCCGAGTTCGACGCCGGTGACGTCCTCCGCCGCCTCGCCGTCGGGGACGAGGGAGAAGCCGGTGGGGTAGAGGCCCAGCTTGGTGCCTTCCGGCAGTTCGATCGGGCTCATGATCTTGTTCATCAGCTGGCTGCCGATGGTGGAGTAGACTATGAACGCGCCCGACGCGTCGTAGCTCCTGTTCTGCAGGATCATGGACCTCTCCTTCACGCCGCCGCGCTGGTCAATCGTGCACCGTTGTCGGAGTCAGCCGGAGTGCTGAGCGAAATGCATGGCCGGTGGAGGAGGGAGCAGCGTTTTGGTACGTACCTTGACGTGCAGCACGGTGACGTCGTCGTCGCTCCCGACGCCCCTGGCGATGGGGACCTCCTCCCTCACCACGCCACCGTTCACCAGCATGTCCCACTGCACCGCCGCCGCCACCGCCGCGCGCAGCGAGTGAGCACGCGTCAGTACGTGACATGGAGAGAAACGAACTACGTCCCAGCCTTGTTTTTCGCGTGCATACCTTGGAGCGGAGACTCCGGTCCCTGAGCAGGTCGAACGTCCTCTTCATGGGCAGCGGCAGAAGCAGAGACGCGCTGGCGGAGATGATCGCGTCGTTTCTACCTTCGCCGGCCGTCTTCTTGTACGCGATCTTGATGTTGTTCTCGGTGCCGGCGCCGCTCACGACGATCCACGAGTCCGATAACGCGGCGGCGATGCCGCTGGCGTAGCTCGTGAGGAGGTCGTCCGCTAACTTCAGCAAGGTCCTCCTCCCCTTCAAGCTGACTGATACACACACACAAAAAAAAAAAAGAACAATATGGAAAATGCGGTAGTGTCGAGAGTTTCAGACGACGAGAGGATGGATTTGCAGGTTGCCATTACCGCGTAGGGTGGGCTTTGTGAGATAAACATCCCTCATGCGCGCAGACTGCCTCGCCATGGACGCAATCCAGCGCCGAGCTCCGAACAAGAGTCCATTCAGACATGGCTGGTAGAGCTCATGAACGCCGGTGTCATCCACACGGACGTGCTCTATGACAGAGATCTGCCAAGGCGATCATACAGTGAATCAAACACACGATGATTTGTGAAATGTCACAGTAAAACACAATTCTTGGGCCCTTTTTTACCTTGCAGGTGTTGGGCTTGATGGACTGAATCAGTATTCCTGATGGCATTTTCAGGCATCTGGGGAAGCCATTGCCGTCGTCCAGCGACACGTCGACGACGACCACGGCGCCCTCCTGCAGCACATTGCAATAGCGCAGGAATGTGCATCTCCTGCCCGGTACCAGGGGAGATGGGGGCGGCATCTCAATAGTCATCTGTGGCCATCAAGAAGACGATCAGTAACAAGCACATGAACACCACCTAAAACTGCCTGCTTTTCCTATTGTACTGCTCAGTATTTGTACAGAATACATACCAGTTGTATAACCCCATTGTATCCTTCGCTAGTAGGCCACACGAAGATCCTGTCAGTCACTGCACCAGAAAGAACTCCTGGGAAGAAAGTTCGGTAGTTATCCTGCAGAATCAAAATTCAACACCGAGATCACATTTCAACCCGAAACATCGTCGTCTGTACCTAAGATGTTATATCAAAGTCTGTGTGGCACTTACAGCATCCATGAGGTACTCCAGAATAGTTGTGGCGTCCAGCAAGATCACACCATCAGAACGAGTTGCCTCCGTCTTGAGAACCATGGAATCTGCAGCGTTGCCCCCACCCAACGCTTGGTCATAGCACATCTTGTTCAGTATTTCAAACGAGCCGCCAGGGACGGGCAGCCATAAGGCGACTTGGGTTTCGGCCGAGATGATCAGCGTGTGCATCGCGTTCTTGGCCAGTTCAGCGATCATGTCGGTGTCATGTTGCATCGCCAGGACATTTTCTGCCGATGAGCCAAGTGGGATTGTCAGGTTTGTGCTGGGGGCTCTCTGATACAGCCGTGAAATCTGCCACACGAACAACACCGCCGCTTCAGTACACAACTCAAAGATACAATCTTTGTATCACTTTGACATGAAATGGTTTTAAGCTGGAATGAAAACGCAGTATACCGGAAGGTTCTCTACCTCTTGCTGCAGCCACTCACTCTGCTCCTTGAGCCTTTCCATCTCAGCGACAATCTGGTCCTGAGCTGATGATGAGTCATGGATACCGGTGCAAACCCTAGTGCGCTGGACTAGCTTAAGCCTCCTGTTTTCTTCCCTCAGAAGTTCGTTCTCCACCTTCAGCCTGTAGTTCTCCTCCTTCCCACACACATTCTGCGTTGTGTCATGGAACATATAGAGGTAGCAAACATAGAAATTTGTAACTGAAGAATTGGATGTGACGGGGTAGTAATAATGGTCAAGAATTATGAGATGAATGTGTTCTTGTACATAAGTACATGTCAGTGCAGAGGTAACAGGGCTGTATCATTGTGAGGTTGTAAGGTAGCAATGTTTATAACAGACCTTTACTTGAGTTCTCTTGTTCTGAAACCAAAACTTCACTTGATGTACTGAAAGACCTGTTGCCCTACTCAGCAGCTTCTTCTGGCCATGATCAGGGTGCCCACAGACACTGAAAAAACTGTTAATTCATGAAAAATAAAATTAATCCAAATGATCAGATTCTTCTCGGAAAGGAGTTCCATACTGCAATGTAGCTAGGCAAAGCATATTTAACCAGAAGAAAAGGAACAAATAAGCAGTCACAGACCTAGAATTTTACCTAAGGATATGCCATGTTAATTTTTTTCATATATAATTCAGTTGGTATTTTAAAATTTTACTGATGAATACGGTATACAAGAATAAAAACAACATACCAAGTCTTGAATTTAACAATTAGGTGCAAAAGTTGCATAAATTGAATGCAAATGGTTCAAACATATTAAGTCCAAAATACACATAAAAAATAAGCTTACACACCTACAAAATACACAAGGTATTAGCATTATTGATCTTAATTCTCAAATAGTAAAATTAGATACAGTAGCCCACACAGCACTAGACTGGGCTGGGCCACAGCCCACACAGGGTATGCCATGTGTATTCCAGTAATAATAAAGTCTTTAATAACATGCATATCAAGCTTAAGATGGTTATTAATGATTAAAAAAATTCTGATTGTAAATAAAACAAACTGTTAACTTTCAATAAATGAAGTCTGCTCCATACCTGTCAAGTATCTCAATCTGTTCTTTGGTGAGCCTGTTTAGGCCCTTCCTCCTTGTTGCAGTAGTAGTAGTCCTGTTGTTGCCTAGCGACAGTTCTGAACCAGCCTCATTTCTACCAAGAAACTCTGTGGTTTGACTGTTTGAGCTCTGACCATTACCGACCTGGTTACAGAAAACAACATATCAATATATCATCTATGAAAGTCAGATAGATCCCTGGGCTTTCATTACAGAGAAGCAGCATTTGTGTGTGATCTGGATGCAAGTATGCAACTCCAGTAGATAGTAGTTGATGAGGATGTGGACAAACCATCTCACGACCATAGTGGAAAAAACCCGACCAGACCAATGGTTAAACGGGGAAAAAATCAAAATCGGCCGGTTAACTAGTTCGGTTTTGGTAAAAAAAAAAGATCGTTTGAGAAAAAAAACGGAAAAAGGTGAAAAGCCGGAAAAAATATTTATTTGAGAGGATTAAATTTCCATATTTTTATTATTTTTATATTAAAATAATACAACATAAATATCATATTAATAAATAAAAAACAGCGGTCCGGTCCGACCGGTAAACCGACAACTTGATCAGTTCGATGATCGGTCCTGTTTTTTTACTATGCTCACAACATGCCAAAATAGCTTGTTTTACCTTTTTTAAAAAAACGATTGTTCATTTATTTTTCTAATCTTTTTTGAAAAAGCATTTATTTTTCTGCTCGGTCTGCTGCAGGCTACAGGGAACAAGAAAAAAAGTAGACGGCACCCAGCATTCACGTTTGTCGTCCTACGGGGTACAGCTGTACCGTATACCTCTCCCTCGTACAAATACCAAATACGAATCAGAATTTCAACAAAAAACGCATCGATTGCGCGTACAAAAACCAAATCTATCCAGACAGAAACGCAAACTGAAATAAAAAATCAAACGTTTATGCGATTTTAATTTTGCAACACGTCTGGAATGTATAAAACCAGAAGCAAACAAAGAAAGAAAAGAAAATAGCGTGACAAAAGTAAGAATCGCAGGACTTATCATACACGCGAGAAACAGGGGAGTGTTTAGAGATTTATGTCAAACACCGGGTAAAAATGAAAAAAAATCAGAGCTAGATCCAGAAAGGAGACCATTCTAACTTGTTAATACGAAAAAGAAAACAATTAATGTATAAACATAGAGCATTTACTCCCCTTTCTAAAAAAAGAACTATGTAGAGAACCGTTAATCTCAAAACATCAAAACACGATGCTTTAATGTTAATAGAGACTTAAAAAATAGAACCGTGTACCGTAAGAATTGTTCCTAAAAAAACCAAAGAGATCGAGACGTAAACAAAGACTAAAACGAACTCGCGTACTAGTGACTAGTAATGCCGTAGTTATTTTTAGTACTTTTATGTACTTTAATTTTAGAATATGTTTGGGACGTATAAAATCTGAAAAAAATAAAGAAACAAATAAACAAATAAAGGTGACAAAAGTAAGAATCGCAGGCCTTATCATACACGCGAGAAACAGGGGCCTTTTCATTTCATATTAACAAAAAATCGTATCATACGAAAAAACAATTAACATGCAAAAATATAACATCTACTCCCCTTTCCAAAAAAAAGACCAACCAAACGATTTCAGAAGCACACCAAATCTGGCGTATGTTTAATGGAAAACCAAATCTAAGAGATGATTACCGAAAAAACAAATCCTCAAGATGTGACCCAACATCCAAAGATACCGGGCAAAAAAATCACAAAAAAAAAGAGAACTTGTCTCAGATCAGCAAAAAAAAATCTCTTTGCGAAAATCTTGCTCTACCTAAACTATAGGGAGAGGAAAAAAAGCACAAAAATCACAAGAGAAAGAAAAAAAACTAGAATTTTGGGGGAGAAAACGGAAATACCGATCCACGTGAAGACCCAACACCGTGCAACAGCGCCATCAAGTGTGCGTTGCCCTGAGCGGATCGACCCCTCTCCATCCCGACCTACGAATACGAGCCTACGGTTGTGAATAGGTGTAGTGTATCCCCTCCACCCCGTATTTCTTCCGTATTTATGATGTATTTCTGATGTATTCCCCCTCTGCATCCCCCTCTATTTAAAGCCATTCCTGGGAATTAAATTATATATTATTTATTGGATTTATTTGTGGTGCTCACTTTGGCTGTCACCTTTATGTGCACATTTTTATGGTGGCTTCACAAAAAGAGTAACGGCCGCTAAAGAGCAGCGGAGATGATTAATCATAATACATTGCTCCTTAATTAAGGAGCTAATCTGTATAGTAGTAGATTAGGAGGTAATCTTTTCACGGTAAAAATAAATAAAAATGCAAACGCGGTCAATTTTGGGATTTGTGCGTGCGTGCAGCGGCTCCATAAATGCATCGCGCCAACGTAACAAATGTACGGAGTAGAGATAGAAGCACGAAATTTTTTAAAACGATTATGAGGATAAATTTGTGGTAACGAAGAAAAATTACACATGAATGATGAATCACACTCTAGCTTAGGTAATGTTGAGAGTAAAAATGCATCGTCTAAAAAAACTACAGGAAAAATCATTACTCGTAAAAGACGGTGTGCTTTTGAAGGACGATATTTAATAGCCGCTAAGGCAAGCCTTTTTTTTTAATAATAGTAAAGAAACGGTTTATACGTTCAAATGATCGCATACGGCATACGTACGTCTAAACGGTTATACGTGTGCATATCAAATAGTTGCACACGTGCTTATCTAACGGTTGCACACATGCGTATCAAATTGTTGCACACGTACATATCAAACGGTTGTACACGTGCATACTAAACGATTATACACATGCATGCAACTTTTGATCATCCTCTTATAATTCTTACTGATCATCCTCTGACTTTTGATCTTTCAAATTCTAAACGAAGCTCGTAATGCAGCAATAAAAACACACAGTGTTGTATTTTATCCATAGTGAGAATTACCCCCCTATTGAGATAATACCAAAGGAAAATCTTGATTTCAATACAAATCTAAGCTTCCAAAAAACTGTTCTTGGCACCACATCACAAAGGATAAGAGTACATTGAATTCGCCAAAATGAAAGTCAGCAAAGATGTACGTTAGATCGCCTTTAATTACCTCCAAAGAATTATAAGTTGGAGTATAATAACTATTTTTGGACCGATCAGAATTCATTAGAAAAATTATAAGTTGGGCGGCTCTAACAATTATTTATGGACCGACCGAAACGGTGGACCAAAATTTGTAAATAACACTCGGAGTATCAACAGTACAACAAAGTTGAAAAAATGCCGTCAATGGACATATCATTTCTTCCTTTATTGCATCATAATATATGTCATCATATTTGGGTCAATTAATTCTTTTTTCGCTATATGGATAGGCATATTTCAAAGTTTTTGAAAATGAAAACAAGTCTGAATTATATTCACAAAATATAGAATGTTACCATTTTAAAAACACATGCGGTATTAAAAATCAGCTCAATCTACAATTTTTAATGATGGTTTTACTAATTTGGCGAAACAGTGGGCGGTTTTATTGACGTGATACTGGTGACGTAGCAAATCAATGAAAAAGTATGAATTACACCTTCCAACTTTGTCTAAAGTCTTAATAACGCCCTGAACAAATAAAAATCATTTAACAATGATTTTTAAAATTTTAATAATTCTGTTTTATTTTCTGAAAAATCCAGATTAGCACTGAAACCTTTAAAAATCCATAACTAATTCATTTTAACTCTAAATTTAACCATTCAATTGCATATTTTTTAGAAAAATATGGTATACATAATAAAAATAATTTTTACCAAAATAAAGAAAATTAATTAACCAATGAGATATACATCTTATTGGTTAATTAAAAATAATTCAGACTTTTTCCTTTGAAAATAAACACGAAGAACATGTTTGGTCCCTAAAGAGAACTTAGTTAGTTCTGAAAACCTGCTTCAACATTCAACAACAGTGAAAACAGTTAAGTCTCCATCGATTATATCACATTGAATAGCAAACACTCTTGTTACATTATTATACAACATATATAATATTAAAAACAAACTTAATCAAACCGGCAACGAGCACATCGTTCTTGTTAAGGAAATTAAGCATCCCCGTGACAGTGGTATGCTCGATCAAACACCAATGCGATCAAACAAGCGCATGGAACAGCATTCCGATGGCAAGCCCGGCCGCGCCGGCTGCAATGCCCGCCGCGCGCGCCCTGGGGTGCACCGCGGCATTAGACGGCTGCTCCGGCGCCGCGGGCGAGATGTCGATGCCCGACGGAGGAGGCGGAGGGGACGGCGGCGAGAACGGGCCGTTGCTACTAGCCGACGGCGCCGGCGCCGGCGCCGTGGTGGTGGCGTTGGTGGCGCGCGCCCCCATGACCACGACGACCAGCTTCTCGCCGCGGTCGCAGTTGTCCTTGTTGCCGCTGATGAAGTAGAACGGTCCCGACCGTGTGAAGGTGAACACCGTGTTGCCGTCGGCGAATGTGTCGACCGGCGAGTTCGTGTCGCAGCCGTCGTACGCCGCCTTGTCGACGACGAGCACCGAGTCGTTGCCGGGTTGGTAAGAGAACGCTGCGCGCACGCATTAATTGCAATTAGATCGAGGTCGATCAGAATCACGATCAACCGCTAACCAAATTCTCGTAATTAATTACTTAATTAATCTGGTGTGTCATGGAGCAATTTTCACTTTCTACCCTCCGAGTAATACGAAAATAATTTCTTAGCATCTAATTAACCCAGTTTGGCAGTTTGGTACACCAAACATTCAAAGTTATCAGTAAACAAAAGCTGGAGAGATATTGTTCCGTTTCTGCATGCGCATTTAAGGTTGGAGCTAGCCATGGCATCAGCGTCATTATATTCTATCTCGCATTGCAACCAGCCATAGCGTTTGTATCCATCTATCGTTGGACGCACGCAAGCATGCGCTGGCTTCCAGGGTCAAGGAGAGAGGGAGGGAGAGATAGAGCCAGTAACAAAACGCGCAGATGTCACTTGTCTCACTTGTCACACTTGGCAGGTGTGCCGCTCATAAATGTAGTGCTCCTGTGCATGATGCGTGCTCGCTTGCTTCAGTAAATGTACAAGCTTGGAGACGTACGTTGCGATCGGAACAAGGGGGTCAAGGAGGAGTGCGTGCGTTACCTATGGCGTCACCGACGCGAAACCGCGTGTGCTGCGCCCACAGGTTGTACGCGCTGGCGTTGCCGCTGACCTGCGGCGGCACGCGCCACTCGCCAGTGCCACCCGCCTTGAACACGAACGCGGAAGAGGTGGAGACCGACGCCGCCGCCACCGCGAACGCCGCAACCAGCCAGATTTGCATCGGCACGGCCCCGTGTGCCATCGCGCGCGCACGGCGAAATTCACGCGCGACCTGCCGGCCGGCCGGCTGTTTTCTGTGTGCTAGGCTGCTGCGGCGCTGCCTGGTAGCGATCGGATCACCGGCCGGGGACGAGGCGGTTTCTGCTGGGATCGATGGATCGAGAGTTGGAGACCGCGAAATATATATGCGTGCACAAAGTTCGTGGTCGTACGTGTGCCATGGACTGTTCGTTCCGTAGAAGCAAGGGGACGTGATCGCCGGGAAGAAGAATATGCTGCGCGCTTTATGTTCTGGACGTGTCATGATGCATGACGCGACTGTACTTTTATTATTTGTGTGTGTGTGTGTGTGTCTGTGTGTGTGGGTGTTCATCCTTTTTGTTTCGCTGGCGCGAGAGCTTTGGGCAAATTGGAAGCTATACTTTGCTTCCTGTGAGTTGAGGAATATTCATGCCTTGCGAGCTGGTTCAGATGATGGGGTAGGCCGGGCCCAGGACATGCGTGGGCTTTCGTGACGGGCCTGGAGCGCTGAATGGGCCATCTTATGCATCGTTATTGTACTAGGCTCAATCATCGTCCTGGGTTGGGCCGTGGACTCCGTCCTGCCATTCCTTCTGTCTTCGGCAGCTAAAAAGCCTAAAAGCATCTCTCCTAAATCTTATTTAGCTTGACTACAAGTTTTGTAGCTCTACAATTTACAAGACAAATAGATTCAAATCTTAATTTTTGGATCCGAAATTTATCGAGTATCTACAGGTAATTCACTTTTCAAAACAGAATATAGAGTTCGAGATTATGTACCCACCATCCATGTTATTAATGAACACCAATTCATTTCTCTCTAAGCGTCTATTTCGAAAGCTTAAAATCCCAATCCATTCCAACCCATTTTTTCAAGAAATGAGTCAGAATTTTGAACTAAAATCCTGACCCATCTAGAATGAACCAAGATTCTAGGCTCCGCATAGGCCGGCGTGGCATGCTTCAATATTATCTTGTAGATGAAGTGACATGGCAGCAAAGCACTTTGTGATTGACAGGGTAATTAAAGTAGATGGTTTTAACAGTTCAATTTATTTGAACAATTTGTCATTGTAAGTTTAGAGTTATTTTCAAAATAAACTCTCCAAAAACATGAGAGGGTTTTAATAAGGATTTTATTCGTTTTCTGAATATGATATCTACATATACTGGCGCGATGAATATGATTCGAGATTAAAATAAGCAAAACTTCAGGCTGTCAGATGGATTCCCTTGTTATATCTACACCGGGTCCATTTAATTAACTTAATTCTCTAATCACACTTTGTTAACGAAGATTAATTAGTTTTTGATACGTAGTTCGGTCCGATGGGTGAATTTTAACGACAAATGCTCTAACCATGAATGTATTTTGTGGCATTACTTTCACTACGTTAGAATTAGTATATAGTTTTACTACACAAAGATTTGTGAACTATATTATGAATTATTTATGATTAAAAATATAAAACATTATTATTGTAGTATAATTATATCAAGGTATATCAACAAATAAAACGTAATACAATTTAGGTGTAAAATAGTACATTACTACTAAATTTCATCATTCTTGAATCTAGATCCACTCTATAAGCCAAACAAGTGTAGCAACTCTACTCTGGATCTAATTCTAAATAGATTCCGTAGAGTAGAGCAAAATTTAGAGGAGTAGAGTAATCATAAACAGATCCTAAATCTCATATAAGAATCATTCCAAAATTTATTTCTTTCTTAAAAATTAATCAATTTATAACAATTCCCCTATAATCTTAATCCATATTTTTTAAATCCTACAAATAATATCTATAATTTGTAATAATTTTATGGAAAGATATGATAACTTTAAATATGTGTATTGTCCGGTGCATAACAATACACGGGGAGAAAATAATGCACGTGTAAGAGAAAAAAATATGTGCGAATGAAAAAAGAGACTAGTCGAGCTAATCCTATATTTAGGAGAGATTAATAGTGATTTAGGGAATAAATTAGAAAAAAACTTATTTACCGTTGAAGCTTCATTTTTCATTAAAATTTTTAAATTTAAATTTAAGTAATTATATAGTTAATCTAGGGTCGATACTCTAAGTTCGGTTTTTGACATCCCTGTCCCCGATCAAAAAGTCTGCACACCTTGTTTACAAACAATAGTCAGTTCACCAACCAACATGCCCATTGGTTATCGGTGGCAGGGAGATCAAATGGAATCTCGCCTGACTCAGCTTGGCCAATCAGTCTGTGTTTCTCGACGCAAGTTCACCGCTCCGGAAGCTCAGCCTCCATCACTCGGAGCGGAGTCTTCGGTCGAGTCAGCGCTGCCAGCTTCCAGTCTTCCTCTCCACATCGTAGGGGCCGGCCGGCGGCCGGCGTGCGCTTTCTTCCTTGCTAAGAACTCCTCCAAGGCTGAGCTCCCCGGTGGCTTTCTGCCACAAAAGTGTAGCAAATTATTCGTCCGTTTATCTAGAGTTGCCTAGAATCCCCTGATGCACACCCACCAGGCCACCAGATTCATCTTGTCTGGTGATCTAATTCTGATCGACCGTATTCGCGTCCGGTTCAGATATTAGTCCCCATTCGTCATCCGTTCCTCTGCCTTGGCGCTCGGATTCATCAATTTGTTCCCAAATCGATTTTTCCCCCTTGTACGCCGCTAAAAATCGAAGCTTTCTTGGTGGAGATTGAGGGTTTTGGTTGCGGGAGATGGAGTTCGTGGCGTCCATCGTGGACGCGGTGTTCCGGCCTCTCAAGGATTACTTCGCTCGGACGTTCGGGTATGTCATGTCCTGCGGCGACTACATCAACGCGTTGGGGCAAGAGATGAACGAGCTCAAAAGCAAGCGCGACGACGTGAAGCGCATGGTGGACGTCGCGGAGCGCCGAGGCATGGAGGCCACCAGCCAGGTCAAATGGTGGCTCGAGTGCGTCGCCAGACTTGAGGAGGCCGCCGCCCAGATCGAGGAAGAGTACCGGGCGCGCGTCGACCTCCCCAGCGAGAAGCCGTCCAGTCTTAGGGACACCTACCACCTCAGCCAGAAGGCCGACGAGACGCTCGCCGAGGCCACTAGCCTCAAGGAGAAGGGCGCGTTCGAGAAGATCGCCGACGAGCTCGTGCAGGTTCGCTTTGAGGAGATGCCGAGCACGCCCGTCGTTGGCATGGACACGCTACTTGAGAAGCTCCACGCGTTCGTCCGGGACGGCGACGTGGGCGTCGTTGGCATCTACGGCATGGCCGGGGTTGGCAAGACTGCGCTGCTGAACAAGTACAACAACGATTTCCTCATCAACTCGCCGGACATCAATGTCGCCATTTACATCGAAGTTGGCAAGGAGTTCAATCTTGACGATATCCAGAAGATCATCGGCGACCGGCTCGGTGTCTCGTGGGAGAACAGGACGCCCAAGGAGCGCGCCGGCGTGCTCTACAGGGTACTCACCAAGATGAATTTTGTGCTTCTGTTAGACGACCTCTGGGAGCCGCTCAACTTCAGGATGCTCGGAATCCCTGTACCGAAGCATAGCTCCAAGAGCAAGATCGTCTTGACGACGAGGATCGAGGACGTTTGCGACCGCATGGACGTCCGCCGCAAGCTCAAGATGGAGTGCCTGCCATGGGAGCCCGCCTGGGTGCTCTTCCGGGAGAAGGTCGGAGAGCATCTGATGTTAGCCAGCACGGAGATTCAGGAACAGGCGAAGGCGGTGGCGATGAAGTGTGGCGGGCTGCCACTCGCGCTCATCACCGTCGGCCGGGCGATGGCCAGCAAGCGCACGGAGAAGGAGTGGAAACATGCCATCACCGTGCTAAAGTTTGCCCCATGGCAACTTCTTGGCATTGAGATGGATGTTCTAATGCCTCTCAAGAACAGCTACGATAACTTGCCCAGTGACAAGCTAAGGCTCTGTCTACTCTATTGCTCGCTGTTCCCGGAGGAATTCTCCATTTCTAAGGATTGGATAATAGGATACTGCATCGGTGAAGGTTTCATAGATGACCTGTACACTGAGATGGATGAGATATATAACAAAGGGCATGACCTTCTTGGTGTTCTCAAGATTGCCTCTTTGCTGGAGATAGGTGATGATGAGGATCGTATCAGTATGCATCCCATGGTCCGTGCCATGGCTCTGTGGATAGCATCAGATTTTGGCACAAAAGAAACCAAATGGCTTGTCCGTGCCGGAGTTGGGCTGAAGGAGGCACCGGGTGCAGAGAAGTGGAGCGACGCTGAGCGGATTTCTTTCATGAGGAACAACATTCTTGAGCTGTATGAGAGACCTAATTGCCCTTTGCTCAAGACGTTGATGCTACAAGTCAACCCTGCATTGGACAAGATATGTGATGGTTTCTTCCAATTCATGCCATCTCTCAGGGTGTTGGATTTGTCACACACTTCTATCCGTGAATTGCCTTCAGGGATCAGTGCACTAGTTGAGTTGCAGTACCTTGATTTGTATAACACAAACATCAAATCACTTCCAAGGGAGCTAGGAACATTGGTGAAGCTGCGGTTTCTACTGCTTTCAAATATGCCACTGGAATTGATCCCAAGTGATGTCATAAGCAGCCTCACAATGCTACAAGTGTTGTACATGGACCTCAGTTTTGGAGGCTGGAATGTCGATGCAACCGGAAATGGTGTTGATTTTCAGGAGCTCGAGAGCCTACGCAGGCTTAAGGCGCTTGACATCACAATACAATCGGTTGAAGTTCTGGAGAGGTTGTCCTGCTCATATCGGCTTGCTGGTTCGACAAGAAATCTACTGATAAAAACATGTGCTAGCTTGACAAGGATAGAGCTTCCGTCAAGCAAGCTCTGGAAGAACATGACAAGCCTCAAGAGAGTGTGGATCGGGAGTTGCAGCAACTTGGCTGAAGTAATCATCGACGACGGGAGCACAAAATCCCATCCCATCAGTATACTTCCTGATGTTCTCCTGCAAAGCCGGGGCGATATTTTGTATGACGAGCAGCCCATCCTTCCAAACCTCCAAAACATCATCCTTCAGGCGCTTCCTAAGGTAAAGATAATCTACAAATCTGGATGTGTGCAGAATCTTACATCATTGTTCATCTGGTACTGCCATGGGATGGGGGAGCTGATCACTCTCAGCGACGAAGAACAAGAAACTAGAACGGCAAACAATGGTGAACAAGCTTCAGGAACTTGTAGACACATCACACCTTTCCCTAACCTCAAGGAACTGTATCTCCATGGGCTGGCAAACCTCAGGACGCTGAGCAGTAACAACTGCACGCTGCGGTTCCCGTTGCTGGAGAGCCTGAAGATTGTCGAGTGCCCGAGCCTGAAGAAGCTGACGCTCTCTGCCGGTAAGCTCAACGTAGTACAGTGCACAAGGGAGTGGTGGGATGTGTTGGAGTGGGATGATGTCGAAGTAAAAGCGTCTTACGAGCCACTGTTCCGTCCACTGCACTGAAATTCAGTTTCAGATACCAGGTTTTGCCTATTTCAGAGATGAGACTGCTGCTCCCTTGCTCCAGTATGCAGTCTGCTCGTTGTGCAGCGCACTTGTATGATCGTACTAGTGTCTGGTAAGGAAGCAGAAAAACTAGGGGTGTAGTTAGTAGTTAGTCATGTAGATGCAACTTGTCACTCAGAGCAGCGCCGAAACGACCATAAAAAGCGTGTAATTTTCCCTTCTTTTTTGGATTATACATTAATTCATTGATTCATCATTGATCAGATCATAACAGTAGTATGCCTAGGTTGTTTTATAAAGATAGTGAATTGTAATTATGGCATCAAATCTTATAAAGGTCATACATATACGACCTATGATGGAAGCCTTCGAAGGCCGGAACAGTGCATTGAAAGCGACCACGGTCCAAAATAACTGCTACTATTTTCCGGAGAAGAAAAAACTTCTAATAATATTGTTGCCTTGTTGGGCCATACATTTTCGTCTTTACTCTCACTAGGGTTTATCCTAGTACAGGAGCACGTGAACACGTGTGTACGCTGTAGCCGCTAATCGGATAGATATTTAGAGTTTAAAAAAATAAATCTAATGCTAAGGAGGAGTAATATGTAGTTTCAAAATATTTTTTAGCAATTTCCATATAAATGTGATGTTTATAAGTTTGAAATAAGTACAGTAATGTAATGCTGGCCATATTCTGCCAAAAACAGATCCAAACAAGGCGTTATTATCTTGCATAATTTATTGCTTTTTTATAGTGATGTCCAACTAGTACCAGTAAGGCAGTAAAAACAGATGCAAACATGGCGAGCCGTACAAGATGGCAGATTTATTCTAGCTAGGACGCGGCGGTGACAACGTGGAAACGATAATCGATCAGAGCCCCTCGTTGTATGTGACGCCGGTGGCCTTGAGCCAGTTGCCGCCCTGGATGAACTGTCCTACGGTGAACTGCATGGCGACGCTCTGGTCCGTGATGACGTGGTACCCCGGCCATTTGACCCGGCCGGCAGTGCCGGCGCCGGGCCCCGTGTTCTGGTACTCGCCGTAGAAGAGCGTGCTGAGCGCGAAGGCGCCGTCCCACTCGAGCCACCCCTTCGGGTCGATGTGCGCGTCCAGGTACGACCGCATGTACACCGTCCGCGAGTACTCCTTCCACGGCCGTCCCAGGTACGTCGGGAACTGCTTCGCCGCCGGCGCTAGGTCGGGCGCCGGCACGACGCGGCAGGCGTGCACCGACGTGCCGGTGTTCTGGTTCGGGTCGGTCCGTCCCTGCGCCGTGACCGCGTTCTTCTGTGACGCCATGGGGAGCCGTACCGTCAGCACGCAGTTCTGGAGCACCGCCGCCGCGTTGCCGAACACGAAGTCCACCGTGCCGGAGACGGCGCTGTCGCGGTAGAACTGGCGGAGCTGGTGCGCGTAGAGGGTGTCCTGGTAGCCGTCCAGGCGGCAGCGGTTGATGACGGCGCGGTCGGCGCTCACGCGCAGCGCCACCGCCTGGTGCTTCCCGGGCCCCGCCGTGTTCTCCACCTTGAGGTCCTGGAGGATGATGCCGTCGCCCGACACGGCTGCACATGTACACGCACCCAAGCTCAGCCTCGCCGTTCACCATTTGGGCATGCATACCACATATGAAAATCCGTGCGAATCGCTTCACGTGTACACGTACTTTGGCATGTTTAAAGTACTCTGGTTGGGTCGAGAACCTCTAAAATTAAAAGACGTACTTCTAAATCTAAGCTGAAACATGCAAAGGAGATATACGAGCGGGTTCGTGGAAACCAAACCACTGTGTAAATGTTTGACAAACAATTAATTAATCAGTCGTAATCTAGCAGAAATTTCACATGCTTGCCTCCCGTCCCATGTGATGTGATGCATCCGTTTTAGTGGAACAGCCAATGCCTGCGACTTAAGTGCTCTGCTTTTGGGGGAACTATCTATACCAGTCCAAATTGTCAGATCCAGTTGGTGATGGTTTTCTGGGTATTCCGAAGTTGGTGGTAAATGTTTACTAATCCAACAACGTACGTGAGCTACCAACTATACATACTTTGATGCCTAGTGTGTAGCAAGCAAGCAACGCGCTGCGCTGATTGACCTAGCAATCCGTGCATGGCATGGCAGTAGAACGTTAGTTCATCGATCATGTGATGCTTTTTCTTAGAAAAAAAGGTTCCAATGAACAAAAGTGAAGATGCGGTTTATTAAATAGTCGTCGGCGCCGGCGGACAATGAGTGCGAATCTCAGAAAGTAAAGGGACGTGACAAAAGGTAGAGACAGGGCGAGCATCACCTAGGGTTGCCGAGTTGAAAGTGGTGGCGCCGTCGATCACGTTGAGGCTGCCGGTGATGACCGTCTTGTCCATGCCGTCACCGACGATCATTAGCTCCCGCTTCTTCTTCCCCACCTCGAAGTTCTCCTTGTACACCCCCTTCTTCACGTAGATCACGTACCGGCTGTTGCCGCCGTCGGGTGCCGCGTCGACCGCCTCTTTTATCGTCTTGTACTTGCCGCTCCCGTCCTTGGCCACCACCACGTTGGCCTGTGCGGCATCCGCTGGCGCTGCTTCTAGGAGCACACGGTCTCCCGCCGGAACCCACGACGGGAAGCTGTCCACGACCTCGGCGAGCAAGTCCCGAGCGCCACCGCCGGCGTTGAGCACGGCGAGCGACGCGCTCGCCAGTGATTTGAGTGGCTCGAGGTGCGTCCCCACGGAGTCGCGCAGCGGCCCGTCGTCGCCAAGGCCGTCGAGGCACGTCACGTGGTCGGTGAGCACGGCGCTGAGCCACGTGCGCGCGTCGTCGTCGGACGCTCCCGCCGCGTCGGCGAGACGGTCGCGCGCGAGCCCCATCAGCTGGACGCAGTCCTCCAGTGCCGCGCGCTGCCTTGGGTCGCTGGCCCGCCGGTGCATGCCCGCCACCGCCTCGGCGGCCGCGTCATGCCGCTCAAGAGACGTGGCGACGACGGCGCTGAGCACCTGCGCCGGGCGGCTTGGGTGGGCGTCCGGCGACGCTAGGACGGCGTCGGTGACGATGGACTGACACGACGCCGGGTCTGGGGAGTTCGCGCAGAGGTTCGGGGCAGTTGGGTCGTCGAAGAGGACGAAGGCGGCGAGGCAGAGTACGGCGGCTAAAGCGAGTACTGTGACCGATAGAACTCTGCATGGGAAGGCGTTTCTGTGACTGTGAGAGGGAGAAGAGAGAAGAGGTTCATCTCTCTG
Organism: Zizania palustris; assembly: GCA_019279435.1. Lineage (NCBI taxonomy): Eukaryota > Viridiplantae > Streptophyta > Magnoliopsida > Poales > Poaceae > Zizania > Zizania palustris. The sequence continues at coordinate 88,665,636 of JAAALK010000288.1, forward strand.
ACGCATGGTGGCCACTGTCCTAAGTCCTAACCTGTCAATTACTACCTGTGATGCAGCGACTGACGATGAGAGCAAGACCGTGGCCATATTTATAGGGGTTTATTTACCATATAATTGAGAATTTAGAGCTGAAAATTCTGGACGATGAATGCTGGAATGGTAGCCTGTTATGCTAATAAATTTTAGCATATACATATACATATTTAAAAAACAATAGTAAATTATATTACTCTTTTTGAGGTTGGTAAGTGTTTGTCTGAAGATAATATAATTTGAAATAAAAATAAGTACACTATTTTACACTCGTAACAATGTTTCAATTATAAAACTTAGAAACTAGCTCACGGAATGCCCGTTGTTCCTTTCAACCTGCTCACTGAATGTGTTGCACTGTCGGTGGATGCTACTACCGTTCAATCCCATGCTCGCGTTTTTTTCCGCCAGGATAGCATGGCCGGAACCTATGCTGGTTGTCGGTTTTCCGTATGGTCTGAGTTTGATGAGACGCAGGGTTTTGACTTGTCACGAAACGGCATGCATGGTTGATAGAATCAACCGTTCAATGTGCAGTGGGCGGATCTGTGCTTATTTAGGGTTTTTTTGTGAGGTGTCCACCGTACTGTACGGTGAAGTTTGGAGTTGAAGCTCTCTCAAACGTAAAGAAATAGTTGGTACTATAACAAACTTAACCTTACTCGGGCACGCAACAAGTTTGGTGAAACGAGGGAATTAGCACGTTGTTTGGCCTGCGCCCACGTTACGGAACCCCTATATAAGGGGGTGTTTGGATCAAGAGAAAAAATTCAGTCACTTGTCGCATCCAATATTTAAATATTATTTTGAAGTATTAAATACAGATTATTTATAAAACTCATTCATAATCAGTGGATTGTTCACGAGACGAATCTAATGAGTCTAATTACGTTGTGATTTGACATTGTGATGTTGTTGTAAATATTTGCTAATCATGTATTAATTAGGTTTAATAGATTCATCTCGTTAATTATCCTCCGATTCTGTAATTATTTTTATAATTAGTTCATATTTAGTCATTTAAATTGATGTCCAAACATCTGATCTTGAGTTGATTTGATGAGGTGACACGGATAGACAGGAGCACGTGCATGAGTTTAGGATCCATCATGGGTATGCGAGAGGTAACAAGTTGCACCTTTGTCTAGTACATATGTGATGTCTGGGTTTCACAGCAGATTCCACTGACACCGTACTTTTCAAGCTGGATCATTGAAAGTATATAAAAGCGGATGACCGGCAGCGGCAGGTTCCTCAAACTTTTTGGTTACCATGCTAATCTGACGGTAACAAATCAAAACCAGTCAAAATTTAGTTTTTAAATTTCAAATTTAAAGTTTTGAACTAAACGGTTACTACTCTTTTGTATCGGTAACTACCCGGTTTAGAGGAAAGGTAACCAACGATTACGGAGTGGTTTGATGTAGAAAGCTTGGTTTGTGTCGAAACCGATCGGATTTTTAAAATTTAAAACATAGATAAAATCATAGAAAACATAGAAAAATTCGGACAAAATATAAAAATATATGAAAACATAAAGAAATTTTTTAGGAATATAAAGAAAATCATGATGCAGTGATAAAAAACAGTATAAAATTTATTGTTCTCTTGATAGAATTAAACGGAGTAGAACATTAAAAATGACATTTTTTGTAGAGGTCTCAGAAGGTTTCGGTTTGAAACCTTTGAACTCAATCCAAGACCCCTTCATCTGTCATGAAGGAAAATTATCCTCCACAAGACTAAGAGCTAATTATGAAGCTATTTGAGCCCCAAACCCCCTTCGAGACCACGCTGGGCTCCGTCCAACAAGATGTACAAAGCTTGTCCCGACCGCAAAACATTGAACTATGGTTCGATATCCCTTCGAAGACTTGGGTCTCAAAGCCCTCTTCGCAACTCTCCACTTCGGAGACCACTCCGGGACAAAGCCTTCGGTCCATACTCTGATGTAAGCTTTAAATATCTTAAGAAACACTTCGGCATGAAGGCTAAAATTAGGGCAAGTCCCTTGGTATTTGTATATGTATTTGCATAAGAATTTATCTTTTTGTCCATATGAAATCTTATGTACAAAATTATTTATGACGATTGTAATTAAGTAGAGGATAAAATAATATTTTTTGTTGTATTTTGGCTATAAATACTGGACACCTCCAATGTAAAAGGACATATGATTCAGAATCCAAAAATCACTATGAACTAGATGTAAGACTATTATTTATCTCGATGACCTGAACCAGTATAAATCCACTTTATAATTAGTAGCTATTTAAGGCTAAATAAAATCTGTTTGGCGCAAACATAATCGTGCCAACAATAGTAATACAATTTGTTTTAAAAAATTATAAATCTACCTATATTGGCTTCTGGATTGAACCAATTGTTTTCTTTTCTTCCGACCTTGTTTTGCTCGTAGCTTTATAAAATTTCAATATTTTTTAAAAAAACTTCCCCATAAATCATCAAATATTTTAAGATGTTTAAAAATTTTAAATCTAAATTTCAACTTCAATTTCAATCACTCAACGCATCATTTGCTTGACCCTCAGGTGGAGGCCCAGACGGCCCATTAACTGAATTTATTTTAGGATGCTACATGAATGAAAGGTTAAAGAAGAAAATGAAAGCGAAAAAGAAAAAAGATGGAAGAATCGTGTCTCGCCCCCAAGCATCCGTTCTTTTCGGTAGCCACACGCAACCTGCTATCCGTAGTTGAGCCGGAATATATCGTTCTGCACGAAGAAGCTTCCGTGCACGTTGGGCACCAGCTGAAACATCTGCCAATGCATGCAACAAATCACAACAAAACCCCAAATCAAACAGTTTCCGAACTGAAACTAAACAATAGAAAGGAAATTAAACCAAGCTAGCTTGTTTGTGCATTGATCAGTGTGGCAACAAGTGCAAGATTTGTTACCTGACTGAACCTGAGCTGGTGCTCCTCGCCGGCGAGCTGGAGGTTGCCGCTGACGAAGACGAGGATGCCGCCCGGGAAGGACGGCGTGGGCTGGCAGTCGACCGTGCAAACGACGTGCCGGCATTGCTCGAAGGGTAGCCCGGCCAGCTTCCGGCCGATCTCCTCGGCGCCGGCGACCCTGTCGCCCTCGAAGGAGAGCATGGAGGAGTGGCCGTAGAGCGCGGCCAGCGCGGCGCGGTTGGTGTCGAACGTGTGGTAGTAGTACTCCACGAAGGCCGTGGCCACCACGTCGCCGTGGTCGCTCTCGCCCCCGGCGCCGTTGCCGCCCTCCTTGTCCTTGCCTTGCCCGTCCATTGCCCGCCGGCGCTGTCGGTTTGTAGCTAGCTAGCTAGCTAGCTAGCTACTGCCTACTGCTGGGCAGTGCGGCTCTCGTGCTCTCGACGCGCCGGCGCGGCTAGAGAAGAGCACGGCACATTCGGCGAGAGCGCGGCTATTCCGCTATTGTGCCAGATGGGACGAACGGCGATTTGTATATAGGCGAAGAGGTGCTGCTCCGCTTTGCCTTTTCCTTTTCTCCATTCGCGTAGGTCGCACGCCCATATGGTGTACGCGAGGGGAGTGCGTGCAGCCACGGGATCGCGGACGCGGAGCTGGACGAAAAGCAGAAGCGCTTCTGCTGAAGAAAGAAAAAGGCGAGCTGGGAGAAGAGCGGCGAAAGACAGATGAACTGCTGCATTTCTGACAAACTGGACACGTTAGTCGTGAAGATGGCTGATCCATGCTGTCTGCCTTCGGAAGATCCACGCAAAGAATCCACAGCTAGCTGGTGGCCGAAGCCAAATATTTCTACGTAGGACGTACGCTGGTTCGTCTACGCGAATCCTGACGCATCATCTATACCAGTTTTCCAGGTCAGCCTGACACATGGCGACGAAGCGCCTGGAGCTCTCGGTCTCGGCCACTAAACCGAAAGCCAGCGGTTGCTTTCGGGCTTTCGGCCGCGGAAAAGGCCTGTGCGCCCTCCCTCGCGTGACCGCACGTCGGAAAACCGAAGCGCTTTCGCCGACCACACGACGTGCCAACTGCCAATGGATCGCACCACCGATTGCCGTCGCATCGTCGCGGACGCTATGCTAGCAGCAACTAGCCCGAATTACATCGCAGGCCGACTTCCTAACCAGGGACCTCGGCCTTATCATCGTCGTCTCAAAGCCCACCTTAGCTCCCGGCTACCGCTCAGCGCACCGCAAGACCATTGAACAAATTATCCAGGCCAGCCCACATGTACCAGTCACCGTCAATCAACGTCAATCGCCAATGGTCAAGCCATCCGATTGAACAACAAAAACGGTATTAATTGCAGATCATTATTAATCCACTTATTATTATTTAACGCTTGATCAATAAAAATCAGAACGTTACATAGCAGAATACAAGTAGCAAGCAAGCAAGCGAGCGACGACCCGTGCCTGCCATACTGCATCAAGCGTACTTGTCGGCGACGTCGACGAGGCACCGCACCAGCTCGTCGGGCCTTGACAACATGACGCTGTGATCTGCGTCGTCGATCTCCTTGACCTCCTCCACCGGGTAGTTGTCGATCATCCAGCGCTGGAACCCCTCGGCGATGACAAGGTCTTGCTTGCAGACGATGTACACCTTACGTACCGAGCCGTAATGATCCTCCGAATACGGCTGCTGCACTTGCAGGTCCTCCACGAACGTCGAGCTCGCTCTCATCAGCGACGTCGCCAGCGTGACGTCCTGCCGGCCAAATGATCCATGGATTAATCTCAGCATGAGACACACGCATGCTTCACTAGACCCATCATAACTGTACTAATTGTCACAGCATCCGCTCTCAGATGACGTGCTGTAATAAGTGATGTTAAATCTCAAAATTTACGATTATTAATAAATATGTAAAAAACAATATTATGTTTGTAATGAAAATTATTTTGAAATATTTTTATAAATATGTCGATAGAATATATATTTATTTATATTTGATTAAAGTTAAATGATTTGATGTGACTAGATATAATAAGAAACAAGTTGGTTTGGTACAACGAGAATAGATATGGATGTCTAGATGAACAATTATGCTTAAACCCTGCATTTGTTCATAATCTCTCTTAAAATTTAATTGAAAATTATGAAAATTTTAATGTCAATGTAAATTGCATTGTTAAATTCAGATAACAACATAAGTGAATTCATATGTCAATAATAGATCCATCATGCATGTTCGTATTTACCTCAGGCGAGAAAGGGGTACAAACTTTTCTCGTACAATGTTTGGCCCGAACAACATAGAAGTGGGAAGCTTGCCCTCTGCGTCCTGTGGTTTCATCTCCGTGTCCATAAAGTCCAGCCAATTTCCCTCGATGAACTTCAATTTTTTTAGAGTAAATAGCAGTAAATGGCATAATTACTTTTTTGAGAGTCCCGGATTAGTAAATTAATCTAGTTCATCAATAATTAATTAGATCGGTGGATAAATCGAAAAGGCAGGACAAATATATGGGTCTCACCTTCTCGACCACGTTCGACGGCCGCAACGTGTGGTCCGGCATGAGAGCGCAGAGGAACACGACAGCGGCGACCTTGTCGGGGAACAGCTCGGCGGCCAGGGCGACGTTGAAGCCGCCGAGGCTGTGGCCGACGAGGACAACCTTCTCGGTCTCGGCCGCGGAAAAGACCTGTGCGCCGTCTCTCGCGTGACCGCACGTCGGAAAACGGAAGTGCTTTCGCAGACCACATGACGTGCCTAGAGATGGCAATGGGTATCCGAAATCCGAGTAACCAATTGATTTTACCCGATAAAAAGACGGATGTGAAATAATATCTTCACACGCAGGTGCCTTATTAGGTAAAAACCTCTACCCAACGGGTAGAGCGGGTGCGGGTGCGACTGCATACTACCCGTACCCGCTTACCCGCGGGTAAAATACACCTGAAGGCGTATGTGCATTTTCCTACAAATTCAGCCCATTCGTTGCAGCCCATGTGCATTGTTTAATCCATGCTTGTTTTTTTGGCCGGTCAATGTCGATCTATTTTTTAATATGCACCTTCATGTTTTTGTATAGATTAAGGAAAATGTCTTCAGCTAATGAGAGTGATGCATATGCTATTTTTCAGTGATATATTTATAATTCATAGCGGGTCTGAAATTCGGTGTGGGTTACCCGTCAGGTACAAATACCCGTGCAGGTGTGGATAAGTTTTTATACCCACGAGTGAGTATGGGTATTATAGCGAATGAATTTTTATCTGACGGGTACGAGTATGGACGAGTAATACCTAGCAGGCCAGGCAGGTACTCGTTGCAATTTCTATCACGTGCCAATGGATGGCACCACCGATTGCCGTCGCATGGACGCTATGCTAGCAGCAACCGGCCCGAATTACATCGCAGGCCGGCTACCAAACCAGGGACACCTCGTCCTTATCAATCGTCGTCATAAAGCCCACCTTAGCTACCGCTCAGCGCACCGCGAGTCCGTTGAAGAAATTGTCCAGGCCAGCCCACATGTACCAGTTACCATCAATCGACGTCAATCGTTAATGGTCAATCTCTGATAAGAGAACGAAAGGACCAGCGCCGAGCGTTGAATATCGGACCTTCGCTCCATACCGTGCATCAAGCCGTCCGATCGAAACCTATCTTTCAGCGAAACATTCATAAATATTTATTTTTAACAGGTAAAAAATTGAGGGAAAACCTTTTTCGAAATAAAAATCTATAGGTAAAATTTTTTCGAAACGAAAATTTCCAACTGTAACATTCATATTTTAATAAGTGAAACATTCATCTTCAAATGTCATTATTAGTTATGTATTTGACCCAACTCTACTTTGGATTGGCTGTGTGGGGTTAACTATGCGCTGGTCGCTGGGCTGTACGTCCGAACACGATCCGCGTTTGTTGTACAATAGACAACAAGCTTTTTTTTTTTGAAATAATAGATCGAATGCGACAGAATTTTACAACGAACAGTCGAACACCACAACGCAACAAAATAGTAGCGGAACATTGACAGCAAAAACGGTACGGTGTTAACAGCATATCACTATCAACAGCAGCTCCACGCCTCCACAACTCCACAGGTACATCCGTTGATTATCTACTGTTTTTTTTTCTTAAAAATTATGAAGACTTAACATTTTAATGGTATAAACTTAAGACTTAAACTTTTAGTCCACTCTTCATTTTTTATTATGAATTCACAGTTTCAATAACAGATCATTATTGTTTGTGTAAAAGATTACGTATAGAGGTTCAATTAGCTTCGAAGGACTAGCTCGATGACAAAATAAAGTTTACATTGGTTTAGGCTTTCGAAAGGGATAATAATATTACATCCAATTCGATGCGTTGTTTAAAGCTGAGTTCTGAGTCTCCGTTACAGTATAAAGGGTATATATTTATAGGAAAATATACAATATGATAGTATTATTTTACACTCTAGTTATAACTGTCATTACGGTCTCTATACATAAGACTCCGTATGAGTAAAATAGTAAACCGACGTGTGAACATGATTGAAAAACAAATGTCTTGTCTTATATTATGGCACGCCTCTGGAATTAAAACCCTTTTCAAAGGGAAAGCGATAATCAAGATCCTTCGACCACCCTAAGGGCTTCGAAATATCTTCACAACATACCTCGAAGCTTCGATATCAGGGCTCCGTATCATCTTTTTGAAATATCCTCCGAAACCATTCATTTAAAACGTAACGAGATTATTTTTCTCAACAATTATTAATCCACTTATTATTATTTAACGCTTGATCAATGAAAATCAGAACATTACACAGCAGATTACAAGTATATAGCAAGCGAGCAAGCGACGACCCGTGCCTGCCAGTGCATCAAGCGTATTTGTCGGCGACGTCGACGAGGCACCGCACCAGCTCGTCGGGCCTTGACAACATGACACAATGATCTGCGTCGTCGATCTCCTTGATCTCCTCCACCGGGTAGTTGTCGATCATCCAGCGCTGGAACCCCTCGACGATGGCGAGGTCTTGCTTGCTGACGATGTACACCTTACGTACCGAGCCGTAACGATCCTCGGAATACGGCTGCTGCACTTGCAGGTCCTCCACGAACATCGAACTCACTCTCATCAGAGATCTCACCAGCGTGACATCCTGTGCCCGCCAAATGATCGATGGATTAATAATCACACAAATGCAAGCTTCACTGGTCTCTGGACTCATCAATTGTACTAATTGTCACATCATCCGCTCTCAGATGACGTGTCCAGTAATAACTACTAAGTGATGTTAAATTCGATAAAAAGTTAAATGATTTGATGCGACTAAATATAATATGAAACATAATTAGTATGACGTGACTTGATGGCTAAATGGGGATGATGTATCGATCGTTTATCACACACACCAGACAACGACATCGATCGCTTTCTATGCCCACGAACAGTAGATGCATGCACGTTCGTATTTACCTCAGGCGAGCAAAGCTGTACAAACTTTTCTCGTGTAATCTTCGGGCCGAACAGCATAGAAGTGGGGAGCTTGCCCTCTGCATCTTGTTGTTTCATCTCCGTGTCCATCCAGTTTAGCCAATTTCCCTCGATGAACTTCAAATTTTTAAAAGCATTATCGAGATCTGGGTTAGTAAATTAATCTAGCTCGTCGTCAAGAATTAGCTAGATCGATGGAAAGATTGAGCGAGCAGGAGAAATAGTGTGTTTCACCTTTTCTAGCACGTTCGACGGCCGCGACGTGTGGTCGGGCATGAAAGCGCAGAGGAACACGGCGGCGGCGACCTTGTCGGGGAACATCTCGGCGGCCAGGGCGACGCTGACGCCGCCGAGGCTGTGGCCGACGAGGACCACCTTCTCACCGGGCGGGAGGGAGCCGAGGAGGGCCAGCAGCGGCCCCGTGTAGTCGCGGAACGTCGGCACCTCGCGCAGCGGACGCGGGTCGACGCCCGACGCGGCGAGGTCCGGCGCCGTGACGCGGTACCCGGCCGACCGGAGCAGCGCGGCCGCCTTGAACCACGACCACCCGCCGAGGCACGCGCCGTGGACCAGGACGAAGTGCTTGCACGGCTTGTCCGCCACCGCCATGGATTTGTTCGCGTCGGCACACGTGTACGCCTCGGAGCGGAGATCTTCACTTCTGATTTTGCTACTCTAGCTCTAGTACTCTACTATCGACCAATGTAGGTATGTTATATAGAACATACGATGAGGTGAACCTGAAACGTATTGCTGACGTGGAAATAGTTTTTTATATGAATTCTCACATGTTCTCGTTTCCTTTACGCCATCGCGTGAAATCTGGAGAAAAAAACCGGCGACGTGGCATCTATACTAATATTAAAATAATAGGTATTTGTTTTTTTTTTCTGAAGTGTTGTATGCTTCCTTTGGTCAAAAACTAAAGTTTAGTACATGCTTTGTTTTATTTCGTAGACTAAAATTTATAAATACAATTGAACAAATATTTTTTAACTCTCGCTCCCTAGAAGGTTGGTATCTTGTTTGGTGCATGAGGATGTAGTCTATTGTCGAGAATATGATACTGAAAAGTTTTTGAGTTGACCAGTCAACAAATGGTGTCCTTCAAATGATTACCAAATGAAGGCCTAAAGACTCCCGAGTCCAGCAATCGGAAAGAAGGCCCTCCCGACCAGCGTTAATTGGACGACAACCTTCAAGCGTTGGGCCATCATTAATCACCACACTCTGATATTATCAACGTGGAAATCATAGTACCGTTGCTTATAAACTTACCGATAAAACTCTTTAATTGGTCATTAACATGACACTTTAACCACCATTTATACCCCCGATCTCTCTCATATAAAGGGGCACATTCGCATACATCTCCATCTGCTTAAGATCATTTAGTACCTTAAAGCTCATACATAGACACACATGAGTAGGGTTATTATCTCGTGGGAGGCTTGAACATGTCTAAAAACTATTCTTTGTCTCTAATTTTGAGATAATAATCAAATCACTACCAACATCGTCCACCTGGAGGTAGTCCTAGTAGGAGCCAAGATTGGGGAAGTCGTTGGTTTAGGAGTTGAGGTCGATGTGCTCCATATAGTAGCGGTGGGGGCGGAGAGGGAGGGGGCCGGTGGTGAGGTGATGGGGCCAAAGTCATCTTCGTCGTCGACATCCTGGGAAGAGGGAAAGAAGTCACGATAGTGATCCATGTTGGATGCGGTGGATTTGGTATCGGGAGGAGCGAAGGCGATGGATCCGACGTGGAGACGAGCGGAGGCGATAGATCCGATGTGGGGAGGAGCGGAGAGGGGAGCAAGCAACGGGAGCGGTGAGAGCCAGGAGAGGAGTGAGCAATGGGAGCGGTGAACCTTCTAGACGAATGAAACGGCGACAGGGGTAGGAGGGGCGAACGAGAGCTAGGTGAGGGCAGCACAGTCCCGAAAAATTTTTAGTCCAGTTTAGTCCGATGGATTGTCGGCTAGAAGACTAAAGTGTTTAGTCCAAACTTTAGTCTATTTGTTTAGGTGTTTAGGGCTGAAAGTGTCATGAAATAGTGGACTAAAGTTTAGTCCATAGGAACCAAACAAGTTTTAAAATGTATGATCTTTAATAAATAGATTTTATATTGTGTTAATTACTTTTATGTCATCATTATTTACTTTATTTACTGAAACCACCGAATATATTATTTCTATTTCACTATTTATTCCCATGACATTATTATTGTTAATTTCACTGTCGTATATCATTTTCTATGCCACGGACTCACCTGCAAACACTAAACATTTTGTAATGCCCTCACCCTCCATCGTTCATCTTCTTTGAGCCCACCTGTTCATCTTTCTCGCCGGACACCTTCTTCATAGCAGCACAGCCACCTCGTTGGCGCCAGAAAACTGAGGGAAAAAAAGAAAACAAAACTCACGATTTGGATTTTTAAATGTTCAGAGGAAATTTTAAGAATATTCGAAATTAAAGAATAATACAGAACATTCGATGATTTTAAACACATTACAACAAACGCTCAACAATCAATATAAACATGCAAAGACAGAAAAACCACTTATGATTAGCTATGATCCTGCACTCTTCAGAAACCCACTTCTCTTTTGTTTTTTCTGTGGACCGAATTCTGTTTGCAGGTAGTATGTACTAAGGCCATGTTTGTTTGAGCTTTTGCTTTCCAAAAGCTAGCTTCTAGCTTTTGCTTTTGGAATGGTGGCTTTCTGAAACCTAACTTTCTGAAAGCTATCGTCTGTTTGGCAATCTAGCTTCTGGACGGCATTGCAGCAGACCAAGCAAAGCAAGCAGCAGAAGCAGCATCTCAGTTGAAGCCACGGATGGCGTCGACGATCATGGCCGCCACCTCCCACGTCCTCGCCGCCAATGACGCCCCGCTTCGCGACGTCGCCGCTGTCGTCGTACCTGAGGGGGGAGTTCCCCGACGACTACGGGTGGGACACGGTGGGGCTGTCCACCGATCCGGAGACGTTCGCTCGGAACAGGGCGCTGGAGGTGATCCACGGGAGGTGGGCGATGCTGGGGGCGCTCGGGTGCATCACGCCGGAGGTGCTGGAGAAGTGGGTGTGCGTCGACTTCAAGCGAGGAGATGGGAAAGGAGCAGCGCCGGCCAGATCTGAAACGAGAGAGGAGCGTGCGACAGGAGATGGGGGAGGAGCGCGCGGCGGCTCGGGCGGACGGCGCGGTAGGAGCGTGCGGCGGGAGGCGGGGGAGGAGCGCGCGGCGGTGCTGAGCAGGAGCCTCGGCGCGTCGTCGGTGGCGGCGCTCTAGCCGTGCTCGTAGAGGGCGCCGGGCGCGGGCTCGGTCGTGATTCGGGGGAGCGGGACGGCGAGGTTCGCGAGAGGGGTGAGGTGGAGACGGCGGCTCGGGCGGAGGCCGCAGGAGAAGGCGCGGCGGCTCGCCGGCAAGGAGATCTCGAGGGCACTTGGCGGCGGCAGAAGGTGGGAGAAAGAGAGACTAGGGTTTCGGGAAGAGAAAACAGGAAAAAACGATTCGAGCCACTTTACCAGTGGCAGGCGGGTAATTACCCCCAAAAGCCCACCAGAAACTCGTTTTTTGGCACTTCTCAGCTTTCCATTCAAATATGGATTTTCATAGCTTTTGAAGGATGAAAATTTAGACTAGAAAGCTAGCTGTTTGTTTCAGCTTTCAGCTTTTGGGGGCAAAAAGCTGGCTGAAAGCTCAAACAAACAGTGCCTAAACACTCCATAATAACTAATGTGACTTAACAAGTAATGAAGTAGTATGTATATTTTAAAGATAAAAAATAAATTTTATAAATAATATATTATTATATTTAGAAAAAAATTAAATTTCAAAATAGGTTATATCTTGAGAAGATGGTACTAGATGCATTCATCACATTTCATTAACTAGATACACTCTTAGGCGCCGTTTGGGGACATAGTTTTTAGAAACTACAGTATTTTAAAAACTAAATTATACTACATTCATAACAATACCATAATTTATAATATCACAGTTTTAGAAAAAGTGCTTCATACCAAAGTTTTCAATACCGTAGATTGAGTACATTATTTCTAATACTACAGTTTACTTTACAGAGATTTCAGATGAAATTGTCAAATACCTTTCAATATATAATATTGTTATATTGTTTCTAAAACTAAAAAAAATATGTGGCCTTACGATACAGTTTCCTGTCATGGAGCGTGGGGCCGGTCTTGTCAGCAAGTTTGACTTGCAGTGGTCCTGTGCTACCGGTGCAGCCGTGCGCTGGTAGAACTCTTTTGAATTTCGAGGGCTTATGGAATTTTGAATGAATTTTGTAGTATTAAAATCCTTTGATTTTTTCTTTTAGAATATAGGATTGGAGCTTTAAAAAATCATATGGATTACTTTCCTCCACGCCGTTCCACATGAAATTTGAGCATTGACTCAAACCTCGTTTTATTTTTCCTTTGAAAACTTCAATGTATTTTTCTTTATCTCTCTTCTCTTACTACTTATACGGTTTTATTTTCTATGATCTATCTAAACACATTATTTTTAAAATTCTCGTGTTTTTAATTTATGTAATATTCATCTGATTATAGTATTACAAAGCTATATTTTTCTTATTCCTGTTCATGGGTTTGTTAAATCCAGACAATGTCATAGTGATGATGTTAGCAATGATGGTGTCGATAATGTTATGACTCTGTAGTCCGTACCAAGAGAGATTGCGTTTGACATCATCTCGGATTTCCCGTGTGGCATCCGGCATTCTCAATAACCACTGAGAGTAAAAAGATCAGTGAAGGGTTTGGTTGTTTGTTTGAGCAGTTTTATTTTTTGAAAGAAAACAACAGTGAATATCTGATTGGTGAGAATCTAAACAAGAATATGTTTTTCAGTTTCTAAATCCTAATTTATTTTTATATCATATAACTACTGAGTTTCATTTCTAATAATAATCAGAAAAGTTTGTTTACAAATGCTATGAAAGGAAAAGTACACCATAGGATAGGAATGGACAAAAAGATAGTACAAAGGAGGCGTCTGTTTAGTGCAGATAATTCAACCCAGCGACCCATACATTCTTGTGAACTTGTTCGGTTTGGAGGTGATTGAAAAAAATTGGAGAAAATTGAGAGATTTAATCCCTCTTAATCTCCTTGAGGGCCTTTCGGTTAGGTCGGGATTGAAGGGGATTGGAAAGGATTGAGAGGGATTGAAGGGGATTGTAGTATAAATCCCCTCCAATCTCTCCCAATCTCCCTCAATCCCCTTCTACAAGGGGATTAAACGAACAGCCCCTGAGGAGGAGATCAATCGAGCAGGGCCTACCGGTGCCGTGAATTAACATTGTGGGGATTACAACTCCATCACATAAAGTGATTAGAGTTTTTTTCGTTTGTTTTGAATTATAATAATTCAATTTACTTTTGTTTCCCAGATTATAATAATTCAATTTATTTTCACAATCCGGATAAATAGGTTAGCTTTTTTTCTACTAACTTATTATAATTTCAAATACAAATTATAACAATTTAGTAAACTAGTCTGACACTACTTTTTTATAAGTTAGATTGTTATAATCCCCGACTAACTCTTGGTCACTCATTCGGTGAACAATGTTTAACTAACATAGATGACCGACAATCTTTTGATTCTTCTCCATGGGCCATGGACACGGCTTGCAACTTGCATCGTGTATGATTTGAGTTACACTGGCTTTAAATACTACTCCCTCCCTCCGCTAGCTTTAAATAATATCGTTGATTTTTATCGTAAATTTTGGTTATTCGTTTTATTCAAAATTTTTATATAAATATTTAAAAATATAAGTTATACTTGAATTGCGTTCAATAATAAAACAAATTATAACAAAATAAATGTTATTTCAATTTTTTTTTGAATAAAACGAATGATTAAAGTTTATAATTAAAGTCAATAAAATTATTTAAAAATTAATAGAGATAGTATTATAGGAACCGCGTGTTCCGACGAGAGATCAGAAGACAAGAGACGTAAAGCAAGCAAATTCTTTGAGCAGAACTAGCAAGACGATAAAGTATACAGGTTGGAGACATTAATTCAAACAAACATAGATTATTAGTTCTGCTTGGAAACAATTTTTTTTTGTATTTTTGGAAGCAATACTGCAGTATTATATACAAAATGTATTTGATAATTTCATCTGAAATCTATGTAAAGTAAACTGTAGTATTATAAATACTGCACTCAATCTACACTATTGAAAACTTTGGTATGAAGCACTTTTTTTTCCAAAACTGTGGTATTATAAATTATGGTATTGTCATGAACATAATATAGTGTAGTTTTTGAAATATTGTAGTTTCTAAAAATTATGTTCCCAGACCTAAAACTCTAACATATGACCCGGAGTATTTATATGTACAAAACATCTAAATCAGGGGGATATAATTATTAAATGATGCGTATTCTTCAACAAAAAAAACAAAGCAATGATACATTGATACATGACTGCTAGTGTCTGCTAGTGTAAAATCTGTACAAACATCATAAACAGTACAGCATCACTCACCATCAGCTTGACCTCAGCTCCCTGTTATTTTCCCCACTCGTCCTCAGCTCCATATCCAGTTTGTCAGACATTTCACCTGTCAGAGCCAAGAAGGGGAGGTTTGGGCATGTATACACCATATGATCTCTATCCAATAAAAGGCTGAGACTATTGTATACAAAGTGATAATAATGATCAGCTTGATCTCAAACCCATATCCGTTAGAAAAAAATATCCCTGTCGGATAACACACACACACACATATATATATATATATATATATATATATGGGTACCATTTCTTCCCTAAACCATACCCATGGGAGTAAAATATACCCATCGGGTATCCATACTCATCAATAGGCATCACACACAAAATAGTCTAACAAATAACAATTGTATATCCATCCGCACAAAACAATATTTCACCTAAATATATCGATAACTCATTCAGTCGTAAGATCAAAATTACATATATAAATAAGCTCTCAAACATAATACATCAACGATTTAACCTACAACAATAGCAACAATGATTTAAATTCCCCAAAATATGGTTTATTGGGTGATGGGTACCCATCGGGTAACGGGTATGGATATTAGGAAACCATACCCATACCCGCGTACCCGTTGAGTACTGTTTTTTTCCATTAATAGACCCGCGCGTAAACAATTTTAACCGGATATCTACCCTAACAGGGTAAAAAACCATTGGATTTTGGGTTTCGGGTACCCATTGCCATTTTAAGTAAGAACTTATTATATGTTAAACATAAAATTAAGTAATAATCATAATCAGTAATACAACTAATTTTAATCAGTAATATAACTAATAAATAGTATTGTTTATCTAATAATCAAAAAAGATTATGTTATATATGACGGACCTTGTGCAGGAAAACCCAATTTAGCCTTTTCAGTTGGCGCCAACGTGCCTAGCCTAAGGGTGAACACCAATGGGCTTCTATCCAACTCGCACTGGTCCATGGAAAGTACAGCCCAGCCCAGCCCAGCTCAGCCCATATTCCAGGTCTGTCCAGATTAGCATTACCACATTGGGCCGAAAACGTCAGTTTAACTCACTTCACTTGACTTAAACCTAACGAGGCCCATCGCCGGCACGACGACATCCTGTGTGAAACGGAAGTTGGACGTTTTTTTTCACCTTTTCTCCATTCCGCGTATGATGCTGAGCTCCGTTCAATCGTTCCCATTCAATTCATAACTTTTGAGTTGATAGCCACGGGTTTTAACCAACTCGCGAATTCTGAGCTTCCTGAAGGCGATAGCCCACCCACCTACCTATCAGCAGCTGTGACTACGAGCAAAGACCAACTCATTGTTTCTTTATTCTCGCCGTCTCACGTCGTCCCGGAAGTTTTTGTTCGCGGAGGCCGGTGGTTTCCGTCCTGGCTTTCTTTCTCCTCCCCTGCTGCCGATGGTTTCAACTCTCTTGAGCTAGCTGCTAGCTGCTGGCTGCTGCTTTCTTTGATTCTTTCGCCGTGAGCAACGCCGACGACTTCGATCCGGCCGGATGGCATCGTTGGACTTGGACGTCCTCGTCAGGGTGGTGGTGATCGTCGTCGTCACGACCGCCGTCGTCGTCGATAGTAGCGGGCTGCCGCTGCCGGGCTACGACGGGCTCGCCGTCGGGTTCTACAAGGAGAAGTGCCCGCAGGCGGAGGACCTGGTGCTCGCCGAGATGCGGGAGATCGTCCACGAGGACAGGACCCTCGCGCCGGCGCTGCTGCGGTTCATGTTCCACGACTGCTTCGTCAGGGTGCGTACGTGGCGCGCGTAAGCGCGTTCTCGATCCTATCCTCACCTCACCTCGCGTCGCGTCGCGTCGCTGTGGTGCGTGTGCTGCTGCTGCTGATCGATGGGTTTTGATGATTGCTTGCTCGGATTCGTGGCGTGCAGGGATGTGACGCGTCCATCATGCTCATTTCTCGGAATGGGACGGGGGAGAGGGACGCCCTCCCGAGTTACAGCCTCCGTGGCTACGAGCAGATCGAGAAGATCAAGGCCAAGCTGGAGGAGGAGTGCCCGATGACCGTGTCGTGCGCGGACATCATCGTCATGGCCGCGCGGGACGCCGTCTTCCTGGTAATGGCACGTGCTGGCGCGAGCGCGAGCGCGAGCTCGATCTCTTCGCGATGAGTCCGATCGCCAATTCACCATGATATTTGTTGATGACGAGCGCGGTTTCCTTCTTCCAGAGCAAGGGGCCGCGGTATGATGTGGAGACCGGACGCCGGGACGGCAAGGCTTCCTTTCAATGCGACGCGGACAATGATCTCCCGCCGCCCAAATCCAACATTGTTGATCTCAAGATCTACTTGAGCGTCAAGGATCTGGGCTGGAAAGATCTCGTCGTCCTATCAGGTACGTACACCGCAAAAGAATTCCATTTTGGTCAGTGCGAGCAAAAGTACACAATCCATTCATGGAGTTTAATGCTGACAACTATGCGTGATTGCTGCTGCAGGGAGCCACACGATAGGGATGGCGCAGTGCGGCACGTTCGCCGACGACCGACTGTACAACTACAGCGGGAAAGGGATGCAGGACCCGTCGCTGAACAAGATGTACGCGCCGGAGCTGAGGAAGGCGTGCGAGGCCGGCGACCCCAACGACCCCACGCCCGTGGAGATGGACCCCGGGAGCCCGTACACGTTCGACCTGAGCTACTACCGCGCCGTGTACAACAACAAGGGCCTCTTCCTCTCCGACCAGGCCCTCCTCGACGACAAGCGGACCAGGGACTACGTGGCGCGGATGGCGGCCGCGGAGTCGCCCGACGAGTACTTCACGGACTACGCCGAGGCCATGAAAAACATGGGAAGGCTCGAAGTGCTCACCGGCGAAAACGGGGAGATCAGGAGGGTCTGCAGCGCGTACGTCGACTGAGCAAGAGGCAGACGAAGCCAAGCCAGCGCTTTGTTTGATTGACGCGAGCTCGTTGGTCGACTTGGTCCAAGTGCTTCGATCAATCCATCGTCATGTGGCCGTGGCAGTGGCAGCGTGGGAGCCAACCACAAGGCCACTTGCATATTACTCTGTCGAGGTGGTTGGGGGGTTGACATTGTCCCACGCTGAAAATTTCTCCCGACTAAAAAAAAAAAATCTATACAAGTAGCATAGTCTCTCTTTACTTTCTCCAGCCTGTTCGTCACGGCTTGGCTAGTTGTAAAAATACAGATATCTGTCACAGTTCTACAACAAATCAAATTCGAAAAATAAACGTGTACACCAAATCATGCCGTCAATCCGGCACGCGCCGCGCAGAAGAGAACCATCCCTGGTGACACAGCGGGCCAAATGCCAACGGGGAACCCTCCCGCGGGAGTGTTTTCCACCGCGTCACCAGGTGGGCCGAATGACACCGCGCTTGGGTACGGGCCGTAATAACTGGGCCGCAGCAGCGCTCCGGTTCATATGGCTGTAAGTCTGTAATTAACCACGGCCCGCCCATTGGTCTCGGAACGATTCGTCCGTAAAAACGGGTGTTTTTTCTGATTTTTTTAAAAACAGTAATTTTTTATTTAAAATTTCAGATCTAGTATACTGATTTCAGAATTAATAAAAATAGTCTTCTTTTGGTAATTAATCTACCGACCTCTATTGATTTTATCTGCCACGTGAAATAAAGTCATTAATCAACCCTTTAGCTTAGAAACATTTATTTTAACTCTTAAATAGCCATCATAAATCTTAGTTTCATCTGTCTTTTATTTTCCACGGCCTATTTCAAACAGGCCCTAGCAGTAAATTGCTGCACCTACTACCGCGCCGTATGACTTCCGTTTATGCCGTACTACCAGCGCAGCAAAGCCAACGGAAAACTGACAGAAAAATTTATCCTGGTGCCTCATTTTACCGGCCACACCAAAGCCCAACTGCTAATATGAGCCAAAACAGGGACCACGGGACAAGCAAACAAACATACGCAAGCTCAAACAACACACATCACCGCCGAAATTCGGGCACACACGCACGTCACGGGAGAGTCTCACGTGAGATTCCCAGATTCAGGTGAGTCTCACAGTTCAGAGGAGATAATCTCCTGTTTCTGATCCGATGGAGCCAGGTACGCGAACGGGCCACACGCACACACAGGAAGGAGAGCCACACGTACGGTAGCCCGCCCGAGGGGGGAGCAAACGTAGACGGCGAGGTAACGAGAGACGAGACGAACCCGCGGCCATGAGATTATCTCCTCGAGCAAGCCAACCATCTCGCCCGCCCCACACACCTGGCCTAACGCTCGCGTGCTACCTTGCCTCGCCGCTTCGTTCCCTCCGTCTAAGCGCATCATAGTTTTTTTTTTTTGGTTTTTTCTTCGAGAGAGAAGTAGTAAACGTAACCTTTCCTCCTGTTCTATTTCACCAAATCCCATCGCAAGTCGCGGGTCGCAACTGCAAACCCTCGCTTTCTCCGATCGAATTGCTCGCCCGAGCGCCACCAGTTCGCTGCCCGTCCCACCACCAGTCGCCTGCCTGCCCCCCCGCCCCGCGCCGGGTGACCTAGGCGTCGCGCCCGACCTCCCCGTGTGGCGATTCCCCCGAGCTCCTCCGCGGCGCCGTCGCCATGGTGCTCACCTGAGGATACGGTCGGTGGGCTGTTTCTTGCAAGAGTCTCTCCCCCGAGCCCCCCAAGAGAAACAGCCCGGGGGCATCAAGTTGTTGATTCGATCGCCGGAGCGCCGAGGCGAGGCGAGGCGACCACGTTTTGGTGGTTCCGTCTTCCGTGTTGCTTTAGCTTGGAGGCTAAGGCTCGGTCTGAATCTGAGGGAGGGGAGTGGTGGTAGCGTGCACGGGTTGTCGGGGTCGGCTTGATGCGGAACGGCGCGCAGGCTCCTCGCAGCGGCGGCGGCGGCGGCGGGTTCTTCTCGGCGCGGTCGCTGTCCAACTACATGAGGATCATGTCGTCGGGGGCGTCCACGGCCGCGTCCAGCCTGCGGTCGGCGGGCGCATCGTTGGTGAACTCGATCGCCAACCACGACGAGGATGGGAGCCGTGACCAGGTAGGTTGTTTCACGTTTGCGTTAGTGAGAACTGGTGCAAAATGAGCAAAAATTAATTATGCCTGGAAGACGCAGTTAGTTCTGTTCCTGCTACCAAGACGCTCACCATATGTGGTAGTATTAGTATTTATTGTTAGTGTTGATGCATTTAAGTTGAGCACTATAAAGGCAGTCCTAATGGGATGACTTGGATGGTTTCTATCTATAACAATAATTAGTGTTCATGTAAGAAAAATATATGATATGGCAATAGAGCTAAGGAAGAGAGAGAAGAAAACCGTTTCTCATGTGAAAAATCAGCTCTACGCGAGAACCAATAAAGAAGAGAAGATTTGTGGAGGAAAGGAGAGAGAAAAGAGGTGTTTAAATGAGAATTTATTTTGAAAAAAAATCATCCATTGAGGATATAGTTGCTATGCATAATGTCTATATGACATGGCAAGTATGGAAACTATTTGATGGTATCTATGTTGGGATTGCCCTAACTGTTAGGCTCACCCCACCTAGCCAACCCAACAATAAAACCTAGGCGTTATAGTGGGAGAGGTGGGGGCTTTTATCCATAGTCCAACATTCCCCCTACGGCGTGCGAGCCCGGCGTAGCCCGCAGCAGGTTCTAGAGGCCCGGCGTAGTCCGCAA
This sequence comes from Zizania palustris, assembly GCA_019279435.1. Lineage (NCBI taxonomy): Eukaryota > Viridiplantae > Streptophyta > Magnoliopsida > Poales > Poaceae > Zizania > Zizania palustris. The sequence continues at coordinate 88,686,262 of JAAALK010000288.1, forward strand.
CAGGTCTCAGCACACTAGATAGGCGCAGGGGAAATCACGCAGCGGGAATGCGGAAATGCGTGGCCAGGGGGATTCGAACCCAGGACCTTGGCTCTGATACCATGTTAGGCTCACCCCACCTAGCCAACCCAACCATAAAACCTAGGCGTTATAGTGGGAGAGGTGGGGGCTTTTATCCATAGTCCAACATTCCCCCTACGGCGTGCGAGCCCGGCGTAGCCCGCAGCAGGTTCTAGAGGCCCGGCGTAGCCCGCAACAGGTCTCAACACACTAGATAGGCGCAGGGGAAATCACGCAGCAGAAATGCGGAAATGCGTGGCCAGGGGGATTCGAACCCAAGACCTTGGCTCTGATACCATGTTAGGCTCACCCCACCTAGCCAACCCAACCATAAAACCTAGGCGTTATAGTGAGAGGTGGGGGCTTTTATCCATAGTCCAACATCCCCCTACGGCGTGCGAGCTCGGCGTAGTCTGCAGCAGGTTCTAGAGCCCGGCGTGGCCCGCAACAGGTCTCAGCACACGAAAGAGGCGCAGGGGAAATCGCGCAGCGGAAATGCGTGGCCAGGGGGGTTCGAACCCAGGACCTTGGCTCTGATACCATGTTAGGCTCACCCCACCTAGCCAACCCAACCATAAAACCTAGGCGTTATAGTGGGAGAGGTGGGGGCTTTTATCCATAGTCCAACACTAACCATCTGCATATGTTTGATCTAGATAATGCTTTTGGTATGTCATTGTTGTTATTAACTGTCCAGCAGAAAGGAAAAGTGATGGGATGACTAGTGTCTTGACAATTTAAGCTGCAAATATTGAACCATAGAGTTATCATGAATATATAAGCTATTTTTCACCTTAGGCTATAATTATCTGGACCAAATAGTTCCTATTTGGAGTTTTGGACAGGACATTGACACTGCAATTTTTTCATCATTCCTAGTTCATATCCCCTCTATTAAATTATAATATGTTATGCATAATGTATCTAGTTCAAATACAAGATGGACTGATGAAGGCATGGAAGGTTTACTCTGATTTCTTAAGCTAAGGATGTCCTCTTTATTGTGTATTCATTATTTCATTATAAACTGTTGTTTCATTAAAAAGGGCCAACAACCAAGTTTAACAAACAATAACCATGGAGTTCTTTTTAGCATGGTCTGCATAGCAAAAGATCGTATGTGAATGAAAAAATGCTTATAACGTTGAAACTTGACAAGTATCCTTGTACTACAGTATAAAAGAATACTGTTAAAACATACAGCATTTCAGTCATGCATAGTATCGGTGACAGAATGATTCTTATAGATGAATGAGATGTATAGACTTCTGGTTTCCAGTTTGTTTGCAAGAAATATTACCATGCAAAAATACACTTATACTTGTCTTATATGTAATAATATGGTTGCAGGTACAATGGGCTGGATTTGATAAACTCGAATGTGGGGGTGACATGCTGCGACAGGTTTTACTTCTGGCCTACAGATCTGGTTTCCAAGTATGGGATGTTGAACACGCTGATGATGTAAGACAGCTAGAATCCAGACATGATGGTGCTGTTTCTTTCATACAACTGGTAAAGACACCAATTGCCTCTAAGAAGGGTGAAGATAGATTTGCAGATGTACGGCCATTATTAGCTCTTGCGTGCGATGGAGCTAGCACAGGAAGTACAATCAGCCGAGATGGCAATGGCCCTGTTCTCAATGGAGCCAATGGTGCTTGCCATAACATTGGCTGTGAGAATCTTCCTACTGTCCTTCATTTTTATTCATTAAAAGTCCATGATTATGTGCATACATTGAAGTTCAGATCAACTGTTTATTCCATAAGGTGCAGTCCTAGAGTTGTAGCTGTTTCTCAGGCTGCTCAGGTATGACATATTTCACCGTTCTAACATGGTGTTTTCATCATGAATGATCCTTATGGATAACAAAATTGCTTTTTACAGATACATTGTTTTGACGCAGCGACATTGGAGAGAGAATACACAATTCTTACCAGTCCTATAGTTTCTCCAATTTCAAGTTATGGAGCACTTGCACTGGGTCCTAGATGGATTGCATATTCTGGGAATCCGATTCCAATTCCCAATACAGGCCGTGTTAGCCCTCAACTTCTTAATCTGTCTCCCTTAGTTCCACCTCCTGGTTCAAACGGTAGTGTGGTGGCATACTATGCAAAAGAATCAAGCAAACAACTGGCTTCTGGCATTATAACACTTGGTGATGTTGGATATAAGAAGTTGTCCAAGTATTGTTCAGACTTAATTCCAAATGGTAATAATGGTATAAAACAAGGGAATTCTGGCTTGAAAGCAAATGGGGTAACAACAAATGGGCATACTATTGACAGCGAATATGCTGGAATGGTACAGATTTCATCACAGTACATTTTTATTACCATATTTGGATTCTTTGTTGTGCTGTTTCTATATGCTAACCATCGTAACGATCAATTAATTGAAGGCCATTAGAGACCTAGAAGAGAATCTGACCAGTTGTGTAATAATCTGAATATCTGATGCAGTTGGTGTTGGTCCTGGCTGATCTTCACCATTCAGCCCTAAGTTGCTGGCTCACTGCAATATAGAAATGAGATTAAATATCGTTTGATTTTGCAAGCAATGAACTTTTATTTAACTTTTTGCTTTTATTAAGAAAATGCGCAAGGGTAGCTACTGTTAACAACTTATCCCTCAATGTAAAATGAATTTTAAGTTTTTCCCTTCCACTGAAACCTAGAAAGGCTGGTGTCGCAGGGTAAGTGGAAAGTTTATTCATCCAGTTGTCGTACCATGTGTCTGGGTGGAAATTGGAATTCAGAGATAGAGTAGACTGATCGGCGGTGATGACAGAACTTGCTGCTGACTAAGTTGGATTACTATAACACTTATTTGTGGCCAAAGGATTTTTTCTCATGATAGTTTTGTGCCTATGCCACTGCTTATATGCCATGTCTATGTATGGGTGGGGCATACAGGATGGGGTGAATTTTCAGTGAAGATTTTATCTGAACTCATATTTGTCTTGCCAACTTCTTGGAACCATGACACGTGGAATGTTCCCTTTCCAATGACAGGTCATTGTTCGAGATATTGTCTCTAAATCAATGATAGTTCAATTTAGGGCACATACTAGTCCCATTTCAGCACTCTGCTTTGATCCCAGTGGAACTTTGCTGGTGACAGCTTCTATTCATGGTCGAAATATCAATATTTTTCGCATTCTGCCTTCTTCACATGGGAGTTCAATGGAAGCTGGTCCAAATGGAACCTGTGTTCATCTGTACAAATTGCAAAGAGGCATCACCAATGCGGTGAGCTGACTTACATATTTCTTGACAATGTATATTTTTTTCATGACTTGTGACAATCTTTTACCATAGGTCATAAAAGATATCAGCTTTAGCGATGACAGTGAATGGATAATGATTAGCTCTTCAAGGGGAACTAGTCATTTCTTTGCAGTATCTCCATATAGTGGATCAACAAGCTTTCACTACAACGAAAATAATCTTGCAGAAAATAGCTATGTGGTGGATTCATCAATCAAGCATACTGCCCATTGGTCCCAAAACTCAACTCCCTCTCTGAGTCTCAGTCAGAAAATGCTCTCTGTTTCGGGGGGCCCTGTAACATTGTCTGTCGTCAGTAGAATAAGAAATGGAAGCAACTTGCTGAAGGGTGCTGTACATGGTGCTGCAGCATTTGCAACGGGTGTTTCCAGTCCAATATCTGGTGCTATTGCCTCAACATTTCACAATTGCAAGGGTGGTGTCCCTAACTCAGATGGAAGTTCACCTTGCATGAAGTATCATTTACTAGTGTTTTCTCCATCTGGAAGCATCATACAGTATGTTCTCCATCTCTCTACTGAACAAGATTCTGGAATAGATTTTCCCTCAAGTGCCATTTCTTATGGATCACAAAGAGAAACCGACACTAGGTTTGTTATTGAGGCTCTTCAAAAGTGGGATGTTTGTCATAAGAGAAATAGAAGAGACACTGCTGATAGTTTTGTATATAGTGATTTTGACAATGGAGAAAACAGTAAACTTTTCCAGAAAGTGGTGAAGAAAGGAACTGGTATTTATCCATCCAATGGTGCTGCTATTGAAAAGCTGAAGCATAATGGCGACGAAAATCATAGTTTTTATATCTCTGAGAGTGAATTGCAAACTCATGTTGTTCAAACTCCACTCTGGTCACGATCTGGGGTATTATTTTGGTTCAACATTCCCTTGTAGTACTTATTTGTTTGACTTCTATATGTTTAAATTCATAACACTTGTGTTTTAATTGATGTCTAGATGCATTTTCAAGTAATGGAGGATCAAAATCTAGAAGCAGATAGTTCTGGTATAATTTCTGGTGAAATTGAAATAGAAAAAGTTCAGACTCGCAATATTGAGTCTAGGTCAAAGAATCTTATACCAGTCTTTGAATCTCTTCATACATCCAGGTTTCAACAGAGAAGGTATGCTAAACATTTTTTTTGTTAGCAAACGATGCATTAATAATGTAAGGCATCTTTCTTGTTGATAAAGGCTGACTTATGTTCATTGGATTTTCAATGTATTCAAATGGCTTCTGACTGATGTTTTTGCTTTGTTTAGGTTTCTCTTGTGCTAACCTGTTTCCTCTTTCCCTCTAGGGTGAGCACACCTGATATTAACAGGTATGGATTGTTTCAGCATCAGAAGTCCGGATTTTCAGAGGACGGTAGACTCTCTTGCAGAAGCAGCTGTAGTTCTTTGGACTGCTTGTCTGAAGGCCCAATTAGCACTGATGATAATTGTTTTGGTCAATGTTTAGTAGAAGATAGTGGTGGTGCTGTAAATAAGAACACAAATGTTAACCCTCATGCCGAGCTTGTAAATAATACTCAGAGCCTTAACACAGAGGCCCAGCTCGGATTTGTAAATATCAAAGAGGATTGTGAAGAAAAAGAGCAACTCCCGGGCTTGTGATAGTCACTGTGATTAAAGGTAACTACTGCATCACTTTTGTCTGTGCGTTAGCATACACGTATTATGTTATTGAAACTTCTGAGGAACTGTATTCCATCTGAATTACCCTACCTGGACTGGTTAACCATCTCTACCTGTCAATGGCTGGTCATGTAGATCTTCTCAATTCTTGTCTCATGTTTTTAGCTTTTCAATATGTAGGACTGACATGCTAAATATATGATGTTTATTACTATTTTTTGGGGGGATTGAAATTCCTTTAACTAACGCATTTGTTAACATGATGGTCATGGCCTCATGTGCTCTTGTCATGACTTGCAGACGATCACTGGTGATGGAGGAGCTTCTTGAATCGCAAGTCTTCATTGTGTGTGTCGCAGTTATTCTTTCATTGCTCCCGGAGTTCCTGGCCCCTCTTCTATAGAACTATTTATATGCATTCATGGTAATTTTGCCGATAAAAATATGAAAGGGAGGTCGAATTTAGGCCCTATGGGTATGGAAGTGTTGGTGCTGTGAAGTTGGGGTTCGTCTTACAAAGATGTGTACATAACAAGATTGTTCATTGCATTTTCAATAATAGCTCGTAATCTGTGAATATTTAATTGCATGTGTCGATTTATGATGTCGCCTTTGTGCGTTGCTGCTGGACCAATATCACATGTTTACCCCCTTTTTATCTTGTCTGTGCTGGTAAAGTCAAACAAGAGAAGGTCAGTCTCCGAGAACTCGCATTTCTAATGCCTGCATGTTTGATCGAAATGTATGTTATGCAAAATATGATTTTCTTAGCATTGTTGAATGGTGATAATTGAGTAGTAAGTTGAAACTGTGGTTGCATTGGAAACAGGAAAAAATCTGAGACTAGTGCTGGCTATAGAGAATATCCCCCTTCTCTTGGTCCCAGATCTCAGGGGCTTCGTTTGGTCGAGGCTCCAGATTACACCCAACCATATTTATAGTCGCAATGAACAAATTGTTTACATTAGTTTAAGGATTATCCTACGTTTTCTCGTGGTAAGATTTTCTAAATCCTTACCAGGTGAAATGATAAAACAAAAATTCCTGCAGAGGAACATTCAGCATTTCATTTCACATTTTTCTTAATCCAAACTATGTAAATCTAGTATTATCATGAAACAAAAAAAGCCTTGACCTTTTGTACTATATGAATATCTGAAGCGTTTTAAAACTTCCTTTTTCCTAATAAGTCTCAGGATATGGCCCATAAAACCAGTAAGTCGCAGACATCCCTTCCTGCTCAGGCTGTTCTTCCCAGAACGGCAAAAAAACATCTCCATAGAAGCAGGGCTAAATATGACAATGACTACTCAGCACTTCCCTCTCGTCGCCGCCATCTCCATCTCCTTCCTGTCCGCCGCGAGCGCGACCAACTCCACCTGGTCACACTCCAGCCACCTCCCAAGCCTCCTCACCAAACTGCCGCAATGGCGGGAGTGGGAACACCTCCGCCCGGTCGACCCGTCCTCACACGTCGGCGCGGCGCACGGGCAAGGCCTCGGCCTCCGCGTGAACACCGTCCTTTCATGGTTCCTCGCCTTCCTGGCCGCATCCGTGTCGAGCGCCGGCGGCGTCGGGGGCGGATCGATGTTCCTCCCCATTCTCAACCTCGTGGCGGGGCTCAGCCTCAAGCAGGCCACCGCCTACTCCTCCTTCATGGTCACCGGCGGGGCCGCCTCCAACGTGCTCTACAACCTCGTGTCCACGGGCTGCGACGGCGGCGGCCGGCGAGCGACGGCCGCGGCGCTGATCGACTACGACATCGCGCTGCTCTTCCAGCCATGCCTCCTCCTGGGCGTGAGCATCGGGGTGGTGTGCAACGTCATGTTCCCGGAGTGGCTCATCACCGCGCTCTTCTCGCTGTTCCTCGCCTTGTGCACCGCCAAGACGTGCCGCGCCGGGCTCAAGATTTGGAGGTCGGAGAGCAGCAACACCGCCGCCTCCGTCACCACGCATGACCACAAGGAGCCCCTGCTGCCGCCCCCGGTCACCGGTGGCAATGCCCGCTCCGGCGCGTGGTTCCCGCTGAAGGACGTGGCGGTGCTTGTCATGGTCTGGCTTTGCTTCTTCGTTCTCCATGTCTTCATTGGAGATAAGCACGGAAAGGTATGGCTTTGCCTCGATGACGTGTTCTCTCTCGTCGTAAGCTTCTTGACCTGCCGTTTCACGGTCACAGCGCCATGAATTGTATGGTTGTTGGTGCACGAAAGTGACACAAGGCAGCAGCCACGCACCCCCTCCTTTCCACTAAGGCTAACAAATGGAGAGCATAGTGCAAGCGAAAACTGACAAGCGAAATGATGCCCACGAATCCACGATTACGAAAGGCACATTGGTGTGGTATCTTGCTTTGGCTCACGCAGAGATATAGAGATATACTTCCCGTACCCGATTGATCCGCTTCTTCGCGTGTACACTGAGCTCTGTGCTTCATGAGCGTTGCAGGTTTGCAGTGACCTATGTGTCAGTGGCCAGCTAGCTTCCTTTGCTTTAGTGAAATGTCTCAGTCGATTTTACTCGATAGGATTGCAATTGCATCTTACTACTTGCGTTTTTGCCTCACTTGATTATGACATCCAATATCATGTCTAGATAGGTACATATGTATTGAGTCGGGTTGGATATGAATATGATAGAGCAGCTCACTGCACATAAGTCGGCCTGTTCTGAAAAGAAAACTAGCAGGTCTCTACCTCACATAGGTTCATTCTATAATGAAAAAATTGATCAGATACATCAGCTGCAATTGGCAATTCTACCACATGAAACTTGCAATTTGTAAATTCTGATGTTCGTCAATCATGCTATCTTGTATGTGATTCCAACAGCGTGATCTTATCTGCTCAGGGTATGATCAGGATAAAACCCTGTGGGGTTGCATACTGGTTGATCACCCTATCCCAGGTTCCTTTCGCCGTGGCTTTCACAGCCTATATTATATACGCCAAGAGGAAGAAACAAGTACTACATAGCCAAGAAGATGGCAAGGTGAGCTAATTTATCAACCGCTTTTGTGACATTACTAATAAGTAATAAGCAATTGGAGCTCATGGTCATGTAGGCAAATCAGGAGGGCACTAAAATCGAAACCCTACCCTCGTTTGTATTCCCACTTGCTGCTTTTGTCACCGGTGCTCTGAGTGGCCTCTTTGGCATTGGGGGAGGCCTACTTCTGAACCCTGTTCTTCTTCAGATTGGAATACCACCCCAGGTATCACAAACACTACAATGTCTACAAGTTCACAAGTCATGACTGAAACTACGGTTATCAATGCAAGCTATGATCACTATGTGGTATATCTGGTGTCGATTTGATTTGCAGACTGCAGCGGCGACGTCTTCGTTCATGGTTCTTTTCTGCGCGTCGATGTCTACGGTTCAGTTCATCCTGCTAGGCATGAAGGGGATAGGAGAAGCATCTGCCTACGCAGGAATCTGCTTTGTTGCTTCGGTTGTCGGGGCCGTGGTGATTGAGCGAGCCATCAGGAAGTCCGGGCGGGTCTCGGTGATTGTGTTCTTGGTCACTGGCATCATGGCACTCAGCACCGTCATCGTCACCTTCTTTGGGGCATTAGATGTATGGGAGCACTACACTTCCGGAACTTACATGGGCTTCAAGTTACCTTGCTGACATGACATTGTCAATAAACTGTATACTTCTCTAATTCTTAATTTTATAGAATCAAATGCCAACTTAGTTATGTCCCTTTCATCACAAACATATGATATTCTCCTTGCCTTTATGCTTTCTCTAAGGAAGATTTTATTCTTGATGTCACAGTGGCTATTTATTAGCTTACAGATAGTGGAAGGCTAAACCTTTTTTCACTTTTTTATATTTGTCTTCTAAAACATTTACCAAGACACCAACTCACACAAAAACGTCTAAATACATAGTTGACCACTTGAACAAACTAAACTGCTAATAACTGGATGCATGTGTCCACGTCCTAATGATCAAGTAGGCTTATTATAAACAGATTCCAACTCCTACACTTGGATTTCAGTGGCCCATTTGCATCTATGCAGAATTGCGGATACAGGAACACTGATAAACTGAGTTCGCTCACCAGCTCATAAGCTAGTCACAAGCCACACTTCACTTGTGCAACAACGACCAGGCTCTACTTCTTCTCTCGGTACTCTCGGTGGGGATTGTTGCAGATGGGGTTTTCCCTTGCTAATGTTCTCGCGGGCATCATCTCCTTCTTGGCCGCAGCCATCTCCAGCGCGGGCGGCGTCGGAGGCGGCTCATTGTACGTCCCCATCCTCAACATCGTCGCCGGGCTCAGTCTCAAGACGGCGACCGCGTTCTCCATGTTCATGGTGACAGGAGGGACGCTGTCCAACGTGCTCTACACGATGTCTCTCCGCGGCCAAGCTGGGCCGGACGGCCACCCCCCGCTGATCGACTACGACATCGCCGTGGTGTCGCAGCCCAGCCTCCTCCTCGGCGCCAGCGTCGGGGTGGTCTGCAACGTCATGTTCCCCGAGTGGCTCATCACCGCGCTCTTCTCCGTCTTCCTGGCATCCGCCACTGTCAAGACGTACGGCACCGGGATGAGACAGTGGCGCGCCGAGACGGCTGCGGTGAGGACGACACTGGAGGGAGGGAGCGCGAGCGCCGGTGATGGCACGGAGGAAGCGCTTCTTGGCCAGAAGAGAGCAGGTGGCCTTCAGCATCGATGGGTGGACATGCTGGTGCTCGTCGCCATCTGGCTTTTCTTCTTTTCCATCCATCTGTTCATCGGAGGTGACGGTGCCAAGGTATATATTCTAATCCTAATATAATTGTTTTTACAGCACTACACGTCTGAATATTTTATTTCTTTCTTCCACTGACTTAAGTACGTATTAAAGTCCTTACACTTACACACATACAACCACTAATCTTACTATCACCACTAACACATTCCACTAATTACATGCATATCATAACCTTCACTAACCAAATATCTTTCACATATGCATGCATGCTCACTGTCTCACACATGTACTCAACACAATAACATATAATCAACAAGATTAATCCTAATAGGTCATTTGACTGGTTTTATAAAAAAAATATACCAACAACTATAACATCAAATTAGTTTCAATAAATTCAGTGTAAAATATATCCTAATAGTGTAGTTATTTAATATTGTAAACATCAAATTCGGTGAAAGTGAGAGAAGTTCGGTTTAAAAAGCCAAATGACTTCTAATTTTAAAGTTTGTAAGCACAAAATTAATTTCAAAATAAACAGTTTGTAAGGACAGAAAATTTCTTCAGGGGGTGTTTGACATCAGGCCATGTGGAGTTGCATATTGGCTCATCACCTTAGCACAAATTCCCATCGCCGTGGTTTTCACAGCATATATTATTGCGCATCACAAGAGGAAATCACACGCTCAGAACAGCCAGGTGTCTGACCAGGTACACTGATTAGAAGTCTAGAACAGCTCGAACTATCCTACAAACACTTTTGGGTTAAGTGGCAACAGATCTCCTCTGAAAATGCAGTCGATTTCAGTGAAGAGCAAGCTGGAAGCTTTGCCGGTGTACGCTTTCCCGGCAGCTGCTCTTCTCACCGGCGTTATGAGCGGGCTCTTTGGCATCGGAGGCGGCCTCCTTCTCAACCCCGTCCTGCTCCAAATTGGAGTGCCTCCAAAAGTAGCTAATCAATCTCTAGTTCAGAAGTCCTATACTACATACCTACTAGCTAGCTGATGCTTGGTTTTGATTTTTTTTTTCAGACGGCATCGTCGACGACGATGTTTATGGTTCTTTTCTGCGCGTCGATGTCCATGGTCCAGTTCATAATCCTGGGAGTCGATGGGATCGTGACCGCGTTAGTCTACGCCGTCACCTGCTTCGTGGCTTCGATCGTCGGGCTAGTGGTGATAGAAGGCGCCATCAGGAGGTCTGGGAGGGTGTCGCTCGTCGTCTTCATGGTCGCCGCCGTCTTGGCGCTCAGCGCCGTCGTGATAGCTTGCTCCGGAGCGGTGCGAGTGTGGGTTCAGTACACTGGCGGGCAGTACATGGGCTTCAAGCTGCCCTGCTGACGACAAATTTCAGATTGTGATCTCGCGTCTGTTTCAGATTGGAGACGGTTTTTAGATCAGATCATCAGGTCCGAGATGCGTCCTTAATTTGCATGTTATTGCTGAATGCGTGTGCATTGTCAAGACTAAGCTATGATTTGTTGAGTTGTGACGAATGTGCGGCGATTTTTCCTGGATTTTTTTGGGGGTCTGGGAACGGATTGACAATGGACTGAACAAAAACTGAAACCGACTGGGCATGTCGAAAAATTGGAGTTTCTGGGCTAAGCCGACGTCGTTGTTGTTGGGCCTAAACAGAAGCTGAAACCGACCGGGCCATCTGCGTGCAGGACCGGAGGAGAAAGCTACGGGCAATTCCGGCTGAGCTTGAGCTAATTTTTGAGATCAGACCAGAGGAGGCACCCGCTTTGATTGACGTACGGCGAGTGGGTGGGTGGTTTTCTGACTGGAGTCGGAGGTACCCACAGATCGACCTGCCACTACTACTGTGAGATCTCAGATGCAAACTCACTATCCTTCGAACAATCAGAACATGTTGTACAGTACAAGTTGGTTGGATCATATCTGTACAAGACATGCAACGGTAGGAGTACTAGCAAGTAGAAAAAATGTGATACGAGGTTGCGCCCAATCTACTCATAAAACCTGACAAGTCTTAGTCTTGTACAGTCAATCGTTGCACGTGCAACAACCTATAGTGTGGAGTTCGTCTAATTTCACGTTGTCCACTTAATCAAGTCAAGTGGATTACAATCCTCGTTGCAATCAGAAGGGCTTGCAATAACAATGGGAAGGAATATACAATTCTCAGAGATGATTCAGCTAGTAGCTAGAACACTCAAGAACATGCATTATATAGAAGGGATTGAGAGGAAGATGGAGAGATGTCTAGGACGTTTTACATGACATTAAGTTAATATTGGTGTGCAGCACCTTAATTAAAGCATATGAAACATTGATAGTTTCTGGTCTCCACATTAAGTCGGCGATAACTCTCTGTTCTGGTAGAATCATTGGATAAGGCCAGATCCATTGGAAAGCTTATGAGGTAAGCGTTCCAACTTCCAAGCTGTGATCGAATATATTTATTGGATTTAATATATGATTTTTATGAGCATTTTATTCCATACTAGTCACTTTAATCCGAAATGGCCTTCATTGTATTTATTGCTTGATTGATGGTTGTTGATAAAGTGTTGCTCCTTTGGCTACTCTTCAACGTTGTTATACCTAAGAACAATTAAATTATAGGCATTAGACAGCAACTGATTTTCATGTGTAATGTTATTCTTATTTAGGAATGAGTTTACCTGTTGATTTATTTGCTTTGCACGAGCACAAGTTATTGCTTCTTCAAAATGATTTGGAATATTTTGATTATTAGAAAAAGGAAATGTTGTTGATGCTAAGCTGTTCGTATCAAACTTACTCCCCCTGCTTTGTGATCGTATATACTCTATCAGCTTTCACAAAGAAATATCTATCTATGAATGCTACGTCTTCTTTGTCTTCCCTACCGCTGCTAGGTCTTCAGTGGACATGAACTCTTTTACCCATTGCACTTGATGCTGCGGCCTTAAGCATTAAGCCGTGTCTCTTGAAAAAGGAACAGCTTGAGCACTGATTCAGGGGGTTCCGACGAGAGGGTGGACAAGTTTATCCATGTTCTTCACCAGCTATCATCGCAATCCCTGAAATGACGACAGACTAGGCAATCATTGACGATTCGGGGATTCTGCCGATAATCTTGTGAACTCCCTGTGACATGGTGCAGTAGGATGTCCTAATACAACCTGGCTAATTTCGTCCCGATGTGCAGCACATCTACTTGGGTGCACCATTTTCATCTTGAGAGATAATCCTGGAGCTCGCTTGTGATACCAGAGCTTGGATCTTTACGCACAAAAGTTTGGGGATTCATGTAAAACAACGCAAACAGCAGAAATAATAATAAAAAAAGGCGAGTGATGGTGTGGTGGCTGTCACGTCGGCGCACGATAGTAGCGTGGACGCTACACCGACGGCGCGAACGTCCGTGGCGATGTTTATCAGGCGGCATTTGGCCGGTTGGCTCTTCTGTTTGGCGGCGTGTCGCTGAACTGCAACCATGAGGCGGCATAAGGGGGAGAAAATTAGTTATCGAGCTTCGCAAATTTTTCAATTCTAACATTTACTTTGTAAAAATGTTATTTTTTATGAAGTAAATTTTAAGAATGGCAAATTTACGAAACGCGATGTTGACAGTGGTAAATAACTAATTTTCTTGACGGTTGGGGTGACTAAGATGTGGCTCTTCTATTTAGAACGACAACCGTGAGGCGACGTAACAGGACCCTCAGCGATGGTTTAGGAGATCAGATCTCAGATCTCTATATTGTGACGGTGGTCATGTGGGATTGAGAGTGTTCAGAGTTAATAGTCTGGGTATTCCTTCTTGGTTGCGGGATGAGAATACAACCTGTATTTGCTGTTGTTGCCATCTCGTAAGAGTGGACGAGTGGTTTAGTTTGAGGGCGGTAGGATGATATTGTTTGCTCATGTGTTTTTTCTTGATTATTACCTCTCTAGGATACTTTTGTATTTTATTCTTATGTATCAATATATACATTGCACTGTTTTGTTTTTGATAGAACTAAGGGCTTAGGGATCTAAGAATCGTCTAGGGTTAGAGCTAGTAGGGTAGAGCTTAGGTGTGACGTACCTTGTCTTCTTGCCAGTGGGGACGCCATGGCGCGGTGCTGTGGCGTCATTGAAGTCCGATGTCCGGCGGTGTGGAGGCGAGGGAGGCTTCCCGTCGCTTCGGCACGGCTTAGATCGGTAGCCAGAAATTGGGGAAGCTAGGCGTATGAACATTGTCCTTCACACGCCCAACTTTTTGCCTTTTATGTGCCGCGCGACAGGGGCCCCTCACCCACTTCAGTTGGGGCGCCCCCGATCAGGGCGTTGGAGTTAGGGGGTGGTTAGACTAATTCCGAGTCACCAGGGAGGAGAGGGACTCGGTCCCCCTCTCCTCCCCGAGAGCTAATACTAACATTCTCCCCCTAGATCTCGACTTAGTTCTTAACTTAACTTAACATTACACCTATTCTATTATAGATCAATGCACAGAGCATGTTGCATCATAATAGTCAGTTACGTACTATATGACTCAACAACTACAATGCACATTTCCACTTTGAAATAGTTTCTCAACTCATTTTGGGCCCTTATAAATCCATAGATCATAGGCTTTCCTTAAACCCATGTCGACTAAGTGTTCTCTGAACACAGTGGGAGGTAAGCCTTTTATGAGCGGATCCGCAAGCGTTCGCTTGATACTTATATGCTCTACTTATCATTTGATCTTGGATTCTCTCCTTAACAATATAACACTTAACTTAGATGTGTTTGGCAGCAATACACTACTTGTTGTTATAGGAGAAATATATTGTTGACTCATTGTCACGGTATAACTTTAGTGGTTTTAAAATGCTGTCAACCACTCTTAAAACCGGAATAAGTTTCTTAAAACATAGTGCCTGTCCGGTGACCTCATATCATACTACAAACTCGGCATACATCGTAGAAGATGTCGTCACAGTTTATTTGGAGCTTTTCCACGACACAGCTCCCTCTGCGAGTGTGAATACACATCTTAATGTGGACTACTTAGCATTCACTCATCTCGCAAGGTCTTAATTTAAATAACCCGTAATCGCTAGGTTATTTAATCTTTCATACATTAGCATGAGGTCATTGTGCCTTATATAAATCTCAAGGCTTTCTTAATTTAATCCAGCGATCTATTTCTGGATTTTCTGATATCTGTCAAGCATTCCGGCGGTATAAACTTAGTCAGGGCGAGTACATAATTGAGCATACATTGGCTTCCGACAGCAGAAGCATATGGAACCAATCTAATTTGATCGATCTCATATTGGTTCCTGGGATACTAAAAGTTCCCAACTTATCACCCTTGACTATCGGATCAGGCGATAGCTTATACGCATGCATACTATATAGTATGCTGTATGCGATAATCTTAATACCCCCTTAATGACATCTTAGAGAAACTCCAATCCTAACGCATAGGAAAATTTCTCCAAGATACTTAATGTCAAAATGAGATGACAATATTTCTTAGTTTCTAATAGTAGATGGACATTACCACTTGAAAATGGAATGTCATCCACATGCTAAACTGGGAAAATAAATTCCTCATTCTTAAACTTAGACAAACACAATTGTCCTCTTCATTATTCTTAAAACCCAAAATTTTCTAATAGTCTAATTAAATTTCAGATACACTTACTTAAAACTTATTTAAGTCCATTGGACTTAGATAAAACGGTATCATAAAATTTCCTTTCATTTATATGACAAAACATTTAGTTGTGTCATATAGACATTTTCATTTAAAACTTATTGAAAATGTCGTCTTTATATCAATCTGATGCAGTTCTAAGTCATAATGTGCCTTAATGATTCTTAAAGAATCCTTAAATAAGACATACAAAATGTCTCATTTAATCTGCTTCTTATCTAAGTTGGCACATTATTTGCTAAGTTAGAGAGTTGTTCCTTTACTTCTTCATTAGCATCATCTAGAAATGTAGATTCCTAAACAACAGAAGCCTCATGTACAATAGATGTCGCTAATAAAGGTCCAAACTCAAGTGTTGGACAAAAGGACACTACCACAGGTACATGAAAAATTGCTCTTGAATCATAGGAGTGGATGCACTAACCCACTTCTCTTCAAGATTAATTTCTCTAAGTACCGTACTCCCCCTGATTAAAGCATCTTAAAAAAAATGCATGTCTCCTTTCTTCAAACTTAACATGTCTGTTAGGACATTAAAAAGCGAGATCACTTAGACTTATCTTTGCAGTCAATAAAATTGACAACTTACCGTCTTAGGACTTTAACTTATTAATACTTGGGTTAAAATATAGCCTTAGCAGGACGACATACCCTTATTCTAAAATAATTTAGAAAATGGTTATCGTCCTGTCCATAAAACTTATGGTGCTTTTAGGCACAGACTTATTAAGGATCCAATTAAAATTATGAAATAGCTTACCATACTACTTACTATGTCCACTGAAGTGCGAGTGCACCTTATAGCCACTCTATTTTGCTAAGGTACACACGATATAAAATATCGGGTTGTTTTGCCATTTTCTATAGAACCTTGCAAAAGAGTTCGAGAAATCGGCCATACGGGGTATATTGACCGTAGCACGGTCAGATCTTACTCTTTTAAACTTTAGATCATGCTGATATAAGAATCAGTCTTAAAAAAACATCTTAAATTTATCCAGAACAACTGATGATCTGATCGCTCTTAGATTGGATAAATGTTAATCAATTAATTTTAAATCACCGTTGGGCAGAATTAGAATCAATTGAACTTAAATATAATAACATTATCACCAACGTTGGTCAGGAGATAAAAATTACTACAATCATTAAACTTAATTTCGCGTCTTTCTAAATGCATTTGACGTATTTATCTTAATGCAATATATGCTTGAAACTCAGTCTAAAGAAACTAAAGCGGAAGAATTGACTAAACGTTCAATCCTCCCCCTCGAAATATGGTCCATTAGATAGTGCCATAATTTCGAAAATACGTCATCAATTCTTTTGCTCTTATCATTATTCTCAGATGATAAAATCATCTTGAGAAAATAAATAAAGTTTGTCATGCTCAAAAGCAAGACTTAAAGACTTTATTTCTAAATGCGAAAATTCATCTATTACCATTTTTGTTCATCCATTTTGGGAACTCCACATATCCCTTCATGTGGTGTTTCTCCTTACATGTCTGTACATGCCCTTCAGGACATCATGTTCCTTTATGTGAGCTTATAAGAGGAGTCCTTAGCATCATTAGAACAAGTCTTATAATGCTTCTTCCCCTTTATTCGTGTTGCACATTATGACCTAAATCATTGTGTGCTTTCTTAATTCTTATACATAGTTTGAAATCAGCATCTACAAACTCCAAACTCTCGCTGTAAGTTGTAGATGATCACAAAATGATCAGAAAACTTAGTGTGACGTCATAATAAAAATTTGGACGATAACATCCTCATCGAGCTCTTTATTCATAGGTTTCAGCTTTGAAAACCATGTCGCAAAAACTTATTAAACTTTTCTTAATAAGCGTGCTAGCATACGCCTTAGAAAAGTCATTTTCAGATACTCTTTGCAGTATCATGACGTGGGATAGAACCCCTAATTGGCTCCATAATGGAGCTCTTAATCATAATACATTTTGTGTTTCCACTGATTTCATTTAGTACGATATGTCTTATTTTATTCTTATTTCGGCGAAGTCACGTAACCTTATGACAAAAGCCTCTTGGCTTTCATCCTCTCAGATCACGAGCTTCGCACGCTTAGTTAGACAATCAAGCATTAAGACAAGATCTATGTCCTATAGCACAATCGCTAACTTAATATCCCATCTCCAGGAACCGTAGTTCTTACCATTGAGAGACTCAATGCCGGAGATATGACTTAGCAAATTTCTAATAAGGAACATTATCAAAGTATATTATAACAGACATAAGATGACACATGAAAATTTAACGTTGGTCAAAATCAACATGTGACATACTTAAAACTTGAAAGACGAATTAATTCTATATCACCGTTGGGCAGAAATAGGATCAATTCAACTGAACCACAGTAATTTCATCACCAACGTTGGTCAGGAGATAAAATCACTATGTTAACAAAAACAACATTCATAATGCCAAATTAAATTATCTCGTTGGTTCAAATTTAATTGACAGAATAAATGCTACTTAATTGATAGGATGAACATAGTACTAATCTTAAAACAGTGTATTCACAGCGGAAATCTTAAAACTAATTAATACACTGCTTAATCAGTAATAAAATTCTGAATTCACAGCATGATACTAATTTTAAACAGTGTAATGAAAGACTTAATCTAAACATGCACAACAAAGGACTTAATTTTAATTAATACACTGCTTAAAACAATAATGAAAATTCTAAATTTAAACTTAAACAAAATTCCTAATAGATATTCTTCAATTAAATGTATTCCTTAGACTAAACTTAATAAATAAATATCACAAAAAATACTAAAAAATGCTTCAAAATTCAGAACATAAAATTACTGAGTAGTTTTAAAAAGTGTATGCACAGCGGAAGACTTAATCTTAATTAATACACTGATTAAAACAGTAATAAAATTCTGAATTTAAACTTAATCATAAATTCTAAAATAATATTCCTCAATTAAATATAGTCCTTAGACTAAATTTAATAAAGAAAATATCATAAAAGTACTTAAAATTGCTGCAAAATTCATAATAAAATTTACTGAGTCTGTACAAACTTATACAAAATTTTCCCCGCAGATACCTTATCTTTTCTTAATTTTTGGGGAATTTTTCTGAATTTTCAGGTAATATTTAAATGAAAAAACTAATTCAAAAATCCTGAAAATTCATAAAACTGAATTTGGCGTGCTACTCTGCAAACTTTTCAGCCCAAAAGGGAACAAAACCTGGCCCAACAGTACTATGCGCAGGCCGAAGCCAACTTGGGCCCAGGCCGGCATTTTGCCTCGCGCCGCCGCGCGTAACCTGGGCCTGGGCCGGCTATCGCCCCTCCCGCCTGGGCTGAAACGTGGCCCGATCAACGCTGGCCGTCGGATCAAATCCGACGGCCACGCGCGATCCTCGCCCGCACAAAACCAGCCGCGTCGCGCGCCCCAAACCCTAGCCCTCATTCTCCCGCACCCGAGCGCGAGTGCGACAGCGCAGCGGCGGCGTGAGAGCGGGCGCGGCGGCGGCGGCGGTGACCGAGCGTCGGTGGAGAGCGAAGCGCGAGAGCGAGGGCGAAGGCGGCGGAGGCCGGACACCGCCCGTGGTCCTGCTCGCCGGAGCGCCCGCTCACCCGACGCTGAGCGAGGCCCCGTCGAGTGGGTCCACGGCGGTGGTCTGAGTCGGACACGGGGAGACAGAACACCGGCGAGCGGCGGAGGCCCCGGCATCCTCTCTCATGGCCGCCGATGAGGTGAGACCCCACATACCCGGAGCCCTTTTCCGAAACTTAGGTTTAGGGTTAGGGTTAAACCCTAACCCCAATCTTCTCAATTTTTTTTGTTTCGATGTGAGTTCTTCGGCCAAACTGAACCTTAATCCCTTTGGGGATTTCTTACCACGGGTGTAGGGTTAGGGTTTCGGGAAGCCTAACCCTCTTCCCCTTTTTTTGAGTGTTCTGAGTTCTACCGGAGCCCTTTCTTCTTCCTCTCTGTTCTTAGTTTCTCAGAGAAGGGTTTCTTAGGCGTTTTCTTAGGGGATCATAGAAGGTCACAGAGGGGTGCTGAGTCGGGATTTCTGAGGGGATCTTACGGGTACTTACAGCGGGATGCTTAGGGTTTTACAGAGGGCTTAGGGGATGGGGTTCTTCGTGCCGTGATGGCGTTGGCTCAAGGGAGCCCGACGCCACCCTAACCCTAACTAGCCTAAACCCTAGAACAACCTGATTGCTCTGATACTATTGATAGAACTAAGGGCTTAGGGATCTAAGAATCGTCTAGGGTTAGAGCTAGCAGGGTAGAGCTTAGGTGTGGCGTACCTTGTCTTCTTGCCAGTGGGGACGCCATGGCGCGGTGTTGTGGCGTCATTGAAGTCCGATGTCCGGCGGTGTGGAGGCGAGGGAGGCTTCCCGTCGCTTCGGCACGGTTTAGATCGGTAGCCAGAAATTGGGGAAGCTAGGCGTATGAACACTATCCTTCACACGACCAACTTTTTGCCTTTTATGTGCCGCGCGACAGGGGCCCCTCACCCACTTCAGTTGGGGCGCCCCCGATCAGGGCGCTTGGAGTTAGGGGGTGGTTAGACTAATTCCGAGTCACCAGGGAGGAGAGGGACTCGGTCCCCCTCTCCTCCCCGAGAGTTAATACTAACAGTTTTGACTACGATTGCTTAAAAAAAGTAAAACAAGACATACGTCAACTGAATTCCAGCTGCAGTTTAAAAATCAGGTCATGAAACTGAATTACAGCAAACAGTCCCGCACTGTCGCCCCAGTTGTACCAGTACCAACTTAATAGTATAAAAATGCAGAGCGCATTGAACCCGGCATAAATGGCTATCTAACATCAGTGCACTTTTATTCTTGATCAGAGAAATACCTGTCCCACTGGCCACTGGTAATGATCTGCTAATCTGATGCGTACTTACCGTCTGACGTGTTCGCAGATCCTCCCGAGAGCCGAGAAAATCGTGATAGCGATGAACCCTGGCAATGCTCTGATTAATAACTGATACATCATTCATAGCCACTGTAACATGTACTCTACTACTAAGCTGCTCGTATATATCTCCAGCGTCGTGTGTGGAGAGGACGCGAAGACGAGTGATTTGTTTTCGCGGAAAGCACACGGATCGTACAGACAAACAGTCCAGCACGATTTACGGCACAAAAAAACACGCAGCACTGTGTCGTTTGCACGATCATAGACATGGCCCGTAGGTACTCGGACCACTTTCACTACTGCTTGCAGCTTGCAGTAGTCCTCACAGTCACAGTAATGATAAAATGTCCTTCACTGTTTCTTTTGATTTGCTGTTTTGCTAGTCATGTTGGACTGTTGGTTCTTCAGCTTTACTCGTACTAGCTAGCGGTTGTTTCGCACATTTTCATCGTGATTATACTGCCGCATGGATATCTTTCGTATGTAAGGGGGTATTTTGTCAGCTGGACACTTGATTATGGAGAAGCCTGCTGCCTAGCTAGAGAGAAAAAACATCTTCCTATCACTGTAAAAAAACATCATCAATATTGGTTCAAAAGGGTCATCATCAAATCCGTTTATCCAAATGCATCTAATAACTCATAACATATATTATTCATGAATGTAAAAAATCTGAGTTAAAAAAATTGTTAGCTAAAAATATCTTCATACTGATTGTTGGGAGAAATAATCCCGTCAACGTAAGTAATTATATTGAAGCTAGATTCCGAAGATTGCTTCGAAATCTACGTGTAGGAAGCCCTTTGGTGCTACTACGACGTTGCGCTACTCTGAAACACACGGCGCCCCCTCCCTAAGCGAAGACCCTTAGAGGGATTCGAAGCCCTCACTGGAGCTCCGATTCCGATCGTAGACGAAACCTTCCCTAAAGACCCCTCGGAACTCTATCTCGAAGGGCCACCGTCAAACATAATGTGATGATTACCTTATAGTATCAGGTGTCGTCTGTCGGATAAGACGTTCGCTTAACAAAGACATCTTGTCATGACGAAGCGCACACCTCATCAAGACATGCGTCATCTCTCAGACGGGACGTTTGCCTTATCAGAGTGTCTGCATAAGTTGTACCGTCATATCCTTACGGGATCTGGTGAATAAAGTCCGTTACGACGGTTGTAACTAGAGACTAAAGGGATATTTTTCTTATAGATCTTTCCCTATAAATACTCCTTTCCTTCCACTATAATACGGCTTCAGATTGAAGCAATCACATACTTAGAGCTCAGCCAGAGTTATTATCTAATTCAGAGGCTCTGCTTGGAGCCTAAATAATTTCCTTAGTTAAGTGTTATTGTTTTAAGTTATTTAAACTTGTTACCGTAATCTTTTACACAAACACCAACCATGATAATACCTCATCACTTCAATGCTAACCGACATTGATTTGATACGTGGGATATCAACACGAACCAGATTGATAATTTTCCTGATGAGATACCTCCATCACCCTTTAAACAAGCACTAATGTGTGCCAGATCGTTGCATGAACCGACAATAATAATACCTACACACATCAATGTTAATGGTTCCATCTCTGAATCCGTACTGATCTGCTCAGCTCATTCGTTGCGTTGAACGCGGGCCGGGTGAGATATGCCGGAAATCTCATATCAATACCGCCGGGCACTCAGCTAGTATAAATTTAAACATAAACCTGTACATATCATATCCGAGTTCCCCGTTTGGAGCAATGGACCGTACGAGCATAAGCATACGCACACCCGTGTGACCGTGTCGCGCACCACGTATCACGGTCGCGGCGATTTCCTTTCGGTTGCTCGCCATCATGGGTGCCCTCTTGTCTCGAGTGCTCCACCTGTCCCTGCCGACTCCGTCCCCACTCACATTCGCGTTGCTATCTCCCACGCGACTGAGTCATAGCCTCGCGCGCAGTCACAGGGTGAGGGCAGCAGCAGAACGCGCGCGAAACCAAAGAGCAGAGCGTGCAGAGCGAGCAGTTGGTGGTGCACTGGTGCGCCATTACTACCGCCAAACCCCAAGGTTTAATTGCGTCCCCTCCGGCCTCTCGGCTCGCTCTCGAGCTTCGGATGCCACTGCGGCTTGCCTTAACTATCGGTCGCGCTCTCTGCGGTAACCGATTGAGCTAGGCAGTCACGGGCGCTCCAGCTAGCTAGCTTCCACCGCGTGGTAAAGGCGGTATGGGCGAGAGGAGGCGGCGGGCGAGCGCTGTCGCCGGCCGGTGTGAGGAGGAGAAGGATTCGGCTCCGGCGGCGCCGGCTTCTGCCCCGGCGCCGACGGTGTGGTTTGCGCTGAAGAGGTCGCTGCATTGTCGGTCCGAGCCGTCGGAGGTGCACGTTCCGAGGGCCAAGGCCGTCGCCGCCGCTGGCGGTGGCAGGCACCTGTCGGCGGTAGTGACCAAGCGCGCGGCGCGGTCCGGGTGCTCGCGGTCGATAGCCAACCTGCGGGACGTCATCCACGGGAGCAAGCGCCACCCGGAGCGGCCGCCCAGCTGCAGTCCAAGGTCCATCGGAAGCAGCGAGTTCTTCAACCCCATCGCCCACGAGGTGGTGCTCAGCACCAACTCCCGCTGCGAGCTCAAGATCACGGGCTTCGGTGGCTGCGGCGGCCTCGGGGCGGCGGGCGGGTTACTCGCGCCGCACGAGACGGACAGCGACGGCGGCGTGGTGTCGTCCTTCGTGGGCACACTCCGGCCGGGCACGCCGGGGCCCGGCTGGAGCCATGGCCTGCAGTACAGCGGCTCGTGCCGGGGCAGCATGCGGTGCACGCCGCCGAGGTCGCCGAACGTGCTGCTGGACAGGGACGGCGCCGCCGCAGCAGGGGTGACTGCCCACCGCGCTTCCTGCGAGGACGCCGTCAAGAGCGGCGGCACCGGCAAGGGCTCCGGCGGGCTGAGCTGCCACCGCTGCGGCGAGCAGTTCAGCAAGTGGGAGGCGCTCGAGGCGCACCACCTTTCCAAGCATGCAGGTGAGGGTAACATTTGCTCTTCATTTCATAGTACAAAACAAGCTTTTGTTAACTGTACACCTTTCCTTTCCATGTAGTACATAATGTTGTCTTTCCAAGCATTTCTTGAGCACGTTAAATCCCAAAACACATTTTTTTTCTGTTAATTTACAGTTCTGGGCGGTGACACTTTTGCAATCGATGAACATTTCTTTACCTCAAAGTGCAGTGATGGGTTCCTTTAGCTCAGCCCTTTATCTGTATATCTTTCAGTATCACTTTCACGGTTTCAACATTCAAGATAGATTCCTGAAAACATCTGCTTTTGTCAACTTTATGCGAATCCATGCTTTAAACTTTCCCAATAACTATGAGTCTGTATTCAGATCCTGCTAGATCGTCCATTTTGTTGTACCAGTAACGTCATAAGTAGGAGACAGTAATAACTCCATGCTTTCTTCTCCATTATGATGCATGCCTCCCATTTGCAGTAGCTAGAACATGTAGTTAAAAGTTGCCGTTGCAAATTTGCCATGAAGCATCATGCAGAGATTGACGACATTGACCAACATCTGATGGTCTGATGCTGAATAATATGCTTCCTGCTTGTATGTATAATGTATATATGTAACTGTGTGGCTGGATCGGTCTTAGTGACGGAGCTGGTGGAAGGGGACTCGTCGAGGAAGATCGTGGAGATCATCTGCCGGACGAGCCTGCTCAAGTCGGAGAGCAGCTGCGTGCGGATCGAGCGGGTGTTCAAGGTGCACAACACGCAGCGGACGCTGGCACGCTTCGAGGAGTACCGCGAGGCGGTGAAGCTCAAGGCGAGCAAGCTGCCCAAGAAGCACCCCCGGTGCCTCGCCGACGGCAACGAGCTCCTGCGTTTCCAAGGCGCCACGCTCTCGTGCGCGCTCGGAGGCGCCGGCGCCGGCTCCGGCGCCTCCAGCCTCTGCGCGTCCGACAAGTGCGCCGTCTGCCGCATCATCCGACACGGCTTCTCCGCCAAGAAGGAGGGCAAGGCCGGCGTCGGGATCTTCACCACGTCCACCAGCGGCCGCGCGTTCGAGTCCATCGAGGTCTCCGGCGGCGGCGACGACTCGGCGGCGGCGACGCGCAAGGCGCTGCTCGTCTGCAGGGTCATCGCCGGCAGGGTGCACAAGCCGCTCGAAAACCTCAAGGAGTTCGCCGGCCAGACCGGCTTCGACTCGCTGGCTGGCAAGGTCGGGCCCTACTCCAACATCGAGGAGCTCTACCTGCTGAACCCGAGGGCGCTGCTCCCCTGCTTCGTGGTCATCTGCAAGTCGCAATGCAACGAGCCAACGACTAATTAATCGAGTAATTAACCATTCTTTTTTTTTCGTGTGTGCTACATATCGATCGGCTGACAGCTTGTCGCCGTCTCTTCTGTAGTATTAGCTAACACGTAGCTAGCTATTATCTACCCATCAGATGTATTTGGCCATACTTGCAAGAGTGTACCTGTGTGTCTTCACGTGTAATATCGGATTGGTTATCCACCCCCTTGCCACATACAACTCGGTGCTTCTTGCCACATGGTGATTTCATCACCCCAATCAATTGACTTTTGAACAGTCGTCTTTGCATGGACCTCAAACAGTGACATCTCGGTCATTTTTTCGATTCAAAATTTCAAATTGTTCTGCGGCAATCTTGAATGTCCATGTCCCCAGTGTCTCTCTCTCTCTCTATCTGTGTGTCTCAGTGCCACACTTTGGTTTCAAAATTGCTCTGACTTTACGTGCAGCTCCTGAGCAAATCTTATCGTTTGCTGCCGGCTGCCGCAACCAAGAAACGGAGCAAGTGCAGGGAAGGAACGTCGCTATCGCCTGTAGATCGCTACCAGTCATCCGAACCGATCATTCAATTCGCTTTCTGTCTTGGGTGGCTGCAGCAACAGCGGCAGATCAGAGCGAGGCGATGCCGGCTTTCCGGCTCGACATGGTCCCGTCGCGCTTGGCTGGAGCATCTCACAGTGATACAGTATACTCACAATCTCACCTCCTCCCGTTAGCTTGTGAGCTGAAGTAATAGATTACTAATTAAATATGTAATATACGAGTAGTTAGCTGACTATTACTCTCTCTATCCATAATTATAGTCATTCTAGATTTTGACATGTTCATTAAAATATAAGAAAAAAAAGTTAAAACTACCCCTCAACTAATACTCCAAATAATTAATATTACATATAGCTACTACGTCAGATAAGAGTAAAATAGGAAGATTTAGAGGAGAATTGTAGAAGTTGTAATATTTGGAACAAAATTAAAATAGTGAAAATCGTTATATTTTTGGTACAAATGAAATATATGAATACACTATTAGATCAATTATACTCCTTCTAGTTCACAAAAAGAAATTGTTTTAGAATTGTATCAAAAGTTATCTAAAACAAGTCTTTATGTATTTTATTGTGTATTTTAGACAACTATACTCCTGATGTAGCACTACTTTTTTCTCATTCTCATACTATATTTACTCACATATTATATTTAATAGGAACAAATATAAAAAGTACATACTCCCTCAGTTCCACATTGTAAGTCGTTCTAGATTTTTTCATATTCATCTACAAAGCAATAAATCTAGACATATATATATATCCAGATCGTTTTGTAGATAAATTTGAAAAAGAACAAAACAATTTACAATGTGAAACAGAGGTAGTACTAATTAATTGCTCCTCGATATACGAAATCAAGTACACCACAATTTTTTTATGAACCGAAGAAATATATAACACAACATAAATATAAATTCAACCACTATCTAAATCACTAACATTTCTCTTAGGGCGTATACAACCCCATTTAATAGGTAGTCTTTTGAGAGGTCTAGGGGTTAATTGAAAAAATACAAGATATGAGCTTTTCGCGAAGAGTCCGTCTCTACATGATTCTCCCTACGCATTGTTTCTTAGGATGTGTACAACCATATTTAATAGGTGGTCTCTTGAGGAGTCTCTAGGGGGTTAACTGAAAAAATACAAGAGACGAACTCTTCGCAAAGAACACATTTATGATTCAAGAACATAGAGTTATACCATGGAGCTTCTTTGTTGTCTATTGTACTTTGAAAACCGTTCCGTCATCTCAGGCTTATACATGCCCTTAGTTGTATTTATGATTGTGGACTTAGAATTGTATCATGCAGTTTTCTTTGTTGTCTCTTATAGATTTTGAAAACCATACCACCGTCGGATTATACATGCCCTTAACCAACCGTTCATACGTGCTTCCTCCTAGCGCTAAGCGCCACATGTCAAGGAGCAATTAATAACATTAATCTATGCCTACAATTCTGTGTTCAATCATCTACATTGCAGCCTGCGTCTTCTTCCTCCTGATGCGCTAATCACGATACCCCGAAAGTCATGCAATTAAAATTCGGCACACCAACCTTCTCTGCTAATTGACATCATTTCAGGGGTTAGCCTAGCTAGCCGTAATTGTTTAGACGCATGACAGCGTCTGCCCTGCCTAACTGGATGGATACTGGTTTAGGATGATCAGTAAGCACGTTACCGCCAAGACAAAGAGAAACATAAGATGTGTTGTGTACTAGTGTGCAGTGATGTTCTCATGTTCCACCTAGAGAGCAAAGCCGGACCACAATTGCCTCACCAGGCTGAACTCCCACTGTATCAACTGGAATAAAAGTGCATCCAGAAAATCAGGCGCGAGATTGCCAAAACATGAACGCAAAACTTTCATAGGGAACAGATCGATTGATTAGATTCGCTTGTAAAAAATTGTCATGGTCTTTTTGTAACCTATGTTGCTATGTACATAACTTTGTTCAGTGAAAACTAAGACCATATGGACCTGTTTCCAGGTTAAAAGAAGCTCCAAATGGTCCAAACAGAGCTTAGCTGCTCGATACCTGATCTTTCCTTAATCATCCACAAAATGAACCATTCTGCAAAGAGGCACAACTTAACAAACAAAAACTGATGAACACAAAAAAAGCTATATGTGACCAATTAACATCAAGCATTCCAAAACACTCAATTATCTGTATTTCAATGTGAAAGTTCCTAATCAACACTAAACATCACCAAAATGACAAATATATGACAACAGACAATAGTAGTTATGAAGTACGGCAAACACTGTAGGAAAGAATAAAACAGGCTGTAAATATATTGGATTGCACGATTTTAGCAAAATATTGCAGTATTAAGCTGCTTTGTGGGAGATTCTTCAGGAATTTATGAATTATAAAAGATGGCAATTAAAGCATCATAAGGCAATCTTTAACCTTCGTTTCATTGTATCATGTTAACAAAACAGGAGAGTACGATAAGCCGATAAGCAATGATCAAATTTGGTTTGCATTGGTATGACCATATACTTTTCAAACGTTTTCACTTTTCAGGGTACTCTTCCTCTTCACACTCCTTTGCTGATATTGATTTTTCCCCATTTGTTTGGGTCAGCATTTTATCATCTTCATGCGGCACCCTCAAGATACTCCTTGGATAGGAGTTCCTCCTTCCAAGCTCAACAATCTCGGTGGCCTCCTCCACCCTCAATGCTGTTACCAATGCAGCCACTACATCTTGCAACAAAAAACAGTTCACTCTGCATTTTGTACTAAATATCTCATAACAGCACTTCACAGCATAATCGAGCTCTCCAGCCTCCACAAGACATGGCACAAGAGCTTTATATGTCCCTCTATTCGGGACACACTCATTTTTTGCCATATCTTCAAACAGCTTCTTGGCTTCCTCTAACCTCCCACCAATGCAATACCATCGAATCAACTCATTGTAGGATACCGAATCAGGCTTTGGTCCATCCTTCTCCATTCTTTCAACCACTGCAACTGCATCCTCAATCCTCCCTTCTGCAATCAGGGCCCGCAACTTTGAATTGTAGCTCTTTGTGTCCGGAACCACATTCCTCTCCTTCATCATCTCCAAGACTTTTTCTGCACCATCCATGTCGCCATGGTTGTGAAATCCATTCAATAGCGTATTGAAAGAGATTATGTCAGGTGAAACACCACACTTCTCCATGAGTGTCACAACATCAAGAGCCGCCGAGAGATCGGGTTTCTTGCATTGCGCATTGATGAGTATGTTGTAAGAGTACACGCTGGGGACAACCGAGGGATGTGAGGCTGGGATCTCCCTGAATGCCGTGGCAAGCGCGTCAAACTCTTCGGCCATGACGTAGGATGCGAGGAGGGCGTTGAAGGTCATGGCGGATTTATGCTTTGTGGGGAGTCCACGGAAGGTCTCAGCGGCGTGGGAAGGCATGGAGGCGCGGCCGTACAGGCGGATGAGGCGGGCGGCGAAGCCCTCAGTGGAGGTCTCGAGGAAGCGCTTCTGCGCGTCAATGATGGCCGTGACGCCGTCGTGGCGGCCGTAGGCTGCGAGGCGGGACACGGCCACCTCGTACACGCGGTGCCGGTCGCGGAAGCGCGAGATCGTGGACGAGGCGGCGATGAACTCGGACACCAGTTTGTCCGGGTCGCGCTGCCGCAGGAGGCCCTTGATGAGCAGGCCAAGTGGCTTCCGGCGCAAATTGGAGTCCACCTCGGCCCCGTCTTGGGTGGTCGCTTCCCGGGTAGCTTCCCTGGTAGCTTCCCGGGTAGCCGTGGGCTTGGGTGGTCGGACGGAAGGAGAAGAAGCGGAAAAGATGCGGGAGAGGCGGTGCGCGCTGGGCGCAGCGGCGGCGGAGGCCATGGCGATCGGCGCGGCGGCGGATTAGGGTTTAAGGCGAGAGGAGTGGGAGAGGTAGAGGGTTTGGCCGTTTGAGGGGGAGTGAAATAGTGAATACGTGTCCTTGCCGCTGCACTGCTTTATTCGGCCTGAAACCATTAGCGATTTAGCCCAGCCCAACACAAACTTTTTTTCTAGATCTAAAAGCTCGAGACCAGCCCAGAGCCAGAGGTCAGTCCTCCACCGCGGTGGCACCTGCGTCGGCCATGGCCAGCCACGTTCGCCGGCTGTGAGTGCGCGGGTCGATTGCCCTGGCGTGCCGGCGGCCGTCGCCACCGCCGCACAGCCCGCGCTGCTGCCGTTCTTCAGGCTTCCGCGACTCGTCCTCCTCCTTGTTTTTGCTGCATGTTTTTTTTGTTTATCTTTTGATTGTTCTAATCATGAAAGAGTTTGGTAGCTTAATCACGTCATAATTTCAGTGAAGTAGTGTTTTTTTATTTCCACCTAAATATTCTTAACATTAGAGTGTTAGGATAAGATCTCGGGGAGAGAGATTCGGATCTCTCTCCCCACATGCGCACTCAGCCCGTTCGCCTAACAAACCTCCTATTCTCACTGCGCCCTGATCGGGGGCGCCCCAACCGAACCATGGTTGAGGGGCCCCTGCCGCTAGCGCTATATTAAGGGAGAAGGGCTCAGACGTCAAGGTACTGATACCTTGCGCGCCCAAACACCTTCCCCACATCCCTACAGACCCGATCTACTCTTGCGCTAAGCGGCGGGAAGCCTCCCTCGCCGCACCGACGCCATGGCGTCATCCTCGTCGACTCCGGCCCCCTCCGGTGAAGGTACACAACCCTAATCCCTCTCTGTTTTACCTACTAAGACCACATGCCATGTTTTAGACCTAAGAGAACCCTTTCTAGACCTAGGCTAGAGATCAACCTAGGATCTATCAATGGTATCAGAGCCTTCTAACCTAGGCTAGTTAGGGTTAGGCGTCGGAACCCTTGATCCGACGCCATTGATGCGTTTCTAAGTTCCATAAGCCCCTGTATGTACTGCATAAGACTCTAAGAAAGCCTCCAAGGAACCCCCACTGTTGGCCTCTGTTAGTTTCGGCCAACCCCTGTTAGCACTGTATGAAACCCTAAGTACCCGCATAAGACACTAAGAAGATCCCTAAGAAAGCCTTGGATAAGAAAACAAGCGATTAAGAAACAGAACAAAACAAAAAAAAATCAGATCTGAGAGTTAGGGTTAGGGTTTAAACCCTAACCCTAACCCTAGCTAAGCAGGGAGGGAAAACACTTGGCCGCCGCGTGTGAGGAAGGCCTCCGGGCCGCCGCCGCGTGTGCCGAAGGCCCTCGGGACGCCGCCGCGAGGACCCCTCGGGCCGCCGCCGCGAGCAGCGCCTCTGGCCGCCGCGCGCCGCGCTCGGGCCGACGGCGCGCCTCTGGCCGCCGTGCTCCGCCACGCCGCGGGCCGCCGCCCTCCGCCGCCACGTCGCGGGCAGCCGCCGCCCTCCGCTCGGGGAACCGCCGCATGCGCTCGCCGCCGAGCCGCGCCGGGCCCCGCGCGCCGCGCCAAGCGCCGCCGGGCCGCCGCCGTCCGCCGCGCGCCCGCGAGCGCCTCGCGCCGCCGCGCCGCAACGGCCGGGTGGAGAGGAGGGGAGGAAGAGATTTAGGTTTAGGTTTTCATGCGGCTGGGGTTTTGGGGCCTTTTATTCAGCCGAAATCGGTGCGTGGCCGTCGGATCAAATCCGACGGCCAGAAATTGCTGGACCGAATTGAGCCCAGGCGGAAACAGAGATTTTTGGCCCAGGCCCACGTTAGGTGGTGCGCGCGCGGGAAGAAAGCAGGCCCAAGCCCAGGACTTTGACAGCCTGCTGTTTTCGCATTTTGGGCCGGCAGTTTCGCATTTTGGGCCAAAATTCGATTTTCTTTTTTCTGGAATTAAGAAATTAATTTCTGATTTAATTATTTTCTGGAAAATGAGAAAATTGCCCAAAAATCAGATAAAATTAAGTTTAATTCAGGAATAATTTTGTAAATTTCATCACATTCAGTAGTATTATTCTGAATTTTTTGAATATTTTTAGAGCATTTCTTTGATATTTTCTGATTTTTATAAGACCAACGTCTTATTTAAATTAGAGAATAAGATTTTATTAAGTTATTAAAATTCAGAATAATTTTCCTACTGATTTCTTTGTACTGATTAAACATTTGCTATATTTTTTTTTAAGTCTTCCGCTGTGCTACCACATGTTTAATCAAATTTATGTTCATCCACTACATTAAGTTTATATTTTTGTTGATTAAATTTGAACCAACGGGATAATTTAATTGACGAAATAAAAGTTTATTCAGTCATTTTTGCATAGTAATTTTATCTCCTGACCAACGTTGGTGATAAAATCACTGTGTTTTGAGATGAATTAATTCTATTTCTGCCCAACGGTGATGTAGAATTAATTCCTATTTATTTATTGAGTTTTCACATGCTGATTTGACCAACGTTAAATTAGCATGTCTCATTTATGCCTGTAATTAATCCCTTTTGACTATTATTTATCAGGAAGCTTACTCGCTCAAATGAATCATATTGAGAAACTTAGAGGGGACAATTATGGATCTTGGCGAGAGGGTCTGCTGATCGCTCTCGCCATCCTAGATGTGGACTATTCTTTGCAAGAAGCATGTCCAGTTCAGCCTACTGAGCCAGTGATATGCACTGGTGAGGCAGCTGACGCATTTGCTGCGCGTCAGCTGGATTTTGCCCCCATAAGAATGAAATACGACATTGCGTACGAAAAATGGAAGCACTCAAACAGAAAGTGCTTGATGATTATTAAGAATTCTCTCTTAGAGCCAATCAGGAGCTCCATCCCTGATTGTGAGACAGCAACTCAGTATCTCAAGAAGATCGATGCTCAGTTTGCTGGATCATCAAAGGCAGCTTGCGCCTCAACAATTAAGAGGTTCATTAATGAGAAATACCGCGGTGGAGGCGTAAGAGACCACATTTTAAGAATGAGTAACTGGGCTGCTAGCCTAAAGACTATGGAGTGCGCACTGACAGAAACTTTTATAGTTCATGTCATAATGAGCTCACTTAGTAAGGATTTTGAGCATTTTGTAATCAACTACAATTCTCTGCCAGAAGTGTGGACATTTGAAAAGTTAGTGTCCAACTGCGTTCAGGAGGAAGAACGCATTAAGGAGGCTAGAGGTGGTGATTCAGTTCACCAAATTCAAGATAAGGGCAAAAAGCAATTTACGCCTAAGAAAAATACTAAGACCTTTAAGAAGAAAGGAAAGGCGCCTAAGGACAATGATGTCCCTCAAGGCGTCTGCAGGCATTGTAAGAAGGAAGGACACCACATGAAGGACTGTGTGGAATTCCTCAAGTGGATGCACAAACACGGTAACGATGAAATTACTTGTATAGATGAATCCTTGTATTTAGATTATTCTACCAACACTTGGTTTATTGACTCAGGTGCAACTGTTCATGTTGCCAATTCTTTACAGGGATTCGCTACGACGAGAATTTTGGAAAGAAACGAAAGAACAATTAGAGTTGCAAATGACATCGAAGCAGAAGTTGAAGCCATTGGAGATCTCCCTTTAGAATTTAAGAATGGCTTTGTAATTCTTTTGCGCGATGTTCTTTATGTTCCTTCGATGCGCAGAAACTTGATTTCTGTTTCATGTTTAGTTAATAATGGGTACGATTGTCATTTTGGCGACAGACAATGTTCTATTATTTATGATAATAAAGTTGTGGGTCTTGCCTTCGAGCATGACAAACTTTATCTTTTGTCCTTAAGTGATTCAGTAAATACTATTAGTGAGACAGTCTCGTCTAGCAAAACAAATAAGCGTAAGAGAATTAGCGACGTTTCTTCGAAATTATGGCACTGTCGCTTAGGCCATATTTCGAGGGGGAGGATTGAACGTCTAGTTAAGGAGTCAATTCTTCCGCCTTTAGAGTTCGTAGACTTAGATCAATGCATAGATTGCATTAAAGGCAAATACGTCAAACAAATTAAGAAAGGCGCGAAGCGAAGCACAGGAGTTTTAGAAATTATTCATACGGACATTTGTGGTCCATTTCCTGTGACGTCTGTAGATGGTTATGATTCATTCATAACATTTACAGATGATTATTCGCGCTATGGTTATATTTATCCAATTAAAGAACGATCAGAAGCCTTGGATAAATTTAAGATATTTAAGGCTGAAGTAGAAAATTAGCATGATCTAAAGATTAAGATAGTAAGATCTGACCGTGGAGGGGAGTACTACGGTCGTCATACCCCGTATGGCCAAATTCCTGGACCTTTTGCAAGGTTTCTACAGGAAAATGGTATAGTCGCCCAGTATTCTACACCGGGCGAACCACAGCAAAATGGAGTGGCAGAAAGGCGCAATCGCACCTTAATGGACATGGTAAGAAGTATGTTGAGTTATTCCACTCTACCGATTGGTTTATGGATGGAGGCATTAAAAACCACCATTCATATTCTTAATCGGGTTCCGTGTAAGTCGGTGCCCAAGACACCGTATGAATTATGGACTAGACGAGAACCCTCTCTAAATTATTTTAGAGTATGGGGATGTCCAGCTGAAGCTAAAGTATTTAACCCAAATATTGGTAAATTAGATCCTAAGACAGTGAGTTGTCATTTTATTGGCTACCCAGATAAGTCTAAGGGTTTCCGTTTCTATTGTCCTGGTAGACATACCAAGTTTGTAGAAACGAGACACGCAGTCTTTTTAGAAGACGCTATGATCAGGGGGAGCACGGTATTAAGAGAAATTAGCCTTGAAGAGAAGCGGGTCTGTGCACCCACTCCTATGATTCAAGAGCCAATTCTCCATATACCTGTAATAGCACCTATTAGTCCAGCTCCAGAAGTTGGACCTTCATTAGCGACACCTGTTGTTCATGAGGAACCTGTTATTCAGGAGCCTGTAGTTCCAGTTGTTGCTAATGAAGAACAAGAAGAACAACCCCCTGTGTTAGAAAATAATGTGCCAGTTGAGGAGGACATCATAGAAAATGATGTACCAATTCAAGAAGACATTAGAAATGATGATATCCTAGTTCAAGAGAACGTTAGGAGATCACAAAGAGTAAGAAGATCAGCTATTCCTGATGACTATGAGGTTTATATGAGTGAAGAAATTCAAATGGAGGGCGATCCCGCCTCTTTTGAAGAAGCTATGAGAAGCCCTCACTCTTCTAAGTGGCTTGAGGCCATGGAGGATGAGATGAGGTCTATGAGTACCAACAATGTCTGGAAATTAGAAGAAATTCCTAAAGGAGCCAAAACAGTAGGCTGCAAATGGGTCTACAAGGTCAAACGTGACTCCCAAGGGAATATTGAAAGATTTAAGGCCAGACTTGTTGCTAAAGGCTTCACTCAAAGAGAAGGAATAGATTATAATGAGACATTTTCTCCTGTCTCTTCTAAGGATTCATTTAGAATCATTATGGCTTTAGTGGCACATTATGACTTAGAGTTACATCAGATGGATGTAAAGACGGCATTTCTCAACGGGATCTAAATGAGAATGTCTATATGGCACAACCCAAGGGTTTTGTCATAAAAGGGAAAGAAAATTTGGGATGCTATTTAACTAAGTCCATTTATGGTCTTAAACAGGCATCTAGGCAGTGGTATCTCAAATTTGATGAGACAATTAGAAAGTTTGGGTTTAAAGAGAATGAAGAGGACAATTGCATTTATGCTAAGTTCAAGAATGAGAAATTTATTTTCCTAGTCTTGTATGTGGATGACATCCTACTAGCAAGTAGCGATGTTAATCTACTATTAGAGACTAAGAAGTTTTTGTCTTCTCATTTTGATATGAAGGATCTTGGAGAAGCTTCATATGTATTAGGCATAGAGATTCTTCGAGATAGAACTAAGGGGGTATTAGGTTTATCACAGAAGGCATACTTAGAGAAAATACTAAGAAAATATAGTATGCACTACTGTAAGCCTTCGCCTGCTCCGATAGTCAAGGGTGATAAGTTTGGGAACTTTCAGTGTCCCAGGAACCAATATGAGATCGATCAAATGAAGTCGGTTCCATATGCTTCTGCTGTCGGAAGCCTAATGTATGCTCAAGTATGTACACGCCCTGACTTAGCTTTTGTCACCGGGATGCTTGGCAGATATCAGAAAAATCCAGGCATAGATCACTGGAAAGGCGTTAAGAAAGCTTTGCGATATGTGCAAGGCACAAAAGGCCTCATGTTAACATATGAGAGAACAAATAACCTTGAAATAGTAGGTTATTCAGACTCAGATTTTGCGGGATGTGTGGATACTGAGAAGTCCACATCAGGTTATATATTCACACTCGCAAAAGGAGCTGTGTCGTGGAAAAGCTCCAAACAAACTGTGACAGCATCTTCCACGATGTATGCCGAGTTTGTAGCATGTTATGAGGCCACCGGACAGGCACTATGGTTTAAAAAGTTTATTCCCGGTTTAAGAGTGGTCGACAGTATTGAAAAGTCACTTAAGCTATACTGCGACAATGAGCCAACAGTATTGTACTCCCATAACAACAAGAAGAGTGGTGCTGCTAAACACATCAATATTAAGTACTATGTTGTTAAGGAGAAAATCCAAGATCACACTATAAGTCTAGAGCATATAAGTACCAAGCGTATGCTTGCGGATCCGCTCACAAAAGGCTTACCACCCAATGTGTTCAGAGAACACTTAACCGGTATGGGTTTAAAGGAAAGCCTATGATCATTGGATTTGTAAGGGCCCAAAATAAGTTTAGAAACTATTTCAAAGTAGTGAAATGTGTTGTAGCTGTTGAGTCACGTAGTACGTAACTGACTATTGTGATGCATCATGCTCCATGCATTGATCTATAATGAGATAGAGGTAACGTTAAGTAAGTTGAGAACTAAGTCGAGATCTAGGGGGAGAATGTTAGGATAAGATCTCGGGGAGAGAGATTCGGATCTCTCTCCCCACATGCGCACTCAGCCCGTTCGCCTAACAAACCTCCTATTCTCACTGCGCCCTGATCGGGGGCGCCCCAACCGAACCATGGTTGAGGGGCCCCTGCCGCTAGCGCTATATTAAGGGGGAAGGGCTCAGACGTCAAGGTACTGATACCTTGCGCGCCCAAACACCTTCCCCACATCCCTACAGACCCGATCTACTCTTGCGCTAAGCGGCGGGAATCCTCCCTCGCCGCACCGACGCCATGGCGTCATCCTCGTCGACTCCGGCCCCCTCCGGTGAAGGTACACAACCCTAATCCCTCTCTGTTTTACCTACTAAGACCACATGCCATGTTTTAGACCTAAGAGAACCCTTTCTAGACCTAGGCTAGAGATCAACCTAGGATCTATCATAGAGTTCTAACAAGATTTGGTATCAGCGAACTCGCATCCTTTCACTCCACTATCCTTTTTGAGTCTCACCGAAAATATTTTGTCAGATGAAACCAATCATATGACGAATTTTTTTAATAATGTTTTTTTAAAAAAATCAAATCGGGTATCTGAAATCAAAAAATTACAAATCTAGCATACCGTCGGTGATACATCGGGTGAACCTGACTGACGTGCCGTCCTTCGATCGATGTAGTGCCGAACTAGAGTCACGTCAGCCTGGTTCGGCCGTCGGACGATCGAACGAGGCCACGACAGCTTGGTTCGGCCGACCAACCACCGAACCAGGCTGGCCACGTCAGCCGCCGCGCTCCCCCGCACATGCTAGGAGCACCCCGCCCTCGCCGCGCGCACCCCTACCGCGTCGTGTGCCGCGCCCCGCCCGTGCCCCCGCCGTCTCACGTCCCCATCGCTTCGCCTCCCTGCGTGTCCCTGCCGCCTCGTCGCTCTGTCCGTCCCCACGCCTGCCTGCCTCCCGCCCCCTCGCCTCTCGCATCCGCTTGCCCCCGCCGCCACGTGGAGCGCTAGGGTTGGCGAGCGCGGGAGGCGAGGCGGTGGGGTGCATGCGGCACGGGCAGGGCGCCGTGCACAGCGCGGGCGGGGCGGCGCGGCGTGGCCGGTGGCGAAAAAATTCCATGAATACAGTATGCACCACAGGAATGGTACATACCAACACCGGATGCGTGCTACATGGCAGCTTGAGGCATCCAATGGCAGTGCCTAGGTTGGCTCCAATACTACATGTAGCGCTCGTGAGCTCAGTCCCGACTCGGTTTCAGCCGCAGAATGGCTCGGCTTTCCTCCCATTGTTCCCCACAAGCATTCCCATTGTTCCCCACGAGCGCAGCCGTTCCCCACTCCTCAGTGAGGACGCCGCCACCCTCGCCCTCCACCAGATGGTTCCCCAAATTTGCAACCAGGAGCAGCGACAAACAACGAGAGCAAGGCTGACCTTGACGCCTTCTTCCAGGTACAACCCTTGCTCTTGATGGGCACTCCTCAATCGAAATGATACCTTTCTTCATTCCTGACAACATTTAGAAAACTGAAAATAGATGTATGGAAGAATGATTCAATCATCAAAAATCACAAATTGATTGAACAATGCTGCTTGGGATACCATCCTACATGTGACATTGCATCTAGTGTTTCATCGTTGTTCTTTCAGAATTCAGGTTCTGTGGTAAAATACTTCTGGATTTATGTATTGCATAGAATATGTAGTAAATGATGGCGGCCTCATGAAGATGATGCGCAATCGTGATTTTTGCTTTCTCTTGCACATGCTAGATGGAAAGCAGAGTCCTGAGTCCAGAAGGAAAGAGCCGGGCCGCAATATTGAGACCCAGCCGAGCCGTGCTTTTCTCTTTTTCCTAGCCGTTCATCAGGTGGTCCGTTGGATGCCTGAAGCTGCCACGTGGCACACATCAAGTGCTGGTATGGACTGTTCCCTTGGTGCACGGAATTTTTTTCTGGTCAAGGGAGCACGTGGCGTGGCAGCTGACGTGTGGTTGGTTGGCCGAATCAGGCTGATGTGGCTCTGGTTTGGCACTGCA
The DNA here is from genome assembly GCA_019279435.1 of Zizania palustris. NCBI lineage: Eukaryota > Viridiplantae > Streptophyta > Magnoliopsida > Poales > Poaceae > Zizania > Zizania palustris. Next base: position 88,724,206 of record JAAALK010000288.1, read on the forward strand.
TCGGCCGAATGAGGGTCAAGTCAGCCAAGTTCGGCCGATGGACCACCCATGGTAGGATAAATTTGTAATTTTTTGATTTCGGGTACTAGATTTGATTTTTTTAAAAAATATTATTTAAAAAAATTCTGATACGACAAGCATGCCCTACACTGATTATTTCTGTCATACTGGAGTTGTGCTGTTGATCTGATCGGTTATTATTGGCCATTCTATAAGCCCGATGTAACCTTATCCGCTAAGTTCAGGTATCTCTGGCTGTATTACATCTGATTAAGATTCGGTAGGCCACAGCCCAAATATTCACGCGACATATCCAGCGTTATTGGGCTGAATTCACCGACGTAACCGATCAGGAGGATATTGGCCCGGGTGTGAATCGCTTCTAGTACTATACTACTAGTCTACTATCACGACGATCATATCAGCACGCTGCGACGCACTGTTTGCCTTCATGCACATGCGGCTCGCGTCCTCGCGGGAACAGTTGCCAATCGCTCGCCATTTCGGGAGAGAGAGCGTACGTGCATGCAGAGAGTTGAATTGCTCACAGTGGCCACAGGCGGACAGTGCACCAGCCGCTTAGCTTAGCCAATTAGCTGACTGTGTCGCGGCTGTAGCCGGACGGCGACCAGATGGAAGACGCCAAACCGGCCGGTAGACGGGAATGTCTCCGGCCGGCCGCCGTCGCTGTCCCTCTCGCACGAGTTTGTACGCCCCGGCCGTGCGCGCGAACCGTTGTACCAATGCAAGCCGCTCACTGCTCAGTACTGCTCACAGTTCACTGTACATGACAAGCTATCTAGCACGGAGCTGAGCGCGTGAAAAAAAAGCCTTAAATGGCGTCGCCGCGTTCTAATCCGCGCACAGTGTGACACGTACTAGCTACGTACTCCACTAGAACTCGATGGATCCGGCATGGGATGTACACGAGCTAGCCATCGCTATGTAGCTGTAACGGAGTGATGAATCAACCAAGTTTTCTGTCGTTTATCAGTCCACCTTGATTAGTCACTAATGCCTCTGGCCGGTACCGGCCGGGAATCAGAATTCAGAAACGAAGCTGGGTAGTATCAAACACATCGGACAACGGATTAAATGAGAGCTTGACTTCCTGCCTCCTATTAATCTATTACGCCCTTTGGTAGCCGGCCATCAATGGCGCATAGCAAGCATGGGGCCTTCCCTGTCGCCGGCCTGCAGGGGAGGCATCAAGCAAGCACGCATCCACGCATCCACGCACGCACGCGTTGCGACTGCGCGCGTTAATTTCCACCAGCTAGCCGGCCGGCCCCGTCGATGGATCGACACCCCCACCACGGAGGGACCGTCCGGCGTGTCCCCGGCTACACGTGTGCGCTGGGGTGGGCTCCCATCCTCGCCAGCCTGATGCTACGTGAGAGAAGAATCCACGTAATATTATTCTCTCCACCCACTGTTGCTATTTACTATTTATCATCAATGATCTTATCAGGACCCATTAGCTAAGAATATCTTCAAGTCTACAACATAGTTTACAGTGTTTTGTAAGGCGGCCTAGCTACGTCCTTGGACGGGTTCGTTGTCCGGCATCGTGCAAGATGTTACGGGTTTGATTGACATTGCATACTTGCATATGGTTGCTGTCTTTGCTGACTGGTTGAGCTAGTATAAGAATCTTCGTCGCTTTGTCAAGAGACTGGACTCGACCGGCGATGGGCTCGATCACTTTTCTCTAGTCTTGATGAGTTGAAGCTATAGCGGAGCGTGCAATTCATGACAGGGCAATCAATGTGAGGTCGATCCATCCACTTGAGCTGTTAGGCCGACAGAAGCAGATCACGTCCGAGCGCACCGTAACGCGAGTGATTATCCAGAATCATATCGCCGACCTGGGTTAATTCCTGGGTTGCATTGAGCCTGCTAAACGTACGTAAGCAAAACGACCGCGAGCCGCGCCGGCGCCGGCGCCGCTAGCTCTGGCAACCTCTCCTGCGTCCCTGTGTGCGCGCGCGCCACGGCGCCAGGCCTCGACCGACCTGCGATCTGCACGTGTTTTTCTGGTCAAAACACGGCGCCGCTGGCCTAGCTATAGCTCGCGCAGTCATGCGCCAGCGCCAAATTGATCGATCGAGCAGCTAGAGCTCGCGCGGCGCGGGTGATCATCCCCGCATGCAACCACCGCTGGTCATGCATGCGCCTGCGCGCCGGCCGGGCCGGGGTCCCGCGCGCTGCCGGCGCCCTGTCCGGTTTGTACCCTACAGTCCACATGGATGGGGCTCAGTTTTTTCTGCTCGTTTGCTTCTGGTGTTCGTCCGCCTTTACCACTTGTGATGGCGTGGAGTCCGGTTTGCATTATGCACGACGTTTCTGCGCTCGCAATTAAGCAGGCCTCTGGCCGCCCGTAACTGATCGATCAATAAAGGTGCAACATGACGCTAAACGGCTTCAGTTGTACTAGCAAGTTAAATTTTTGTGGTCCACGTACGTCTTCATGTGGCTATCGAGTTGCCGTACGTTGTTCATATATGGTGGTAGCGAGTTGCCGCACGCGCGTCGTCAGGTCTGGAAAAACCAGCGACACAACGGGTAACAAGCAAAAGCACAAGTGTCTTATTCCAGTAGGTAACCGGTATACAATGCAAGTTCAAAAACAGCCATATCTCAAATGTGTTGGTTATTAGATCTCCCGGAAGAGAGAGAGGGCGAGTCCCTCTACTATGGCCGACGGAAGTTAGTCCGATACCGACGAAAGAAGTTAATTTCCGTTGGTATTTAACCGACGGAAGTTATCAGGACATTCTGCCACGTCAGATTCGTTGGATCTGTCCGCTCGGGAGCGCCTAACCAACTCATGGTTGAGGACCCTGCCACCGGCGCTATATTAAGGGGCTGATTTTAATGTGGCTAGAGGTTCGATCTTTAGCCCGTCCAAAACATTCCCGACATCCTTTTCGCAACCTGATCTAACTAAGCGATGCTACGGTGGGAGGCACATTCGCCTCAAGCCACCGCCATCGTCGGACCGGGACGCCAAGATCGAGTCATCGTCTCATCGTTGACTACTAACACCGAAGGTACACATCAATTCCTCCTCTCTGTTTCTAATATGTCTAAGACAGTGCCACGATTCTATACCTAAGATGAACTCTGCTAGTGCCATCCTAGGTCTTTCCCTCAGTATCTTCTAACAAAATGATCACAAATTGTAAACAAAAAAACTTTTAACAATTTAGATTACAGTGCTGCAGTATATATGTCACATAAGAGACATGCGATACTAAATTCAATATGCATACATGCATCTCAAAACAAAAAACGCAAATTTAACTATATTACCAGTACTGCTTAGCTTGGTTTATTTTGTTTCCGGCAATATAGATTGAATTGATTTAGACTTTAAATTTTGCGTTTATGCATGGTAGAAAGCTTATAAATGCCGGCAATTTTGTAGATCTTTTAACTTTATATTTGTTCATTATATGAGAAGTGAGAAACTAGTGTGGTGGCCATCATGTGCAATTCAATATCCACTTTTTTGTTTTGTCTGCTTATAGTTGTACGTGGCTTCGAGAGAGAGAGAGACCATATGAAAAGGGAACACCTTTCTTTCAAGCTTGAACTGAATATTTGCTTAATCCTTCGGGGGCTCAGGGCTTAATTAATACTACATAACTCAAAAGCAATATAACAATGGACTACAATAATATATATGCTTTTATCTGCAAATAAACAACATATACCTAATAGTATAGAACTTACAAAACTTACAAATAATATTTTTAAAGGAAAAACTGTAGTATTATGACCTGACATTTACATGTACGTCTCAGCAACAATTAATTCTTCTTTTACGTACTTTTCGTATTCTGCACGCTATATATATATATATATATGTATGTATGTATGTTGATTATTTACAACATGCATGTGCGTTAGTTTAACAAATTATCAATATACGGGAAATTTTACGGTATTGAAGAGGAATGGATGCCATAATTATTTTTAATGTTAATTTTGGTACCTATACTAAACATAAACATATCAAAGTTAACACTAAAATTGTTGTACTTGTTGATATCTTCTCAAAAATAGTAAAAATTGCAAACTAACTCCACCAGTAAAAATCACAAGTTTGTTAAATATAATATTATTTCATGCGTAGGACGAGAGTTGTTAACATGATATTTGATTTTTATGACAGGGTCTCCTATAAAATCACTGAATCGATCAGAGCAAACTAAAGCATAACCTAATTAATCGTCGGTTATAGTTTTTGGGCTGTTCTTGCATTGCCTGTGCTCGACCCACCGATTCTAGCTCTAGCTCGCCCCCTCTCGTTGACAAGGGGATTTAATTATTTGTCACTTTTAACATGTGAGTGACAACAAAATTACCACTCTGAGTCATTGATATATGGTTCATTAATTGATACATAAAGAGAACGGCAAATAGTTAAATTATCCCTCATTGACATCAACATCCAGACAAAATTGCACATGATCGTTAAAATTTTATGGTACCCAAAATCAACGTAATCGTTTATTTTATATGATTTAACGGTTGAGATTTAAATAGGTTGAGAAGTAATAGGTCACATCTGTCTCCTTTAATCGGTGCATACTTACCAAAATCTATATCCTAGCTTCCATATGGTGAGCATATATACAAAGAGACTTTTTTCGGTGCTCCTTATCAGAGAAAATTATGTGCATGAATCATACTCCTCTTCATTAAATATTAATTTTGTAAGATCGATCTTATAATAATACATGATTTAGTAGATATTTGAATTATTTTATATTTTGATTATATCATTATGGTAACAATTTTTTGAATATGTGATTTGTAGCAGTCAACGGTCAGGATTGTTTACTAGTATTAGTATTACCTCATAAGGGGGTAAATGTTGCACCGTAAAAACCTCCTAGTATATATGCTACTTAAAAAAAACTAGCGGTATCACTTCCTCGCAACAAATAAAAATTATCTAATTTTAAGTTTCACTCATTTTCTATTTGTATCATGTTATTTTATTATAGTAATTTTTTTCCTATTTCAATACAAGAGCAGCGGCAATATATTTGGATACTGCAAATAGAAGTAAACAAATGGAAGGCAAAAACATGTCCTTCTATTTGGTAAAAACTTGATGAAGCTCATATTTAATTAGCAGTTTATGTTCACGACTTTTCCCCTGAAAAATAGACATAGTGGAAAGGAAAAAAATACAGGAGGCTCGAATTTTTTAAGAAAAAGAACATAGATGTAATTAAGAGAGGACAACCAACTAGTCTACAGTTTGGTTCTATTGACTAAAATTTAGTCGGTGTCACATTAGATATTTGGACATCAATTTGAATTACTAAACGTGAGCTAATTATAAAAATAATTGCAGAATCATAGGATAATTCACGAGACGAATTTATTAAACCTAATTAATCCATAATTAGCAAATGTTTACTGTAGCACCACATTGTTAAATCCTGTCGTAATTAAACTCGTTAGATTCGTCTCGCGAATAACCCACCAATTATGGATGTGTTTATAAATAGTCTATATTTAATGCTCCAAAATAATTTCTAAACATTCGATGTGACAAAGACTAAAATTTAGTCCTCGTATCCAAACACCCCCTAAGATCTAAGCCTTGCATCAATATGAGCCACGATTATAATAGAAAACTTACCTGAGATATATGAAATGTTGACTCAAAAGTGAGTAGTAAGAACTAAGCCTGCATATATCAATATAAGTAGTATAATGGTTATAGTAGAGAACTTACCTGTACGTGCTACGACACCACCCATGCCATTTCGATGGCCATGTTTCCCGGAAACAAGCAATATGAGTGGCAGTGCTAGTGCGTACGCCACACTTCAATTCATGTGCCTGAGCAACTAAAAAGATAATGCCAACCATTATCCAAATCACATGAGATAACATATGTAAAAGGGAAATATAATATCTTAATTTGACAGATCGAGTATATCGTGAGTACTAGCTAGCTAGCTAGCTAGCTCGTCCAACAGTTTAGACCACATTTGAGAGCCATATTTGATTTGTCCAAGAGAATCCATCCCATACTGGCATACTGCTAGTAATATAATTAACATGTAGTACTGCGTTACAGAACACTCAAGCAGACGTTCATAGATAGAGTACCCTAATCCATCAATTCATAACTATTTGATCCTCGATTCATCGGATAATTCAAATATGAAATATCACATCCCTACAGAACACATCGACCGATATGATGATGACCACATGCATGCATGTACCGTTCCAGCTGCTCCATCAAACGCTCGATCAGATCATGATCCATCCGCTAGGAGTCTAGGACTAAGCGTCTCCGTTGCTGAGAAGAAGCTCCTTGCTTTTGTTCCATTGCTTGTTCCCGGGGCTCCATTTCGGGCACTTGGGGCTGAAGTACTTGCCCTGCACCCTCGCGTCGAGCAGGTCGACCACCGGGCCGGGGCGCACGCAGCGCGGCGCCTTGTACTGGTTGATGGACGCGCCCCGGCTGAGCGCGTAGTCCATGAGCTTGTCGAAGCTGCCCTCCGCCACGACGCGTATCTCGAGCGGGCCGATGGACCTGTCGCAGGCGCGGCCCTGCCGGTAGACGCTGTTCAGGGCCTCCTCCACGGACAGGCAGCACTCCTCGAACACGGACGCCGGCACCGCCGTGGTGCCGGCGAGCAGCTCCCAGAAGAGCACGTAGTGGCCTGGGATTGTGGCCGCGTCCGCGTAGCTGGTGTACTCCACCAGCGACGCGCCGAACGGCGCCAGGTGCTGCACGGCGCTGCTCACCGCCGCGTGCAGCTCCGTCTCGTCCGTCTTGTCCGAGTCCACGCTCAGCGCCACGTTCTGCCGCCGCACGAACCGGAATATCGGCGCCTTGTTCTTGAATCCCGCCACCCTCAGCACGTCGCCCACGCGATACCGATACAACCCTGCAGTCACAATCACCATATACACAAATAAAGAATTGATAACGAGATCGCGCACGGCCACTGCACGCTACGATGTGCGTTGAAGATGTTAGACACATACCGGAGTAAGTGGTGACAACGAGCTCGTACTCGTTGCCGAGCTTTACGTCGACTAGGTCGATGAGGTCGCGGTGGCTCGGCTCGGCATTGGCGTTGCTGCAATGGATGGGAAGGAACTCGAAGTAGCACATGGTGGGGATGAGCGTGTAGGCGACGTCGCTGGGCTTGCACATGGGGGTCAGGTTGAGGCCGAAGTAGCACTCCGAAGAGGCGTACATGGTACACGTCAGCGGCAAGCCGCCGCCGTAGAACTCAAGCGTCGGGATGTACTGCGACATGGTGCCGGTCACGATCACGTCGATGTACTTGGTGCGCGGCCACAGGCGCCGGATAATTCCCTCCCACGACGCCCTCGCGCACTCGTCCTCTATCTCGTCGGCGAGCGCCGGGTCGGCGCGGAGCACCCTCTCGACGGCGTCGCGCACCGCGCGGTCGGTGATCTCCGGGTCGAGCTGGCCGGTGCGGACGTCGTGGCAGAGGCGCGGCCAGTGCTTCTCGAGGAACCGGATGGCGCGGAGGAAGCCGGAGGCGAACACGGCGCCCACGCGTAGCACGTCGGCGCGGTGCACGAGGCCGCAGAGCAGCTGCGCGTACATGCTCTGGTAGGAGTCCACACACAGGATGGCCTCGTTGGGGCTCGTGTAAGCGGTGTAAGGGTCACGCGGCCGTTCGAGGAACTGCCGGCTCCGGTAGTAGCTGGTCAACACCGGCCGCGCCGCGAGCCCGCCCGGTGTGCGCGACTCCGCCTTCACGAACAGCAGGTACATCGCCTTGCCTTTGTCGAGACCGGGCACCGACTGGCTCATCACCGGCATCAGCAGGCTGTACAGCAGTGACCGCCTGTTCATCTCATCGGCGATTGTCGGCATGAGCTTCCTCTCCCCTCCCGACGTGCCCGAGCTGGTTCATACATGAAGCCCCATTGCATCAGAATCGGTTCAAATATAGGTTTTTCAAGCACGCAGCAGCTCGCACTAGTTCATGCACATGAACATGAACATGTCATTGTGCTATACCTCGTGAGGAACTCGGAGATAGGCTTGCCGGAGAGGATCGGCGAGCTGTCGCCGTTAGCGATGCGGAGGATGTCTGGCTGGAGGCCCTCGTACGTGACGAGCGGGACGAGTCGGCGGAAAGCGTAGACGGCGTCGTCGGGTGAGCCGGGGAGGCCATACCGGCGCAGGTACTCGGCCGGCGCGTTCTGCGACAGGATCTCGCCAAGCACGCGTCGCTGCACCTGGCCGGCGTTCTCCGTGACGTGCTCGATGAACTCGAGTGCCTCGCCGTGTGCCCCCGGGGCGTAGCCGCAGGCTGGTGCTGACTTGGCGGGCTGTGCTTCCGGCATGGCACCAAGCAGCTAGCTAGCTATACCGCAGTGCTTGTGCGTTTGTGCACTTTGTGCCGCCCCTGGAGGCTGGAGTTTAGTTCACTCTCTCACGAACTGTGTTACTTGCTAGCTCGGTGGCTTAACAAGTGTAGGCAGTGTGGGCATTCGTTTGTGTGAGCGAAAGAATGTGAATGCGTGAGATTATATAGAGATCAAGAAGATGGGGTTAGTTAGCCGGTTGCGCAGTACATTTACTGGTTGTCAGCTGGCCCTACTCTGCATTGGTGCTACTGATGATTTATTGATGGCTTTTGAGCAAGTGTACACATCAGTATGTGCACAGTGCACACACGAAAGATATAGCGTACTCACTCCGGTTTATTGATCCAACTCGTTTTAGATTCGTATTAAAAGTTATCTAATTCAAGTTGTTTTTAGTAGTACTTTCTTTTCATTTATCACGATCTTTATTATCATATTGTATTTAATAAGTATAAATAAGGAAAATACACACTAATTAATAACACATTGGTATATGAAATTATGTTAAAATGATCTTTCTTTTCTTTTCGAAGTAGGTAAATATGAACATGGATTTAGGCTAAGCATTTCGCCGTTGCAATTGAATTTCAAACAGTTATAAAAACTTTTAAAGTTTAGCAACATAGATTATATATAGTGCCATGTACTATCACTCCACGGCACGTACTATACAAGCAAAATTAAATTCTACAATATATATGTGTTCTGGAAGAGGAGAATGCTGTTGTCAGACGAAGAGGGTACCAACAAAGCGATTAGCCAAAATATAATAAATTATTCAGAATTATATAGAAATTTGTCATTCGTGCATACACACATATATAATAATACTATATTCTTCCTTGGAGATTTAGATGCATACAACTATATAATTAAATTGGATTTAACAACCGTGGATTCACACTAACTTAAAATATAACAATGTACAGATCTCCGACAGTCACATATGTACTCCAAAAAGTGGTGTAGGTTCAGTTCACAAATCACAATTGTTGTGGGGTGAACGGTTCGTTGGACCTTATTTTATATATATATATAATAGTTATTCTACCTAGAAATCTAATACTGAAAAAAAAGTAGTACTCAATTAATATTTTACTGAGAAAATCTATTACTAAAAATAGTACTCCTGTGTGGTCGGTGTAGAATAAATATTTTATACACATAGTGTAGAATAACACTCTTATATATATATATATATGTGTGTGCGTGTGTTATCCTAGTGTAGAATAACTATTCTATTGAGAAAAAATAATACTTAAAAAATCTACTGCTGAAAATAGTATTTTTGTGGTCGGTGTAGAATAACTATTCTACACACGTGGTGTAGAATAACGCTCCCGTGGGTGTGTGTATATATATATAATAATCAAGTCGATTATATAAATAATTAATTAACCAGATACAGCGGATTAATCACAAATGACGGAGTTTGGCACTCATGAACAACATCTGTGGCCGTATCTCGTTAACTACGTGATGATTTGCTCGCCGAATCCGAACGTGCTGCCGATTGAATGGCCCACATCAACCATTTTCTACACAACACCGGCCGTAATATTCATCATTGTTTTTTTTTTCATGTGTGAATCGAGTTTTACTTTACGTTTTTTAAATAATTTGACTTTACATGTTTGTGGATTGATAGAAGCACTTTATCTACGTTATGAAAGATTTTTCAGAGTACTCTTAAACATATTCAGATCACACGGAGAAACGAGGGCACATGTCCGCACTCTCACTTAAAATATCTTCCCATATAAAAATAATATTATTCTTTTTGTCTTATAATATAGTTATTTAGAATTAAATGATATATTTTATATTCAGATTCATTGTATTATAAATAAAGTTGTTTCCATATAAATACAAAGATAGTATTATTACTTTTGATTAGTCACATAAATGGCGTGCAGACTTAAGAGTATACCACCATTTGTATGAGCACACGCATTTGATCCTCCTAACTCTGAGGACGCACTATTTTATACTAAGGGAATGTTTGATAGAGTTTTTGATCCTGAAATTTATATTAAAGTTAGAATGAAATATTTAAAACTAGTTAGACATTATTCTACAACTTCAAATTATTTTTTTAAATGCTTTCAGTAGAATTTACTACTCAAAAAAAGTGTTTGACTTGACTCAGCTAGTGTCACTGGACAAAGAAGCGTGAGCTGAAATCTTGCCAAGCACACCCTAAGTAAAATAGCAATTTATTACCGGATCAAATCGCAAAGGTGCACGATTCACGAACGGATCTGTTCTTGCTTCCTCCGGCAGTAACACAGGAGTTGCTACTAGCTAGTTTTGTTTTCTATATATTCGATCCATTCAACAGCAGCACTTGGCACACATAACATATATAGCTCGATCCGCATCACCTCGTAGCCCAATAAATGGCGTACGTGCAGTGACACGCGCATAGGGGGCAGACGCAGAGATCTACCTTATATATCCCACCGTACGTGGTGGATATACGATACTGGTAAATTCGATCTGGTTGGAAATGGTTTGTAGGACACGGGTGCTTTGAACCAATTGTGAAGTATAATATAACATATATACGGCGAAATTATATTATCTAATATTCAGTATAGCAATCCTTTCAAGATGAATAGAGAAGGAGGATGCATGAGTTGATCAAGGCCTGAACTCACAACCGTAGCCACGTTGTTGTTTTTTTAAAATCCTGATAAGCATTATCAGTGGCATAAAATTTTTGGACACTTGGAATAGAAATGCTACTTTTTTAGGCTATGTTTGTTTCAATTTAAAATTATAGCAATTTAGTTTATAGAAGTAAGCTAAATTGAACTAGTTTATTGGATTATTATAATTTACATCATGTATTATTATATTTATATCAGTTTATAAAAATAAATTAGATTATTATAATCTCAATTTAAAATAAACACACCCTTAGTCATATCTTTATTCTTTATCATATAGTAAATAATAGATAGATTGAGAAATATCAGCCGGTGGGATGTGATGTGTTTTTACGATGACATCACTTTTGTACGTATTTTTAAATATAATTAATTAATTAATCGTATTTAGTACTAATGTAGCAATGAAAAATTATAATTTGTCTATTAACTTTTAAATGACACAATTGACTTTTATCTCAACAACCATTCATTTATTCAATTTTTTTTGAAATATCATTTATTTTGTTATAATTTATTTTATTATTGAAAATACTCCAAGTATAACTTATGTTTTTGTATATTTCTATAGATTTTTGGAATAAGACAAATAGTTAAAAGTCAACTATATCATTTAAAAGTTAACGGAGGGAGTACATTTTTGTTTTGATAAGCATCGTTATCCCTACATATTAATATTAAATATATAAGACTTGATAATTAAGGTGTGATTGTGATATACGTACTCAGTAATATGCGTGAGACAGATGGACGTTTTAGAGCAACTCTAACAGGGCCCTATTCAGTCCCTCAAACTCATATTTGAGAGGTCACAATAAAATTCGGAGTCCAATAGAACCTCTACTTAACCCCAAAATGAGAGGGTTATCAAAAAAGACCTTTAGGCCCTCATTGTTGGGCCTCCTACACCAGCCCCCATCTGTGCCACATCGCTCTGTTCCCCCTCCCCCGCTCCAAGTCGTCTCCCAAGGAAAGCCACCCACCGTCGTCCAGGAGTCCCGCCCGTGCGCACCACCAAATTAGAAGTTCTGCAAGATTTTAGAACAAGAAAACTTTATGGTACATAATGACAACGTGTGTGATCATGCATAATATGATAATTGAGAATGAGCAAGATACTGCTAATGTGGGGTGCTATGACTATGATCAAGATGGGGTGAGGAGCTGAGAGGAGGAATATCAACGTCGTAACACATTGTCTTATCAAAGTTTCTTAAGATACACATGAAAATTGAAGATAAACATGAACATAAGAAACTCCGATATGATTTTGTGAAACATTTGTGGGCACTACATAACGCTAGCTAGTTATTTAATATGACAGATAATTATGTTATTATATTTAAATTTAAATATTTGTATTTGCATTTAAAAATTTAAATATATTCATTCATTATTAAATAATAAATAATTTATTATGCATTGTACTTTTGTCAAATACATGTGCATAGTATATGGAAAAATGGTGGAAATAAAAAACAGGGGCTCTGTTTTGAGAGCCACTGTTGGCGTGGAACAAAAACATGTCTCTCAAAAATAAGAAAAACCCTCAAATCAAAAATAAGGCCCCTGATTTGAGGGCTATTGCTCTTAGTTCTGAATTCGCGGCTACGCGCATCAAGCAATGGATGGCCGCGACGCGCGAGAACCCCTCAAACCAGCCGTCCCCGGCGTGCACACGCACCGGCAGCGAGCAGTCAACATGGCGCGTGTGGGAGTTCACTTGCATGGCGTACCTGCCCGTGAAAAGGCCGCTAGTGGCACCGCTACCCAGCGGCGGCGAGCGAGCATCCTTGAGCTTGACGAGGCCGTACACATTGGTGAGTCCAATAGCCATGCATGTGCGAATTGCGATGTCTGACTATTGAGACGATCCTACATGTATTGGCTCGGTTTCAGTTCAGATGTGTGACTATAGTAAGCGTCATTTGAAAGGCAATTAATAATGTTTTAGTATTTTCTAGAAATTGTGAATTTAGCCAAAAATTAAGATTAAAAAAAATAAGTTTAGCCGAGGCGAAATTTTTGTATATTTCACCATGTTTAGTAGCACTGTTCTATTTTTTAAGCATTTTTATAAGTATTTTCATGATATTTTTTATTTTATTTAGTCCAACGACTTTATATATATTGGAAATTTCATGTTATAACACTTGGTAATGTTCCTTATTAGCAATATGCTAAGTAAGCTCTCCGACATTGAGCATCTCAATAGTAAGAACTACGGTTCGTGAAGAGAAGATATTGAGATAGCGCTTGTGCTATGGGACATCGATCTTACATTGATGTAAGATTGTCCCACTGAGCTTGTGGAGTCAATGATCCATGACGGTGAGAGCTAGGAGTTTTTTGCCACGTGGTCACGGGGCTTCACAAAAATAAGAACAAAGTATGATATTGATTGTATTAAGAGAAATCAGTCAAATCACAAATGTATTATTGTTATTAAGAGCTCCATTATGGAGTCAATTAGAGGTTCTATCCCACATCGTGATACTACAAGAAGTATCTTAAGAAGGTGAAAGGTCAGTACAACGACTTTTCTAAGGTGCATGTTACCACACTAATTAAAAAAATACATACAAAGGATTAACAACATAGTTTCAAAGATGAAACCCGTGAATAAAGAGCTCAAGGACGATAATGTTGTCCATTTGATTATGACATTATATATTAAGGATTTTTGATCATTTTGTGATCAACTACAACTCATAGCTAGAGTGTTGGAGTCTGTAGAAGCTTATTTCAAATGATGTTTAAGAATTAAGAAAACACACAATGATTCAGATCATAATATGCAGCATAAATAAAGGGGAAGAAGCATTATAAGAATCACTCTAATGGTGCTAAGAACTCCTCTTATAAGCTTATATGAAAGAACTTCTCGTCCCGAAGGGCGTATGCAGACATTACAAAAGGAGGAATATCACATGAAGGATTGTATGTAGTTCCAAAAGGATGAACAAGAATAATAAGGATGAGATTATATTAAGTTTTGAGATTATATTAAGTTTTAGATAAATAAAGTTGTGGGTCTTGCTTTCGAGCATCACAAACTTTATTTACCTTCTCTAATTAAATCTAAGAATAAGGATAAGTGTAAAAGAATTGATGACATATTTTCGAAATTATGGCATTGTATTTTAGGCCCTATTTCGAGGGGGGATTGAACGTTGAGTCAATTCTTCCGCTTTTAGAATTTTTAGACTTATATCAATGCATCGATTTCATTAAGACAAATATGTCAAAATAAATTAAGAAAGACGTGAAATGAAGCGCACGAATAAAGAGTAATTGGTGTAGTTATTTTGTCTCCTGACCAACGTTGGTGATAAAATTTCTATGACTAAGTTCAATTAAGTTCATACAAACTTGTGTGGTTCATTTCCTGAAATGTGTGTGGCTGGTTATGATTTATTCATAATGTTTACAGATCATCATTCGTGTGATATTTATCCAATTAAAGAGTGATCAAATCATGAGAAGTTTGGATAAATTTAAGATGTTTTAAGGTTGAATCTTAAATTAACATGATCTAAAGATTAAAAGAGTAAGATCTGACCGTACAACGGTTGATATATCGTGTATGGCCAATTTCTTGGTCTTTTTGCAAGGTTCTATAGAAAAATGGCATATTAACCCAGTATTTTATACCAGGTGGACCTCAGCAAAATAGAGTTGCTAAAAGGCACGATCGTACTTTAGTGGACATGGTAAGAAATATGACAAGTTATCCTACTCTACCATTTAGTTTGTGGATGGACACATTAAAATTGCCATCCATATTCTTAAAACACCATATGTATTATGGACTTGACGAGAATCCTTTATAAATTATTTTAGAATTTGGCGATGTTGTCATGCCGAGGCTAAAGTATTTAACCCAAATATTGGTAAGTTAAAATTCTAATTCAGTAAGTTGTCATTTTATTGACTACAAAGATAAGTCTAAGTGATCACGTTTCCAATGTCCTCACAGACATACTAAGTTTGAAGAAACGAGAAATGCAATTTTTAGAAAATGCTATAATCTGGGAAAGGACGATACTTAGAGAAATTATTCTTGAAGAGAAGGGGGCTAGTGTACCCACTCCTATGATTTAAGAGAAATTTTCATGTACCTGTGGTAGTGCTTGTTTATCCAGGTGCTTAAGTTTGGACCTTCATTAGCATCATCTATTTTTCATGAGGCATGTGTTATTTAGGAAACTGCATTTCCATATATTGCTAATGAAGAAGTAAAAAAGAGCCCTATAACTTATTACTGATATGCCAACTCAGATAAGAAATGAATTAAAATGAGACATTGTCTCATCTAAGGATTCATTCAAGATCATTATGGTCTTAGTGGCACATTATGACTTAGAGTTGCATCAAATGGATGTAAAGACGATATTTCTCAATGGGGATATAAATGATAATGTATATATGGCACAACCCAAGGGTTTTTGTCATAGAAGAGAAAGAAAATTTGAGATACTCCCTCTTTCCCATTATCTCCATCATCTAAGTGTTTTTTAGATTTCCCACAATCTACATCATCTAATAGTTGAGTCATTAAAACAGCACATCGTATTATGTGTGAATTGATTTAAAGTCTACATTCATAGCTTTGACTTCCGCTTTTGTTTCTTATTTTACTAGTACTCCACATTGTCACATGCACATGTAGGTTGAGAGTGCGGAAAAACAAAGCAAGAAACACAACATACGAAGAGAATTTAAGCTCCATATCTCTCGTCTTGGTCATCGTGTCAAGTTGTTAGATGATGGAGATAATGGGAAGGAGGGAGTACCTTTTAACTAAGTCCATTTATGGACTTAAACAGGCCTCTAGGCAGTGGTACCTCAAATTTGATGAGACCATTAGAAAATTTGGGTTTAAGGAGAATGAAGAGGGCAATTGTATTTATGCTAAGTTCAATAATGGGGAATTTATTTTCCTAGTCTTATATGTGGATGACATCTTACTAGCGAGTAGTGATGTTAATCTACTATTAGAAACTAAGAGGTTTTTGTCCTCTCATTTTGACATGAAGGATCTCGGAGAAGCTTCCTATGTATTAGGAATTAAGATTCTCCGAGATAGAACTAAGGGAGTATTAGGATTATCGCAGAAAGCATACTTAGAAAAGATACTTAAGAAATATGGTATGCATGTGTGTAGTCTTTCGCCTACTCTGATAGTCAAGTGTGATAAGTTTGGGAACTTTCAGTATCCTAGGAACCAATATGAGCTCGATCAAATGAAATCAGTTTCGTATGTTTCTGTTGTTGGAATCTTAATGTATGCTCAAGTATGTACTCGCCCTGACTTAACTTTTGCCACTAGGAGTTAAGAAAACCTTGAGATATATACAAGGCATGAAAGATTTCATGCTCACATATGAGAGACCAGATAACTTAGAGATAGTAGGTTATTCAGTCTCGGGCTTTACGGGATGTGTGCATACTAAGAAGTCAACATCATGTTATATATTCACACTCGCAAAGGGAACTGTGTCATTGAAAAGCCCCAAACAAATTGTGACGGTATATTCCACAATGTATGCTAAGTTTATTGCATGTTATGAGGCCACCAGGCACTATAGTTTATGAAATTTATTCCCGGTGTAAGAGTGGTTGATAGTATTGATAAGACACTTAAGTTGTACTGTGAAAATGAGCCAGCAGTACTATACTCCGATAACAACAAGAAGTGTGGTGCTACCAAACACGTCAACATTAAGTACTATATTGTTAAGAAAAAAATCCAAGATCAAACAATAAATCTAGAGCATATAAGTATCAAGATAATATTTGCGGGTCCGCTAACAAAAGGCTCACTACCCAACGTGTTCACAGAACACTTAACCGTTATGAGTTTAAGGGATAGCCTATGATCATTGGATTTATAAGGGACCAAAATAAGTTGAAAAATTGTTTCAGAATAGAAAGGTGTATTGTAGTTGTTGAGTTATATAGTACGTAACTGACTATTATGATGCAACATGCTCTATGCATTGATTAATAATGGAACATGTATAATGCTAAGTTTAAGTTAAGAACTAAGATGAGATCTAGGGGAATAATGTTTGTTTTAAGATCTCTAGAGGAGAGGAGGACCGAGTCCCTCTCCTCCCCTCAGATTGGGACCTCCAAACTAATCCCTCATCTCTAGCGCCCTGATCGGGGGCGTCCAATCCTGGTAGAGGGCCCCTGTCGCGCAGCGTCACAATAAAATAGGTGACTTCGATAGTACAAGGACTGACGTTCGTCGTGCGACTAGCCACCCCACGTCCTAAGCAATCTGATCTGTTCTCATGTGTTGAAGCGACGAGAAGCACCTCTGCCTCCACGCCACGACCTCCCTTGATCGACGCCACAGAACCGCGCCATGGCGTTCTCGTCTCCAAGCAAACACAAGGTACCCCTAAGTTATTCTTGCTAGTCCTAAACCCTAGTGATCCCTAAGGTGATCTCCATCAGGTGTTTCTGCCTTGCTCTATTTGGTTACCTGCGCCGTAATGATGTTGTTTTGATCAAATGCATACATGTCTATCAATTGGCTCTGCACTTAGTCTTTGATGTAGGAACATGAAAAGCATCTCCAGTTTGTAATATTAGATTTATGTATTTTAGAAAAAAACAATATTTTTAAAAGATCCCTAGATCATCTCTACTTTATCTTTTTACAGGCTTGTTCTGTTCTCTTCTCACGTTACAGTGCGTTTGTGTGCCATATTGGCTACGTGCTATATGTACTATTGATAGAGACGTGACATGCTCTTCCATTATTTAAAAAAAATGTCCGGCTACAGAGACGATGGACAAACCGATGATGCAACTGATAACTCAGCCGGAACATGCGCCTGTCCAATCTTTAAAAGACGCTTTGAAAACAACTCATAACAACGTTCGATCGAGGCCCGGCCACGCCATAAATTGGAGATCTACGTCCTCGCATTTTGCTGCCAAGTTTTAGCTGTCTCGTCCCCCCTCCGAGCGCGTCGACGAGACAAGCTGCACTCGCGATGCCACTTCCGTGCAGGCACCTCATGTGCCTCTGTCCCCGCGGCGAAAAGGCGCTGCGGATTCTTAACCCGGAAACGCACGGGTAGATTGCGTCCCGCATCGGTTTCCGAACTCACGTAGAGCACATGAAAGCCGGGGCACTTTCGAACGCTGATTGTTCCGAGCTCGCCGTTTAGGATTCAAAGTGGTTAGTGATGTCCATCAGGTGGATGACTTGTAATGACTAATGAGAGGCCTGTACATACGTAGTAGTGTAGTGCCTGCAATAATGAGACGTTCAGTACCGTCTCATGCATTATGCTTGGGTGACGACGATGGCATTCGGAAATTTACAACGGCTGGAATCATTGCAGAGATCATTCTTTCTGCACCCTATAATTGAGACAAAACGCACGAGATGGATTTGGACCCTATTATTGAAGGCACCAGCTAGCTATATATGTCAGGATGAGGCACCGCCGATTATTGGAGTCCCTTTCCGAATAACCCGCGAAGCAGGTGGATTCGTAGGACCTGAGGCGTTCGCTGTTCGTCTGGCCCCTGCATCGCATGAGATCAGAGCACTCTGCCGTAGCGTGAAACTCTGCAAATTTATGCGGCGTCGAACACTCGAACCAGGGCAACACTGCCAGGGATTTTTTTTACTGTCAGGAGCTAGCTAGCTTTTGCTTAGAGCAAGTTTAATAATACAATCAGTTGACCGTAAAGATATTTGCAGCCTACCTTAGCTACCTTTCAATCTATATCTGTACAGGAGTTAGTTCTTCAACGTTAATACACCATCAACTTATCTTTCTCATAGGATATTTCTCAGTCTAAACGGGCTGTAAGTTTATATTATATTTTTCTCTCTTCCACATCAGCATTTAACTTGCTTACAACCTGTTATTATACTTGTGTTTAGTTGTTCCGTGTGTGGTTTTGCGTGTAACTAAGGGCCTGTTTGGATCCAGGGGCTAAAGCATAAGGAGCTAAAATTTAGTCACTTTTGAGGCTAAAAATCTAAACAACAAAACTAAAAAGGGGCTAAAATTTTTTAGCCCATTAACCCCCAAGGAGGAGCTAAAGAGGGGCTAAAATACTCCTTTTCCACTCATACCACCACCATGCATGCATGCATGAAAATCAAGAGTAATAAATGAGAGATATTTCAGTCATTAGGGCATGTACAATGGGTGTCTTGAGTTGTGTCTTCGGGTATGTCTAAGGGGGTAAATGTAAAAAAACTCAAGACACGTCTCTTAACGAAGACACTGTGTCTTGGTTCTATGCTCGAGGCATAGGACTAGCTGATTGGTCAATTTAATTTATTGAATGCTCTGATTGGTGCAATGAATATAGTAAGACACATGTTTTAGACACGCCAACTGTACTATATTGTGTTTTAGCTATGTCTTATGTTTGGAGTACCGTGCAGCAGTGTCAAGGTTGTACATGCCCTTATATACAACAATAAATACTTTAGCCCCTTAGATCCAAACATGTCTTAAATCCGCTCTTAATTTCCTTTTCCGAACTTTATTAGCACCTGTCCCTTCACCAAAAGTGGGTCATCATGCAGCACGCCTGAACTTGACAGCAGCACGTTGTACACAGATTAGATCGAGGACTGTATATTGCATCGTATTTCAAACTCATATATATATTTACGGTGCTCATTATCTCCTTATCTCCTAAAAAGATAATAGTTCAGACTAATTTAAATCATTGATTAAATATATTTAAAACAAGTAATTAAAAAGTAAAATGTACTAATCATCTTGATTATAGATAGCAATCTACATGCATGTCACTTGTACCGAAAATTTATTGATTATTTTCTTTTTTAGTGTATGTAATAATTAATATGCTAGCATAATTATTGTATTGATATGAGCTCACACACATATTAAAGGAACATTATATGATCTACCTTTAGGAGGTAATATGTATCAAATCTAAGTTGTTTGATAGTACGGATTGAACGGTCCATGAATTTGGGGCACCATAAAATTCTCCGAATATATATATATATATATATATATATGCTTTAAATATATTTATTATTTTTAGCATTAAATTATTTTCTTTCAACTCTCAAACTATTTAACCAAAGAGTTGGTCATCTATCATCTACGGAGAATCATTTATCGTCACTTTCAAACAAGTCGATCAGGCCTCACTTTCTAACGGGACCTGACAATGACCACGCGAAGGCTATCTAGTACACTACTAGCGTTACAAGCCAATGGATCGGAGTACAGTTTGTTTGTTGTAATTGCAAGCAAATAATTACCTGGTCGTAACAAATTTCTTCATATCATTGGAAGTGCTGCGTGATATAGATCATGAACTATATATGGAGATGATGCTCAGATGCACAGCGACATGCATTAGTATAGCAATATGCATTATTCCTGATGCATCCGCGTGTCGGCGTAAAGCTAGCTAGAAGAAAAATTACAGTAGTGGCTACTGACTTCTAGGGTACAGCCTTCAATTAATTCGTTCGTTTCACTTAAGTTATAAAATATGTGGCATTGATATTTGCAAGGAAAATTTTATTATATGGCAGTAAAAGTTCACGTAATACTTTATTTACCACTCACTCTTTGAGTGACATATGGGATTGGGAGTTTGGGACCAAATGTCTCAGTGAGAAAGTGACAAATAAAAAGATATGTGAATTTTCAAGAAATTAATTCAATTTTCAAAAGTTTGATTACTAATATGTCTCAAACAATCTAGTTTTCTATATAAAAAGTTAACTAATGATTTTTTACCAAATTATTCAAGCATTAAAGCGGTGTTTGGTTATTTTAGTCCAAAGTTTAGTACCGTCAGATGTTTAGGTGTTAATTATAAATATTAAATGTAGGTTAATTATAAAACTAAGTACATAAATGAGGATTAATTAACGAGATGAATCTATTAAACCTAATTAGCTCATGATTTGACAAGGCGGTGATACAGTAAACATGTTGTTGGGAAGAAATACTTCATCCTCAGGACCTTCAAGATTAAGAGACAACGACAACTCATAAAGTTCTAAGCCAAAAACTTGTCTCCGAATTGATGAAGGTTTAAAGCCGAATGGTTCGTCTGAATCCCAGTTCGAAGATACCATCCAAAGGCTCCATCTCTGTAGTGGGAAACAACAAAACTGATGGGACGTCTGCATTATCTATCTTCTTTTGACATATTTTACCATTTTAGTCCTATTTGGGGTATTGAATAGTTTTCACTATGTCGGTTGTAATTGAGAGGTAAAAAAGTATTTTCCTTAGATTTTTTACTTACAAATACCCCCCTTCTCACCCTGTAATAGGCATCGAATATTCAGATATTCAATACACAATTCCGAACTACTTCGAGCTATTATCATATTCGGGGGCTTGAGATAGTCCGCTTCACAAACTCTTTGTTTATTAGTTCTTAATCTTAGAGAACCTGTTAGCATAATTTTTTATGCAAACACACGTGCTAATTATTGATTAATTATGATTAATAGATTTGGTAGGCATAATAATATTTTTTCCCGCATCCCTGGAAGATAGACAATTATTTGGTAGGCACAGTTTATAAAAATATTAAAAAAAACTTCCCCGTATTTAATGGCTAGCTGAAAGACCGCGTGCTATATATACTACATATGATTTCTTATATGAGTATTTTAATGTTATCATTTTTTATTAAATATAAGACGTTTTATAATTTCTATATATATTTTTCATCTCCTCTTTCATGTTTACATATGTCAAATAAATGTTGGCCCACTAAAAAATAAATAATTTATCTTTTTAAAATATAATAAAAAACGTAAAAAAATGAGCAATTTTTTAAAAAAGTACATAACAATAATTAGGGATGCAGTTAACAATGAGAACTGACTTTGCAGTTCAATTTGCATGGCTCCCCCGGAAGAAACATGCATGTTACCCGGAGCAGCTAGCGTCACTAAAAGGGAAAGCCATTAATTCTACACGAATGATCCACGCATTCTCTTTCACTTTTGTTCTGACGGGCACCACCCTACTTCCATTACATTAAATTATGCAAGTCTAAGTATCTAACTATAGTACAGATAGAGTGGATGAAATATCATTCAGATTTCAGATCATATATAGTGCATGAACACGCTTGTTTCCCTAAAAAAACGATCGATCAGCATCGGTGCGTGTGCAGCTAGCCATGGCGCACGAGTACGAGCACACTTGGAGGTTCTGATTGGAGGATCGACGAGATCAGATGCGTCTAATTCAGGCCGTCGATCGAGTAAACAACTAAATAAAGCTGCACAAGCAGGAGTTGACTATCACAATGATTAAAAGTTTCTCCACTTACAAGTACCGGCCGTTCGTCTTCCGTTAAAAGTTTCTGCAGTTTCGCGTCTATCCTACATAATCCCTGCCGCTTTTCGGAACTAGTAGTGTGGTGGGTAGTCTACGACCGAAACTCTTTTGGTTTAGATCCTAAAAGCAAGCAGCACTCGATTCCTCTCCTCCTCCGATCCTTCGTCTGGGTGACACAGTGCCAAGTTTCGCTGACTGTTTGGGTTGCTACTTGCTAGTAGCTAGATGGCTATGAATGCTGCAGTCTGCAGTTCGTTGTGCTAGCTAGAAATTCTGTCTGCAGCAGCCTGCTGCTTGGCTTCTGCTTATCTTGATCCTCTCAAAGTCTGGATGGTCATTTGGAGCTAGATATGGTCAAGCACAAAGCACAAGGGTCACTAAGGTGGATGCAATCACGGCCATGCGTCGGTGTCGTTTATCTTATATATATCTTAAAAGGAAAAGGTGAACGCCATTCAGTTCAGTCTTCAGGCCTCAGCCGAGCGAGGCGAGGCGAGTTTCTCGGCAAAAGAAAAAGAATGCCGTCAAGTCTGTCGTGAGGCAAGCAGCTCATCTGATTGCTACAGTTACACTACGTCTCTCGCGTCGATTAATGGCAAGACGAGACCAGAAAATATCCTAAGAATAGTTTAGTCTAGATCGAGTGGTTGCTTGTTCCCCTCGCAGAAAAAGCTGCAATTGACGAAACGCTTCGATCTTTCTCTTGATGAAGCCAGATTGATGGCACATGCATGGCAAGGGAACTTGCTGGCTCGCGCGGCTATCATATGATAATTCTTGGCGGTTCTCTGACCGTTCGTCCACACAGGAAGATCAGTCAGGATTCCAGATACCTCTTTTTATACTCCTATATATTGATATCTGCAATCTCAATGATGGTTCGCTCATCTTTATCGCATAAGAATCTTGCAAGATTGTGCATTCTAGCTAGTCGTGACGAAGCAGTAGTATACCAGCATGCGGTTGTTGGGCAACATAATTAACAAGAAATGTGTCTGGATATTATTATATCCCAAAAGAATGTACTCTGTATTTTTTTCTCTGGTAGACAGAGATGGATGGGCGATGAAGATTAAATAAACATAGGATATTTGAGCAAACATCTGGAATAGTCCATGTGGTGTCACGACTCACGACGACACGACCCACGATCGAGTACCACGTACGTTATCATCAGGCCACATATATACTACTAGCCAGCACTATCATTACTACATACGTTGATGCGTATAATTGTAGCTCAGTACGTCGCGTCGCGGTCCAATGATCGATCGAGTGGTATGTACGTATATACGAGCAGTACTGGCTACATACCCAATAATGCAGGGGCAAGACAAGCCCCGGCGCGCGCGGGCCGGCCGGGCGCTAAAAAGTACGTGTACATGATGTGCGCCACTTCTCCGGCCGCGCGACATGCCGGGGCCCGTCGGCCGCGAAGTTCGTTCCATGGCCGCGCGCGGCCGTGTTCGTACGTACGCGGCCCCCTCCGAGCCGCGCCCGTCACGGGCTCCACACGGCTCCCCCCGCCCCCGTCAGGGCATTCACTCCGCGACGCGGACCCATGCGCGCGTCGATCCCGCGCGACGACCAGCCCCGATCGATCCGTGCATGCATCGCCATCGCCATCGCCACCGCCACCGCCCTGCATGGATAGTTGCCTCGCGAGCGCCTAGACTATGTGCTGCTGCGGTCGACGCCTACAGGGGCTACAAGAAGAATGTTAGTTACACGTGCTCCCCGTCCCGTCCCTTTCGGGCCCGAGCGTGAGCCTGCTGCATGTGGTAGATCGTGGAGCGCGGCCGGGTCTTCTATCCAGTGGCAACGTAAATGCGTTCCCGCTGCGTGCGCTTCATGTACACATACAGTCTCGGTTTGGCTCGCTCGCTCGTCGCCATGCACTGCCGATGGCGACGACACGGTCGCGCTTCGTGTACGGTGTACCAGTCCCTGTCTCGTAACATAAATGCCAATGTTGGAGCACTAGTGGCCTTGACGCGAGGACCATGCCCGCGACGGCGACCCCGGCCGACGCGTCGGAGTCCCGGTGCATGGCCGTGCCCCGGGCCGTCCGGGCCGTCTGCCGACACGGTCCACGTCGTGGGGATGATCACGCCGGCCGCGCCCTGCTCCTCGCCATCGGCTGATAGAGAAAAGGCAGCGTATTTCCTGCTTCACTGCGTCGTTGCTGCAGCCTGCATGCGTGCATGCATGTACCAGCCCGCGCGCCGCCCGGCCTTTCCGCGCGCGATGGATCGATGCAGAAATATAATGCACGTAGCTAGGCACACATGCGGCTAGCTAGCTCCATCAGAGTATGACACCATGACCGATCATTTGATTGATCGTCACGTCTACTGTATACGGACGTTGCTTTACGCTCGTGTCGTTGCGATTTCGGGCCATCTACCGACAAAGCTTGCGATGTTGGCACGCAACGACTGAATCTCTCGTGATGATGCTGGGAAGAATTTGATTGAGTTGGTTTGGTCCAAATGCATACACTATATATATAGAATGGTCGTAGACATATATCTTCTCGGCATTATAAATGTATTTTCGTTTAATCTTCATTGCAATCACGAATCTTTATCGAGTTTGATGGAATATTTTTGTTCATCATAATCTTCAGCAGCCGGACGCGTGCGTACGCGGTGCCCTGGCCAGTACACACTGTGCATTCATGATGTAAGTAGCGTAGCGTTAGTCGTTGCACAGTAAAATGCGGCAAACAACCAATGCAGATTGAGCTCGTCCAGGACAATGACTATAGGGACAATGCCACAGTGCCTACAGAACGTGCAAGACTTTTCAATTCATCGCAAGCTAGAAAGTCAATAATGGTACTGCTCGGCGTGCCGGTAGGCAGGCACTGCACTGCACTAAAACGTATGTGACCGATGCGTTTCAATGCTGTTAACAGCGCATGCACTTTAGGCAGCCCCTACTATACCCCGGTAAAACCGGCAGTGATGAACACGAAGAACATTGCGCCACTAGCTTTGCTGTTGCTTAGGGCATATCAAGAAAAGGCTACCTACGAATTTACAAGGGATATGATACACAGGAGATGGGGTCGTATCTGTTTGACTTGTGTACTTGCATTGGTTGTCATCACTACACTGTACTGCCCATCAAAGTCCGGTCGATCGATCTAATCCCAATTCAAACCACATACTAGTCATATATACTACTGTCCATCAAAGGAGTAGCTTGCATGCATTGATTTACTTGATATTATCAAATAATATCATAGGCTTCTTATGTACAAATTTTGACTTAAATTTTATAAGCGCCGAGCAGAAAAGAAACACATAAGTTTTTAACTTAATAATCGATAAAAGTATCAAATTACCCTTTAAAATCAATGGCTTTAATTGATTCACTGTTAATATTATACTACCAATAGAATGCACAGTGATAATGATAGAGAGACTAAATATATAACATGTATACGTACGCATATTATACAAACATAAAGTGAAAACTGTATATGATGGTTGCTGCCCGAACCATTGTTTATGCTTTAAACGACGTAAGCATTTGTGAGGTATGCTACTGACAAATGGCGCCTTGACTTCTTTTTGTGACTGGCCGGGTTTTGCATGAACTGCTGGACATCTATTAATGAGATGCATCCATGCACAAGTAAAAAAGGATGGTACATTACTAAAGCATGGTATGTACTTGGAATGCAGGTTTGCGTATATACTTAGTCTTGGATTCAATGTCTCCGTGAAGATGTCATAGAAATTAGTAGCGCAGGCTGCATATATACAAACGAGCATGCATCTAGTGCTGGTTAAGTTGGATGAAATGGATCATCAGTACGTCAAAAGTCGAGATGCAGAGGCACTACTGCAGCTACAGGTGTGATCAACGAAAAGCAGCAAGCGGCCTGGCGATGCATGCAGTGCAGATGCAGGAGCTGGTGGCATGTAAAGAGGGGTCACCTCTTTCCTGCACGGGATGCTCGCTCGCCCACCACCGTGCGCCAAGCATCTACGCCGACCGGCCGGCCTGCACTTCCGGCGGTGATTCAAGTACGAGCGCCGCCCAAAGTGCGGTGTGCGCTGTACTACTAGCCAGTGTACGTAAGAAATCCTCACATACGGTCATGTCGAGAGAAAGGCGGAGCAGCTAGACACGGAAAGGTAAGCACGGTGTGGCGTGGAATTGTGGATAGGATAACAAAAACTAGTAAAAACGTGGGTGGCGAGTTCAGATTTCAAAGCGGATATGATATAACAAAAAAAAAAACAGGAGATAGGGCAGGGGCCGGAGCCGTGCAGCTCGCCATTGTTTCGCCTTTTCTGGCAGAGGACACGGGGTCATGGCCGCCTGTGTGCCGTCGCCATCAGTCAATCGCGGTTTGTTGGTGGCTGTGGCTGGCTCTAGTGATCCATATTATTGTGCAGCTCATTGACTGGGGACTTGACGGGTGGCAACGGATGCGTGCGTGCATGGGTGCCATCGGCAGCATGCATGCGAGGACAATGATATGTGGTGTGCAGAGTAGTGTGTACTCCGGCACTCCCTTGATCTTAGGTTTTGTATTTTGGACTGTCACTGAAATATCTTTCCTGCAATGACATCTCTTGTTTAGCAAAGACCATAGTATCGTTGCCGTGATTTATCAGCCTTGGACAGGAGAGACCCAAACAACTCTTGTGAAGTGCTTGGGCTAAGAGATTGCAGCAGATTCCATGATCGATCAATCCATCCGTAAGACAGCCCACAGGCTTCGCCATAGTCGCCCGTTTCCTCCGGTACGGCCCATGTAGAAGTTTAGCTCAGCTGCTCCGGCTAAACGCGGGCTGATGAAGCCCATGATGTGAAGCCCAACATGAGCTCTACTCGTGCTGCCCTGTAGTTTCGCCGAGTGCCAACACATTGGAGAAACTAGAAAGGGCCTTTCACCTTTGGACCCTTCAGGTGAACTGACTGTTGAGCCAGGCGTGGTCAACAGCCTCACCGTATCTGTATCTCTCACCTGGCGTTGATCACGAAAGAGTAAAGACAAGACCGTTCGGTGCAGCAGATCCATTCGTTGAGCAGGGGGAATCACTGAATCAGATCTTTACGAAGGAAAGATGGAGAGAATTAGCAGGGGAGCACGGCCACCTGCACCATTTGCCCCGGGAATAACACACGTCTCTTAAAGAATAAAAGTATCGTTTCGATGGACAGGCGAAGCTTGCTTTTATTATATGGTTGATACGATACGCCTCCCTTTGACCTGCCTTTACGTTGACACGAGCTGCAGTCAACATCGGCCGAATTCCCTGTCGGCACCGTATATCATGTGCAGGATTTTGATGGTTCACCGGAACAAGACCGGATGATGACCGTATTTAAAAATTTTGGGTGAAGGTGATGTGCAGTGTCTGTTAAACCCTGGTAGTTGTTGAGATTGCCACAGTATTTGCACCGTCGGAAGCTATCCCAATTCCCAATCCGACGAAGATAAGGTAAGCTAAGCTCGTAATCTGGATAATTAAATTGCCCAAATCGAATGAGTACGTAAGAGACGAAGACCAGTTTGGATGGTTCTTGTCAACCAGATAATTAACTAGTTCTTGAGGTAGGTTCAGCCTCGTCACAAAAAGAAGGGAACAAAGAAAGGTTCAGCCATTGAGTGAATGCTCCAACGAGCAAGATCCTGTAACTAAACAAGCAAATCACTAAGAACCCTATTCAAACAAGCAAATCATTGTCCCCAACTTGATGATCTCTAGCTACACTACGCACGCTTCCAGTTCCTTAACTTGCGTAGCATCGCCGTCGTCGTCTAGTAGGGAGAAGCCATCGATCTGGCTGGGATTCTGTTCAAAACTACAAGTAATCTAATGCGCAGCAATGGAGCAGTGTAATCTACAGGGAAATTAAGGCAGGTGGCCTGCATTAGTTGCGTCCTACTCTTAACCAACTCTGTCTGTTCCGCGCAGGAGCAGGAGATGATTTGGAGGCCTCTCTCGTCTCCTTTAATTTCGTCTTCCTAGCTTGACAACGATGTTGTTCGTTCTTGTTCCTGCGGCGGTTTTTTTTTTTTTCCATTGCAGCCAGCGACGGGAAGGCGATCGATCGATCGATCGATCGAGACGGTCTCCGTCTAATTAATTTGCGCCTGGCATGATTCATGAAGCCCCAAAAGGAGGATGTTTGGTAGCCGTTTCGTCCGGTAGTTTCGGTAGCTTTTGGCTCTGCACTGGCTCACTGAGATTCTGCTTAGCTACTACTGGTACTAGTTGATGATGTAAGGGTGTGAGACGGTGTCTGTGGTTGGAGGAGTTCGTTGGATCCACTCCGGTTTGGGAGCGGAGCCAACCAGTCCATAATTTGCAGGGATATTGACCTTGTTAAGTTGTTTTAATTTCCATGCTCATGCACACGCTTATGAAGTTCTCAAGTTCGTGACGCGGTCAACTCGCACGCGTGTCAGGGCTAGCGTGGTGTTATCTCTGTGACTTTTAGCAGATGTCGTACACGTGCATTACGGAGCGTTTAGCATTACGCCCGCGAAGTCATGAACATGAGATAGGTAATGCGAAAGCGGCATGCAACATGGGTCAAGCTCGTCAGGTGAAGGCGTGAAGCAGGCAACACAGAATGCCAAGCTGTGCAAAAACGCGATCAGTTCGCGCCGATGGCGAGGCGGTCGAGCTAGCTAGCCAACTAGGAGGGGCAGCGTTACACTGTACTACTACTATGCCTCAGCGCCGGCGCAGACTCGCGTGCGGTGCAGGTGGATGAAGGGCGCGGGCGCGGGCGCGGGCGCGGGCGCGAGCTGAGGCCGGGCGCGGCCATGAGGCGGTGTATGCTCCGTCGCTTTCGGCCGGGTCCCCTGCGCGCGCGCGCGCAGCTCACCCTCGACGGCAACCGGAATCTGGCCGGGCCCGGTGCCCCCCCTAATGCGCGGGGCACGCGTGCGCCGCGCCCGGCCCCGCTTACACCCCACTGGGCTCGATGTCCGCGTGGCGTCGCCGCCCCGTTCGACAGGGAAACCCAGCCGCGCCGCGCCGCGCGCGCGCGCCGATCGAACTATGGTCTATGGAGCGAGGAAGACGACGCTGTCAAGATTTCCTGTGATATCTCGCACGCGACTTTGACAAGATATTCAGAGCACCATATATCTTCAACACCTGGTATGCATGCAGCATGAAGCTGCACATGCACTTCAGTTAGCTCATCCACCTAGCAAATGAGGAAATCATTTCTCAGCGACCTGCTCATGTTCTCATCATGAAACGCAGCCAAAGGACCCTGCTAACTAAAATATTTCATTTCACTCTTCCTCCATCGCAAACAGTAGTACGAAAACAAGGAAAAGGAAGTTGTAAAGGGGAAGAAAAGGAAACGGAAAAAACTCCAATGATCAACACCTCGATAACTGCGCAAGTTGCGCCATGGGCCACATGAAAAAAAAAGGGCGAGATGGTGATGCATAATAAACTAGATCTTGGGGCAGCTAGGGAACATCACCTCTTGTTGTTTTGTTGCACTTGTCTGTAGCTGCGAGGAGGTGAAAAAGAGGGGCAAACAGAATGGAGGATACATGGCCCAAATCTCACCCGTCTCTCTTTATCACGCTCTAGCCTGTACCGATGGTGTGCACAGCTCAGGACAAGGCCCTAGAATTCTGGCCTCATTAACATATTCCCCCTTACTTAAAGAATAAAGCTCATAAGCTACCGGCACAAAAGCTGTAACCGGCTCAAAGCTAATCAGGATGTGGTAGTACGAGCAAAAGTCTGGATGCATGCGTTGAGCTCCCTTTTCCTCATAGAAATCTGGGCAGTTTTGGCTTGGATTAAGAAAGGAACACTAAGTGGAGACAGAAAGAAGAATATCATGCTCTCTGATCGAATTGATCGATGCTTGTTACTGATCAACCCACTTTCCAGCATTCTGGTACTGTTAGCTGCTAGTACCAGTACAAGCTTTAGTAATATCGATTGTCACTGCAACGACTGTAGCATCGATGCATCAACAAAAAAACAATGCCTGGTTTCCTGAGGACGATTTGATTTGGGTTGACATCTGAAGCAAGATAGACCCTGCATTTCCCTGCTCTCAAGAGACCGATGCCTTTTGGACGAAACTAGCGATCTAGATCTTAATTTTGGAGGCAAGATGCTATGATGGTCACAAGGTCCCCTCTTTTTCCTACTTGTGGTCCGCTGAGATGGCCTCTCAGTGAAGCAATACGTGGGAATATTTTGAAGCGTCTGGTTAACAGAAATGAAGCGCTTTTATCACACTGAACTGAAGAATCTCACGCTTGAATGAACTCTACTAATCAAGCAGCAGTACACAATTGAGCGAATTTCCTGTAGATATAATCATAGGTTTTACTTTGAAATGTGTTTTCGCAGGTTGGTTTCGGTCGTACAGTTTGCAGCTGTCTTGTACATCTTCATCGTTCATCCCCTGCGCCTGGACTACCACAGATGGACATGTCGAGCTTTCTGCCTAAGTGATTTAGACTTCTTCCTACTTGTGATTTAGTAATCCTCTGCCGAATTTCATCTTTAGTTTTTTAGGATGAAATTATCTTGTCTTTGTGTTTGATTGTGAGGAATTAGGATGTAGCAGTTTCGTGTTTAGTTGATGAGTTAAAAGAAATGAGATTCCGTATCGAGACCTCTGCCTCGCACTGAAACCTCCAACTCATCTCATAACCTCCGTCTCGAAACCTACCGACCCTAAACCCTCCACATACAAGGTGGGACAAGATTATCCACCTTTTTTAGACGAATTCATCCTAATATTAGAGAAATATTCTCTTGTGACACAACTCCGTTCCACCTAACTTTGAAACAAACACCACTAGTAAATAACTGAACTGCTATTTTGCTAGGCAACAGGCGTACCACACAACATTGCAATCTCTGACTCCTACCTGGTGAGTGTGTTTTCCAATAGAGAATGTAGTAGCAAACGCTAAAGGTGCTTTTGAGTGAAGTTTGGTGTAATTCACGAAGTATACATGTAAACCCAATACACGGAGTTATCCACCTGGTTATTTCAGGCTAGTCCTTCCTCAAGTAAGCTTTTGCTAGAAAATGTACGTCTGATAAAACATATTATCTGAAGGCAACTGCGATCTTCGTTAGTTATACCATATTTATTATTAATGCATGATATAATAGTATTATTTAATGCGTTAAAATGAATATACGAGAAGTTTAATAATTATGTAGTTTTATGCATATAATAGTACAATATTAAATTTTTTTCTTGTTTTTGATTTAAAAAATAATAAGTCTAATATATTTAGATTAGGGAGTATTTATACCACGCCACCTCCGACGGAGGGTGTGTTTTTTTTAAAAAAAAAAAAACAGCTTCTTGGAGGATTACTTTTAACATTTAAATCTAAAATGGTCTATGAAAAGAAACCAACAGCCTAAAAGCTGTGACAGCCTCCTCAGTCACGATCTCCCTTATGCCGGAGTGGAGGAAGACGACCTCCAGCCTTGGATCCGTGGCCTCGCTGGCACCAAAAAAGGGGAGGGGAGAGGAGGGGATGCGACGGGGGACGTCAGCGACGGCGCCATAGAGAAGGGATACGAACCTCGCCAAGTCCCAGCACCGGATCCGTCGCGCGCTTCCATGGCGCCGGAGGTGGGGAGTCACCGGAGCGGGGGAGAGAGACGGGAGAGCGCCCGGGAAGGAGAAGAATCGGAATTTGGAAAGAGGGCGGTTGGAATTAGCGATGATTTTTTTAATAAGATGTGGGCCCACTTAATTCTTCGCTGAGTACTGCTATGAAGACATGTGGGTCTAATATGACGTCTTGGGATCAGCGATTTTTATAATTTAGATTTTTAAAAAAAATATTTCACAAATGATCTCTAAAAAAACTTATTATAACTATTCCAAAACTACAGCAGGCAAGAACTCATCGCCAGCCTCGTTAGCATTGAGGGTCAATAGCTCAACGCTAGGCCATTGACGCTCAACTCGTAGCTCTACTGACGTTTAACTGCTAAGACGGTAGGAGCTCATCATTACATTGATGCCAAGCTCCCTGGCTCACGTAGTATGTTACGGCTAGGGCATCAACAATACATATGACAAAAGTAGCTCATATAAATTGGACTTACAATATTGGTTTATAATTATTTTGTATCCCACAATATTTATAGCAATAGTGAATATCAAAAATAAGAGAGAAGGTAGAAAGAGAAGGAAAGAAGAAAAATGATAAATATTATTTTATTTTTTATGAACAACCCATAAGTTTATGGGTACATCTTATTAAAGACCACTATAAAAACTACTTTTATAATAGTTCATCTCACTTATAGAAGTATTCTAATGTTTATGGACTATTTTTTTCAGACACATTATGGATGCCCTAAATCTCTTTACCACACAAGCTATCTCTTAGCCACGTGGATAGGGTCAGGTGGGAGTGAGCGGCACATCTAGTCTAAGGTAACTTATGTGGTAAAGAGATTTATATATCTAAGGTAACTTATGTGGTAAAGAGATTCGTAGCTTATACCACGTACACGTAAGAGTTCGACATCAATTTTAAAAAGATTTATCTGTGAAATAAGTTTTAAAAAGTCTAAGTTGTAAAAATTGCTATGCACACATCTTTTAGTTTGCTGGTTCTTTCAAGAGGATTTTTTATGAGACCTGATGTATTTCTTAATATCAAAACTAACTGGATGAGAAATAAGTTGTTCTAAATTAAAGTGGAAAATGAAAAGAGAAAAGTAAGACCCTTGATGAGCATTATATAGCTAGGTGCCCCCTGTTTGGTTTGGTCCCATCTCAAAGGTCAGCCTTGCTCATACAAAACACACACTGTATAGTGTATACCCTTCATATCATATTATCATATATACCAAGATTGGCCTCCTCCCCTTTCCCCCTCGTTCTTCCATCCAACCTACTCCTACTGCACCTCAAAGCAAGAACAACGAACATCGCCACAAGACAGCGAGATCGATCGATCGATCGATTCCCTACGCTGCCGCCATGGCCGACGAGTGGTGGAGTGCTTCTCAGAGGAGCCACGGCGCGTCGGCGTGCTCTGCTGCGGAGCCGCCGCTCACGGACAGAGACACCTGCGGCTGGACGTCTCCCGCCGCGGCGGCGGCCGCAGAGTCGACGAGCTCCATAACCTTCCAGGACGCCAGCAGGAGCAGCGCCACTCATCGTCAGTCTCTGTGTGATGCGGATGCCGCTTCCTCGCATGGCGATCCACACATGGACTGGACGCAGGCCTTCCTGTAAGTTGATTAGCATCCGTCTTCCAGTGATTCGCATCTCGATCGATTGATCCATATATGCTTCTGTGTCTCTGAGCATCTCCTTGCATGAGTTGTTAGGAGCGGGAGAAGTGACTCTAGCTTCCGAGCCGTGCTCCAAGATGATATGGCGGCATCCACGAGACCATTCCGAGCCCAGCCGACGGGGGTCGACGAGACCACGGTGATGAACAATCCATTCAGGGGCATGAGCATGGGCCATGGCCTATTGCTCGATCAGGCGTCGTCTCTAGAGTCGTCGGCATACGGCACGGCGGCGTTGCAAGGGCTGTCGTCGTTCGACGGCACCGCCGCGGAGCCCGTGGCGGCGGCGGTGCATAACATCACGACGTTCGCGGACTACCTGTCCTCGGAAAGCTACGACGCCGCGGCGGCGATGCAGCTCTCGCAGACGCCGAGCCGGCCTTCGTTTCCGTCGGCTGCTCAGATGCAGTTCTGGTCCGGCA
Source organism: Zizania palustris (assembly GCA_019279435.1). NCBI lineage: Eukaryota > Viridiplantae > Streptophyta > Magnoliopsida > Poales > Poaceae > Zizania > Zizania palustris. The sequence goes on from JAAALK010000288.1 coordinate 88,758,354, forward strand.
GCTACCAGCTGCCTTTCGGCGGCGCCCCGCTGCCGTCGCAGCTTCTCTTGCAGGCCATGCAACCCAAGACCAGCTGCAGCTCTAATGCTAACACCCTCATGGCGAAGGTAAAGACGAAGTTAATTACATGCATACACATGAGCAGATGAGCTTGAACTAGCTAGTTAGTGCATACTGCCTAGTGAGTAGTGAGCGATAATAGCCATTGCCGCATGCCACCCACCTAGGGTTTCGGCAAGTAATATTAGGCTCATGGCCTCAGTTTCTCGTGCAGTCGAACTCCGGGTCGGCCCTGCAGGCCCAGCACGCCTGCTCCTCGGCGGGCAGGAAGACCGTCCTCGACTCGCAGGCAGCAGCGAAAAGGCCGCGGATCGAGGCGCCGTCGCCGTTGCCGACGTTCAAGGTGAGGCCGGCCGCCGGCGTGATAGTACTGATCGATCAGATGATCTCCTTTTGATCCTTTCCAAGCTCGCGTCTCTTTTTGTTGCTGCTAGCTTTGTGATGACTACCGATATTTCGGTGCAAACATAGAGATAGATGATGGCTTTTGGATTGCTAAAAATTTCTCCTTTCGCCTGCTTGCTTTTGCGATGCAGGTGAGGAAAGAGAAGCTTGGGGACAGAATCACTGCGCTCCAGCAACTCGTCTCGCCTTTTGGAAAGGTACATGTTCTTCCTCTAATCAATTTCCTCTCTTCGTTCTAAATTTCTAATTACCAGAGAGAACAGGTGCTCTCTTAATGTACTAGATCGAACTCATGCATCTAGCTAGCTCCGATGATAATGACCTAACCTATCGCGTTTCATATGGTTCGTACGTACTTCAATCAGACCGATACCGCATCGGTTCTTCACGAGGCCATCGAATACATCAAGTTCCTTCACGAACAAGTTGCGGTGAGTGTCCAAATTAAAATGCCTTAGCTTACTTGCTGCATTTCTTATCGCTAATATTATTCACATGAGATGAGCGAGCTACCGCTGAACGCCAGAACTTTTCTACCTGCAGTCTCTGAGCTCTCCGTACTTGAAGAATGGGAACCCATTGCAGCACTTCCAGCAGAAGGTAATATAATGCGCGCGCGCACACACACACACACACACACACACACACACACACACATATATATATATATATATATATATATATATATATATATATATATATATATATATATATATATGCAGAATTCAATTATCCATCAGAGTTGATCTCATCTGTAGTGTGCTTGGTCGCATATGTTCATGGCGTTTTTGCTCTAACTAGGGTTCTGATCAGAGCACAAAGGACACAGGCGAGGCGAAGCCAGCTGCTCTGCGCAGCCGAGGACTGTGCCTTGTCCCGGTGGCCAGCACTTACACGGTGGCCAGCGAGACGGTGCCGGAGTTCTGGCACCCAACATTTGGAGGAACATTTAGGTAGATAGATATGTAAATATAGCCAGTTTAATTAGTAAGTGACACCTGCTAGGCAATGTGTACATTGTCCCTGCAATGGATCGGATTACAGATACAAACACAATACAAAGTGTTGAAGCTAAATTAAAGCGAGTGAAGCTAAGCCATATGATGTGCTGTTAAGTTGTAAGTTGCTGATTAATTAAATCAGACGCAATTGTAGTAGCTAACTAGCCTCGGAAGAAAAGAAAGAAGGATATATATATATAATTAATCATTCAGGCAAGCAATCAAAGTATGTTTTGGAAGGTAGAAAGGCTGGGGGCAGATGATAATAGGGGTCGATTCTCTTCAAAGACAGGCTAACGTACATAAATATACAAAATGCCGGGACATTAAAGTTGCAAGGCTGTCTATGGGGCATCTAGACACTCATGTATGCACAACTTTGCAAAGGAATAATGCTGTAGTAGGCGCTATACAAACAGGATGGTTTCTTGTGTGGAATGGTTTGGGGCAGGTGCCAACATTTGAAAGGTAAAGTGTGAAGGATCAATGCATGCAGATGACTGACATTATAATAATCATGATTTGGTGTTAATCTGTATCATAAACGTCGTGATTAAACACTGATATTCAAGTCGCTATATTCAACAGGCGCGCTGTTAACACCTATATATGCATGGTGTATATATTGCATTATTTATAAGCTGAATGCTATATGGTGTATATAGGATAATATTTCCATCTTCATTGGAGGTATAGTAGTATCATTTTAGTGTTAGGATTTTCAGCTCAATATATCGTTCTCCTATTAACGTACACACCATGCATGCCTCAAGAAGCTAGTGGTTCTTTCCAAAAAAGGGAAGAAATTCTTGATGAGCAGCGCGCTGCAATGTTTATATTCATGTAGGAAGTAATACATAGCTTTTGAAAAGTTTCCAGGAAAAAAATTTCACGCTGATGATCAGGCATGGCGCCATGTGACCAAGATGCTCTATAATCTAGATTCATTCGTACAGGGCAAGGTTCTAGCATGCAGGAGACTGGCACGCACTATGTACCAAAGATGCATGCACGCGCGCGCGCAGGGTGGTGATCGTGAGCCGGCACTGGCACCTGCTTGACTGCTTGCAGCTAGCACAGCACAGCCTAAGCTCTGACCTCTGAAACATGCATGGTTGCACGCCATCGATGAGCGTATAAAGCATAGCAGCAGCAGCCTGGACCTGACAGATAGAGGCGCTGCTAATCTGAGTCTGAATAGTTCTTTTGTCCATGGAAAGGAAAGAAAAACCGGTAGGGCGGTAGTGCAGAAGTGCAGGCGCCGCGCGGTGCAAAAGTGGGTCTCTCTCCTCATCATTCAGGGGCGGGATGCCGGCCGGGATGGTGTAACGTTCTCCCGGCGCTGTGGGCTGTGGCTGCGGCCGCGTCAGCCCGGCCGCCACCAGTCTGACGGCTCGACGAGATGTCTGTTGTCTACCCCGCCTCAGCTAGGCGCCGCTGGCTGGGCCATGTGCGAGTGGGCGTGTGGCTGTATGCGGTGCACGCGTTGGTGGCCGGAGCACGGCGGCGCGGCGCACACCGGCCAAGTGCCCAGTGGCCGACTGGCCGAGCACCTCCGGTTACCATCCGCGATCCGCCCACGTAGCTGGCGGGTGACCAGTCTGGAACAGACTCGCCGAGCACGAGCGCCGTGGTGGATAGCACGCGTTCGCGCTCCACTACAGTACTACTACATGCTGTAGAACAGTAGAAGGCAAACTCTAGTAGGCGATCTCATCTCAACGTCAGGGTGACGTCATAGTGTCGTGGCCCAGATCAAGGAATAGTGCAGCTGGTCTTGTGGCCTTTGGTAGCAAAAGGATCTGTAACCAACAGATATAATTTTTTTAATTTTTTTTTAAAATCAATTCTTGATAGCTGATTCAAAAAATTAAAAAATTAGATACCTATTGACCCATCATCAACCGAACCAGGCCACGTTAGCACTGTTTCAACAGATGATCGACCGAACCAGGTCACATCAGTATGGTTTGGCCGATGATTGGCTGATAGGTATTATTTAAGCAATTTTTTGAATTGGCTGTTCAAAATTGATTTTTTTTCTCACGGATAGGCGTGCCACAGAAATTTGAAATTAGCAGTCCCAACACAATATGCGTTGCTCTAGCCCAATAGTTCATCCGCGATGTTCACTGAACACAGTCCATGATACTTCCGTAGATGACGATGGGTGACAACCAAGAGATTTCCAGATACAATAATCAATACTACTATCTCCGTTTCAACTTTTTTTTTTCAAAATTAAACTTCTTCAATTTTATCTAAATATTAATAAAAATATACTATCATTTATAATATTAAAAAACACACAATTAAAAGCATTTAGTGATCTATTTAATAAAACTAATTTGATAATAGAATTGTTGATATTTTTTATAAAATCAAGTAAAGTTGAAATGAAAATAAGTTAAATAACTTATAATATGTAACAAAACCAAGTCCAAGTCCGGCCCCAAATCCGATAAGCATATGCTTTGCGATTTATAGTTCGCAATGTGACCTGTAGTTTAGTGGATATGACACTATTCTTTCAATGTAGTTGAGAGTTCAATTATAATGCACTTTAAACAATATAATTTATTTTAAAAATATACATTTAACTTTTTTAAAACTATATTTTTAACCTTTCAATATTTAAATTCAGCCTTTTGTATTCTTAAACAAAAGAATACAAATGATGATGTGTACGTGCAAGAGAACCCAGATGACCGTCCATTGATGTCTCAGGTGTTTCTGATGTTTGCTACTACAGATGCTGCTACATTGCCCAGTCATAAACAGCCTGGCTTTGCAGCTCGAAGAATTATAATGGAAACAGACACATCATCAAGCATGCCAGTCTGCAGCATATTTGACAGTGCAACAGTCACTATGCTTGAAGGTCGATAGCATGTTAAGGCCAAATTGATCTACTGGGGGAGTGTGCACCATAGAATGCTAGTGCTCTCTTTATGTGTGTTTGAGCAACAGACAATTGTATAATTATGGAATAATGGCACCAAATATGTTATGGTTGCCTCAATTCAGAAGTCACCTTAAATTGTAATGATCATTGACAAGTAATGACAGAAACTAAGAAAGTATTATTATCTAGTGATATTTCAACTTGCCATGGCCTTAGTGCTCCATGTCTTGAAGGTCTCAACTCTCAAACTATTAATTCCTTAGGATTTTTCGTACTACGTACCTAATTGTGCAGGATATCACTTCCGAGTTCTTATGTGAAAAATAAAGAGAAATTTAAACAATTCATTCTTTGCATATTTGACCATCATATGTACCTTTTCTCGTGTGATGTTCTGCAATTAGTATTAATTGTTTCTAATCAGTCCCATTAGATATCTAGATGAGTTACATTAGATCAAAATGGGGTGATGAGCTATCCCAACTTTGTGATTCAAAGAATCATGAATAGATATGCATGATCCCAAAACTAGATAGAATCATCATACTTATGCACATTCTACGTTTGAACTAAAGGGAAGGAGACTCAAATGGTGTGACGATGATCATACTTTTGTATTAAACTCTATACATGCTACGAAGTAAATGAAAAAATGACTCATCTAAATAAAATTGTGATAACCAAAATTGGCAACTTTGACTAACTCTGTTAGCTATATCAGGAGAAAAACAAGGGTCAAAAGAATGGATACTCACTATATCATTATTTACACCAGATATGAGACGGCTAGTTCAGTCACCTTCAGCCATTCAGGAAACTCTCATACTGTGTTCCTATCAGAGTATTATTAACATCAACCCAGTTATCTATATGATCACGCAAAAGTTTGGTATGGATTTTCACATGACGACTGGACAGCTTTCTCTTTGGCAATTTCAGAAAATCCAGGACATCTGTGAGCCTCTGAAAAAAGAAAAACATGTGATGTTTAGAGAAAAAAATTCATCCTCCAATCAAGGATATAATGCAATATGTACTCACAGTTTTGTTTCTAACAACATCCTCATAATACAGAATAATATGACGGGTCTTCTTAAAATTCACCAAAGCATCAGCTGCCAACTTGTCAGATCGCTTAAGTTCAGCAATCAACAATTTCGTGTCTATTGTTGGCTTATATTGAGCAAGAACATTAGCCTGCAAAAAGAAACAAGGAAAAATATTAGTAAGATTCTCTTTTATTTTACATGCAGATCTCTGAATCTGCAGATTAAAAACAAAAAATCACTCTATAGCAAGATCAAATGAAATTAAAGATATGAACCTCATGTTCAGAATGCACATGAGATTTATGAGTTCCATTTAGTTGCTTTGTCACCCTATCATGAGCATTTGATAATACAGAGACATAACGCTGGAGAAGATTTCTTCTTAAAAGGAAAATTGAAGACACTCCTCTTCGGTTGAAATATTCAACTATCTCTTTATGATGTTTCATTAGGCCCTGTAATTTACACCAAAATAAACATATCAGAAAATAAAGCAAAATAGATTGGCAGAATAGGCACGTAGTCAATTAATAGGAATAAGCCTACTTTATTCATGCTCCTCAACTATCATGGTGGTCTATTTTTCAGCCTTCAACCATGAAGCTGGATAAATCATACTCAACTATCAAACCAGACAAATTACAGAATACCTAAATCTAAAGTAATAGAATAACTAATCAAAATTATTTTTTCCTAAAAATCATACTAAAACTAGTTTTTTTGAAAACACATTTTTCTTTGCCTCATTGAAACAGCCACTTAGAGCACTACCATGAATTTAAACTAACTGCTAAGTCAGGATAAAATAATAGGTTTTGATCTATATTTTGGAGCAAGTTTCCAAAAAAAACAGCAGTGGCAGGCTGGCAGCCATGTCCTTGTTCCACAATAGCATATATAATTGAACCACAATATGGTGCTCTGCAACCTTCCATGGGATACTAAAAATAAGTATACTACAGCAAAAAAAGATTTACCTGATTGAACATCCACTTCAACCCCACAGCGGCCGTACATTCATTTTTAGCAGCACTGCTGAGCCAATCCAGATTGTACAATGTATCCAAAGTTTTTGTGATTGAAGTGATATTACTACGCCTTTCCTTGATAGAGAAAATCTCTCCATGGGAGCTAATGTTCTCGTGACTATTCAATAATGTTTCAATCCATCCACTTCCTGACCTCTGCATTGACAAGATAGCGAAGAATCTAACTGGTGTACATGCACATTCTTTCCTAACAAAGAAATTTAAGAGAGAAAATATCAAGTTACTCGATAACATGGAAAACATAAACTTACAGCCCCAAGTTTATCCTCATTACCTAATGTAAGTACCAGGTGTAGGATAGTGCACATAAGGGATCTCTGTCACTGGAATGTTGGGGTCATGGCAAGGTTTTTCCCTTTCTTTCTCTATCATGCTCGTCTGCTTAAGACCAAGAAGCATCCCATTTTGCTTAAAAGACAGTGAGAAAATGTATACTCCGACAAGTGCAATCAAGGCCAATATAGCTATCCATGACAGGAGAGGGTACCTCCTTGCAGGCTTCGTGCTTATGCTTACTGTATCCTGTAATTGAAATAGTCCAGCTGCTGATTATTAATTGCACGAAGCACCCAAGTACGTCAGTCAAATAGACTTTACTCATTGCAAATAAAAGAAATCAGGGCAGAATGCATAGATGCATTAGAGGCCGTTCAATAGGCGTACTCGCACGGCAGTTCATGTAAAACGCACAGGAAAAAGGAATATTAGTAGGATCACCCAATTATCCTTGCCTTGATGGCAGAGCCGAAATCCTCCACCACCACGGAGCTATTCTTCTCCCTGCCTACATCCTCCATCGGAGAATGCAAACAAAAATCAAAGCACCACCAAATGCAAAAAATCAACCGCAAAAACCCAACATTTCCGAGATTACTCGGACCGAACGGAGACCAGAGAGATGCCTCGACAACAACCAATCCGGGAAGATGGGAGGAGACGGGGGAAGAAAGAGGTGGGTTCTGAGTGAGGAGGTAGCTCGCTTGGACACGAATTTCGCATCTGGGGAGAGAGAAAGTAGGAGGTGGAGAGAGAAAACAGGAGATGGGCGGGTTAGGAAGTAGCTATCTACAGCATGCCACATATATAGGATGAGAGATAGACGAGCGGACGACCTTCGCATGCTAACAACCAGTGAAGTGACGATGCCTTCGCGGTTGTGCGAGAGCCGTCTCCCCGCGAGGCCGCGACGACGAAGATCGGTGGCGGTACCGGCTGCCTGCCACAGCGGACGAGGAGGATGACGTCAGGGGGTAGGAGCGCGAGCGGAACGCCCGGCCGCGCCGTCGAGGTCGGCCAAGCAGGACTTGCCGTAACGCGCCTAGGTCATGCGGCTGCGCGGTCGGCCTCACGAGCGTTGACGGCGGCGCACTGCTGCTGAAATTTTCTGAGTGGAATCGGCTTAAAATAATAAAATAGAGTACTTCGCACAGCGGTATTGAAGCAAGCTTACCTTTAATTTCATTGCTAAAAATAGTTTTCGTTTTTTAATTACAGAGAAAAACGTTTACGTACACATTATGAATACTCCCTCTTAACAACTCTTAAAGAAGAGGTTAACGATAAATTTCTAACCTCACTAGTTTGTGTGAAATAACGCAAGCTTCTTTAACACATGTTCAAATGGAAGCAGTGAATGGTTCAGAGCCGAATTTAGAATTTATCAGTGTTGATTAGTTCTCACTGTCAGACCCATATTGGGGCATTGATCACTCATCTCACAGATCTATTTAAATAAGTCACAACAAAACCAAAATTGGGGCAATTGGTCACCAAATTGTTTTAGGAAGAGGAGCACCAATTTCTTCAACATGTAACCAACAATTGCTACCCATAAAATCCTTGAACCGAAGGGATTCAGTGCAGTGGTATCTCTATGGCTACAGAAATCCCATCCCAATCGTAAATCACTCGCGTAATCAATGTAAGTTTGAACCACTAACCTAACAGTAGATGGATGCGATGCAGTGTGTTCCTCCTTGGCAATCAGAGAGCTGCAGATCCTTCAATTCCGCCAGCCGCCGTAGCTGTGTCTCCGCCGAAGACGCTACGGCCGCCACCGACCGATCTCCACTGAAATCGCTGTCGCCGTTGTCGCTGCCTTCGGTGCCTTCGCCGCCGCCGTCGCCGTCGGGTATCCTCTAAACTGAACTCGTGGGAGTCTTCGCTGTCTGGTTCTCGGTTGTTCGCTGTAGCCTGTACCTGCCGCAACCGCCGGCCGCCGCAGGCCGCAGGCCGCAGCCGTCCCGTCGCATCCGAAATTACGAACTCGCGACAGCCGCCGCGGTGTTGTTCGTACGATAGACACGCGATGGGAATGAAGGTTTCAGACTTTGGTTTGTTCTGGGCTGTGTAGTGGATGTGGTTGTTACTTGTTAGTTCTAGACCTTGGTGACTAGAAGGCCCAGCAAGGCCCACGCAAGACTAGTTACTACATTATACCAATTCTATGGCGACAAATAAGAGTTTCTATTGAATTATTAGTCGGGAAAACGGTTATAAATAAATTAATTTTTGGAAGACTAAGAGCATCTCCAAAAGCATGGCTATCTCACTCTCCAAGCCAAAATTTAGCCAACCATATGAAAAATTGCACTCCAAAAGAGTGGCCAACCGGATGGCCAAGCCATCCGGCTGGCCAAATTGAGCTCTAGGCTGGCCAAATTTGGCCAGCCGAACCGGCTGGCTATTTTGTTGCATGCAGTCACGCAAGAAGGAAACGGCCAGGGAAAAAACCAAAGAAAGGAAGAAAAAAAGAAAAAGAAGGAGAGAAAAAGGAAAAAAGAAAATGAAGAGAAATAAAAATGAAAAAAAGAGAAAATATATTTTTAATTTTTTTTCTAAAATTTGAAAATTTTATAATTTGTAGATTTCTAAGGTTGGAAATTGGGATTTAAAAAGAAATCAAAAATTTTAAAATCTTTTAGGATCTTAAAAGTGAGGAGTAATTTTTTAGAAAGTCGAAAATAGAGAGTCTGTTGGAGTGTGCAACAGATATGAAGAGGAATCTTTTTGGAGAGTTGGCTAAACAGGTAAATTGGAGAGTCAAAAATGGAGAGGCTTTTGGAGATGCTCTAAGAACTATCTTTTCTAAATTTTTGGGATTATAATTAAAAACCAGTCCTCCAAATACTCTAAATGATTTCAAAAATAAAGAATCATTAAAATTAATCCTTTCAAAAGAAACTCCAATTTAGAAACAGATTTCAAAACTAAATTGGAGAGAAACATATTTAAAATGATTTACATCTAAAAAAATCAAAAGAATTATATATGGAGTCAATTTTTAAAATTGTTTGAGGCTTAAGACGCTAAGTCCTCTTTTTCGGTTTTTCTTCAAACCGAACACCTCTTCACCCTGATGCCGTGAGGCTGCGACCGTCTGCTGCTGCTTCGATAGCTTCTGGTGAATCAGAGAGGGAGAGCAACTCCAACCAGTGAAGTTTGGTACACGTGCCACATGATTCCATTGATCATCCAATCATTTAAATTCAGCTCCATCTTCTCTATACACGATTTAGGTACGCTTGTTTCAACTTTAGATTACTGAATTGTTATAATATGTATTTCAAATTTTAATAAACTAACAGATTACAAATATCTTTGTTACAACTCGTGAAAAAAATTGATTGTTATAATCTAAAGCTTCTTAAACAAACAGGATGTTAGGCCCACTTTGGTTGCATTATCAGGCCGCCGCTTTTGCTTCCCAGAATCCATCCAAACAGTTAGATTCTTGAAGCTGTGGTGAAAAGCACTTCTTAAGTAGAACGCGCGGTGTGAATTGTGAGCATTTGGTATTGGACCCCATACAAATTTTAGTTAAACATGTTAGGACAAGAGCCATAAAAATTTTATTTAAACATGTTAGGACGAGAGCACTAGCATGATGGGTGACCTCCGATAAAATCCTCGTGTCAATATTATCATCACTAATAAAATATATATTTGAAACTCTATAAAACAATAAAACAATGAAGTTAGAGGTATTTTAGTCATTTCTAACCTCTCAACCGTCCTACAGCTAACCATAAAGTTATGAACAATTTCTCTAATCAGCAACTGTAGCATTGCAACGGTACTGACCTTGTCTAACGTAATCTTACAAAGTTTTCAAGATGTCTTGTAAGTTTTACAAGTGATCTTGTTTTAGCGGAGCTTAATTTAGAGGGGGGCCTTGATGTGCCAATGAAACTTCTTGTTTACACCATACTACATCATGGACTACCTAGCTTCTATTGAAGATGCCGTCGCAGTGCTATCGGTAACGGTAAGGCCATAGGATGATTCTGTGTCTGACGTGTTCTTCCCGGTGCTTACTCCAGGCTCATTTGGTTGTGGCAACGTGGCATTCTCGCTGGCCAGCATCATCACCACCGTAGACATCAATGGTCTGTTCTTTGGTTCCATTTCTACGCACAAGAGAGCAACATGTATGCATCTCAATACTTCGGCTCTATCAAAAACATCTCCAATTAACTCATCTAGTAATTCCGTGCTCCTGCCTTCTTTCCACACCATCCATGCCTGGAAAGTCATCAACATGGCAATAATATATTGTTATAGGATTCACCGAAGATCAACACCTGTGTCAAATAATCATTGCTTGCACTTACATATCTGAGGAGGTTGAGATCAAGCTCGGGTTCATAAAACCCTCTGTTCCTCCTGCCGCTGACAATCTCTATTACAAGGACGCCAAAGCTGAAGATGTCGGATTTCATAGAAAACACACCGTCCATAGCATACTCTGGGGACATATAGCCACTGAAAACCACCTCAAAAGTCATTGTGTTTTCCCATTTCTGTAAGTAGATGAATACAAACAAATCAAAGTAGAGCAGTACTCACTATGTTCCGATGACCTTTCTAGTGTACGCAGTGGTTCGATCGCCTTCAAACATTCTCGCGATGCCGAAGTCTGCAACTTTAGGTACCATGTTTTTGTCTAACAGCACGTTGCTTGCCTTCAAATCCCTGTGGATGATCCTAAACCTTGAATCTTCGTGTAGATATTGTAGGCCCCGTGCAATCCCTAGAATGATCTCAAACCGTTTGTTCCAACTTAGCAGCTTACGCTTTCCTTCATCTGTAGAATATACCAGATAAAATAAGCATTGTGCATTTGCAATTAGTTGAGCAAACTAGTACTACATAATACCAACGGTTGTTTATATAGATGAACTGACCAAATATGAACGTGTCGAGGCTATTGTTGTGCATGTACTCGTATACGAGTATCCTCTCATTGTCGTATATGCAGCAACCTAGGAGCCTGACAAGGTTTCTGTGCTGAAGCATGGCAGTTAGTTTCACCTCATTCTTGAACTCAACAACCCCCTGTGCTGATCTCTGGGACAACCTCTTCACAGCTACTTCTGTCCCATCCTCAAGTATTCCCTGCTCATTTAATTTGTAATGTGCATTACAGTTTATGGAGAATTACCATCAGAGACACATAAGCTATTGGATTTTTATAGGATTGCTATCTTGCTAAGTTCTAGGGAAAAAAGGTTGTCTTACCAGGTAAACAGGGCCGAATCCGCCTTCGCCGATCTTATTATTTGCGGAGAATTGGTCCGTTGCATCAAAAATCACCCCAATATCAAACAATGGGAGGTCAAGATCCTCTTCAGCATTAGTGTTGTTCTCATCAAACCAATGATCCCTTGCTGGGCTCAACGCAAAATTTTTCCTGGCCCTAAAGGGAAGCTCATCAGTGTCGCTGCGAGTCTCCATAGTATGCCTCTTCCACTTCGTCTTGTTCCTCCAAAAACAGCAGCAGCAGCCAACAAGAAGCATGCTGCAAACAGTCGTGACCACGGCAATCAACACTTTCCTTATGAGGCGACGCCGTTTCTCTGAAATATCCAAGCATTGGTAAACAGATGTTGTGGTTAATTACGAGGAGAGAAGACTAGTTTTTGATAGGAATTAATAGGATCTAAGTCTAATGGATGAACATTTGATTATCCCTCAACTCAAAAGTACACAAATCCCTGGAGTCTGGAGGAGAAACTGCTCTAATAAGCTTTTCCCCAATGCAAAGCAATGAAAATAGAATCAGTCAATCCTCACCTGGGGCTTCCAAGGAGTCGATCTCGGACTGCGCTAGTCGGATGTACAGATACTGCTTGACGCCGGGATTCTTCTTCATGTCTAGCAGATCGACGGTCCACATGACGCACCCGGGGCTGTCTCCGGCGCTAACGTTGGCGGCGGCGTACGCCCTGCAGTTGCAGTTGCCCAGGCACTCGTTCCTGCACTGGTCCAGAGTTATGCCGAGGGACACCGTCGCGTTCGTCGCATCCGGCAGCTTCATCTCGTTCACCCGCCAGAACCCGTCGCCGGCCCCGCAGGTCAGGTTGGTGTTCCTGGCACAACCTTTGGACGAGACCGGGCCGAAGGGCTGTTGCCCCGGTTGCCCCTGAGACTTAAACCCCGGCAGGCAGCTGCACTCCGAGGACTGGTCGACGTTGATGGCGCAGTACATGAACGCCCCGCAAACAGCGTAGTTGTCGCATTGATCTGCCGGGTAGGAATTTCCGCTTTTCCATGAGCCGCTCTCCCACCAGAGTCGCTGCAACTTCTTTGATGTTCCGTCGACGACCAATCGTGCCCGTGATAATGGGTCGGAGATGGAATATTGGTAGTACGTCTCCTCGACGCTCCAGAATACCTTGGGGATGAAGCCCCCTTTGGCCTGCTGGGACTTGAGTTGAGGCACCCCGGTTAGCACCTCCCCGTTCCACGGCCCGCTCGTGTAGATCGGCGTGGATTTGTCAAAGAGGAAGAACTCCGGCAGCCCCCCGGGGACTAGCGCGAATATGCAATCCCCCGGCGAAGGGTCGTCAGTAGGGACTGCCCCCCTACACGATGTGATGTTTCTGATGATGCCGTTCTTGCGGTCCACCCCGAGTTTCATGCCTGGGAGCAGCGTGTCCGTCGGATAGTCGAAGCTCTGCCACACCACGCTCTCAGGAGAGCGGCTCCCGTCGGAGCTCACGACGAAGTTTCCGGAGTCGAGCAGACTAGCGGTGGCCGCACGGGTTATGTTTCCGGATGGCGCCGGGGACGACCACACGGTGGTGTTCTGCCCGTCGATGATGGCAAGGCGGCCGTCGGCAGAGAGCCTGAGTACGCCGGGGGCGTCGACGACAGGTTCCTGGCGATTGGCGACCCACACGACCGTCTGCTGCTCCGTCATGTTAGCGTACCAAATGCCGACGTACCAGCTGCCGCCGCTGCCGCCGCTCGTCCGGCCTTTGAAGAAGCCGAGCTCGAAGATTCCATTGGCCGATACACGTGTCTGATTGCCGCTGATAGACGTGGCCTGGTCGATGCTGTCGTTGCCGATGGCCGGCCAAGAGAAGAAGGCCGTGGCAACCAGGAGGAGGCCGAGATCACGCGTCCTCATGCCTCTCATCATTCTCTCAAAGTCTCAATCTATTCAGTTGGACACTGCACCGATCTCCTTGTGTGCTCTTAACTAGAACATGGCTTCCCTGACTGCAGCCGGCTCGGTTGGTGTCAATGAGAAGATGATTAATCAAGAGCGCGGCACCTAGGCACCTAGCTTCTAAAGTTCTAATCGGTGTGAAAAGAGTATTGAGGGACCAATTCAAATAAAATAACATGTTCGTCTGTTCCTGCCTGGATACTTTACCTGCAACATGTGCAAGAACTAATCAAAATACAGCATTCACACCGTTTACTTCGAGATGATGAGATCTGTTCGGTCCAGTGATTGAAAGTTTCAAGCCATCGTTATCCCGAGTTGGTCAAGTTGCATCGTATTGTACAGAACATGGCGGTTCAGACGCTGAACGCCAATGATCGGTAAAGAGGTCAACGAGAATAAGTCTACGGACGTACTACAATACAAGAAAAGAACTTTTCATCGACTACAATAACTTTCGTCAGTCTTAAAGAGCCATCAAAAATTAAATTAACTTTAGAGCCATCGGAAATTAAATTAACTTCTGTCGGCTTTTTACTGTAACCGACGAGAAAGTTAAAGGGGATCCAACCCCTAACTTCTGTCGGCCCGCAAAATACCACGATAACTTCCGTTAACATGGAACCGACGGAAATTAGCCAATTTCCGTCGAATCGCTTCCGTCGGTTAGATGCTAACAGAAGTTAGGCTTTCACCGATGAAAGTTGACTTCTTCCGTAGCAAAAACCTAACAAAGCCGGAAGTTTGCTGGATTGCCGGATTCCTGTTGCGCTACTCTACCTAATGACGGGCGTGTAGCGTAAACGTAGTACTGGAAACTATCTTTTGCTTAAATTTGCTGCAGGAATCGTGTGGCGCATGTGATAACACGTGCGCGTGATTGAACATCTCAACGCGGACAGGCTAACGAGTGATACCAACAACTAACCAATAGTGCATGAGGAAGATAGTAATATCATATTGACACATTGCCATCAGCAGTCGGTGGAAAGCTTAGTTTAGTAATATTGCCCTTCTATCGTAAAATAAAACCAACCAAATCAACGGTTGACAAACAAAGCATTCTAGTCTTAACGATATGGTCTTATTGACCCGTTGAAATGGCCATATAAGTTCTATCATCAAACCAACTTGTTTTTGTATTTTTAGAAAGTCTACCAAAAATTGCAATTTCGAATAAAAATGGATATTTTTTGGAAGGCATACGTACCCCTGTTTCTGTTGCTTTGGGCTCTTACATTTGAATCCAAGTGGGCTTCGCCTGCTGCGGCTTAATTGAGTAAGCCATGCACCAAGCCCAACAAGACGATTTTTTCCATTTCCAGACATTCTCATCCTGGTTGATCCAAGTAGCTGAATGAGCTATGTAATCATGTTACCAGGCACCCACATCGAAATTCATCTAATTTAAGTTTTCCTGTTAAATCAATAAGCATGTCCTGTTATAAGAGTGGAAATAAATGATGCCAGAATGCCAGATGGATCTGATCGATTTTAACACCAGGTGCTGAGCATGATATTATCTACCATCCAGTTCAGTAATTGTTATTCCATTTAGAGAAAGGGATGATCCATCGTCGGCATCCATTTCGGTTGGAAGCACAATAGAGAGGAAAGCGGGCTGCTTAGGATCAGGTATGATGATGCTTTCGCTAGTAAGCATTGAAATGACATCGTTCATCGTGGGACGATCAGCAGCTTGCTCTTGGACACACATCAGCCCAACATGAACACATCTCAGCACCCTATGCTCAGGATATGCATCACGTGTGGATTGATCAACGAGGTCAGACCATCTGCCTTCTTTCCATAATTCCCAAGCCTGAAAATTTCAGTGTCAGCTATTATATGACACTGTATCAGAAATATCGAGACAGACAGATCTTTTACTGACATGACCAAGGAGGTTAAGAGAGTTCCCACGTCGGTGGGATCCAGCATTTCTTGTTCCACTGATGATCTCCAAAAGTAACACCCCAAAGCTAAACACGTCGGACTTAAAAGAGAAAATGCCTTCCATAGCATACTCAGGAGCCATGTAACCACTGAAAGAATAGTAGTTCAGTAAATTCAATATCCATTTGTCAATGCACGTGCACCTAATGTTCTGTGTATGTGAAAAATGCAAATTTGAAGCAGGCAGTACTTACTATGTCCCAACAACTCTGTTTGTATTAGCTTGAGTTTCTTTAGAGCCAAATATTCTCGCCATGCCAAAATCCGAGATCTTAGGGTTCATATCAATGTCTAACAGAATATTGCTTGCTTTCAAGTCCCTATGAATAATTTTCAGTCTAGAATGCTTGTGAAGATAAAGAAGACCATGAGCTATTCCTTCAATTATTTGTATTCGCTTTGCCCAGTCCAATACTATCCTTCTTGATTTTTCTTTAAGAAGAGGCAACAACGTAGTTATTTTAAGAAAGCTATTGGGGTGGGGCAGGGCATGGGATGAAGAAGAGCTATTAAGAAAGGAAGAGGGAGCTGGGAGCATACCAAAAAGGAAGAAATCCAAGCTTTTATTTGGCATGTACTCATATATAAGTATCTTTTCTTCCCCTTGAATGCAGCAACCTAAGAGCCTGACCAAATTTACATGTTGAAGCTTGGCTATTAGCAGGACCTCATTCTTAAACTCAACTAACCCTTGCCCCGAATTTGTTGCAAGCCTCTTGACAGCAATATCCTGCCCATTTTGTAAGTTGCCCTGGATAATGGTTTCAAAAGGGTCGAATCTTAGAGACAACAGGTTTATCTTAAAAAGATTGAGTAAATTTCACAAAACCCCAGGTTTTGGGACATAGTTAACACAAACAAATCATTCCTAAATCCTAACTCTATTTTATTAGACGTGTTTACAGAACTCAATTCTATTATCTGAGTGCATGGTGAAAATTGCCTTATATGCAGTATGCTTGGCTTTTACTCTTTCAGAGAGAGAAACAAATCTAAGCCACCAAACCTCAGGTTAGCTTCTCTGACATTATCAATGTCTACTAAAAGTAGTGATGTTGCAACAGGGTTTACTTGATGTGCCTTGTCAAGCATAGTTTGGTTATCCATTTGAACATTTCAATGTGCGAGATAACACAAAAGAAATCCAGAAAGAGGTAGTTCATTCAGTCATATCTGTCTAGTGTCTACCCTGATAAAAAAGAACTCTTGTTTGGAATGATATATTCCTCTCCTCTTTTTTCTCCCCATTTCTCAGATAAACTATAAAGGAAGACTTCTAAATTTTATCAAATTGTGTTAGACTGATAGGTGCCTCCACTACAGTTACTTGATAAAACCAAATATGCAGATGTGGATAAAAAGGCCTAGGAATGATTTTCACCTTCTGCATGCTACCAAACAAGTCAGATGCTATGAAGTTGAAGAAAAGGCTAACCTTATACACAGGACCAAACCCCCCCTCTCCAAGCTTGTTTTGCTCAGAAAAGTTGTTGGTGGAATTTGCTAATTGGGAGAATGAAAACAACACAAAATGAGAACCTGCTTCTTCACTCTCCCAAAGTTTGATTGCACTGTCCGTATCCAGAGTCATCAAGGAGTGGTGAGCATGTATTTTTTCTTTACCTGATTCATAATAATAAAATAATCCTCTCCATGTCAAACCTACTGTGCATAGTTATTGCATGCAATTTTTTCATCTGTTTGCAGTTATGATGAGTTATTATTGGTACCTTTTCTTTGATGTCGTCTTCTCCAAAGAATAAAGGAAAGGGAGCAAAAGAAAAGAAGTGCAAAGAATGGAATCACACCCGCCATCCAAACCAATTTATGACCTAAGCATAAAGAAAAATATGGTCACTTGATTCCATATCATATATTTCTAATTTCCATTCCCATTTGAGATCGAACAATTCTACTAGCAGATAACTAAGTTTACAAAAATACTTGTATGATCTTACTACAAATTTATTTCTTACCTGAGCTTCGTCCAGATTCTAATTCTGATGGAGCCAGACGAAGGCATAGAGTTCCTGCACCATCAACATCATAACCATCCTGCAAGTTCATAAGATCACCATACCACAAGCTGCAGCCATCCAATTGTGAATAAGCATAAGCTGTACAAGAAGAACAGTTTAGCAAACATGCCAGTTTACACTCTCTAAGACTCGTAACAGGGAGCTTGTTTCTATTATCAGGAAGTCGCACATTAGGAATATCAAGGAACTCATCGCTGCTACATTGCAGTTTGACCTGCCTGCTGCAGCCTCCCCTGAAATAGCCATTAGAATATGCTACTATGTCTTGTGGCACAAATCCTCTTGTACACGCACAGTTGGGTATTGCATTGTTATTGCATACACTAAAAGCTCCACATATGTTAGGAATTTCACAAGTACTTTGTTGTTTCCATAACAAAATCCACGACTGTGCTAGAGAATCAAACTGCATGATGCTCAATGACCCAATTGAATTCAACACAATCTTTGTCATCCTATCAAATGGGTTGGGAGAATATGTGCAATTGATGTCATTGGTAAAATTACTACACTTGAAGAAAATTGGGATGGTTGTAAAAAATTTTAATTGTGGGATGAGAGAGAACATGTCTCCATTCCAGCGTCCACTGGTCCAAAACATATTCCCTCTCCACCAGATAAAGAATTGTGACAGACCAGCAGGGTCCATTCCAAGAGTGTAGTCCCCCATCGCTGGGTCATCATTGCTCCGCCATGAAATGAGCGACCGGTTTGTTGTCCTGAGCCCAATATTCATTTCAGGAAGCCATGTATCAGTAGGAGAGTCAAAACTCTGCCATGTATACCTTGATGGGTTAGCCATGCTGCTCAGGACAAGATTACCAGAGTCCAGGATTGTGGCTTTCATATCTTTGGCTCCTTTTCCATAGGCCACTGTGAATGATCTGCCTCCTTGTGCAACTACCAGGTTTCCATTACTGTCAAACATAAGAACTCCTGAAGCATTTAATAGTGGATCGTTCCTGTTACCAACCCATACAACTGTTCTATTTCCTAGGTTGTTATGCCATATACCAACATATCGGCGGCTTGAAGCTCCAGGGCTAAAGAAGCCAAGTACAAATAATTTTTTCATCGATACTATGGTCTGCCCATCTGAAAGTGATTCATTTGCAGAGATGCTGTCCATTCCTAAACATCTTGTTAACCACAAAGATATAATCAACAGAGTAACAACTTTCCTGGAGGATCTCTTTGTCCACATGATGGCTGCGTTCAAGACCCAAGAAGTTAGTTTGAATCAAAATAAGTTGTATTGCAAACACAGTTTGGCAACAGAAAAACACAACTAAAGTAGGGATTGAAATAAAGCAATAAGCAAAGAATACAAGCATATTCACATACCTCTAGATTCGTCTGAAGGACAGATTGGAAACAAAGCAAGGAACCAGAATATTTCATGTGCCCCAGTTCCTTAAAATAAAAGAACCTGATATACCTATGAGGGACTTCTCTGGACAATCTTACCGTGAGAGCTGTGAGCTGTCCGTGTGATATTCACATAGTTTTAGTTGAAGACTTGAAGTCAACACTTTGCAAGGAAGCTAATCTATGACAAGGAATTAAACACTGTTAATTGTTTGAACAAATGCTGTTTGTTGACTATATCAAGACGGATGTAGTTCTTGTGGCCCAACAGCTGGATTTTTGACCACGTGACTGCTTCCTATAACCAAATGGGTGGACTAATTTTGGACTTGTCTCATCAGCGTAGTGGCACCATCAAGCCATCACTATCTACAACAGTATGCTACCTACAACTAAAAAATATAGAAAGTTTGGGAAAATCTACATATACAATACGAATGGGAGAATAATTGAATTCCAACTTCAGTCTTCCCCAAGACCCCAACTCCATATTTTTGTACGACCTGTCTTCTCCTTCCATCAATCCAATCCCTCTTCATCGCCCAGATCCGTAACCACGATTTTAGTTGCGAGGACGGAGTCCCAGGTTCGATCTGCAGTGATACACTAAGAGCAACTCACCAAAACAAACCATTCGCATGCATCAGCCGTGGGAACAATGCGATACGAAACCGAAATGATGCTAATAGGACATCACTAGGTCCTAAGAGTGAGGACATCACCTCACCTGCGCTTCCTCCTCCTCCTCATCTCCTACGCCTCCGCCGCCGCCGACGAGCCGTGGCGGAGCAGGTGCCAGGAGAGGGCCGCGTTTGGTGCTTCCCCCATCGGGCACCGGCTGGACCTGTGATGAGATAGTAACCAATCCGAATCCGGACCCGGCGAAGAGTACTGGGCTCACAAATATATAGCCCAACACTGTCGGTTTTGGCCTGCTAAACACACACACGTCAGCACGCTTCATCGGCTAGCCATTTTGGCGACGGCCACATGGGCCTCATCACGAGCGTTTTATATTCTACTAATGTCTATGCTTTGCAACACAACTTTATTTTATAATAGGATTTTTATATAAACTGTACATCCATGCGTAAAATAAATTAAAAAACTTAAATGCAAAAATATATTTTTCTTTTCTTTTTTCTTATATGTTTTCCTTCTTTCTCTCTCGTGTGCAGGTAGTTGCTGCCTTGCGTGCGCCGTTGCTTCGTGCATGCAGGGTGCTCCGGCGGGCCGGTGGTTTTCACTAAGGGCTGGTTTGGGAGCCCATAATCTCGGCCCATTCCCTGGGGATAGGCCGAGATTTTGAACTAAAATCCCAGCCCATCCCCAGGGAATGGGCCGGGATTATGGGCTCCCAAACCAGCCCTAAGTGGGGCGGTTTTGCATGGGGTGTGAGAAGATGCATACGGGTTTGAGAACGGAATCCGTGGAGCATCTAGCCGTTTTATATTATTTAAGATTTTTATTCAAAAATATATTTCGTCTCTCTACAAAAATTGCAAACCTATTTCATCTAGTGAATGAGCACTGCAAAATCTCTACTATTATAAAGCGGCTAGTTTTCTGTTCCTCCATCCGCAAGCCCCGTACTGCCTTCCCATTTCCCACAAAAAACCAATCAAAACTTATACCCTATAAAAACCGGTGCCCCTAACCACCCGGCCGGAGCGTGCGCCTGCAACCATCCGAGTGTGCCGCCCACCCTCCCTGCAGCGCGCGCAACAAGCGCTTGGCTGTGTGAGAAAAAAAGAAGAAAAGAGGAAAAAGAAAAAAAGAAGAAAAAGAAGAAAAAAGGAAAAAGAATAAAAAATAAAAAACAAGAAAAAAACTGTATTTATATTTCAGTATTTTAATTTATATTTTGCACGGAAGTAAAAACCCTTAGATTTCTGAAAAAATCATATAGAAACATGAATTTTGTGCAAAAAAATTATTATAAAATAAGATTCTGTTGCAAAGCACAGGCCTCTGACTAGTTTACAGAAAAGTTAGCAGTGAATAATGCACTCTAGCCATGTCAACCCACCTGTCGACTTTTAAGATGTCGACAAGTCATGTCGTTTATTCAAATAGCGATAGGACATGCTAACTTTTGTATCAATTTTGCGGTAAGGTGTTCGTGCAAACGCCTTTCCAGTTTCCGCTGGACATCAAAAAACATTTGACGGTGTCGAAAAGTTGAGTCCATGGTACGACGACAAACGAGAAGTTTCCGGTCTTTTCTCGAGGATAAGCGATGGGAAAGCTTGAGGAGTCTTTTCCAGCCTAGTTTGCTTCGTCGAGGAGAAAGCCCGCGGAAGAAGCAACCGGAAAATATCAGCTAAACTACCGTCCTCGTAGTCGTACTGTATGTCTTCGATCAGTTCGTACGTGTGAGCTGGATAAAGAGACGGAAAAGGGAAAAGCGTACATATCTGATATCTGTACTGTACTCTGGACAAGAGTCCAGACGTACGTACGCTACAGGTTTCGTCTACCCGAAGAGCCTCCGTTTACTCGTTCACCATCTCCTTGAAGAAAAATACGAATTCACTGATCTGTTTGTCATGTTGTGAGAAATGAGAATATATACGTCTCCAGTTGCAAACCGGCAAGCAATGTAACGGCCGTAAATCCGGCACGGAATTTCCTGGGGGGGCGACTGGAGTCTAAAGATGACCATGTCTGAATGCGGCATTGTCGGTTCAGATTCATTACTCCGTTCTTATCTTGGGAGACTGGAATCATC
This sequence comes from Zizania palustris, assembly GCA_019279435.1. Lineage (NCBI taxonomy): Eukaryota > Viridiplantae > Streptophyta > Magnoliopsida > Poales > Poaceae > Zizania > Zizania palustris. The sequence goes on from JAAALK010000288.1 coordinate 88,780,373, forward strand.
GTCCATTCATCCATAAGCTTCATTCATAGATCATACTCCGAGGTGTCAAGCGCTAACCATATGATATCATAGTCTCCATAAGCTAGACGATATGATCCAGGAGTTAACCAAAGCATAAACATAGCAGCAGCATATATAGCAGGACTGACAAATTGGTCCCACACGCGACACCGGCCAAGTTGACGTGAGCTTCCTTTTCGTACACGCGCTTCCGATTTGCCGTTCTAATCCATTTCTTAATCCGTACGACCCCCAAAGTAAATGCTGCTAAATAAATAAGCCTGACTCGTTCAAGCAAACGGTATTGGAGAAGCAGAGAAGCATGCATTGCTTCTGTTTCTTCGCAGAAACCAGGCAAAAACCGTCGGAGGCAGCAACTGCCCAAAGATAGCCCGGCCGGGAGCCTGCAATTGCCTGTACTTTGGCTGGCATGCATGGCGAGACTGCTTCCAAGAACCTCATGGAGTCATGGACTCCCCCATCTTCTTCTCTATTTAAGCACCCGGCCACTGTTAGTTCTCCTCTCCATTCTCCAACAAGGCAGAAACCACTGTCATTCTTTGATCGATCTTTCGTTCTTGTCAGTGGTCGTATCTATCGTCGCCGGCGGGAGTTGAGGGAGACATGGGCTCCGCCTTGCAGTTCGAGGACTTCCTGCCGTCGATGGCGAGGAAGCTCGGCGTGGAGGGGCTGATCGAGGAGCTCTGCAAGGGGTTCCAGCTGCTGATGGACCCCGGGGCCGGCAAGATCACCTTCCAGAGCCTGAGGAGGAACGCCGCCAGGCTGGGGCTCGGCGAGCTCCGGGACGACGAGCTCTCGGAGATGATGAGGGAGGGGGACCTCGACGGGGACGGCGCGCTGGACCAGATGGAGTTCTGCATCCTCATGGTCAGACTCAGCCCTGAGCTGATGCTGGATGAGTCGTATAGAGCGTTCCAGTGTTGATGCAGTCTGATTTTTTTTTCATTTCTTTTTGAGAGGATGCAATCTGATTGATACTACCCATTAGTTGAACTCGCAATTGCGTGATAGGCATTAATCGCTGGCGTAATCTGTTTACCATTTTAAGCCGTAAATTAAGTAACAATGGCTGGTGCTTAGTACTACTACTACGAATTATTCTTGTGCACAAAAGAATTGGAAATTATTGGGTTGATTCACATTTGCTCCAGTTAAAACAATGGAAGGTATTGCAAGTATATTTCCCAATCAGAGATTCTTTTGTACAGAATTCAGTGCGCTGAGATTGCAACCATAGAAAAGAATGAGACAATGAAGCAGTAACTGTGAGTTTGTAAATGGAATCCATAAATTTCAAATAGGCTAATTGTGTGTAGAACACTGTTATGGTTCTTGAAGGACCGATACGGCCTTTTGCCATGCAGCATCTGACGGCTCTTGTTGGTGGATGAAAATATCGGACGGATGAAGTTTTATCGCTGACCTGAATTGGCTATTATGCAAGGAATCCCAGCAGGATCCACTAAAACAGTGTGCATTTTTCCACCAAATGAAGCAGCACAACAGTTTGACCGCTCATGCTGCTCCCAGTATTAACATTTGGACTTGCAGTCACCATAGAGTGCAAATGAGTACATCAATAGGGCTTATTCAGAATTAAGGCATATATGGTGATGTGCTCGTTATTCAGACGGCAGAGATTTTTTCCAAGTAGTGTGCAGATGTGTATAGGACAACAAAAAATTGGTTTCCTCGGAAGGAACAAACATACAAAGCTTCACCTCGTACACACATCGCCACAAGTGTGTCAAATACTCATATGTCCCACCCAACTTAGTTTACGTGGCATTTCCCACGCTGTTATGAAAGTTCTACTGAATTACCACAGAGCTCACCAATCTCTTTCTCGAGAAGTTGAACAAGATTAGCTCCTGTCCGTCTGTATATCCAACCTTTTGTTGATGCATCCCAGTCGAACCTAGAAGGCCCACTGCGAACAAAAGTAGACAGCTCGTAAGAAGAATCAAGATGAGCCACAACTTACAAGCGCAGACCGGATAACTTCTAGGAATTATTAGTTCTTAGTTCTTACGTAGGGCTGGTTATCGAGTAAAGTCTGAGTTCTGTTTGAAATTAACTCGTTTTGACCTATTATCATTTTGTTAATAGCTTAGAGGGAGTTACAGAATTGAGTTGATGGACCGACCTGTGCATAAATGAGTTTTATTTGAAACTTACTCATTTCAACTATGAACAGAAAATGAGCGTATTATAAGCAATTCTGAATTCTGAACTGAACTCACTTAACTAGATTTTGTTTGCCAGCCTATTCTTACACATACCAGATGTTCAAAAATACTAGTGTGTACATCCTGGATACTAATTTAAACCGTCCTTGAGAATTATCAGCGTATATAACATAATAGTGAGTTTTAACTTATAAATACGTGCATGTGACCGATAAGATGGTAATATGTAAATTAGGATAGCTTAAAAATAAAAATGAAACAAAAGGAATAATGCATAAAATCAAGCAACTAAATAAGATAATGGTAAGTGGTAGCATACCTCACAGGCGAGGATAGCCAAATTTGTCTATTTGGTGCTTGTTTGTTTACAACATATGTCCCCAACTCCCCTAGCCTCAGTGTTAAAACTTGATTCTGAAATGTCAATGAAAAAGTTGGAACATTATCAAACAATCTAGTTCATTAGTAACACATATGTCAGCATCGAATCCCAAGACAATTCATTGCAACTAACCCCATAATCTATGTCAAAGCCATCCATCTGAAGAGAGTCGCCATATTCCTAAAATAGAGTCACAAAATACAACATTGGCCAGATATGTTGATTTAAGTGATATGTTAGTAGTGAAGCTTCTATTCGGTGCAAAAAAATGGCTTCAACATATAGGATCTGTTACCTCAAGTTTTTCAAGCAGGCCCTGTATCGTCTCATCTGCTAATTTATGATATTCATCCTCTGGCAGTATTGACCTGCCAAATATACACAATCGACAATCAAAAACAATCCGATAACATGGCAACACATGCAAAACAACATTACAAAGCAAAATTAAACTATGTATCAACTATCAAACACCAAAGGAAGCTCAAATTTCGCGCTGAACCACTCCAAGCATAGTATATGGCTGTGCAGAAAATGCGCATTTCAGTGTTTCCACGCACTATTTCAGTGTGTTTCCGTGCACTTTTCTGTGATTTCAGCCACTATAGTCCAATGATCGCAACGATTTGGACACAATGTACTGTGTTTGATGGTCGGATTTGGAATATAGTAGCCTCCTTAATACATTTTTTACGAATTCATCCATATCTCACGCATCAATACTCCTAGAAAACTAAAAACAAACGCACAAACACTGGGAGCAACAAGGGGCTAATACCACAGGAACGGCAAACCACACCTGTAGCCCACGGCGGACGGTCCAGGCGCATCACCGGCGGACTGCTCCACCTGACGCGTCGACGAGAGGGCTCTCGAAGATAGGAACATCCCCCACGGCCCCACGCCCGAATCCTGCGCGGCGGCGGCGTGAGAGGTCGAGGTGGAGATCTCCAGGAGGGGAGACAACGACACGAGTACGGGAACGCGAGACCTCAGCCGCCTCGCCGCCGTGAGGCCGACGAAAAGCTTCCGCGACGCCATCGCCGCCGGCTCGCCGCTGAAGCTGGGACGAGGAGGATGCGTTACAACCCACCGGGTCCGGGTCCGGGTCCGGCCGAGGATGCGGCGAGGCCGTCTCTCTCTACAGTCTACAAGGCAAATTGCGTTTGGGCCTTGTTTGGGCCAGAGGCTCAGAATGCCTAGAAAAAATGACGCTTTTCTGTACGGTGACGGTCACCGTGATTACAGGTCGGTGACCGAACCGGCCCATTTCTCTACAGCCCATTTGTCCAATGGGCCGATTCTAACGTGATTCGATTAGATGTTTACCTTTGTTTTGTTTTTGCGAGTAAGATTGTTTGGGCCGTAGCCCATCATAGTAACCTTGTGTTATCTCCTATTCTCCTTGGCTGAGCTCGTGCACTGAAAAGGGAATCGATTTCTGTCCATGCAATGTTCAGCGAGACACTTTTGAGGGCCATTTGTGTAGAAAGAACCACAGCTCTTTAGTCAACTTCACTTCTACATTTTCTTTTTTGTTTAGTTTTTGTTTGGAATCCGTAACTGCTTTCTACGAGACATGTACTAGCCTTCTACACCCTACTACAGTTGTACATTTGATCGGAACAAGTAGCGCCGGCCAGATTTTTACTGGAGGATTGACGAGGGAAGTACGTACCATAGCAGATATGCAAACTTAGCAGAGCCAAAGCGTAAAGCCGAGCGGTGACCCAACAAGAACACAGGAAGAGCATCCCCTACCTGTGATTTGAGAACATTTCAGTCTCACGCTTTTGTATTATATTGTCATCTCTCGTAATAATGCATATTCGATTGTCTGACTCAGAATCAATGTGATAGAATATCAAATCTACAGGAACAGGTAACGTGGTAAAATGGTTAGCTAGGCAACATTACCAAATGGCAAGTGCCAGTAGTGATTTGGGTTGGTCACAGGTGAGCAGCATATGCTCACCTGAGCATGATGCCATTTCCACGCACCAAGCATCAGTGGAGCAATAGGACGGAGTGAATGTGAAGCTGCAGAGCATATTCATTCCTAGGGATTGATATCTCATCTTTATGCATTTGGCATGCATGTCAACCACGAGAAGATTCTGATCACAAGGGAACACTGAACACATCAACTTTTTATTGTGGGTTCCTTTGCCCCAGGAATCCAGGCTAACCAATATATATCCTACTCAATACTCATGCTGTTCAGTTCCCCTATCTGTTTTTGTCCCCTCCATAAGACTGGAGTAAGAAGCAATCTATTAGCACTGTATCAATCATGCTGCCTCTCTGATGAAGCATCGAGCAGGTTCTAGAATCTCTAATCACAGTTCCTGTCTAACCCATCGATCACCCGCCAGCACCAAACTTTGGTCAGATTAGCTGTATTGTCTGCGAGGAGTTGCTCGGAATCAGCAGCAGCGAGCCTGATGAAAATGCAGCAATCTTGTTCAGTTACGCGCACAGGGGGGGTTAGTGGGCTATAGTGCTACACGCTTGCACGGTGTGAACCGGCGGCAAAGCAGAGCGCGCACAACGAGTCCGGAAGGGTCGGTGCGTCTCCCCCACGTCCGGCAAAGCACGTCATTGACTCACCGACGATGATCGTCTGACCAGATCATGTCAAAGTGGCACCAGAGCTGCAATCCGATGGCACTGGTTATCAAAATAGATCAATTATAAAACTAAGTATATAAATAAGAGCTATTTCGCTATTAAACATAATTAATTTATTATTAACACATATATTCTGTATCATCACATTGTCAAATCATATTTACTAAATCGTTTGTGTCTCCTGTGTGTAAATGGGGCAAAACTGTGTCACTAAAGGTTATTGTTAGCAGATGCGGTATCTTACGCCTCATGTTTTGTTGGTTGTCCCCGACGTGAACACTTTAGTCGCTGCTTTCCGGTAAAAACCGGGTTCCCATGAATTGGGATAACCCTTTTTTAAAAATTAAACTAATTATATTTAATAGATTCGTATTTCAAATTAGTTCTCGATTATAAACTTAGTTTTATAATTAATCTATGCTGATTATTACTTAAATATCTAATAAACAAGACTAAACTTTAAATTAATGTACACCTTTTTGTTTTTGTTTTTTATAAGACTGCACTAGTTTACATGATTGGGACGCCATCATGCTAGCCAGTCAGCCAGAGGAGCAGAGCGACGTGTACAACAAGTTATTCGGTTATTCGTCCCCAAAATGACCGCACAGTGGCAGAGGACGTCGCTCGAGTCTAGCCCCTTCTCTTTCTCTTTGAAAGGAAAACCCCACTCCCCACCAGGCCGCCACCACCATCAAACCGGCCACCACCGCCGAGAAATTCCAAGCGGAGGAGGAGAAGCCTAACTAGCAGCAGGAGGAGGAAGAGTGGGAGTGAATCGGTGGGTCCCTTCGGGAAGTCCATCCCCATGGCGGCCAACCCCTCCTCAGCGTCGGCAGTCGGCGGCGACGTGTCGGCCTCATCACCCACTCTTCCGCCGGTGCGCCTCGCCGGGGTGCAGCCGGCGCCGGCGGCGATCCACCCCTCGTCGCCGCGATTCTTCTTCTCCTCGCTCGCCGGCACCAACTCGTCCCCGCACCGGCGCATCGCCATCGCCGTCGACCTCTCTGATGAGTCCGCCTACGCGGTCCAGTGGGCCGTGCAGAACTACCTCCGCCCGGGGGACGCCGTCGTGCTCCTCCACGTGCGGCCTACCTCGGTGCTCTACGGCGCCGACTGGGGTTCTATCCCTGTTTCCGTCTCTGACGACGCCGACGGGGAGGGCGCATCCGCGGCTTCCGCGGAGGAGCTGCAGAAGAAGCGGGAGGAGGACTTCGATGCGTTCACGTCGACCAAGGCGCAGGACCTGGCGCAGCCGCTGGTGGACGCTCAGATCCCTTTTAAGATCCACGTCGTCAAGGATCACGACATGAAGGAGCGCCTCTGCCTTGAGGCAGAGCGCCTCGGCTTGTCCGCTATGATCATGGGAAGCCGCGGCTTTGGTGCCTCGCGGAAGGGCGGCAAAGGGAGGCTTGGGAGTGTTAGTGATTATTGCGTGCATCACTGTGTGTGCCCGGTTGTGGTTGTTCGTTACCCCGATGATGCTGCAGGTGCCGATGGGGAGGCAGCAGGGACAACAGATGAGCTGCACACTGTGCCTGAAGATGAGCCTGTGTATCACGATGCGCCTGAGGTGCAGAAAGGTCTGCCCTTTTATTCTGCTCAATCCCACAGCTTCTAACTGTGGTATGCTGATCTATTAGTTACCATGAATTGTTCATTGGAATGATTTAGTATAGACTCGATTGATGGCATAATAGAATATTAGAAGAACCATTAATGTTGTAACAATTAATTCAGTAAGAAGCTTTCTGTAGCAACTAGCAAATGCGTAAAAGCTGTGTTATTTCATCTAAAACTGTAATGGTGATGTCAATCCCAACAACATAATCTTATTGACTGCATGGTTTGATCTCGTTTTGACTACCCACTTTAGTTTTTTAATGAACTGTTGTGAACTATTGGAAGACATGGAATGGTGAATCTTGTTGGTGCAGAGTTGTGTGTGAACAAAAAGATGTAATGAGAAATCAATAAAGGTATATGGAACTATAACGTGGATTCCTTTCCAGTACAAACCTTGTATGTTTGTACTGACAATTGAATTTAGCACAATTGTCTTGCTATGCATTATACTTATTCAGTTAAATTTTATTCAGATATGAAGAGAGCATGGTAAATTCATCATTTAAATTCTAGCGTACACTTTCTCTACCGTACGGATGAGGTGCTAGAAATTTGTAGTGGTAAATTCAAATAGGTTGGCGATGCTTATCCAAATTGAATTTAATATAAAGGGGATCGGGGAATTTTGCATTATGGGACATGTTCAATTGCTCTGGAAAAGGTTATTTACTTTGCAATATCACTAAAGTAACTCAAGTTAATTTATATAATTAAAGTTAGAACTCCCTGATGTGTGCCCCTCCTTCAATTATTCAGCATACGGTACTTTTTAATACAAAGGACAAAATATTTCTTTCAAAAGTCTAATCAACCACATCGTTGACTCTTTTTTGAAGTAGAAATTTATTTTGTTGTTACCTGCAAGGCAGATCATTTCCAACTTAAGAGTGGTTGCTGTTACTGTTAGAAAAGGTTTATTTTAGGTTGATCTATAGCCAGGATCATGGTTTGATTTGGAAACTTAACAGACATGTTTTTCCCTATGAAAATATCTCATTGTTTTCCTACTCTAGTCCTTTGAACCTCTCATGGCACATTCATTTGAGCTGTTTCTTTTTTAGTACCAGTTTAATTTCCTCTCCTTCTGTATTCTGATACTTATGACCTTATCAGGAATAGGATCGTCATTTCTGTTACTGCCTTGAGAATTGGGATCATCTGTTGCTTCTATCCACATCTCATGTATTACGTTTACCTAGCTGCATTGGCTAACATCATTTTTAAACTGCTGTAATCATCCAGTTGTAATCATTATCCACATATTATTGATTTGTAACATTGTGATTCATTTCAAGTGACCTCATATCAGCCTAGTTACGAATGGTTTGTTTCATAACCTAGAACAACTTCTGGTCTTTCTAATTTTCATGTGGTTGGCTGGTTGATGGAAAAAATGATCCTGGGACTAGGAGGCTATTTAGTTCATGGCAGTTAGCACTTTTGTTTGCTTGTCACTGCGAGCTGACAAATGCACCAACATGTGACAATAACTATAGGGAGTAGCAGAAAAAGATGGCAATAAACCATAAAGTCCATATAACGTGACATTTCCCCTATTCATTTGAATTGTAGGTTGTGTGCTTAGTACTTAGGGCTGAGCTAGATGTGGCCTAACAGCTTCTTAGTTCTGGCAACTTACTGATTCATTGGGGATTCTGACATTCACATAAAGCTTTGGCTCTTGTAAACATTAGTTTACTTCAACAAATCAAGGTGTCTTGTTGTCCTTGTCACAACAATCTGCAGCAGTGTTTTTTGTGTATCTCTTGAATATTGGGGTTGCTGGAAAATATGTTCATTCTGCGGAATGCTAGTGCTAATGATCAGTAACTTGCTAGGTCACTTTCTTATTGTCTTACCCTAGGATTAATATACGTGCCTTTACTCTTTCTGTTTCTGGTCTTTGTTTGACAATCTCATTTAAAGGCTTGTATGTTAATGCACCTATCTGACACACATTTTGAGTGGCTTCCTTATATGTCAAATGTGCTTGTTTATTTTGAATCTCTTAAATTCCATGCAATCATATGTCACCTGCTGCCTACTTTTGTGTTGGAGAAAATGGTTTGTGAGCATACATTGCTGCTGGAATTGATTCCTCTGTTTTGGTTCACTGCAGAAAACTGAGGCAATGCATCTGGAGCGCAAGGAAAACATGAGGCTTGCCCTGAGGCGATATTTGTATTTGAACAATGCAACTGTTTATTTGTTGTTTCTGTATCCACTGCATATCATAAACTGGGTTGACCAGCAGTCAGCTTTGCATTCCGAGTTAAGTGTCAGACTCTTAGATCGTTGGAGTATTTGTTGGTGTGCTTTGTGAACTGATACTCAAGTACTCAACAGTACACTGTTCCCGTGGTGTGTTTTGTTGGTCTCCTGATGAATCCCTGTTGTTTCCTCTCTCTCTCTCTCTCTCTCTCTAAAAAAAACCCTGTCCCTTTAACCTGTATGAGGTATCATTATCATCTGCCCTAAGCTTGGTTCTGAATTGGATATTTGGCACTCTAAAAAAAATGACACCTCTTCAAATACCACTTTCTTTCATTGCAATCAATTTGTTGCCACTATTATCACGAGGCGACTATGTTTTTGCCACTTTGCAGACAGCATGCGTCAACTCACCTGCCCACATCAGCATCAAATGCCATGTCAGTTTCCATTCATCTCTCAACTGTAGGCAACCTTACCGACCTCCTCTCCCTCAACTCCGACTTGCTCCTTGACGTGCCGCCGCCCGAGCCACTCCTAAATCCTAGTCCTAGATGCGTCAAGTGTCGCCACCCCTCAAATGCTCCAAGGCACACCGTCGTCATGCACCGCTACTAGGCACGTTGAGCGTGCCATCCCGCGTTGCCGCTCGCGCCACTCCAAAGTGTGTCGAGTGTCGCCGCCCTATGTCGCTTCTAAGCGCGCCGACGCCAGGCGCCACTTCCAGGCGCATTGAGCGTGCCACCCCATGATGCTCCAGTGTGCCGCTGCCCCGCCCCGCTCCCAGGCGTGTCGAGCGTGCCACCTCGCGCGCCGCTGCCAAACGTGTAGAGTGTGCCACCTCGTACCACTCCTGGTGCGTCGCTCACAGGCTCGTCGTCGTCGAGCGTTGGAGAGTGTGGCGGCCAAAATGGGCCCACGCGTAGGCTGTTATCAGCGAGGTGAGGGAGAGGAGGCCGATGAGGTCATTTGAGATCCGTTGGCCTCATCGATTGCAGAGAGAAGGCAGTCCCTCAGCGCTGTTCGATTTCAATCGGACGGGCGCACGAGGGGAGCTTCGCACTGGTAGGACTCACTTCGCAGGAGGTTTCGGAGAGAGCAAAGGGGGCTTCGCACCGTCCGATCAAGATCGGACGGCTGCGGAGTCCAACTGCCCTCTGCAGTCAGCCCTCCGACTGCAGAGGAGCATGTGAGTGGCAACAAAAATGCCACTCTGAGTCGCTGATATGTGGGGTCATTTGAGTCACTAACATGTGGTCCATTAATTGACACATGTTAAGAGTGGCAAATAGTTAAATTATCCCTCCCGATGAGGTTGGTCGGAGTTTGAGGGATGAATGGAAGCTGATATGTCATTTGATGCTGACGTGGACATGTGAGTTGGCTCAGACCGGCTGCAAAGTGGTAAAAACTTAGGGTCTTTGAATTATAACAATCTAGTTTATAGAAAAAGATTCGATTCCACCAATTTACTGATTTGTTATAATATGCACTCTAGACCATAACACGTTAACATAATAAGTTGTCATATTTATTTTAATTTATAAAAAAGATAAATTATTACAATCCAAGTTGAAACAAACTAGACTTAAATCTAATGAAAATAATAACATTTGAAAAGTGTCGATCTTAACGAATTAGTTAAATTTCCGTTCGGCTACCTCAACTCAACCGTTCAACCCTGCGGGATTTAAACCCTCGTCCGTACAGGCCGGGGTAGGCCGAAGCAGCAGTCGCCGGCTTGCCGCGAGAACGATAGCCGGAGAGCTACTGAGCGGGGCTCGCCATGGACGAGGGACTGGTGTCTGTGGACAAGTTCAGCGGCGGCAGCCAGGTCTACTTCCTGACTCACCTCCACCGGGACCACACCCGCGGCCTCGATGCGGCGGGCGGGTGGCGCCACGGCCCGCTCTACTGCTCCCCCGTCACGGCGCGCCTCCTCCCCACCCGCTTCCCCGACTTCGACGCCTCCCTCCTCCGCCCCCTCGCGGGCGGCGCCTCTGCCTCCCTCTCCCTCTCCTCCCCCTCCACCGGCCGCTCCGTCTCCATCGTCGTCACCGCAATTCCCGCCCTCCATTGCCCCGGTGCCAACCCAACCTATCGAACCCCCTCCCAGTTCGACCGCCCCCATTCTGTTCTACTCCCCTCCGGTGCTAAATCTGTGCATTGCGGATTTGCGGTTGCTTTCTCCCGTGCAGGTTCGCTCATGTACCTCTTCCGCGGCGATCTCGGGTGCATGCTGAACACGGGGGATTTCCGGTGGGAGCGGGGCTGCGAGAGGGCGCGGGCTGCGAAGAAGGCGCTCCTCGAGGCGCTCGCCGGGGATACTGTGGACGTGCTCTATCTGGATAACACGTACTGCCACCCGTCCCTCAACTTCCCTCCGCGCCCCATCGTCGCGGAGCAGGTCAGATTTACTGTTTCAGTCCCTGTATGGCTGTGCCGATTTCTGTCTTCCTGGTGCGATGAGTTTCGCCAGCCGTCTGGTCTGTCTCAACAATATGGTTTATGCATTTTGAGGTGTGTGGTTGCAAGTCTGAATTACTGTTGAGAGATGTGCACTCTCACTCTCAAGTTCTGTGACAACACAAAGTACTTGCAAGATCAATACTGTGGAGTCCTTAATCGCATTCTCGTACCGAAGGTTTTCATTAGCAGACATACATTTCTATTTATATATGCAACATTCAGTGCCCATCCTAAGATGTCAATTAGAACTGTTACGGTTCAGTTCTGCTGTTTGCGTCTCAATAGATTCAGTGTTGTGTCTTGATTCATGAAGCAATACATAGTCAGCTATCACCATAATAATTTTCTGTAGCCTGTTGATGCTATTTTACGCACTTCGGCAATTTAGCTGTCCCGCTTGTTCTTTGCTGAAGATGGGCAGGATGCCCTGGCCCCTGGTTGTGCTACCATGTAACTAAGCTATCACCTAAAAAGATAGAATTAAAATGGTAACTAAGTCATCTGCAACAAGCCTTATCTGTGTTTTATCCATTCCTATCAATAAGATCAATAGCAGGGCTTCTGCTATTTCTTCCAAGAAAAACACATTTGTGAATTGCCCATGCATAAGTCTGCGTTCTGATTTCTGAATGTGTTCTACTTGCTGAGATAGAAATGTAGCCCATCATGCTGTACTTGTATTTTCTACTCATATTTTCTTAGTATTGAGGTGCAGATGGTTTATATTATTCGGGCACATCCTGACCATGAAATTATTATCGGTGTTGACACTCTTGGAAAAGAAGATCTCTTGCTTCATATATCCAGAGAACTAGATACAAAGGTGCTAGCATCTTTTTATTGAATAGTCTATATTTTACATACCTTTTGTGAGTAGCCATAACTTATATTTTTTGTGTGCCATTTTGTTATTGTTAGGATCTAAAGCACACATAGATAAAAATAGAATGTATTGATTTACGTGGAAAAACCCATATGGGAAAAAATCACGTGAGGCAAATTATAATAACTGACACGAGATTACATGTACAAAGGCGACCTATATTTATAGGCACTTGCATTGTATTGGAATGGACTGCAATATACTTATTTGATTAGGAATCTCTCTCTCTTTAAGTTTATCTATTTTGAGTCATAGTCCAACAAATCCTCCCTTGACCCCAAACCCCAAAAGGTTGCTAAGCACTACGAATAACTACTAAGTATTGAACTTAGTATTTGAAAGTGCCTTTTGATCCAAATCCTTCCACTTATAATTTGTGATACCAGTTGTTTTAACACCCAATATCTTTCGAGCTCCAGCTTAGTTGAGAACAACTTCTATCTGAACCAACCATGTGGAAAAACTGATCTTGCTTAATATAAACTTGCTTAAGTATCCGTGTTAGCTTTTGGCCCCTGTGTTCTGACTTCTGCATAGAAGTATCAGTTTTTACCCAATATGTTAATCTAGGCTGATATCCAGTGTAGTTTTGAAACCTGTGATTACGCTGCTATTTTGGTTGCTTTCTAAAACAATACACACTGAATTTCTGAATGCTGAAATATTTTCATCTAATTTCCCTTTCAGATTTGGGTCTGGCCCCAGCGCCTGCAGACAATACACCTTCTAGGCATTGATAACAAACATGAGATCTTCACCACACAGACCAGCTTGACCAGGATCCGTGCTGTTCCAAGATATAGTTTGACTATTGACAGTCTTGATGCCTTGAACACAGTATGCCCCACTATAGGCATCATGCCTTCTGGTATTCCTTGGCTCTGGAAACACAGTGAAGTAAAAGCCAAGTCTGATGGTAAATCACCAGCAAAGTCTATCGAATGCAAAGGGCTAGATGAAGGTGCAATAGAAATGGACTACGATCCCCGGTCACCACCGAAGCTATTTGAGAAGGATTCTTATACTCTGCCATACTCCGAGCATGCTTGTTTTGCTGAGTTAGAGGATTTTATGCAGACTGTGCGACCATCAACTGTCGTAGGGATCGTCAGCTCATCCTTCTGTTACGTTAATCCTCGCCACCACTTCAGTCATCTTTGTGGTGACAACGTGTGCTCTGACAAGACACCTGTGAAGAGCAAGGGTAGAGATAATGCAATATTGACACCTAAGAAAAGGAAAAATGGTTCAAAGACTCCGAAAGAAAGGAAGGTCAGGATATCCAGTTCAAGCTTGTATAGAAGCAGAGTCACCATGAAAAGGAAGGAGTGCTGCGGTGCAAAAATCAAAGAACCTGAATAACCTATCAGTGTGGCCCGAGATGTCAATCCAAGTAAAGTTATGTCCGCACCTGTAAAGATTAACTACTGGAACTTCTTGAGTTTGGACGGTTGAACAGTGGGATAGGTCGGTAGCAAATGTTAAACAGCTTACATTAGTTACATCAAATTTAGACAGCTTACAGTAGTGACCAGCTACTACCATCAGTTTCTTAGATTTCATGTAAATTACTGCCAGCTAAATCTTTTTTCTTGTGCTTGGCTCAACCTGTAGTAGGCGAGACCCTGCTAACCACGGATGAACCCGATAACATGTTCTAATTCCGGAGCCATTGTCAAGCGCACATGGATCAGCTAGCCCACAAGGCCCGCAGAATTTCAGCAAGCCTATCAGCAAAGTAACCAAAGTTTCAAGCGTGACGTGCATTGAGATCTCTTTTTCTGCAAGCTGAACCGATATCCAAAGGCTAGCCATTAGCCAATCCGATGCATGCATCCGTGCGTACGAACGTCAACGACCACGAGCATCTAGCTGTTCGTGTAGACCGAGCGATGCCAATGGGCGCCACATTGTCGGCGTGAACTTTCGGCACCAGTGCACCACCTTTCAACTAGCACGCACGTCCGGTTTTTGGACAATCCCGAATGAAAAAGCTCTTCCTTAATAAGCTATGCCCCCAGGTCAGCACGGGCGTTTAAAGAGATGATGCATATCGCATCTGAAGTCCCGCCTTGCTTGCAGCCAAGGGCGTCCGAAACCACTTCGGGCATATATGCTGCCGCCGCCGGCCGCTGCCATGTCCAACATCCAGAAGTAGAATTTTTAGTTTTCCACGATTCTTTGTGGTTTCAAACACGGTTAGTTGACTAGTGGTGGCAGTTGCTTAATGCCTTAATGTTTTACCTTGTCACGCCACTGCAAGGGAGGAAACGGCTACCGGTAAGGTAATCAGAACAGAGTGATGGACCGTGGACAATGGCACAATATTGCTCCAATTTACGTATGGAATTAATGGCAAACATCTCGTAAGATTCCGATCGATCAACGTCTCAACGACGCACGCACGCACCTACCGCGCCGCAGCGCGCACGGCGTGACAGCGTCGGCGCCACGGCGCCACCTTCCTAGCCGATACGGCACCGAGGAGAGAGAATCGATTTCCCGGCCGGGTCGCCGTCGCTCGCTGTGCTGCGGGATTCCTCCTTTCTATCCCTAGTACTACGTGAGCCCAAGTGCGCGCGGCGCGCCCAACCCCCTCGGCGGCCGGTGGGCGGTGGCTTCCCCGGGAAGAAAACGAATCATCGTTCAACCGATCCACCCGTCACTCCCAGCCTCCCAGGTCCCAACTAATCAACCCAGAGCGACAGCGACGGCGCGAGGCTGACGTGTCGGTCCGAGCTACGTGTGGGGGCCACGAGTCATCCTCTTTTACAGCCGCAGGTGGGCAGGAGCGGCACCCGACTGACCGGAGGTTTCGGGAGCAACCGATCACAGCATCATTCTGTTGGGCCCACCTGTCAGGGAAAGGGAGCCGTGATTAGAAGGCGCGCGTCGGCGACTCACGTGGACAGGACAAACCAGCCCGGCCCGACTGGCCCCTATAATAGGCGTGCACGCGCTCGCGATTTCCTTTTCCATTCACCACCACCACCACCGCCTCCTCGAGCTCGGCGCATCGCGGAGCGCAGCGCCCACGCTTGCTGCCACGCACGCGGACAGAGGAGGGAATCCCGTTCCTTCCTTCCCTGCCTGCCTCCCCGCTCGCGGGCTCGCTTCCGAGCTGAAGGCGGCCTCCAAAGCCCAGAGCGCCGCCCACGTCGAGCGATTCGGCTTCGGCCAGGTGCGATCCCTAGCACAGTAGCACGTCGCTCCTCCGTTGATGTGATGCGGCGGCCTCTCGGCCTGCTATGGCCTATGGGGTGGTCTAGGTTGTGGATGGCGGTGCTTTTTTCGTGGGATTTGGTCATGGAAGCGCGAGTTTTGGGGTTTTCTTTACGCTGGATGTTTGGGGTTCTGATCAACGGCTTTGCGAATATAGTGTTTTTGATCTGGCCCTGGCCGGGTAAGGGTGTTCCGTGATTACCATTTGTTCCTGCAATCTGGTTGTCGTTTGGGTGGAAATGTTTCAAATGTGCAGTAGCATTTGGTACTGGCTACCTCTGTCTATGATCCGTCAGTGAGAGTGTGAGACTGATTCGCTACTTGGAAGCTTCTTCCGGCCTACCAGTATTGCATTTCCATCTGGTTTAGGTTGGAAATCATCAAACTATTCAAATCTGGTTGGGTGGCCCGGTTCAATTTGCATGCCCAAATGGGGCTGCTTAATCCTGGGTATATTTGTTTTTGCTGTATATTTCATTTGGATTTTTACTGTTCTAAGTTTCGAGGATGAATTTCTCTGCTTATCAACTTTAACGATTAACTTGATTGTTGAGTGTTCCAGTGAGCGGGTAATTTACCATTCTGGTTTAGGAACTTTGATTTATCTGAATTTTTGAAGGTATTTTTGTTGCTGTATTGTGTAATTTAATATTGGAGTCCGCAATTAGCATTAAGTTTTATTAGGCATGATACGGACTGATTTGTAACATTTATGTCTCACTGGTTTAGATTCTTCTAGCGATGGTAGCTGACGTGATTTTAGTGACCAATAAACAATTGATTACAGTTGATGGATCATTGTAAGGATGACGGTGGCTTACATCTCTTTCTGGATGGATGTGCTTCTATCCTGTTTCAAACATGAAGCAACAGTGAACTTTTAAAGTAACTGATACGGACTGATTTGTAACATTTATGTCTCACTGGTTTAGATTCTTCTAGCGATGGTAGCTGACGTGATTTTAGTGACCAATAAACAATTGATTACAGTTGATGGATCATTGTAAGGATGACGGTGGCTTACATCTCTTTCTGGATGGATGTGCTTCTATCCTGTTTCAAACATGAAGCAACAGTGAACTTTTAAAGTAACTGATAATATAACAGTTTATCCCAGTATGTATCATGATATAATATTTACCTTCTTCTTTGGTGATAAGAACAGTGTAGAATGGAATGGTTCCTTTCCCAAAAAGAAGACTGCATTTTTTTGAATTATCCATGTTGGTTTTGTATTTTTTGTTGAGCAGGTGGCTTCTGTTTCGTGAAAATATACGGTCACTGTTTTCAGTTCTAATCTGAAAGTTGCTGGTCATTTTTTAACTAGTGGAGGCCTCAGATGGTTAGTTTGTCATTTGACATATGTTAATATGTATGGTGATACTGTTGAAACTTGTGGGACACTTCTCGAGAAAAGAAAAACATATGTCTAGTGACCTGCTCATTTACTTTATCCTAAGTAAAGCACACGAAAATACTAATGACTGTGTTAGTTAGGGTGTTTAATTTCACATGGAAATGAAGTTACCATGTGAACATGCTTATACCCTGTGCCCAGCATTCAAATACTAAATTTACCATAGGTTTTATTGATAAAATATGTACTCGGTCTAACCTACCAAATTGGTATATTCAGGTAGTGATGTTTTATTTGTATCTTTGTAATTAGTATAAATATTGCAGGTTGCAAGCTTCCATGAAGAAAATTGAGAAAAATAGCATGCTGAATGAATTCTACATTCCAACTTATATAACCGTGCCAGAGTTTCCAACAGAGAAGGTTTCCCAGATACCTAGTTGTCCAGTGATCGTTTTTATCAACACTACAAGTGGTGGCCAACTGGGACGTGATTTAATTGTCGCATACCGTAAGCTTCTCAACCATTCTCAGGTATATGTACTCTATTTCTCCAGAATTACTTGTTTGTCATCACCGTACTCTTGCATATTTTCCTTCAAGGACTTTAGAATTCAACATATAGTTCCAGGTCTATGCCTAACTATCTACATTTCAGGTATTTGATCTGCTTGAGGAAGCTCCAGACAAGGTCTTGCATAAATTATATGGAAACTTGGAAAGGCTAAAGCGCAGTGGAGATACTCTTGCTGCTGAAATCCATAGAAGATTGAAGCTAATCGTGAGCACTATCCCGCAGCTTTATGATTCTCTCTAACAAGATGATCTGTTGCTAATATTTGTAACAATGTTTTGCCTTATGAAACTGTACTTACATATTTTTAACCTTGAAATCCAATTAGGTTGCTGGAGGTGATGGGACAGCAGGTTGGTTGCTTGGAGTTGTTTCTGATCTTAAGCTAATACATCCACCTCCCATTGCTACAGTTCCTCTGGGAACTGGAAATAATTTGCCATATTCTTTTGGATGGGTATGTCCAAGAAAATAGTTAGTCAAGGCAATTGTGTTCTTCTAATTTCTGTTATGATATGCCATTGCAGTGTATTGTACTTTTATGCGACATTTCTTTTAGACTACTTTCATGCTTTGACTTCATTTTATGATAGGCCCTCAGATGTTGAATTGAAACCTTTATGTTTTGCTATGCAGACAATAAATTTAGGTAGATTTTTCTGTCTGTGTATTTCATCAACTTTTGTGACCATCCACGATGCCATATATTTCCATCATCAGTTCAGATAAACAGCCTTTTCTTCTTGTGGTGGTTTACTGGTTTATAAGTTTCTGGTTATATTACTCCTTTTGATGCCATTAGATTGTTAGTTGCTACACAATACTTTAAATAATGGTCTGTCAGTAATTCAAAGCAATTGAAATGCAGGGAAAGAGAAATCCTGGAACAGATCAAAAGTCAGTCATATCATTTCTACAATTAGTCAGAGAAGCAAAAGATATTAATATTGATAGGTAGGTTTATTTTTAAGTTACAATCTTTTATTGTACTTCACTCCTGTATGTAATCTCCATATGAATGTTGATTGGTATTTACTGCAATATTTCAGTTGGCATATTGTCATGAGAATGAAAAGCCCGAAAAGTTCCACCTGTGATCCAATTGCTCCTTCCGAGTTGCCTCATTCTCTGCATGCATTTCACCGTGTGCCAAACAATCCACAAGATATGGTAAGTACTGTTGACATGGACTAATTCCATGTATTTTTCTTAAGTTAGGGAAAACTCACTTCTTCAAAATTTTCAGTCACTTGATTACTATTTTGTTTCTCTTAGCTTCTTGTGAAGCCCCTTGTGTACTTTTGTTTGCATTGTATTGTTTTTTTATATAAAAAAGAAAACTGTTAGTTACCTTCAGTACAGTTTAGTTGCCATGCATGGCATGCAGGTGAGACACATTAGATGAATATCAGAAATGGCATTTGACCATGTAATATAAATAATGTATGTCATGCATCAATAGCAAGTGTATCCCCAAAGTGCACCTGTTTACTTGCAGTTTTGCACTGTTCCATTCTTCATGACATGATTTACAAAATATCTGGTCCAGACTATTTTCCAGTTTATTGAATAAGTAATCGTAATATTTTTTTCTAGAATAGTTATTAGTGATATCTTGCCTTGATCCACCTCTGTATCTAATTTGGTTTGCATTATGTCTTTACTTTAGAACACATTCGCACCATATGTTTCACTACAAAATGTGTTGTGTAAACATTATTTGTTGAATACGAGTAAATGAACCTTTCAAAATTTGAAATTCCATGTTATACATATAACTTGTTTCAATATATCTGCAGGAATACTCTTGCACATTTCGTGGAGGATTTTGGAATTACTTCAGTATGGGTGAGTTAACTGTTCAAAGATGAACATTGTATTCTACTATTCTTGTTGTCAACTTTTTTTTTGCTGAATCTTTCTCTTTAACAAAGAATAGAAGAAAACTGGGTTTGTTAAAAAAATCTTTTATTATGGTGCAGGAATGGATGCTCAGGTGTCATACGCATTTCATTCTGAGAGGAAATCACATCCAGAAAAATTCAAAGACCAGTTATCTAATCAGGTGAACTAAGATACTGATCATATTTTTGAAAATTTTTAATCCCATTTCTTTCTTTTAATCTTTCAGATTTGGTCTCATTTATGTGCATATTCAGCAATACAGAAACCAATCACTTTTATGATCTTTAGTGCAGAAAACATATTTGAAGTTGGCATGCACGCAAGGATGGTTCTGTACATCTTTGTTTCATCCAATGTCACGGTAATTGTCTTGGTTATACTAAGTTATCCTATGGATACAGCATTGTATTTGGCTCACACAATTTTTGGCATGTCTTTCACTGTACCACAGGAACATTGCTCACCTTGCAAAAGTAAAGATAATGAAGAAATCTGGAAAATGGGAAACACTGGAAATTCCACAGAGGTAAGTTTCTTCTGCTCTCCTTTCATTCGAAATCCAACTGCTCATATGAGAGTTTTAGTTTTGGAGATATGTAGTCATATTTGATCATTGATCGGATTTGAAGTTTAAATAGCATGAACAGATTCATCAAAAATCTCATGGGTTCGTATTCACTGATGGCTAACTCTTTTTGAGGCCTGTTTGGGCTAATTAACTGGGTATTAGAAGTTAGAACTCCTATAAGCTTGCGGCCTGGGGAATGTGGTAGGGGGGGTGCTAATGGGCCTTATACATCTTTTGGATGAATACAGTTTATCAATCAATCTTATAAAAAAATCTCTAATTTGTGTGCATTACAGTTAAAGTGATATACATGTTGGAAGGTTAAACCGCTAAATGTTTTTGGTGACCTGTTAGAATGCTTCTCTGAAATGTGATGCGGATCCATAATGTTCTGAACAAGCTTTTACACAAATGCAGCATCCGGTCTATTGTTTGTCTGAATTTACCCAGCTTCTCTGGTGGACTGAATCCATGGGGAACACCAAGTGAAAGAAAGCAAAGAAAAGTGAGTTCAATACATAATGTCGAGGCGTTTCTTGGTACAACAAAAGATTATGGTGCCACGAAATTTGTTCAAAGATTTTTAAAACAGAACTATTCTTGCAGAGGGATTTGGTGATGCCTCCGCTTGTGGATGATGGTCTTCTAGAGATTGTGGGTTTCAAAGATGCTTGGCATGGACTTGTCTTGCTATCTCCGAAAGGCCATGGCACTCGTCTTGCTCAGGTACAAACGCGTCTTGGACGACTAATTCTAGATTACCACCTCCTTTTGTCGACTTGTGGTTCATTATGAGACGTGCCCCTGCATCAGTTCTTCATTGAATCAGATCAGGTGACACAATAACGACCGTTAGGGACATTGCAAACCTAAATGATTCTAGCATAGTAGCAGAAATGAAATTTTGAATGCCTATATTCACAAACCAAACACAACAAAATTCAAAATTGTGCTACTTCATAATATTTGACTCAGATTAAATTGATCAGCTTCATGGACAACGACATCTCTATTCTTTCTCAGGCTCACCGCGTCCAATTCAAATTCTACAAGGGTGCGACCGACCATGCTTACATGAGACTTGATGGGGAGCCCTGGAAGCAGCCTCTTCCAACGGATGACGGCAAGGTCTTAGTGGAGATCTCACACGCCGGGCAGGTCAAGATGCTCGCGACCAAAGACTGCTTAGCGAAAGGAATCCACGAGTCCCCGGCTATGTCGACGGTTCATCCGGAGACCAGCTCCTCCAGCGACGACACAGATGACGACTTCTCGGAGGAGAGGAGGAACTTCGGCGCTGCCTTGTCGTTCCGGTACAATGATGACGTGAAAAAGGACCAGAAGCTTGGGTTGCTATGATTTATGACGCCTTGTACAGCATGTTCGCATAGGACGTAGATTGCTGCGCTAACTCTGGAAGTTGCCCATGTAAGATCTATCCTTTTCCGTTACGAGGTTGTTTATGTATGGCTGAGTTGTTGTGCCGTGCAGAGCCAACTGGTGTACTGGCTATCTTGTACCATTTTCTAATCCAGTTCTTTTGTTCTGCTGCAACACGGCTTGGGGAATGGGGATAGCAGCGGCATTTTACTTTGGATAATCCAGAATAGCAGTGATGCTCACGTAGCATTACCAACACAATTGTCTGAAGACTTCTTTGAATATAAGTTTTTCACCCACCGATAAAGTACCAAGACAAATTTTATTAAGATTAGAAGAAAACTATAAAAATTGGCCAGCAAACATGTTTGTTATGCTACAAAAAAGATCTAATAGTTAGAAAAAAAATATATTGTTACATCAAATTGACTAGATTGAAAAACCTATCAAGGCTATAAAGAAGCATCATGTTGCTTCACAAAAAGATAAACTTATATTATAGTTTGGATTTATGATAGGATAAATACCGCTAGAAGAGTAGATGGGTAGACTTAAGTTGAGGAAAAGAACATTAGGATAAGAGATTAAATTAATTATTTTTTCATTGATTGATGTCTTATTCATGATCAATACCACTCTATTTATAGATCTTACAAGACTTTATCTCTTTAACTAATTCTAATTTAACCTACCATTTTAAAGTAATAACTTTTCTATCTTTAATCTCTAATTTCTACAATATCCATGAGTACTATTCATGCTACAATACCTGTGAGGTATTGCTCACATGGGTTGGGCTGGGACTAATGGCTCGAGCCCACTACCTATGACGCTACATCTCTCCTTTTGAAAGGATCGTCCTTTAACCACATGACAACCTCAAAACTAACTCGACGTCTAACATAAATAAAACTCAAGCATTTTGTATCTCGACTTGCTGCAATAGTTAGAATGAATAAATAATGTAGAACACAATCACATCTTGTTAGTCGCGTGCCTAGAGGTCTCCATCTAAATGCTTTCAGAGAAAGGATGTGTGTTAGCCAAAACAATAACCATGCGCTATGTGAAGACTCGCCTACGAAAGATTTTGGGTGGCTTAGATCCATTCTTTGCGCTGCCACAAAGACCGCCATTGTTGTTGGATGGCGACGACAACCCTCTCTTATCCTTGGAAAGCTACCATGCCCATTTCACTTGGAGCCGATGTGACACTTGGGTCGCAAACAAGATAGACGACGATATGGCACGACAACCACCAATGGAGGCGATGACTAGTTTGATGTTGTAGCAACTATTGTTGTCATCACCATATCCATTGTTGCTTGTTCGGAACACTTTTCCTCCACTTCCTGCTTTGTATGTCACTATTGATACAAAAATCGTATAGAGGCTTTTGGATCTTCACACTCAAATGCCTGAGAGATTTGGTTCACTCTAGTGCAAGTCCTAAATGCTCAGAAGTATTCAAAGTGTGCTAGTCAATTTAATCCTACAATTGATAAGATACATAAATATTGGTTGTTCTGAATATATTGGCCAATAGGTTGATGACAACATTAACCAATGATATCATATTAGTTGCACATCTGATACATGTGAGTGCAAGAAATAACATATCGGGTAAGATCCTGACAAGCATCCATTGCATATTAAAAAAAGAAAATAGTATATTATATGAAACTAATTGGCTATAAGTTGATGCCAGTTCTTGCCACAAGTCGATGCATGCTAGGAATTAGGATAACCCAATTTGCTAAGAGTGCGATGAAACTCTCAGTCTCTCAGAACCATGATACCTTTTCGGCTAAAACTCCAATAAAATGATGGACCAATTCATTGACTTAATAGAATCTATCTTAATTAACAATAATCTAATAGATTGAACTAAACTAAGATAGTATGAGGTCGAAGGTAACAAGAAGAATATATTTCACCAATAGATTTAGTATACATGTGATGGACATATCAAATCTAACTAAGAGATTATGACAATGTAGCCTTAGATAGAGTTACAAAAATTCGTCAAGAAAATTATATTACCTCTACTCCTAAAAGTTGACGACGTGCCAAAGGTTGAATTTATTAATCCTAAAATGATTTACAAGGTCTACGGTGCACATATTTATACCTGTAGGATTGACTGAATCCTACATGAATTACCACAAATCTAGGGATTTACCTACTACGTACAGATAAACATAAGAAAATATATATGTTTCCTATTACAGGGCATAGTTACATATTTGAGACATATATGTGTAGAATAAAGTGGATGCCTCATTAGATCTATTAGGGCTCCCGTGCCACATTGGCGCTAATCCAGAGATGGTCATTCTTCGCAGAATCTGATGATGCCAAATTTTGGTGTCACGAGTCACTCTACCTCTTTCAGCACACACTCCCCCTTATCGTTTTCATATATGTAGTGTTGTGGAGGTCAACAATGGCTAGAGAGATCGGCAATAGTGGGGGCTATGATCTGGTATTGTCAGGACGAGGTTTGTAGGGGGCCACAATCTCACCTATGTCACGTGCTAGGCGATTGAGGGTGATTGTGCCAGCTTCTTGTTGTAGAATGATCTTGTCAAGTTTCTACAAAATAAGTATCAACTGAGTAGTGATCCAATCTTCGTTGTGAGTAGTGATCCAATCTTCATTGTAGCTAATCGACATGTCCACACGCACGGAAGATAACTCTGATACCAAGTTATCATGGTTTAGATCTATAACAGTCATCGAAAGGATAGTCGGATGACAACGATTGCTAGGGATGAGAGGTGAACTTAGGTTGGAGAGAAAAACATTGAGATGAGAGATTAAACTAATTATTTCTTTATTAATTGATGTCTTATTACTGATCAATACTACCCTATTTATATAGCTTACAAGAATTTATCTCTTTAACTAATTCTAATCTAATCTACTATTTTAAAATAATAATTAATATATCTTTAATCCCTAACTACAATACCTGTAGGTACTATTTACGATATGATACCCACGTGATACTGTTCACGTGGGTTAAGCTGTACCTAGGGGCCCTGGACTAGTACATATGACAACCTACAAGACCTTTAGATACAAGAGTAACTTGTTTACATACGTAGCATTACCGGTAGAATAGTCCTCCACGGCTCGAATTATTGCTCTGAGAATCTGAGTTTTGGGCTGCACGTACCACACAACATATTCTTGATCTCCTCCAGGACTTGTTCGATTCGTTGATTTGTCCCAACCCAAAGACAAAAGTTCAGGCTGTGGAAGTGAAACGCCTGTGTGCCTGTTTCTTTCTCCTAGGAGATGCAGATAAATACGAGTGGGATATTACCAAGAGAGTAGAGAATTAGACTTGCAGCCACACAAAGCACCTGCAACTCAACTTGTGCATGGTCTTCACTGAAGAAATATATGGGCAAAACTTGAACCTGGGTCATAATCGATAGGAAGGCTAAACAACTTACCACCACCAGGCCACTGACTTGCTCCCAGATGATCTACTGCGTCTCCGTACTGCCCCAAAAGTCCCCTACAGAAACAGAGATAAGCATGAGAATCTGATTTTGGACTTGTGGATAAAGCAAGGGTGCTAGGATGATACCTCAAACCTACAGCCTGCAAAAAATTAGAAGGAAGCTAGAAAAGGCTTACCAACATGCAAATGCTCGATAATGCATATGGCAGGATTGTGTCAGCCTGGTAAAGTAAGAAGAGACAACCCAAATGAAATTACTATATCCTTAAATCACAGTAATTTGAGATGCCAGTTTGATGTAAGGTAATTGGAAAGAAATGCCAGTCTGAAGCAGGGGAAACCTGGGCAAATATGTGATTCCGTGAGGATCATATAGCTCAAAAATTCTTATTGACACAAGCTATAAATAATAGACAATCAGGAATTGTGTAATACAAAAGGAAGTTTAACAAAGACTTAGGAGGGGAAAACAGAGATACTAAGCACAAACATTGCTCAGAAAAGATAATGAAGAAATGGTGATAAACAAAAACAGTTTGGTTAAATAAGTCAATGCACTGGAGTCAAATTGTCAAATGTATTATTAAAATTCTCTTAATGTATTGTTTAACATGGCAAATAAGATTTGTAAGCACTCAAATTTGCTTGTTATCCTCCAGATTCTTCTCTTGTTTTTCTTGGTCTTCACACTTCAATTTCAGCTTCCTGAACAAAATTGTGTAGGTTGTGAGAAACAACCTACCATGAAATTTGATAACACACACCGTGGTATTAAAATGATATCAGATAAGTGTACAGATACAAAATATCCATGTCCGTTTTAAATAAACGAAGTGACATTTCTCTAGACAGGTGAAAAGATTTCTTTGGAGTAATATTTAACACTTCTAGCATAATAAAGAAGAGGTTATGCAGATGGTCAGAATATTATTATTTAAAACTATATACAGTAATATAGGCAATGCATGACAGATGTTTCAATTAGTACCTAAGTGAAATTAGGCAATGCATGACAGCATGAGTGATCTGACTAGGTTTTGTACTAGTATTGAGGGAGGAGAAACTTACACCATCGTAATTCCTGTACATGAATCTATGAGCCCTTGGGTGTCCCATCGTCATGAAAAATTGTATCTTGAAGCAAACATACAAGACATGCCAGTATGCCACCGTTTTGCACATTACTCTAACTGAGGAATAAGCTCCAAGGATACTCAGCAGAACTTAACAGCACTAGAGGGTCAGATTCATGATGACTCAGGCATATGCACAGTTTGATCCCCAACTTATGGGCGCCACTCCTCCAGCAAGTTCTTATTTAGAACTCCTCTTGAGCACAACTCACTCAATACATCACGTGCCTCCTTCAAGAAACCCTCATTGGCAAGGCCTTCAACGAGTGTAATGTAGGTCAACTCGTTGGGCATGCAACCATTAGACACCATATATGAAAAAAAATCGATAGCACGGTCTGTTTCACATCTTTTACAGAGTGCAAATAGTATTTTGTTATATATCACAGCTTTAGGTCTCATCCCCATATCTTGCACTATATGAAACATCTGGATTGCTTCTTCAATTCTATCTTCTCTTGAGAGAACACCAATGATTGAAGAATAGGTAATTATATCTGGGGATACCTCATTGCTGATCAAACCATACAATAGCTCTAGGGATTCTTCTGAGTTGCAATCCTTGGTAATCCCATCGAGTAAAGTATTGTATGTAATCAGGTTAGGGGTGCAACCGTGCTCCATCATTTGTTGCGCAAGTTCAATTGCTTCATCCATGAATCCTTTCTGACAGAAGAAACTCACAAGTACATTGAAAGTCACTACGTTTGGAGGGCAATCCTTCTTAAGCATCTCAGCTAAGAGCTCTGCAGCAGCATCCAACCGCTCGGCATTGCACAAGCCTGTTAGCAAGGTAGTGTACGTAATGGTGTTGGGCTTGCAAGGCAAGCTGTTAAACAACTCAACAGCACTGTCAACACGCCCTTGCACACAGAAGCCATTAACAAGGGCGTTGTATGTGACAATACCCGCTGCACATCCATGCTCTGACATTTGTTCAATAAGCATAATAGCTTGCTCGATCAATCCTTTTTGGCATAAGATACATATGAATGTGTTGAATGTCACCTCATTTGGGGGGCAATCCTTCCGGACCATCTCTTTCAAGAGCTCTTTAGCATCCTCCCATCGCTCGGTGCGACACAAGCCCTTTAGCACAGTTGTATAGCTAATTGTATCGGGACTGCATCCATAGGAACCCATGTTGTTCAAGAACTGAAAGGCACCGTCCACATGTCCTTGTTTGCAAATAGTGTTTATGACAATGTTGCACAAGGTAGTGTTGGCTGCGCATCCATGCTCTGACATTTGCTCGAGAACTTGGATTGCCCGCTCCACCATACCTCCTCGACAGAAGAATCTGACTAACATGTCAAATGTTACCTCATTCGGCCAGCAATTCTTCTCCATCATCTCGGCAAAGAGCTCCTCAACATCCTCCCACCGCTTAGCAGCACACAAACCCTTAAGCACAGTGGTGTAGCTAACAGTGTCGGGTTGGAAACCATACGAGGACAACCTGTTTAAGAACTCCCTTGCTTCGTCGACGCGGCCATCCCTGCACAAACCGTTGATGATGACATTGTACGTGACAATGTTGGGCGTGCACCCCTTGGCACGCATCTCGTCGAGGACCGCCATGGCCTGCCCGAACCCACTGCTCTTGCATACGGCCTCGAGGAGGACTGTGTAGGTCACCACGCTGGGTTGGCAGCCCCGTTGAAGCATATCGTCGAGCAGGCTGAGCGCCTCACCGACCCTCCCGCGGTCACAGAGCCCCCGGATGATCGGCGTGTACGTGTACGCGTCGGACGCTACGGGCATGGACGCGATGAGCCGGCGCGCGGCATCGAGCTGGCCGTACCGGCAGTACCCCGCGACGAGCGTGTTGTAGGCGAAGACGTCGACGGCGGCGCCGGACCGCTCGGCCGCCCGGAGGACGCGAGCGGCGTCTGAGGTGCGACCGCGGCGGCATAGGTTGCGGATGAGCTTGGTGCAGAGGTACACGTCGGGGGCCTCTCCGCGGGAGGTAGAGCGGTTGACGAGCCGCGTGGCCTCGGCGAGGTCATCGCGGGCGATGAGACGGCGGAGGCGAGCGTTAGCAGGGTTTGGCGACGCGCTTGGAGCCTCCGGCCTGGTGGCAGCGGCGGCGAGGTGGGCGTGGTGGTGGAGTTGGTGTGGCTTGGGTAGCGCGTGCGGGAATGAGGTGAGGAGCGCGGCCATGGGTGCGACGGGCGGAGTGGTGGCGTCGTCGCGTCCTCGCGGGCGCGGGCGTGTGGTGTGGGGGGCATCGCATTGCGGGGAGATTGGGCGGGACCGGATTAGATGAGCAACGGTTGGTTCGATTCGTCGTCCACCCAGGCGGCCACTGTGCGACCGGGTGACGGTGCCGTGCCGCCGTGGAGGAGAAGGCGGAAAACAGGGGAAACCCACCGGGCACCGGTCCGGACGAGGAATTTTTTAAAAATATATATATATATATATATATTTAAAAAAATCAAATTTTGTACACCGTTTAAATAATTACAAAAGTAACTCCTCGTTGGCTCATCATCGGTCAAATTAGGCTACGTGGCCTAGTTCGACCAATCATATGCCGATCTAGAACTCTTCGGCTACTTTGGCACTTTTGTTGACAATTGTCAGCACTTGGTTGGTGGCTTAGATCGGTACATCATGTGCCAATTTAGGCTAGTTGGCTTAAATCGGTACATGATTTGCCGATATAGTCCAAACCAATCTAAATCACTAAATGAACCAATTATAATGTTTTATAATATTCTTCAATTAACTTAATTAGCTCAGTCGGTAAAGCGCAAGCCTCACATAGGACTTGAACCCATACTAGAAAGTTTAGAGCCTTGTGATCTGCCAACTGAACTAGATGAGTTGTTGTACCATGTTGCAGGACATTGTATTTGATTTAATTTAGATTGGCAGACTATATGTCGATCTAAGTCGACGTATGTTCAACTAAGTGTCGACATTTGTCATGATGTCAAAGTAGTCAAGGTTTAGATCAGCCAAAATTTTGGCCACATAGCCTTATTTTGGCCAAAATTTAGATTGTGAGATGACTACTTTTGAAATTATTTAAAATCGTATATCAGATTTGATTTTTTAAAAAATATTGTTTTAAAAAATTTCTCCGGGCGCTTGTGTGAGGAATGAGGATCACGCGGTGCCGATCCATCTTTGTGGTTGGGCCGTGGGACACGGTCTCTCCAAAAATGTCCAAACTGACCCGCCGAGGGGCGGAGCTGTGTGCACTCAACTAAAGCCCAACAAACATTAGACATTTGGGCCTATACCAGCCCAGCGGTAACCGTTCGTCCGATGTCGGCCGTACAAACAGGCCAGTTTGGCTTAAATTTAAATTTAAATCTAAAATTTTTGAAAATATATAAATACTATATGATTTATAATAATTTGTGGTGTTTTAAAAAAACACATTTAAATTTCATATCATTTTGGAGAACAACAAGATCTGTAAAAAAGAAAAAGGTGGGCATGATAGCTGTTTTTTGTTTTTTCCAAAAAAACATTACTTAATTCAATTAAAATTAATAGTTAGCATGAAAAATATTTTTATATTAAAAATTTTCTCTATATTTCTTGATTTTTTCTATAATTTTTTACCGCAGCTAATTAATCAGTTACGGATGCTAAACCGTGGTTATCTAGCCTAACCGCTCGACAACAGACTCTTACATAGCCAGCTCTAACCAATCAATAATCGTTTTAGCTCAACATTTAACCACGCTCTCAAACTGTTGCGAACCCTGTTCGTCACCTCAGGTAATCTCGATTTCTCGACATGCAGCACTCACCTCACACATAACTCATAAGCATTAGGATTTAGGAACATTCGCCAAAAATATGGAACTCATTATACAACTATTTCCCCGTCCTATGTGAGGGAACAGTCAACATGTAGCATTAGACCACACAGAGAAAAAAGGACCACCACCAGACATTTCTGAATCTCTGCTGCTTAAGCACTGGGATGATGTGCATTAACCATTAAATTTATAGATACGTTTAAATCATTCAACCTCCTGGGTCATAAGAATATTGGCAAGGTCAAATTTTGGTAACAGAACCTTGCTAGGCGAACAAAATTTTAACATAGCCGAAGAAATAAAATCATGTTATCTCTCAAAAGTTAAAAATGGTGTTGAATGAAAAAAATGATAGTATCACGTCTAATAGAGCTTCAGTTGGTAAATCGTTGGCGGTGAACAAACGATACGGTTTATAGGCTGCTGGAGTCCCTTCCGAAGATGAACCGCCTGGCCCAATCAGATACAACCAGCATCCTCGTGCGCCAGCTGAATTGCTTGCTGCATTTCATAAGAACCAATGTCCATAAAAAACTCAATCCAATGTGCACAGGCAGCACAGCTCAGAGCATCCACAATGTTGTAATAAGAAATAGTGCTAAGAGAATCTTTTTGACTTGGTACTAGTTCTATATATTGAGAAGGTAGTACTAAGCAAACTAAGATAAGACATGGGTTCTATGTATGGATACTAGTTCCATAGATTAAATAGTACTACTTTTTAAGTTTGATAGTTGCTCATTGGATAGAGCATGCCTATTTTTATAATTTTTAATGTTGGAAGGAGTCTCACATCTAGTACTATACATTGTAGCATTTTTTCTAAGAAATAAGTTTGCTTACATGTTATGTAGTACTAGTTCAAGAATACTATACATTGTAGATGCTCTCAGGATAGGTGAGTACATGAGAGGGAAGATGGAACGACAGAAAGAAGGCAAGCATACAGAAGGGTGGCATTAATACCTTGCATAGACAGAATACCATAGCCATTGGGTGCTGTGACCAACATGTATCCAATCACCAGGCAATTGCGCAGCTGTTTGCTCTCCACCAAGGGGAGCAAACTGGCCAAAATGCCTGTACCTGTAAATAATAATGATGACACATTAGTGACTGATGTATTCTGAATGGTACACAAAAAGAGATCTTATGCATCCGCAATATCATGTTTACAGTTCATATGGGATGCAAAAAAAGAAGTTTTATAAACATTTAACAACATACTAACAGTTTGTGTTTAGCTCGTGCGGACCTCATTTTGAATCGGATGAAGTAATCTACCCATAAACATGTATGACAGAAAGGAAAACGAACCTGAAAGGTTTGAACCGATGATGCCCTGTGCCTCTGATCCTCAACGGACCTTCAGGGTTCTCTTCACAGTACTTCATCCTATTGAAGCAGTTCGCCAGATAGGCTCCCTGTTGCGAAGCAACCTGAAGCAACACAAGTATTAATAGAAGAATATCATGCTATGGCTGGCAGATATAATGCTGAAGTTTTCCTTACCCCCTTTGTATACATAGTGCATACTATTGAATTGCTAGGCTGTAATGGTAGGCGTGAATTACCTGAGCTGTTGCTGGGAGTATCTTGACTTGAGAGTCCACTCGAGCAAGAGCTTTCTTGAATTCCTCTATGTCCAGCTCTTTTGACTCCTTAATAATGTTCCCGTCTGATTCTTTTAGTAGATCATGGAAGTCCTTCATTTGGTTGGTTTTAAGATACAACTCAACCTGTGGGTACCTTCCACAGATATCACCAAGAACATTTTTTATTTTCTTCAGAGTCAAAGTGCCAGAATTATCCTTGTCTGCTACCCGGAAAATTGCAGCAACATCTTCCTGATATATATTAATACAGTTCATTAAGAATGTCAGACGATCACAAACAAACAAAAGGTGACACTACATGAAATTTGTTTGCTAAAGGTGTACTAAAATTTATATTAAGGTGCAATTTCTAGCTCTACAACAGGTAGTACATGCTGAACTTGTCCTTTTCACGAAAAGAAATTTCAAGTACAACTGAAAACATAATAATTCAAGTTCAAACTGATGTAGTGGAATATCTGAAGTAGCAAACAAATTAGCAGAGTTTGTCGTCTGCAACTAGGGCCTGTTTGGTTTCACTTTACTAAAATTTAGGGACTAACCTTTAACTTTAGTTCTTAAAATTTAGCCATTTAGTTCCCAAGATATTGCTAAAAGGGACTAAAGAGTACTAATGACAGGATATGTTCCTCATTAATATCCCTCTAGGCGAGAAAAAAAACATCTGTAGATATTTATTAGGGATAGTTTGGTTTTGTTCAACTTATTTAATAATCTTTAGTCACTAAAACCAAACAACTAGTAGCTAATGTTTAGTCAAGTAAATAAGCGGGGACTAAAGTTTAGTTCAGTCTCTAAAGAAACCAAACAGTGCCTAAATACTTTCACTACATTGATATTTTTTTAAAAGGTGTCTCATATGCATTTAATACCGAAATAAAGACTTTCGAGGTGTAATTAATTAGCAGCTTAACAGAGAAAATGGCTAATAGCTGCAAATAGGTTCCAATCAGATTGCCAACACAGTTGATTGGCCAGTTTCAGATTCGAGTAAGCTAGCATAAATTGTGATAAAACAGAATTATGTGATAGCCCATGGAGTTGTTGGATTGTTGTATTTTCGAATTGAGGAAGCAGTACAAACATACCATAACTTTTCTTTGAGTTATTGTAGCACAATCGCCAAGAGCATATACATCATCACATCCATGAACCCTAAGCCACTCATCAGTAGCTAGCACACGCCGATTTGCCTATAAAAGAAATGTACTGCAAACATCAAAAAGTGATATACCTTAAAATATATCCTCTTTTGGGTTCTGTACGAGATATACCTGACCAACTTGCTTCATGAAATCCATAATGATGGGACGGGTTCCAATTCCAGTGGACCAAACAGCCATGCCATAAGGCACAGCAATTTCTCCAGTTGCAACATTAGTCATAGTGATAGCCTTATCAGACACCTTCACGACCTTAAAATTTGTCTTCAGATCTATGCCGTCCCTCTTGAACTTATCTTCAGCAAATTGAGTGATTCTCTTGTCAAACCTGCATAAAACATAAAAAATGTTGTAAACAATTCAAGATAGATCTAACATGTGCAGTATGCATGAATGCATGATGCATCTAGTTTGGCAACTGTAGAAGATATAACTAAAAAGGTGAATGTTTGGCAACATTCAATGTCTTACATTGTAAGGATGTGATCTCCAGCTTCAATTACCGAAATATTCACATACTTCTTCACATCAGGATATAACTTTGCCAAGTCCTCATTGACAAAGTCATGCAGCTCTGCAGCGAATTCTACACCTGTTGGACCACCACCAATAATAACAAAATGAAGATTCTTCTTCTTCTCTTCCTCGGTTAGGTTTGGAAGGGATGCTTTTTCAAAACACTTCATGACACTCTTCCTGATTTTTTGAGCATCTTCTACTTCCTACATAAAGGGCATATATATGAATTATCAATTTAGCATGCAAATATGTTATAGATTTGCAAAATTGAACAATATAATTAATAAGACAATCAAAAGGAAAAATGTTATGATGAAAAGGCGCAACAACTTAAGGAAATACTTTGATTGACACTGAACAAGTACATCTAAACGTGTAAAACAACTATACTGAAGGTCTTTCAGGCATCAACCAAGAGACAAGATGAAGAGACATAACTGACAAAGCAGTAAAAAATCATGTTTTGTTTCCACCAGTTAGTTTCTTCATTAATGTTATTGCTGCCTTAATGTTACTGACCTTCAGAAAATGGCAGTTTTCAACAACCCCAGGGGTGTTGAAAGTATTAGGCCTAGCTCCAACAGCGACAATCAGGTAATCATAATCCACAACAAATTCACCATTTCCATCAATGTTGGTCCCGTGGTCTGATCTGCAGTGGATCTTTTTATTATTTGGATCAATATTGTAGCACTCTGCTTCCCAAAATCGAAAAGCACCACCTCGCTGCAACCGATATGCATGTATTTTTTGTAAGAACTCTTGTATTATCAAATGATGCAACATTTCAGTAGGGTAGTTACCGGATTATTAGTTTTAGTAATAAATAGGTCGTACCTTCCTCACCATATTGCGAATAGGCTCCACAATACTACGTGCTTCAACTGTGCCACATGTCACGCTAGGCAACAAAGGAGTGAAGGTAAAATAGTTGCGGGGTGATACCACATGAACATCATACAAAGAAGTGTCAATATTTCTCAAGAAACTTGCGCCTGCCCAACCAGTTCCAATGATAACCACCTTCTTCTTGCCAGTTCCATCATTTATTTGCAGAACTTGATTATCCTGACAAGCATAGGTCAAAGTACCACCCCTGCAAATATGTTCGAATCAAAGGTGTGTCGGTGTCTTGTAATAATTAAGCGTGATATAGAAATACTCTCAAAATTAATAGTACAAAAAGTGGTTTGCCCACTGCACTCAGATTTTAAGTTGCAGTTTCTACTTTTCGAATTTTCTAATTGATACCGAATTATCAGAGACATAAAAACAGCAAAAACAAAATTTTGCTGCATGCCCAAAAACAGAAAACCGGCCCTAAAATCTTAAATTACGTCTGTGATCGAACAGTGACAAGAACGATAACCATACTGCATTATGCATAATTCAAATAAGATCTCCCAATACAATGAAAAAATGAGGCATTTGTATCATTTCCATATAGCATAGTACACTCGTATACAATGAAAAAATGAAGCATTTGTATCATTTCCATATAGCATAGCACACTTGTATACAATGAAAAAATGAAGCATTTGTATCATTTCCATATAGCATAGCACCCACGTATACAATCTACTTAAATGTTCACATCCCGTGAAATACCTATATAAGCATACTATTTGTAATGTAGAGATATAGATATAAGCACAGAATATGTGTAGTCACACACACGTACTACATGTCTAAAATTTTGACATGCAACAATTTCAGCGATATAATAAACGACCACAATCCAATCGGCTCCTATACGTTTGGCCTTGTAGGCACCATAGTTCGAAGCTTCCAGTGTTATTAATAATTTGCTGTTCCCACATCAAGATTACATTTTCTTTCAATTGGCACAATAACACACATAAGCAAAATTTTAATTTCAGAACATTGTATGCAAGTATTTCGAGAATTCCAACATAACACTCAAGGACAACAAACATGAACCGGATTTGCTCAGATCCATCAATACTTTTACCAATGGACGATAAAACGATTTTTTTCATAACAATCTTAAGAATCAACGTGGTGCGGTGTTAAACTAAGCGCGCTGGGGAAGGGGTGGTGTTGGAGACAAAAATCCATAATGCCAAACCGAAGATACAGAGTGACAGATCACCGGCTAGTATGTTCCTGTTATTCGTAGAACGAGAGGAAAACAGTGCACAAAGTATCACAGGGCGGCAAAGTTCGCCAAACAAACCAAAGCGCATGGCCGGGCCGCACACGTACGGATCGACCGATCAACGGGGCGACGCGGGAGCCGGAGATAGGGGAGACGGCGGTGGCACGTACCCGACGGTGACGACGACTAGCCTCTTCCGCCAGCGCGGCGTGCGGCGTACGGCCTCGACGGCGCGCCGCACTAGCGACAAGCCCCCCGACGACGACATTTCGAGGCCCACCCTCTGCGTGAGATCGAGCGGCGGTGGAGCGTGGGTGGTGGTGACGACGGATCAACCCACCGAGGGAGGCGAGGGGAGACGAAGCGCGGAGCGGTTTGGTCGCTCCCGAACACGCGGCGGCGGGCGAGGGGACGTGTCTCCTGCCCTCCCGGAGCGGACCAGCCGGACCTATATACAGGAGAAGGATTTCCACCTTTTCACTTTAACCCTCGTAGAGAGACGATTGTTTCCACACGGCCCCGGACGTAAACTCTGAAAGCGTCCCGCCCGGGTACGATTCGTAATTTAAAATTTTTCTGGGGTTTTATAGGCGAGAAAGCCAAGGACAGCTGGCCCACGCCCCCGAGCGCTGCGTTCAGTTTCCTGTTTGTTCGGTCGCGGTGTAGTTGGAGCAGATCTTTGGCTTGTGAGACAAGAAAGAGTTCAGCCTTACGGCGGGACGGGAGTCGGGGACTGCGGGAGAAGCCAGCTGCCCCAGCTGTAGCCTGTAGCAGCATCTAGGTTTTCAATAGTGTAAACATGTTGTGGCTCTTAGTCCGACTACCCTCTACAGTCACGATCCATACCATTTAGCGCGGATTGCAGAGGTTCCCGACGTTGTGGAGGTGGACCCCTCCACCTTGTATGGAGCCACCTCTGAAGCCTTCTTCGAAGCCCCATCCGGTATCCGTTGGATCAAAATCTAACGGGGTGGAGGAGGTCGATTGTCCTCTACAATTGATTCACTCGACTACATGAAATCTAATTTCGTTAAAAAATAGTATCAAATTTGATATTTGATATTTTAAATATTATCTAAATTTATTATACTATAAATTTTTAATTCAGATTAGGTTCTAATATTACTATGAGACGGAAAAAACATATTTTTTAGCTTTTAAAATAAAGATGTGATATAAAATATGGTATTAGGTACCAATATTTCTAGATCGAGAGTATATTTTTTTAACTTTTAAGGCAACTTTTGATGGGTTACCTTAGAGCATCCCTAAGAGATTACTTATATGACTACTTAAATTTGAATTTAGGTGTTTTGGTGAAAAATAAACCTCCAAGAGTCCCCCTAAATAAGTCTCTTTCCTAATTCATTCCTTAAATCACTATTCATTTTTTCAAATATAGGATTAATGCAAGTTCCTATTTCCATTTACACATATTTTTTTACATGCACATTATTTTCTCCATTACGTATTGTTATAGGTTGGACGATACACATATTTGAATGTATCAAAGTTTTATACAAATTTATTACATATTATAGACTGTATTTGTAGGATTTTAAAAATAGGGATCGATATTTTTTTTTTGAAAACAGGCATAAACGAGTTATGCCCGGCTTATATTGAAAGCCGAAAGAGAACACAGTTTACGCTGGGGAGACCAGCTTACAAGTCTGAGCACCAGAAACGATAACCACCCAAAACACGCAGACCACCCAGAGATATAACAGTACACACGAAATCCACTACAGATGGTGCGCGAAACAAAACTACGGAACAAAGATCACACTGATGAAAACCGAAATAAGCTTCACAACCAACAACGACCACAATAACCCAAACAAAACAACCGAAGCCCCATGCTCGCCCTGAAACCCGACAGCAGCAGGCCGAGGCAACCAACACGCAGTGCGACGATCCATCAAGTCAGTGAGCCGGAACACACTCTCTTCTTGCCTCCAACACGATGCTTTGAAGCTTTGCAGACAACAAGCTGAGGCTTCTCTCTGTCTCGGCCCGCAGTTGAGCCGGAGCCAACATCCTCCACTGAGAAACAAGACTTGTTAATTTGTAAGGCAAATCAAAGACGTTAGCAGGCAACAGGTTATTGAAGATATAGTTATTCCGCATGATCCAAAGCACCCAAACACCCGCAGCAATAATACCCAGCGTGTTTTGTTTCCTTATGCCACTAAGAGAGAAATCATACATCTCCCAGATACTTTTATAGCTATTTGGCACTCGGGACCAACCCAACGCATCTCTGATAACGCACCACAGAAAACGAGCCAAGTCACAACGAAACAGAGTGTGGTCAACAGTCTCATGCTGGCCACACAGCGAACAGTTAGGATTACCTCTCCAGTGTTTCTTACACAGCTCATCACCCACCTGAATTTTCCCCTTCAAGGCGAGCCAAAGAAAGCATTTGTTTTTTAGGGGAGCGGCACATTTCCAAATATGTTTGAATGTGTCGTCCCTCACCCCCCGGAAAGATAACCAGTTGTACAAAGATTTAGTAGAGAAGCCATTATTACCCTCACACCACCTAATCTGGTCAGGCTGATCTGTCATGATAATGTGATTCACTAACCCATGAAGTTCATTCCACTGATCATACTCCACAACTGACAGGGTCCTTCTGGTTAAAATCTCCCAATCCCTACTCCAGACCTCCCTGACTAGCACAAAGGGATCCTCACAAATCCGGTAAATTTGGTTAAATCTCACTTTAAGAGGGACATCATCCACCCAAACGTCCTCCCAAAACATAATTTTTTCACCAGGTACAATGCTTCTGGACCAGGTTAGCAAGATTCCTAACCTTGGTCCAGAAGTAAGACCCTTTAACCTTTGGCGTATTAAAAATGCTACCCTCTAAACCATACTTCTTCTTCAAGATATCAAAACAAAGCCCTTTTTTGCCTTCACCTAACAGGAACAGCCACTTGGACAACAAAGCCATATTCATAATTCTAGTATTCAGGAACCCCAACCCTCCAAAATCTTTAGGTAAGCAAAGAGTTTTCCAATTAACCATATGAAATTTCTTGGCAAGACCCAAGCCCCCCCAAAAGAATCTGCCCCTGATTTTGTCCAATTGCCCATGGATAGCTTCAGGAAGCTGATAAACACCCATACTATAAAGCGGAATACTACTGAGGCACGAATTAATCATAATCATTCTCCCCCCAAAGGACAAATGACCACATTTCCAGGTAGACAGCTTCTTTTCGACTTTTTGGACAATGCCTTGGAAATCAGATCGAGACGGCTTGGAATGACTATCTCGATATTATATATAAACTATTGTAGATTGGTTAATTTTTAAGAAGAGGTATAGTTTATGACTATCTCTATATATGATTTAGGAAATAAAATTTAGGGTATTTATTCGAAATGCTCTTAAATATAATCTAGAAACACGTGACGGGATTTCGATCTGAAAATCTGTAGCATGGAAAAGAAAACTGATTCAGTTATGAATAGTCGCGCTGTGAGTTCTGTCTCTTGTCATTCTGCTCCGTTTTTTTAAAGAAATCGAACAAAATGCATACAAGTGGTGTAATAAGCCATGGGCCATATATTATTGTCGGACATTGGACTTAAGTTTTTTTAAAATTTCAAAGAGATTAACATGGGCGGTCATATTGAAGGCTTTGAAGCCCACACACATATTAGCAGGCTTCGGTCTGCCTAACATATACTCCATCCGATTTTTTTTAAAAAAAATTGTTTTGAATATAATTTCATATATAAAAAAACAATTAATTAATATATATTTTTTATTTACTTCTATTAAATACAGTACAACACAAAAGTAAAGATATCACAGGAAACGAAAAGGAAGTAGACTACGTTAGGTCAGTGTATAGTTGTCTAAAATATACAATAAAAATACAAAATAAATTGTTTTATACAATTCTTAATATAAATCTAAAATAACTTTTTTGAAACTGAACACGGTAGCACGTCCTCCTCCTATAAACATTTGCATTCCCGGTTATTTTATTGGTCCATGTGGCAATTTATTTTTGGTACACGTGTATTTTGCGGCTTCCGGTCTGCTCGGCCAGGCCGCGAACTCGCGATCATTCTTTAAAATCGAAAGAATGTCGTTTTAACTACTGACGTATCAATGCATGTTTCTTTGCTGTATTTTTGTTCCAACTGAAATACAAAAAAATAACTATTGAATTTTTATTTATATTTTTTTCAAATAGTAATATATTATATTAATATTTATCATCGTAGCAATAAAATAAGCCTCGTTGCAAAGTATGGATATCTTATTAGTATGTAAAAAATTGTTAAAGAATATAACTACCTAAATGTGTTTTCAATGACAGAACTACCAATATTGTTTTCAAACATCAAATTATAATATTTTTAAATTCATTTACTATTTAATATCAAGATTGGTGTAGGTATTATACTGTAACGTCATCTGGTACAAATGGAACGGGATATTAGCAGGTACGTACTATTTGTTTTTTCTTGCCAAGAGCTGAAGAATGTTTTCAACTAACGCGCACTCATCCCGGAGCAAGCCTTCGATCATTCAGATAGAGCAAGTATAATAAATCCTAGTTAGCATGCTATTTAGAAAAATCTAAGGTAGAGAAGTGAGAAAAGAATAGACGTACAATGAGTCACCTGGCTTAATCGTAGCCATCCAAGCCATTCCGCCTGATCCCAGCTTGCTACTGGCTATTAACACGGCGTCTTTCTTTTCCCAAGCATGTAATAAGAGTCTATTTGATCCAAGAGGCTAAAGCAAAATAACTAAAATAGAAACTAAAATTTTAGTCACTTTTGTTTGAATCCAAGGATTAAAAAAAGCTAAAGAATTTATGATGGGTGGAAGCCTCTCTTAGGGGTGTTTGGATAGGGGCTAAAATTTTAGCCTCTACCACATCCAATGTTTAAATACTATTTTGAAATAATATAATTCTACAGTAAATATTTTCTAATCATGGATTAATTAGGCTTAATAAATTCGTCTCACGAATTAGTTTTTGATTCTGCAATTATTTTTATAATTAATTCACGTTTAGTCTTTCAAATTAATGTTGAAACATCTGATATGATACGTGCTAAAATTTAGCTCCGGATCTAAACACCCCTTAGCTCCTCTTTGAGCGCTAATAGATTAAAAAAATTTAGCCTTTTTTTAGCCTTGCTATTTGGATTTTTAGCCTCTAAAGTGACTAAATTTTAGCATCTTTTGTTTTAACCCTTTCGATCAAAACACACCCTAAATACCTTCAGCACTCCATCCATCGCACGCTTGTCGTCGTTCGCGCTAGCCTGCTCGCCATTTGCGCCACCGTCGGCTTGTGGGAGAGGGGTTGCGGTACGGAGAAGGGGAGAGAAGCAGGAGGGTAAAGGATAGAGAGGGAGAAAAAAAAGAAAATGAAAAAATAAAAATGATTTTTACATAGAACTTGCATAACTTGCATAAGTTATAACCTTTCATTCTGTATAGTTTTTTAATGTATTGTTTCATAAGTGATGACAAAGATATAAAACATAATTGACAGTATACACATAAAAGTATTAAATAATTATATCTTAAATGCAACTCTTATTTTAACCAATCTAATAATTAAGTTATTATATGCGTTGGCTATATTGTTGACTTTGTTTGATATGGCACTTATATTTAGACAATCTAAGCTACTTGCAATCTGCAAATAATGTTGACCATTCCATGTTTTCTATGTTTTCTGGCACGTTTCGTTTGGAAACCGGACATCCTATCAAGCCCGAGTGGGTATTTGGAATTAACTAGATTTATGATTTTTTAAGTTAACTCAACTTAATTTTAAGTGGTTTCAGATTTTAAGCTAAAAAATTAATAATATTTTATTGAGCAGTTTTATTTTAATATATAAATTTCAAATCTTATGTATAGTTGTAAGAAACACCAATAAGCTTATAAGAGATTCATTTTTAGGATTTTTATTCTAGTTGTGTTTCTTTCCAACATAGTCTCAAAATATAACTACCTATGGATATTCGTTGCTTTGGTCAACGTGCTCATGGATCGTCATTGCATCGTGTAAC
Source organism: Zizania palustris (assembly GCA_019279435.1). Lineage (NCBI taxonomy): Eukaryota > Viridiplantae > Streptophyta > Magnoliopsida > Poales > Poaceae > Zizania > Zizania palustris. The sequence continues at coordinate 88,821,667 of JAAALK010000288.1, forward strand.
TTTACTTCATTTGTGTCACGTTGTGATCTTCTCATCAATCCCGCGCGTAGCCTTATTCAACAAGTTTAAATCTAATTGGCGCCTCGACATAGATCCCTACAAGCCCAAACAGTGGCAACGTCAGAACGAATCTTCACTGTAGTGCCCCAATGTAGATCTTTAGAAGCTCGATGAACAAATAATGCTCGATGCAGTTGAGGAGGTGGTGGTAGGGGACTTAGGAAGGATCAAACGGTGGCTAATAGAGGATGTTAGAAAAAATGATCGTCGGTGTCATGTGATAAATTAATAATATAGTGAATATAGTGGAAGACGATATAACTTCAAGTGGTTTGGAAAGAAATAGATAGAGTAGAGAGCAACAATCTCTACAAGTAAGGAATGATTTCATATGGAAGTGTTTTGTTTTAAAATCCCTTGTAACTATTTCTTATTTTTAGTTCTTATCATTAAACTGAAATTTTAGAGCAGATAATCTTCTAAGCTTATCTTGGAACTCGCAGAGAAAAATCGCTGTGAGACGAGATGGCTGACTAGTGACTAGGCGCGGCGAAGATTGCACCCGCAGCGCCACCCCCACCTCCGCCCGGCCTGCCGCCGACAAGGGCAGAGGGCACAAGCCGCGGCAAGTCGGCAACCGAGAGAGATCTGACACCAACCACGGGTGGCTCGACCACGCTGGGCCCTGTTCGCGTCACGCCGGCCCGCCTCCCGGCCTTCCCCCGAGTGCCCCAATCCCCATGCTCCACGACGCTTGCGCGATCCGCACCATATCCAAATTTCCGCACCAGATCACTGTTGAGACTTGAGAGAGTGGAACAGTGCGACGGGATCAGTGGAGCAGGAGTGGACGGAGTGGTATAAAGCCTCGTCGCTTCCATCCCGGCGGCCCGCTCCGGTCGTCTGGTCCGTGCTGCGACCCGAGGTTCCCTCGTTTTCTCCGCTTCTGCCACTCCCCCGCCGAGGGAGGGACCCGTAGATCCCATCGGGATTCCCCAGAGCTTCCAGACGGACCAGGCCCCCATCCTCCGCGGCTCCGACGGCGAAGCCGACGGTGAATTTCGTTCCACCTCCGAAGGTAATTGCCTCTACGCCCTATAGTTGCTGCTACCCATTTGAGTGGTCGAACGCTGGGTAGGTCGGGTTCGAGCGAGGTCTGCATCCTGGGGCGGGCAGTTTGCCGGTGCTGTGATCCGGTTTTGAGGTCACCGTGGCTCTAGGATTTTGTGGGTTGTTGTTTGCCTCGATTGAGCGGTTGGTTGCTTGTGAGCGATACTAGCATGATGACGATGTTAGATTATTCGACTTGAGCTATTTGGTGAATTTGATTGTGACGCTGGGGTGGGGTGCAACCGTGTAGGTATTGTTATCCCAAGCCTGTAAGCCTGAGTTGCTACTGCCATTCCTATGTAGGCATGAGCTTCCTTAAGTTTAGGCATGAGATTGGAATGTTCCTTTTCCCAATTATGTAGAAAGGAAGATGGCTGCAAAGCCCCTCTTTGCAACTTATGTTAACATGAAGGGAACAGTGTGCAAGTGCCTTACTGTGAACAGACCTTTGATGGACGATTGACGTGTGCAGAACTAGAACAGGGGAATGATGCTTCTACTGAGATGTTTCAATGGCCAATGGGAGCTGTAATTCCATAGAAGCGTTAAATATTTGAGCAGTTGTGCTGATGCCTCTTTGTAGAAAGGTCGGTTTTTGTCAATAGAAGAGTCATAGAGGATTATCGATTATTCATGAATTTCAGAGTACAAGCTATGGTGATCTGTTTATTACTTGTTGGAAAAAAATAAAGAAATATTTGATTTATCCATGCAATGTGCTACATCCTTTTGTGATGCACAATACGACATGGATGGTTGCTTTGTACTTTTGGAATATTTCAGCATGGTGTATAGAATTTATTTGGCTGCAAGGTGACAGACTTATGCAATAATTATCGTATCTGATAATTGTCATGACTCGCATGGATGCCCTAAAGCCATCTATCATCTTAGGTTTAATGTCAAAGAGGAAGGTTGCCATAAGATGCTCATCTCATACACCCAAACGTTTGTCAGTGTGAACACCCATGCATAGAGTCATGAAGAAGATTGGACCATGGGTTTGTCTATGTGTATTTTTTGTATGCTTGTCACATATAGCAAAAGGTAATGTCATGTACTCATGTTCCAACATGATATAATGTTTAGGCTTGACCAAGCTGCATGGACTGATGGTCTGCTTCCAGAGTTCCAGTACTATGCAACTTCAGATAGAGCAAAGCAAATCAACACCATTTATTTCCCTCATATTAATTTGCAAACTCATAAATCAAAACAGTATGATTTTGTCTGATCTATTATGCTGTTTTTTTGCAGTTCTCGATTTTCTCCTACCCTACATGATGTTTAGATAATTCAAGCAGCGCTTGTATTTACCCTTGCTTTGGACTTTTGAGTAGTTCTGAGGATTCAGTTTGTAGCCATAGAAGATGAATGTTTCAAGTGGCTCCCAAGGACATATTGTCAATGGAGGACAGAAGCAAGTGCACCATGCTAACCCACCCATTCTGAACAATGGACCAAAGCACCGTCTGTTGACTCCCATGAGACAATGTCGTGGTGTAGCATGTGTGGTGATTATACTGTCAACAGCATTCACATTGATAGTTTACATAGCCCCTATAACTACTTTCCTTGTGCGACTATTCAGCGTGCATTACAGTCGGAAGATGACTTCCATTCTGTTTGGAATGTGGCTATCTTTATGGCCATTCTTGTTTGAGAAGATCAACAAGACCAATGTGGTTTTCTCTGGTGAAATTGTGCCTCCAAAAAAGCGTGTATTATTATTTGCCAACCACAGGACTGAGGTTGACTGGATGTACCTATGGGATCTTGCATTGAGGAAAGGACATTTGGGATACATTAAATACATCCTGAAGAGCAGTTTGATGAAATTGCCTGTTTTTAGCTGGGCATTTCACATTTTTGAGTTTATCCCTGTGGAGCGGAAATGGGAGATTGATGAAACAATTATCCAGAGCAAACTATCAAAATTTAAGGACCCCAGAGACCCCCTATGGTTGGCAGTTTTCCCCGAAGGCACTGATTATACGTAAGTCATATTTATATCTCTATAATTGTTTAATATATTTTTTGCATGATGCACATGCATTGTAGAATTCATATTCTTAATCACATATCTGTTGAACTTTCAAGTTTTCAAACATACTGTTTGGCAAACCATATAATCCATGTCGGTACTGCCTTTCTTAAATTGCTTCTCATTTTATTGTAGTATTGCCTGTGCAAGATCCTCTTTCTCACTCTATCTCTGTCTGTGCTTGTGTGTATGCTGATTGGTACTCTTATCTTAGTGAGAAGAAATGCATCAAGAGTCAAGAATATGCTTCTGAGCATGGCCTGCCTATACTTGAAAATGTTCTTCTTCCAAAGACAAAGGGGTTCATTTGTTGTTTGCAAGAGTTGAAGAGCTCCTTAGATGCAGGTGACAACCTTGCACTCGTTTTCTTATTCTGTCCTTGTCCCTACATGTTGTGTTGCCATGTGCCCAATTGCCCATGCTATTGTCTGGAATGATTCCCCTCTTTTACTTTTTACTAGCAGAATTCTTATAAACAAGGAAACATTAACCTACAACAGTTTATCCTGAGTGATAGTACTTGTTCTGTAATTTCTGAGATTTATCCATTCACTTTTGTGGGAAATTGGAGCTCGTAGTCTCGTCTTGAATATGCCATAAACATATGTGGGTTCTTAGAAACCACCAAGTTTCTAATAAATAAAAAAAGTTGTTTTGAAAGTATACATGCTATCAGTTATGGCATAGAACCAGTACTGTCATTCACTATCAGGATTATCTGTTGTAAATTGGAGGTAACAAACATAAAGTGCATCTTCCATTCAAGACGAACCAATCAACTTAATAGTGTGTGTTGTACTATTGGAGTAACACCTTGCATTCAAAACGAACCAAACAATTTAATAGTGTGTTGTACTTCCCTTGTGGTCCAATTTATGAGAGGCTGACCATGTATTGTCAATGTTACTCACCAAACAACCTTAGTACATGGAATTAGGATCACATATGCTTGCATTTCTGAAACCTTGAAACATAAGTACAATTGAACCTGATAATGTTTGAACTTTTCAACTGCTTTGTGCTTCTTTATTTTCGCTGACAATAATCACTATTCTTCACGAATATTTGACACCGTCCATTCTGAGTCATGCAGTTTATGATGTCACAATAGCATATAAGCATAGACTGCCAGATTTCCTGGATAACGTTTATGGCACTGATCCTTCAGAAGTCCACATCCACATCAGAACTGTTAAGCTCTGTGACATTCCAACGTCAGAAGACGAACTAACCGATTGGATGATAGAGAGGTTCAGGCAGAAGGACCAACTTCTGTCAGATTTTTTCATTCAAGGCCACTTTCCTGATGAAGGAACTGAAGGGGATATATCCACACTGGAGTGCCTTGCAAATTTTACTGCAATAGTCAGCTTGACAGGAATCTTCTTGTACCTATCTCTTTTTTCGTCTATCTGGTTCAAGGTCTATGTATTAGTAAGCTGTGCTTACCTTACATTTGTCACCTGCTTCTCGATTCAACCACCCCAACTTATATGCTCCCCAGATGTTGGAACCCATGCCAAAAAGTCACTATAGATGAGGCTGTAGTTTTGACTGGGAACTGTGTATCTGCGAAATATGTTTACTGCAGAAACTCTTGTCTCGTGCCATTGTCGTTGTGCTTTCTTCTCATTCTAGTTCTGCAAGATGAGCTATGATATTCGTATGCATTCTTCGTGCGAGTTCATCACTGAAGCTATTACACACATTGCCGCAGGTAAGCGTAAGACAGGCTTTGATGATTTTTTTTCACTGTATTTTTATTAGATATTGGAAGGATGGCACAACCAAACACTGAAGTCGTTGTAGTATAGTGGTGAGTATTCCCGCCTGTCACGCGGGTGACCCGGGTTCGATCCCCGGCAACGGCGGCACAATTTTTTTCATGTGTACAAACCTGACATTTTGGTGCAGTCCTTTCCACTCACTATCGCTTGTTTGCGATGCTCCTACCTTTCATTTCCAAAAACACAAATTTATCTTGATATATCCTTTTTGAAAACTACATGTGTGACGCGAATAATTTTATGGGGGAAAAAACATAGATACATACGCCTTCTAGTGAACACCTTCCAGTTCCAGCAATCCGGGTGAGGGTGACGCTGTAGGAAGGATGACTGGATGAGACGCGTACGCATACATTCATTCTTCCGTGCAAACAAGCCGCATGGAATGGAAACTCCACCGTCCGATTGCAAAGCTACAGATCTCGCACCCTCCACTGATTTTTTTATAGTACTTCGATACTATTATATATTTGAATTTTTACACGTAAAGCAACTCCCATAGACTCTCTATTTGTATTCTTATCCTAAAATTTAGTAAAAATGGTTACATACTCCATAGATATCATATCATGCATACGAAACAAGAGCTCTGAGTTATTGAAGATATTTTAGTTATAAATCCTTAAAATCAAGAATAAAAAACTTATATTTAAAATCTATTGATATGCTCTTATACTGTCACATTTAGGTCCCTGTTCTTTCATTCTCCCTTCTCAAATCTAAAAAACCAAAATTACTCCCTATTTCTCATTTCTCTCCGCTCTTTCTTTTTAGGCTACAAAATAAATCTATTAATAAAACACATATGATGGATGGAGACAGAGGGATATTTAGGGGGTGTTTAGATCGGGTCTATATTTTTAGCCATCGTCACATCGAATGTTTAAATATTATTTTAGAGTATTAAATATAAATTATTTACAAAACTAATTCATAATCGGTGGATTATTTGGGAGACCAATCTAATGAAGCTAATTACGTCATGATTTGACAATACGATGCTAAAGTAACATTTGCTAATTATGGATTAATTAATCTTAATAAATTTGTCTCACTAAATATTTTCCGATTATACAATTATTTTTATAATTAGTTCACATTTAATCATTTAAATTAATATCCAAACATCGCATATAACTAAAATTTAGGCCATTAATCCAAACACCTCTTTAATATGCCAAAAAATAAGGAGTGAATTTTACATTGAGTTCATCGCATTCCGCGCAGCTGCAGTAAGATATCGTTTTGCTGGGTCGCATCGCACGCAACAACACATCGATGATCGATCGCATCCATTCTCCTCCTCCCCGTCTCCTCTCTGCCCCCTGAAGCTCCGCTCCGCGCGCGCGCCACTACCCTTCGAAGCGCCAAAACCTTCGCCTCCGCCACCCACCCGGCACTTCCTCCTCTCCGCCATGGGAGAGGGAGACCACTGCGCCACGGCGAAGGTCCGCGTGAACGGCGCGCCGGCCCAAGCGACGCTCTGCACCGCTTCTCCCGGTGCAGGCGGCGGCGGCGGACCGGAGCTCCGGTGGCGGTGCGGTGTCGGCACCGCGGCGGAGCGTGTGCTGTCGTTGGACGCGGACGTGCTCGGTGTCGAGGCCAGGGGTAAGGAGGTGGTCGTGAAGGCCTTCGTGGCAGGCGCGGCCAGGTCGCTGTCCTGTGCGCCGGGTTCGGGGAAGGGAGGCCGGAAGAGGCGCAGGAGGGATTACGTGTTCGAGATGGTCGCCGGCGAGGACGCCGCCGCGGCCTGGGGCGACAGGATAAGGGATTGCCTGGACTCGCTCGGTACGTACGTGTTTCTTCCGGTGCCTCACTGCCTCTGATCGATACGCAACAAAACCAATCTGTTCCTCCCACGTATTCTTCAGCCTAGATGGAAACACATACTACTCTGCTTCTTATCCAATCCATGAAAGATCAGCACTAAAACTTCGTGTTTGTGATCAACATGTCACAGGCCGGCCGAAGAGACTGTTCATCTTGGTCAACCCCTTCGGCGGCAAAAAATGCGCGAAGAAGATCTACGAGGCAGAGATCAAGCCCCTCTTTGAAGCTGCCGATGTCAACATCACAATGCAAGGTTTGTGGAGTGGAATGCACAATCTTATCAGTGACCTTTTTTAGTCGTTTCCCTTACGTTTTCTGCGGATATTTTTCATCCGTTCGGTTCACGATTTGTTTCAGAGACCAAGTATCAGGGTCATGCTCGTGAGGTGGTGTCTTCTCTTGACCTTGCGCAGTACGATGGCATTGTCTGTGTCAGTGGTGATGGTGTACTCGTCGAGGTTAGGGACAATACTCCAGTGTCTCTGTAACTCGTGCGTTCATATGTGGCGTGTTTGCATGGTTGCCATTACGGATTTGGATTTTTAGGATTGACTTTACATCTGTTTTATATTGCAAGTTGTTTGTTTATATTATAAGTTAATCTTTTTAACTTTGATCAAGTTTAATATATATATATATATTATCAAATAAATAATATGAAAACATGTTTTTATGGTGGATCTAATGAAATAAATTTGAATGTAGTCGTTGATATTTTTATATAAAATTAGTTAAATTACAGAAGTTTGAGTGAGAAAAAAGTTAAATAATTTATAATATAGAAAAATATGGAACGTAGGGAGTAGTTCAGCAACCCGTATTGGTTGATGCTAAGTTGACTTCCATCTGATACATTTCGTATATCTGGCATGCACCGTAAAGTCTAGATTTGCATGAGTAAAAGTATTAGATCATCTCAGCTCTAAAATTTGATTTCTACGGTAGCTTTTTGAGATGCAAATTATTTTAAATGTGTTTCTCCCTAACATAATCTCTAGATTTGAGTCTATCTGTATGCTCTTTAAAAGTGAAGAGCGAAAAAAATTAGGAAACATTTGAAGTATATGTTGGAGCTGATTTTTAGCTATAATTCCAAAAATTTAGGAAAATGAGCTCTTTAGATTTTCTCTTTTGGAGATGCTCTTAGTGATTGATGGCTATTATTGTATGTCAACGGTTTTGGGGGACTTAGACATGATTTGCCTTCGCTAAACGTTTCAACTTTTGCTTGAATAATTGGGTGATGACATCTGAAAATAGAGTAATTTAACAGCGCTGAAAGATGATTATGCCACGTACCAGATTTCGGTCAGATTGCTACTAGTTCTGACGCTTATTTCGCTCAAGTCGTTTTCAGTGCCTTAAATTTTAGCAAAGACGTGCAGGTGTCTTCCTGTTAAACTTTAGTTCTCTGAATTATATATCACTGTTTAATTTCGTTGTTTTCAACGGTTATTTTTTCGTGCATACGCAAAAGATTTGCGCATCGTTGTCATCATTCTGCAATTTCTAATGTAGGTAGTAAATGGAATTCTACAACGAAATGACTGGGAGGAAGCGATAAAGATACCAATTGGTGTGGTTCCAGCAGGTACTAACCATTCATCTAAAGGAAGACATTAGCATAGAGATTTCTGAAAGTACTCCAAGGCGTGGACTTGTAATTTACGCAGGTACAGGAAATGGCATGGCTAAATCGCTCCTGCATGCTGCCGGTCAGACGTACTCGGTTCCAAATGCCGCATTTGCCATCATCAGAGGTCGTCGTCTATTTCCATCATACACAAAATATATAATCCACGATGATTTGTTCATTTCTGATGGGACGTCTTATGGAAACATCGAAATTTTCTCGTTGCACAGGGTACAGGCAGTCCTTGGACGTATGCACCATTCTGCAGGGGGAGAAGAAGTTTTTCAGTGTCTTGCTAATGACTTGGGGTATGCAGCAAACTTGCTATCAGTTTAATCGAATCAATGATACTCTGTAGGCTGCCAACTGACTGTTTAGGAAAAAAACAATAATAAATTTCAGGTTTGGTGGCTGATATAGATATCGAGTCTGAGAAGTACAGGTGGATGGGAAGTGCGCGCTTTGATGTTTATGTATGTATGCTTTTGCATTCAGCCTTTTCCATTTATTTTCAGTTCTTTACTCGATCGTTTTGTCATTGCTCGGTTATTCCCGTGAAATGTAGTTTATAGGTCTCAGGGGGGAAATGTAGCATATGGTTTATGTGCGAACTTGGTAAATTTACTCCTTCAATCTTGACCTAGATTTTTTTAAAGAAACAGTAGAATAATTGTTAGATTCATTAATTAAAAGAGTAGGATATACGAAATGGGAGAGAGAAGGAAGAGATAGGTGGTGGGAAGGCCTAGCTAAGATGCACCAGCAAACAATTTGCTCCCTCCTCGCACCACGATCTTGCTTCCTCTTTGATTTTTTAAACAAGATCTAGGGGGTTAGAATCGATGTGTGAAAGATCACGTTTTGTTCCTTCCAAATTTTCCAAGTCTGTTTTTTCCTCCGTCTGTTTCTCGCATCATTCAGATTTTAGACATGTTTTTAGTCTAAAAAAATCTTGTCACTGTTTCAGGCTTTGGTTCGCATAATGAACCTGAGAAAATATTGCGGAAGAATTCGGTTCGTTCCTGCCCCAGGCTACGAGTCATATGGAGAACTCGTCAAGCAAGACGAAACTTGCACTGTAGGATGTCGGGAACAAAATGGAAAGTCCCCCTGTTCTTATCAAGGCCCTTCAGTTGAGTTTCAAGGTTCTGAGTGGAGATCCCTTGATGGTCCATTTGTGGCTGTTTGGATCAACAACGTGCCATGGGCCTCTGAGAGTGTCATGGCAGCTCCTGAGGCCAAGGTAATTGATTTCTCCAGTAATGTTTTGTCCATAGTGTTGTTGGACGATTTCCGTTGACTGCGTATCACTATATCATTATTAATTTTCTTTTGCTTCTCGAAAAAACTTATCTGACACTGACAGTTTGGTATGCTTTGCTTGACTTACCGAAGGTGCACGTTGTAATTTGTGATGCAGTTCTCAGATGGCTACATGGATGCAGTCATAGTCCGAGATTGTCCAAAGGCTGATATCTTAGCTCTACTGATGAAGATGAGCGATGGGAGTTATGTAAAATCTCCATATGTTACATATCTAAAGGTTAGTTTTTTCTCTCATTTTTTTCAGAGGGTTTTTGCTCATCCCTGATAAAAAGGATGATGCTAACAATAAATTAACAACGGGACATCGCAATCTACAACGCCGTTTTTCTAAAGCGAAAATCCATAGTCAGCTTGCCAAGTTCATGGTAATTATGATCGTGGAACAGAGCAGTTCAGCTAACCATGAGTGATGTGTGCAACCTAGTCAGCTTATCCTGACTGTTTCCAAGTTTTTATCTCCTTCTGAGTTAGTAATATTCAGTAACAAATGCCACCACTTACTTTGACTTTGCAGGTGAGATGCTTCCGGTTATCACCAGGCCAGCTTGTGGAGAATCCAAAACGGGGTGGCATCATAGACGTGGACGGCGAGGTTATCGCTAGAGGTGAAGGAACGTACGGCAAAAATCAGAATCAGGATGTGATGGGTTATGGCCCTTCCATTCAGTTGACAGTGCAGCAGGCCTTGGCCACCGTGTATTGTCCCAAATGACACAACCACATCCCCATTTATCTATTCTCTTCTCTCTGAGATTGGATTGTTCGTTCGTGGCAATTGTTTCGTTCTTTGTTGGGAAAAGGGGGTGATATTTTTGGTGTACTCAATAGAAAATCGTCAAAAGAAATGTTGATAGGCCTTCGCATGAAACGACTTGCCCCTTAATTCCTTAGTTGTGTTGCAAGCCTGCAACTCTGGAAGTACTTGTGTGGCCTCGTGGCACCGTTGACACCGCTGATTAACGAACGATTTCTTCCTCGACTGGAGCAAAGCTGTGTCATTAACTTAGTGTTTGTTTGGTTAAGAGATGAGGTGGGATGGGGCGAGATGGTTCCGTTTTTATGACGTTTGGTTAAGTTGTGTCATTAACATAGTGTTTGTTTGGTTAAGAGATAGGTGGGACGGACGAGACCGTTCCGTTTTTACGGCGTTTAGTTTAGAGTTAGTGAGACTGGAGTCATCACATTAAAAAATATTTTTCTAATATTTAGAACGAACTTATAAAAAAACCCAAAAAACAGAAGAGCTCATCTCACCTCGCACACAAAGATTCTAGGGTAGGGTCGGAGGTTTTGAGGTAGAGGCTCTGAAGATGTGCCGAATGTTTTGAGGTGAAGCAGATGTTCCAAACCGGTGTTCTATTTCTCTCAACCCACCAACCAAATATTTGAAATTGGAACATCACATCGCATGCATCCAAACACAAGTTAGGATGATCATATCCTAAAAAACTAGAATATAACCGTCTCATCCTACCTTGTCACTGACCCAAATGGAACCTAAATGATTTGCTCTGTGCTCTCGTCAAGTTCACCGTTCGATCTTTCTCAAAGTTTCTGGAAATATGCATAGACAGCACAGCAGGCACATGACTTGTGTGTTACTATGTATCCTACTCCTACCGGCACTGGGCTGCTTCAAAGGTGGGAGCAATATCTTCAAGAACTGGCATGCACAAGATAAGAGTGGCTCTGCTATCTTAACATGCAACAAGGACAAATTTTATGTGAAGTGAGAACCATCATATGCTTAAAAAGCATATAATACTTACACCAATCATCAATATCCACACAAGTTCTATAAAAACTGCACAGTACTAAAATATATCACATTCACAAAATAAATTAAGACATAGTTGAGTATGAGAGAGAGAGAGAGAGAGAGAGGAGAGATGCTTCAATCTTTTCCTGGGGTCTTGCCGTCTAGGGCCGTGGAAGGCAGTGCAACATACGCGACAATTGGCGAAGTAGGGGATCGAGTGGACGGCACAGGACACAGGAGAGAACGGAGCTACAGATTACGATATGAACTCGAGGCACTGCCCCTTGTAACAGTCCGCCAAGACGAGGTTCACTTACTATTTGGAAATCCAATTCATTCACAGGAAGAGTAGGAGTTTCAAAGCTTTTGGCCGCAAAAACAATCTCCAATCAATCATTCCCGGTCATGTGTGTGATCTCCATTACACTGTTTATAACTCATACCACACATTATCTAAAACGATTAAACCATGCTCTTGGTAACTATTTAAGACCATATAAAGATATACTCAATCTCAACACTTTTGGTTCAGTTAAGTAGCAAATCTAGGTTGAATCTCCATATACAACTTTGAAAGTTTCTATATGGAAAAGCATTCTTGACATCCAATTGGCACAATGGCTCTACACAAGAGATTAGGATTCTTATCGAGCTCAATTTTTGCAACAGGTGCAAATGTTTCATTCATCATAGTCAATTCCATATGGACTATATCCCTTACCAAGTCTCATCCCTTACCAGTCTTGCTTTGTGCCTTTCCACCTTTCCATTGTTGTTTTGCTTTACTATATACACTCATGACCCATTTGCAGTTAACCACATTCTTTCCTTTAGGAAAGGGTACAAGGTCCCCAGGTGTCCCCAAGTTTTGTTAACCAACATTGCATAATGCTATCTTGGGGGTTGCTTCTCTTCAATCTTTTGGCATTATTACTGAATTAAGAGATGCCATAAAGGCCTTGTAAGTAAATGACAAAGTATAAGAGACACTTGCAACTCCCAGAAAAGGCAAATCGTAACTTCCAGTCGAGTAAGAGGATTTCAAACCGAGAGAATGATAAAAAAATCAAAACTTCTGATCAACAAGGATGGACCAAACTGAGACCTAGGATTTCAAGAAAACCAAGATCTTTGAATTCAAAGCAACCAAACACTTCTGTGGTATCAGAACTTCCAGTCATAACAGGAACTTTCAGTTTACTTTGAACAAACCAAACCGAGGCTTTGACTTTGAGGAAAACCGGACACTCCAGTGATATCAGAACTGTGTGCTTTCCTATTGCTAATCACTATGTTTCCAATAAGCATGGTTGTTATGGCGATACGGTGAAGCCCGAGGACCTACAGCAAACAATATAAAAAAATAGCTTATAGTATTTAGAAAAATATATCGATTTATAAGTACTAAAATACTTAATTGCAAATAACAAATGTAATATAGTATGATAAACATAGCAATACAATATCAAGTTAAATACTGTCGCTTTAGATACATTATAATACAAAAAAATATAATTAAAATTGTAAAAACATATTTAAAATTATGTCTAATAATCTTTTTATATAAATTTGATCAAACAACCCATTTAAAGCCCATTTCTCAACCCTAACTTCTATGCACTTCCCGCTTCTCTTAGAGTCTCAGCTCCCTCTCTAGCCGCCACACTTCTTCCCCTCCTCTCCCTCCTCTTCTATCAAGCATCTTTTGCACCGGCACACTGGCCGCCGCTGGATCTGACCCCCGCCGCCCACAGTTCGCCGGATCTAGCCCCCGCCGTGCCCTCAGTGCTCACGGCAGCGGCGGTTTCGTGTGGTGGACGCCACATGCATGTAGCACCCGCCACAGACACTCGGGTGATATGGCGGTCCGTGGCGAATTGCAGATTTCAGCCACGACGATATTGCGACGCCATAACTATGCCAAGAAATCAACTGATGAACCAACTTGGCATGAGATGAAAACTTCAGGACGCAATATATGCAAAAGGCAAGATTATAAACACTAGAGCATTCATTCAGAGGATTTGCATAAGGATCATAGCCACAGACATGATCCCACAGAGAGAATCAGGAACTGTGTTGTCTGTTGTGTATATGGACAATAGGCTGAACCCATTAAGAGTTAATACAGTATATGGAACCACAAAATCGGCGCTATCATTGGCAAACAATACATCACAATTCAAGTCACACATAACTATAACACTGCAGTAGTGATCCATAGATAAACGCATAACAAGAATAGAAAAATAGGAGGAAGAAACCAACTTGGAACCAAGATGATCCTTGCTCATAGGCCAGTGCTGGGCAGCGAGGCCATGAACGCACTGTAAGCCGAATCCAGGTCAAAGTTGAGCTGCCTTGCCTGCTGCTCGGTGAGCTCGTCCCCCGCCCCCATCTTATTTAGCTTGGCGAGCCACTCGCACACCCTGACCTTCCCCTCGAAGTCCGGTGGAAGGACGGGGCCCAACTTCCCCATGGAGGTCGAGAGATCGTGGAGCAAGGGGCGGACCTGGTCGTTGGCGAGCATGTTGAGCTTGACTGCATCCATGGCGGTGATGAAGCTCTGGACGCACTGGGCGATGGCAGCGGCTGACGCGGCGGAGGACGCCGGAGCGGACGAGGATGCGGCGGCGCGGAGCTCGACGGTGGCGGGGACTCCGGACTGCACGAGGCGGTTGAGGGCCGCGGGGCAATCGAGGCGGTATGCCTCGACGAATCGGGGGATGGTGACGACGCCGGCGAGCGAGGAAGTGAGAGAGTTGAACTGCGAGATGAGCTTGAGGCACTCGGCCTCGTAGTCTGCGGCGGAGACGAGATCGCGAACGTACGCTCGCTCCAGCTTCTCTGTCGCCTTGATGATCGCGTACAGGTCAGCGAGGCTCTCCAGGAGCTCCCTCTCCCGCTTGTCGTTCCACAGCTTCACCTCCATCCCGCCGCCGTCGAGGATCACCTTGCCACCTACTCCGGCGTGCGAATCGGCGGGGTTAGGGTTCCGCGTCGCCGTGGTTGGGGGAAGGGGGAGGTCGAAGAATTGCAAGGCGAATGGACATAATTAGAGCATCTCCGATAAATATCTTAAATTTTATTTCCTAAATCACATATATAAATTTTATTCCCTAAATCACATATATAAATTATTCTAAATTTCATCTTTTCCTAAAAATTAATCAAGTTTCCCTATAATCTCGATCCCTATTTTTTAAATTCTACAAATATGGTTTACAATATGTAATAATTTTGTATAAAATTTTGATACGTATCGTCTAACCTATAACAACGCGTAATGGAGAAAACAATATGCATGTAAGAGAAAAATATATGTGCAAATGAAAATAGGGACTTGCTAAACTAATTCTATATTTGAGATAGATGAATAGTGATGTATGAAATGGATTAGGAAAGATACTTATTTAGGAGATTCTTGGAGCTTCATTTTTCACCAAAATATCTAAATTTAAATTTAAGTAGTCATATTAATAATCTCTAGATGCTATTAGTCCAACGCTTTTTTTTGAAATAGGCCACATGGGTCCGACCTTGTTTGAAGGTCATTAGTGTGTCGGGATGTGAACGAGAACTTCCCAAGAGGTCACCCATCCTGATACTACTCTCATCTGAGCACGCTTAACAATGGAGTTCTGAGGAGATTTGGTGCCAGCTAACTGACATTCCTTTCACAAGTCCAACGCATTTGGACTGGGTTTCCATGAAAAAAGGGCCCAGTAGTCCTAACAGGTCGGGCCATGCTCTGACATACAGCCAAACCCCAACATTTTTCACCAATTTCCCATCCATTCCTAGAATGAAACGTGTAGGCTTCGATACCTGGAGCGACCCGTGCTGTCACCTAAGCAGGACCGTACTGGACATGGCGCCATTGGCACGAGCTTTAGAGATTAGAGCACCCGCCGCAAGTAGAGTTTTGTTTGATTCTCGCGGTCGGGCTTCTGCCGTGCCGCTACTTGAATTTGTCAAGACCCAGGAAACGGCCACTGCCTTGTCTAGTCGCGTTCCCGACGATCCACGGGAATCGCAATAAGGCCCCCTTCTAGGTTTACGAGTTGTATAACCGATGACAGGCACTCGCCCTCTCTCAGTTAGCACGATGAATTGTTGAACAACTTAAATTAGCATCGAATTCCAACAACTCCAAAGTTGAAAAAACATTGAGTTGAACCACTCGAAGAAAACGTCGACACGATCTTGAGCCCCTGTGCAGCATCGTCCAAGCTAAGCAGGAAGAGAGTTACCCTCAACTGCGGGTGCGGCGCGTTGTACTTGTACAGAGCCGAGCGGTGCGTGCGAAGAATTTTGCCGCAAACGGAAGTGGGCGTGTGCGGTGTGCCGCGTGCGGCTCGTTTTCCACGCTGCTGGCGCGGCGTGTGGCGGGCTCGTCGGCGGATCAGCGCGCGCGCCGAATTTTTTTTTTTCTGCGGCGCGCATGTGGAGACGGAGCGGGACGTGCCGGCGCCGCTTCCGGGGGTGGTGTTTGCGGCCTTGCGGCGCGGTGGCGATAGGCTCGCGTGACGTTTTCAACCGAGCCACTTGGCTGCAGGCTGGCAGGCGAGGACGCGAGGTAGCTGCAACAGGGGCGGTCGTCGGGTGGGGCCGCAGTGCCACCGCCCCCGGGCCCCACATTCCAGCCTCATGTATACGTAGTCATGTTTAACATATACTCCCTCCGGAAAAGAAGTTGTTCAAGACATCATTTCAGATACCAAGGAGCAATTAACCATTGAAATTTTTCTTTTTTATACTTATTAAATAGTAACATTTAAATGCAGAAGCGTTCAAAGTTATGCTCTTAACTCAGCGGTAAGTAGCGCAAACTTCAGAGTTGGGCAAATACGGAGTAGTCAGGTGAAAACAACTGGGAACAGGGAAGGCAAACAATCAAGTTTCTAGCCGGTGGAAGGGATACAAGAAGTTTCCTGCCATGCATGCAGAAAATTAATTAGTATGGGTGCATGAGCCAATTTAATGAGGGGTAAACAGGTTCAACTTAGGGCTTGTTTGGATCCGAGGGCTAAAAAAGGGTCAAAGCATTTATTGCTGTGTATAATGACTGAAATATTCCTCATTTATTGCTCTTACTTTTCATGCATGCATGCATGGCGGGGGTATGGGTGGAAAAGGGGCATTTTAGCCCCTCTTTAGCTCCTCCTTAGGGGCTAAGGGCATGTACAATCATGAGACGGCGGAACGGTTTTCAAAGTACAAGAGACAACAAAGAAACTGCATAGTACAACCCTAAGCCCATGAATCATAAATGCAGCTAAGAGACAATGCGTATGGAGAATCGTGTAAGAGCCCGTCTCTTGTATTTTTTTCACTTAACCTCCTAGAGACCTCTCAAGAGACCACATATTAAATGGGGTTGTACACGCCCTAATGGGCTAAAAAAATTTAGCCTATTTTTAGCCTTGGTGTTTGGATTTTTAGCCCCTAAAGTGACTAAATTTTAGCTCCTTATGCTTTAGCCCCTGAATCCAAACAGACCGTTAGACTAAAAATATCAAAACGACTTGTTTTGTTGCACAGTTCACACAAGGCCAGAATGACTTCATTTCTTGTACTTGAGGGAGTATTATATATTTATATTTCCGTACCAAAGTTCAAACAAGCACGAAAATTTAGAACATAGGCAACCAGCAGCAAATCGTCTTTGACAATCACGTGAATGCCAAATTGTAATTTAAACATTATGCATTTCTACCGTAATGCTGTTATGCAACTGCAAGGTGCTTAGGTGCGTACTACCGTTGTACGGTGTTGCGTGTACTACATGTCTCAGACTAAGATTTCAAGGTTCCATCAATCTGATTCTTGTTTTTCTTATATATTTTAACATAATCATATCATAAAAAATATGCTTCAAGCAATAAGAAAAGGAAGATGAGAAAATGAGTACATGAGTTGATACAATCACAAAGATAGTTTATTAGTAAAAAATTTAAGAGTAATACAAGCACTTTACAAATCCAAATATGTTGAC
The DNA here is from genome assembly GCA_019279435.1 of Zizania palustris. Taxonomy (NCBI): domain Eukaryota; kingdom Viridiplantae; phylum Streptophyta; class Magnoliopsida; order Poales; family Poaceae; genus Zizania; species Zizania palustris. The sequence continues at coordinate 88,839,154 of JAAALK010000288.1, forward strand.
AATATTTCTAGGAAAAAACCCTATCAAAGATAAAGTTGGCATCAACATAGATGAAATATTTAAGATAATTTAATATGTACACGTTATTTTATATCAATATTATTTTGAATATATTTTAATTTTGTATTATTAGGAAACTTTTTGATCGCCCTAGCTAGACCCCAAAATGTCAGAACCAGCACGGCAACGCATCGGAGGAGTGAAGGGCCAAGTGCCCAACACGTTGCTTTCTTCTCTGACCTTTTTGTGGATTGTTTAGATGGATCAATCATTATGTGCTGCCGGGCCGCAACGAACTCCTGCAGTCCTGCTCTGCCCGCCAATTATTGCGTTAGGTCGCCACGTGCTTTGCTTCCTAATCGGCACTAACTATCAGCCGGAAGTTAGTCTAATCCTTGCTTATCATGCTGGATTTTGTGGGGTAAGTCAAAGATTACATTAAAAAAGTATTGCTCTAAAGTTGGTGTGAAACAACACGCAGTGATGGTTTCGTTTCCTGCCCAATATAATGCACAACTGCAATGCGCCCGCTGGTTTCGTATCCAGAGGGTTGGAGCTTGGAACATCTGGTCTCGTAGATGCAAAGCATCTTGTCTAATAAAGAGCATGCGATATTGCTTCCGTCATCCTGTCAGCTCCTTATGCATGAAACGCTAATAACCCTGTGCCTCCTACCGTGAGGTATAAGCAGTGTCGTCAAAACAATATTGGGTAGCGTACCACTACCACGTCTCGCGATAGCTAGCTAGCTCGCACTAACGCAGTACTTGTCCAGTTGTCCTACGTCCGTCGTCTCAGGCTCTCAGCCATCTCGCTTCCACGATTTTCGCCTTGCCAGCGAGTTAGCGCAGCTATATCTCACCAAGCGCATGCGGGCAGCGGGTCCAATGCTTGACATCACATGCCCATGACAACCTACGTTTGGAAACGCCATGCACCCGCGATCTCCACCGCCGACGCGCACGACCAGCACGTCCCGTCTCGCCGTGAAACCCTCCAGCCTCGCCGTCCGCCGAAAACCCGCGCGCGCGCGCGAGGCGATTGACGAGATGGAGGCGCGACGAAAACGTACGCACACAGCGGGCGCCTTTCATCAGCCGGCGGCCACGGCCAGCCCATCCTCGTCAGCTCTCGGCGTGGCGGGGCCCGCCGCTCCACAGCCTTTCACCTTTCCCAAAAATGGCCGCCTCCTCAGTCCTCCCTCCTCTACGGCACCACCTAGCGTATCAGCGCCTTCCCCTAGATTTTTACTACTATCCAACGCTTGCTAGATTTTTAGCAAATGGGCACCGTCTCCACCGTTCTCTTCTCCTGCCACGCATTTTTTGCCACTTGCCACGCGACACGTAGCAACACTTTTCTGAAACGACTGTGTCTATTTAAAATTTTAAACTCAAAGGCATACATGCAAACAGCAGATGTATCCACACACAACAACATGTAGGACTTTGGAGGGGCTCGCATAGAAGAACCAAACACACATCAACGATCTCCATCCCCCCATCCGTCCACTGGTTAAAAGCCCAGGACCAGCATATCATCAAGCTCTCGTTTCCGTAGCTCTCGGTTCCATCTCATATCCACTCCGCCTCCACTGCCGTCTCCTCCTCTCCCTCTCCAAACCCTCATAAGCCTTAGGCGGCGTCGAGTGTGCTGGTGTCGAGGCATTCTTGAATCCAGCGTGCCCTCTTCTCCAGATCTATTCTTTTTGGATTGTATCTTCGGGCGATTTGGAGCGAGCCAAGGCCCCCAAATCGTCTTCTCGCAGAAAGCAGCCGCCTTTGCGCCGCTCCGGCCTCTGCTCGCTGTTCCTGGCCTGGTAGGCTGGGATCATATATCCCCTCCAGGAAAGAGGAGCCGCTTTTGCATTTATTCTTTGGCCCCTTCGGAGATCGCCCTCGTCAAGATTTGGTGCGAACCCAATTCGCTGCGATTCCTTGTGGAAAGGCGCCGCTTTGGCTCCAGTTTCCCCACGGCCCTAACTCTATATATCTCCATCTTTCTCTTGTTCACATACGCCTGCCTGCCTAACTTTCATTTACTTCGTTCAACCGGTTTTGCCTTCCCCCGTTTCGGCATTTGATCGCTGCCTGGTCGCTTCCTGATTTGACGCAGGCCAGATCGCTGTCTGGCACTTAACTCTTTTCCCCTGGAGTTGTTGCGGTTGTTCTTGTTCTTGGTCGGAGACATGGCTGCGACGAACGGAGGCGGTCCGGCGCTGTTCAGCGAGGAGGAGCTGCTAGACGTGAGCGGGGTGCGCCGGGGCGAGAACTTTGTGGAGGTGACGTGCGGATGCACCAGCCATCGCTATGGCGACGCTGTTGGCCGTCTCCGCGTCTATGCTTCCGGCGACCTCGAGGTCAGCTGCGAGTGCACGCCAGGCTGCCGCGAAGGTCTGTGTTCACCACCGTACACCACGTCCCTTGCTTGTTTGCCTCTTTGTTCTTGATTTCATGTCTGCGCGTCGGTGCACGGGTAGTGTTTGATCTCTTCGTTATGGCGTCTTGCTCCCACCAGTGGACATGCATGCAATGCCGGCTCATGCGCATCGGCGTCGCCTGCGTCTAGTCCTTGGTACCATGCTGCATTGCGGCCAGTCATGCACTGATAGTCTGGCTCGCGGCTATGCGGATTTCAGCAATTTAAATCATCCCCTTTCTGCGATCTGCATGTTCATAGCCCCAGGGCAATATCACCTGTATTGTCTCTTCGGTTTAGGTGCCCCTTCATATCATCTCTGCACGGACATGTACACATAACAGACATTTCTTCCGTTGTAGCTGATGACTGAAGCACGTAATTTGGCATCGTGTATTACCTGCATGGTGGCGATGATGGGCTTCGCCTCTGTTCAGTTGCGGTCTCCAGTCATTCACATTTTATTTCTACTTATTTGCTAGCTCGCTACGCCTCTGTTCAGTATAAGGTTTTCTTTCGTATGAGCCAGCTTGGGCCATGTTCTGGTTTGCAGTTGCATGCTAATCTTGATTCCAACATAGGATGCTTGTGTTTCTGAAGAATGGAACGGGAAAGCTTACTGTTGTGTTGTATTCCGATGTTACATCTATTTGTTGCCTTGAAACTTTGTCCCAAAATATAGCTACTTTTGCACCTACTCCCTCATCTCAACCAATATCAAACATCTCTTATTTTGTTTCTGAAAGTTGCAGACGATGCTTTCGGTTTCCCTATCACCAATGTCTGTATTTCAGTGTGTCCGTACTGCGTGTTAGTAGATTTTAGTTGACGCAGATAACATCAGTGCTTCCACTGTGGATTTTACTATACATCATACTCCATTTTGCATGGTCCCCATTGTCTTAATTACATATGTACGTACACATCATATTGTTTTTAGGCATTTTTAATGCATCAATTAACATAGTCTTGTTTTTATCAAATGTGGGTTTGTATGTGTTCTTGCATGGTTAAACCTCTTAACTGCAGAGATGTGTAAAGTGAAATATCATAGGAATAGTAAAAGTAGCAACAACTTATGACTAACCCATCCTGTAATTCATATACAACTTCACCGTCCAATTTTCAAGGATCTGCTAAAGAAAAAGGCTCAGCATTAATGTGCAGTTTTTTTAATAATTTATGATAAAAGCCTTCAATAATATCCCCGTTGATCTGGGTACATACACTGGTTATTCCCTCTCTACTTATATCTGGGAATATCTTTGTTCATCATGCCATTGCTCTAGATTTGTATACAGCTATATTGATTTCCAGATAATTTGCAGAACTTTTTTTACTTTATTCTGCTGGGGCAAATGAGCAAATCTGTTTCCAGCTACATGTTTTGTCATCATAACCATGTTGTCGTATTTCTGTGTCTTCTGACGGTATTGAGATACAAATAGTTTCTTTTTAGAATCGTTCTCACTGTCATGGTGAAACCTGATGTCTTACATTTAAGTTTTGTGAGCTGAAATTGCAGACAAGTTGACGCCTTCTGCCTTTGAGAAGCATTCTGGAAGGGAGACGGCAGGAAAGTGGAGGAACACTGTGTGGGTGATGGTTCAAGGAGAGAAGGTTCCATTGTCAAAGACAGCCCTGCTGAAGTACTATTCGCAGTTGCACAAATCTGCTAATGGTTCTCACAAAGGCCGTAATGGTCGCCTGTCACACCGCGACGAGTTCGTTCACTGTACACAATGTGGCAAGGAGAGGAGGTTTCGGCTCCGGTCCAAAGAAGAGTGCCGTATCTACCATGATGTTCTTGCTAAACCGAACTGGACATGTGCAGATTTGACAACTGATAGGTATGTATTGTCACCACTCATGTTGACTCGTAATCTAGTTTGCTGATATCAAGCTATACCGTTGATTGCCTATGTGTATGATATGCCCATGCCAATTGTTCCGAATTTCTTATCAATCTACAGTCTAGGACTCGGCTTGCTTTTCTTTTGATTTTGTCAAGTCGGATCATTTTTATTTTTATCAGTGGTATTGCAAATGTTCCTTATTAGTACCATTACTGGAGAACAGCTGCTACAATTTCTGTGTGATCAGTTACCTGACCATTAGCATGCTGCTGTTTTACAGATAGAAAGAAGAAAACCTACACTCTCACTTTCTCGTAGTTGCTGGATTTCCAATATTTCTAAGCATTTCTAAGCAATAGTGGCATGCATATATCCTTTGGAGGCAGGAGCATAATGTCTATATACATGTTACCTTTCTCAATTGGTAGCCTTACAATTGAGAGTGACACCAAGTTAATGAGTGCTTTCCAGTTAATGTATTCCAAAGCCTTTTGTTTTGTACTGTAGTAAGTAGAAAAAAGTCGAAAGTGCTGCTCCGTAGAGCCTCCTGTTGGAACTGTTGATATGCAAGTTTCTGGCCCAACATTTCCAGATCTCTGCAGGCACATTTGGCCTGTAGACAAAGGACGCATTCAGTACTGTATCCCTGTACTCGCTGGCAGGGCTAGTAGCATATAGAAAAGAAACCAAGGATTGTTTGAAGGAGCTGCTCCTCTCCCTTCAGTAACATAAGTACACCCCAGATTTGGCTGCAATGCTTAACCTAATCTTTATTGTCTTTTACAAAAAAAAACATTTTTTTGCCTGGTGACTAGTTTTCTTTCGTGGAGCTTTACTTGTTCCTGATTTTTCATGTTTTCATCTATGTGCTTGGTTCATGTGACTAATCTTGGTCGATCCGATCTAGCAGGGTCACCTGCGGCGATGAGGAGGAGCGCGCGAGCCGCAAGGTGCTGAGAGGCTGCTCCCGCTCCACGTCCTGCACCGGCTGCGTCAAGTGCGTCTGCTTCGGCTGCGAGATCTGCCGCTTCACCGACTGCTGCTGCCAGACCTGCGTCGACTTCTACCATAACTCCAAGGAGTAGGCTGAGGATGTAACACCGTCATGGTCGATATACCTAGATGTTCTTTAGTGTGTTATCGCCAGGTCAAATGCCCCAGCTTCACTGGGGTCGATCTGGGGGCCTCTCATTCTGAGACACCTTGCTTGACTGGCTTCCTATGGACAACCACCAGTTGAAGCCGGCCAGTTTTGCTTGGTACCAACGATTCTATTCAAGTGCATTCATTTTTATCACATTGCTTGGGAAGATCGTGTCTATTGCTAGTGTTGGGATGGTTAAGTTACGCCAAAGTTTGGGTTCTTGCCTACCTTGCCATGATGGTGTTTTTGGGTGCACCTGCGAAAACCAGGTGCAAATTTCGCAGTGCATGCCCACGTGGCTAAGTAGCGTCGTGGCATGGGGTTGTTGGCCGGTGGTGGCGATATTATTACGGGAGCCCCCAGCCCCCCATGCACGCTACCGCGGCAGGGGCGGGACAGAGCACGAGGCGAGCCGTGGGCCGTGGCTGCGCGCGGCGGACGAGAGCGCTCGCCACTCGGCGTAGCGCACAGTGCGAGCGCCGGCACGCGCATCCGCATGGCGATGCGCGTGTAGCTGTGTAGGCGCGGTCCCCACCTTCTGCCGTTCCAGTGCTCCATCCACTGTGGAGTTTGGCGAGCCGGCAGGCCGCGCCTGCAGGGATGGAAGCAGTGACACCTTTGGTGTTCACAGTACTCTCTCACGCTCTCACCGCAATGCCGCTGCGGCTGGAGTGCTGGACGGGCTGGTGGCTTATCAACTTGTCACTTGTCCACAGGCGTGACGAAGCGACATGCACCGGGCTCGGATACAGAGGCTACGTGCGCTCTCCGTACTGGTCGGCCCTGCCGCGCGCGTGCTCATTGCTCAACGACGACGACGAGGGACGCCAAGCCGTGCCCGCCTGCCCGGTGCTCGGTTGCTTGCGTGCTCGTCGTATTCTTCCAGATCGACCATTGTATGTATGGGCGCGCGTATATGTATGTGGGTATATATATATATGTATGTATATATGTGTATATATATATCTAAACGAGAATTTTCTCCCCAATGGATACCCGAATCCCCGATGGAGAGTGGGGATGGAAAAAATCTATCCCACAGATTGCCATAGCTCTGTCAATATTGGTGCGGCAGGTGCATTTTCTTGTACAGGATCAGAGCTTTACGTAGCGGTTGGTTATACGTATCATTTCATTCGTGTCCATCCTGAATCTGATATTCTTAATGTGTTTGGTTATTTGAATTGAACTATTTTATCATGTATGAACTGATATAGATTTATGGAATATTCCCTAGCAATCCTATTTGGCGTGGTTCGAGCAAAATCTTTGAACGAAACCATTCCGAACAAAATAATACATGAATGAAAATGATACAATCAACCAAACACTACCTTACTTTATGACTCCATACACAAAGTTTCCTCCATGGACAAATGGTCAAGTTCTGTCGGATTTCTACATCTAAAATTCAACAACCTTCACTTTTTACTAAGATCTAAGGTGATGTTTGGTTTCCTCGACTAATTTTTAGTATGTGTCATATTAAATGTTTGGACATCAATTTAAAGGATTAAACTTGAATTGATTATAAAATAATTACAGAATTGGAGAATTATTCACGAGACAAGTTTTTAAAGCTTAATTAATCCATGATTACCAAATATTTACTGTAGCATCACATTGTCAAATCATGGTATAATTGGGCTCATTAGATTCATCTCACAAATAATCCACCGATTATGAATGAGTTTTGTAAATAATCTATATTTAATACTTCAAAATAATGTATAAACATTCGATGTAACGGAACTAGATTTTAGAATAGGGAAACCAACCACCCCTAAATAAACTGGGAGGATTTCTGCTGCCCACGCCCCACGGAACGAGATCCTCTGACGACGTCCTCTGCAGAGACGCCGTTCATTTCAATCCAACGGTTGCAGTGTTTTATCAGTTTTTTTTGTTCTAGCTAACTGCGGGTAGAGTTTTTATTTTGCACAATAATTTTTAATATAAATAAACTTATATTATATTAAATTTAAATAATAAATAGTTTTTCAACTTTATCCGAACTATATTTCACTTTTACCTTCTTACACATTTTTTGGTTCTAAAATCCGAACAAGTTTTACATGTTTAATATTTCTTAACAATCTCTTACCTACACCTTTATAATATTATTTTAATTAATTTAAAATATTTAATAGAATTTTTATAGTAATAAACAATGTTTTATTATAATCTATAGATTCTTAATATATCATAATAAATTATTATTATGTGATTTTTTTAAGAAAATAAACTCATATTATTTTAGAAATATTAAAATTAGTGTATAATAAGTTTTATTTATTAATAATCATGTTCACGATTTAATATTTCTAACATTTCTATAGTTATAACATGTTCATGTTGAAAAACTATTGATTTTTAAGATTTAAAATAATATAAGTCAATTTATATTAAAAATTATTTTGAAATTTCCATAATTTATTAAAATATAAAAAATACTGTTAATATTTAGCATCAAAACTGTGCAAAACAAAAACTCTAATTATGTTAATGCTACGCGCGGCCAGAGCAAATACAAAAAAAACAGATAAAACGCTACAGAAATGACGTGAATTGCTTAGGTACGTAGGAACGTACGCCCACGCCCGTCAAAATCTGCCATAAAAAGGCGGTTCGCTCTCTCCATCGTCTCGCATAGTCGCATCGTATGTACGAGCGCACGCGGTTGCTCGCTAGTGCGTACATACGATTATACGGAGCTACGGATAGATGTACGTATATCGGTGTATACGGATCAACCACCTCGGTTAACTTGGAAAAATATCTTGTGCAATTATGTAATCATGCGATCTGGTGTATCCAATTGAGATTCAATTGTTACATATAAAAAAAGTAAAAAAATATTAGGTTTCATATGTGACTGTTGGATTTTAATTAGATATATTAGATCGCACGATTACAGATTGCACAAGACTTCCGTCTTGAAGAATGGCAGCATCAGCCAATCGACCTGCGGTGAGTGCACACGTCGCGAACGGACAGCGCCCTGAGAGAGCGGGATCGAGGAGCCTATCTACCGGCAGAGCGTGCGCGCAGTGTCTGATCTCCAACAAAAACGCATCCGAGTGTCTGACCAGTGCGGCAGAGGCAACCACTGTTTTATAACGGGTTGTGCGGTTTGCTAACCAAGCTCGTCACCGGTCAGTGGGACGCAGCACGCCAGTGAGAGAGACAAGGGGCCTACATGTCAGCGGCTGGAGCCTGGAAGAGAAAGGGATCACGTTCGTGCAGATTTCTCTACTCGCCTTTGGACCCGGGCCATCCTTTGAACTGGTCTGGCCATACGGTTTTCCTTCTCCCTCACCATGGCTTTGCCTGCATGCAGATGCAGCAGCCTCAGCAAGTGATGCATGCACAAAGCACGCCACAGCCACGGCCCGGCCACCTGAGTACCTCAGTTTTGCTCTTCCTTTAAATACGATCTCACTTACTTTCCAATGCTTCCATTTTCCTCAAAATAACTGCACATAGACTAGAGCAGGCAGATCGATCTCCCCTTCATCTCGTTTCGGTTTGACAGAGATACATAGATCGACGGAGTAGAATAACTGGGGGAAGAGGATGACGACCATTAAGTTGGGCTCCAAGCCGGAAATGTTTGTCCTCGAAGGCCTCACATGGTTATCTCGATTCCTACTTTTTTTTTCTGTTGCTTTGATTTTCTATACGTTGGTTTTTAGTGTTTCTCCCGTAGATTTTCTTAAATAATCTTAACATGATTTGAAGACATCTGATCACATTAATGTTCATTTATCAACTGTTTCATCCAGCGGTGTAAGGCAATTTTTTAGCAATTTTAACCCATAGTTTATGTCAGTGTGTCTTACTTTTTTTCCTTTAGACATCATTCATATTTCATACACACTATATATTTCATCAATAGATAATTTTGTCAAAACAAATTTGTTTTCTTGACATGTGTAGCGATAGTGTGTATTTTTCTTTAGACATCACCTAACTTTTTTTTCCTTTCTTGACATGTGTAGCGATAGTTTCTTTAATAAGACACCGTTTATCTATATTACCTCGATAAATCATTTGCTATAACAGATTTTAACTAACCGCGTAACAATATAACTAATGATAGAAAATCACGCAATAAGTACTACCACACTCGTATCACTCAGGTTTTATGATGGAGATGTGTGGCCAAATTAATTTATGTATTTGGTGAGAGATAGTAACATGGCAAAATGGCACACTGTTCATTTTTTAAATAGTACAACCCAGACCGTGACGCGATACTAAGGGTGTATAATCTGTTTTGTCGTGAAAAAGTAGTAGCTGAACTAATTTTATCAAATCTGTTGTTTCTCTCCTAAAAAGTAGTTTTTAGTATAAATTTGGAGGCAGCTTGTATCCTGCTTTTTTGCTTCCGCTTTTTCTGCTTTTTTGTTTTTAGTACAAATTGGATAGTATAAATTTAAGGTGTCTTAATTAATCTAACATCATTATAATTTGTATTATATTGCACAATTTCATGAGATAGTTATGTGATTGTCGGTTATTTTATGAGATGAACTATGAACTTTTTTATTTATCTAATATATTTTTCAGTTATTTAGTTACATCAATATTAATAGTTTGCTATTTTTATATATATATATATGAAATATTGTAACGATGAAAATTATGTCAGTTATAAAAAATCAGCTCACATCAGTTTCAACCAAATGATTTTTAGCTTTTCCATAGACAATTCACAACAAATTTTTTACAGCAGACAGTTCGTAACAATTTTTTTACAGATAATAGCAGAACCAAACACGCCCTAATTACTCTCTGTCACCTTACCTAGGACGCACGTTAATTCAGAATTTCACACTGTCGTACATTTTTTCATATGAGAACGATTTCAAATGTTTACGTGCTTAATCTTGTCGTTCGAACAGGAGATGCACGACGGAACTGGAGAGTGATGTTGTGGTGGAAGTAGGAGAAATGTCGTTTTACCTCCATAAGGTTACCGCAAATCTCCCAAACTAATCAGCATATAAAGACATCTAGATTGATGAATTGAACCAATCGAGCTGATAGAGTGATGGGTTGGCTGTCGGTGGCAGTTCCCGCTGCTGAGCCGGAGCGGCGTGCTGCAGAGGATGATCGGCGAGTACCAGGCGCCGGAGGACGGCGGCAACATGTGCACGTTGCAGCTGGACGACATCCCCGGCGGCGCTAAGGCGTTCGAGCTCGCGGCGAGGTTCTGCTACGACGTCAAGATCGAGCTCAACGCGCTCAACGTGGTATGCCTCCGCTGCGCCGCTGAGTACCTCCGCATGACGGACGACTACGCCGAGGGCAACCTCATCACGCAGGCGGAGTCCTTCCTCGCCGACGTGCTCGCCAACTGGAAGGACTCCATCAAGGCGCTCGAGACCTGCGAGAGCGTGCTCCCCACAGCCGAGGACCTTCAGATCGTCTCCCGCTGCATCACCGCGCTGGCCTCCAAGGCATGCGCCTTCGATGCCGCCGCGTGGCCCGGCCAGGCCGCCGCCGGCGGCGGTAAGAGCGCCAGCCACGACAGGGACGGTCTGTGGAACGGCATCGGCACGGGCGGCACGCCGCGGGGTGGCTCGGGGGCAGTGCCGTCGTCGGCGTGCTCCGGGATGGACTGGTGGTACGAGGACGTGTCGTTCCTGAGCCTGCCCATGTTCAAGCGGCTGATCCAGGCGATGGAGGGGAAAGGGATGCGCGCTGAGAGCATCGCCGGCGCGATCATGTTCTACGCGGGGCGGTTCCTGCCGGGCCTGAAGCGGAACACCAGCTTCAGTAACGCCAGCTTTGGCGGCGACTGCGGCGCCGGCAGCCGCAGCATCACGCCGCGCGCTGCCAACGTGTCGGCGCCGTCGGAGGGCGACCAGAGGTACTTCCTGGAGGAGATCGTGGCGCTGCTTCCGGCGAAGAAGGCGGTGGCCTCCACCAGGTTCCTGCTCGGGATGCTCCGCACGGCGATGCTCCTCCACGCCAGCCCGCTGTGCCGAGAGAACCTGGAGCGGCGGATCGGGGCGCAGCTGGAGGACGCCTCCCTCGACGACCTGCTCGTGCCCAACCTCGGCTACACCGTCGAGACGCTGTACGACATCGACTGCGTGCAGAGGATCCTTGACTACTTCATGTCATCCACGGACGGACTCGGGACCGGGTACACAACGCCAGCGGTGGCGGAGGAGGGCAGCCTGGAGGCAACCCATGCTGGGAGCCCCTCGTCGCTGTCGCCGATCACCATCGTGGCTAAGCTCATGGACGGGTACCTCGCCGAGGTGGCGCCGGATACCAACCTCAAGCTGCCAAAGTTCCAGGCGCTCGCTGCCGTGGTACCCGACTACGCGCGGCCGGTCGACGACGGCATCTACCGCGCCATGGACATATACCTCAAGGTGGTCACACACATCGCTAGTTGCATTTCCATTTAATCTCCAAGCTGTTAGATTTGAATTCACGTACGATCGCACGTCATCCATCCATGCAGTCGCACCCATGGCTGTCGGAGTCGGAGAGGGAGCAGCTGTGCCGGCTGATGAACTGCCAGAAGCTGTCTCTGGAGGCTTGCACGCACGCTGCGCAGAACGAGCGCTTGCCACTGAGGGTGGTGGTACAGGTGCTCTTCTTCGAGCAGCTCCGCCTCCGCACGTCCATCGCCGGCTGGTTCTTCGTGTCCGGCAACGCGGCGGGAGACGGCGCGCAACCTCATCCGGGGAGCACCGCCGTCGTGCCCAAGGGCGCGGCGGCTGGCCAGGCCGACGCCGACGCCGACGCGAACGAGGGGAAGGGGGGCGAGCTCCCTGCCGAGGCCATCACCGACGTGAAGGCGAGGGTGTCGGAGCTGGAGAAGGAGTGCCTGAGAATGAAGCAGGAGATCCGGCGGCTGGGAAGGCCCAGGATGTCGTGGAGCCTCCTCGGCGGGAAGTGCGGTTTCGGGAACAAGGTGCAGCAAGCGCAGCCCGCCATGAGCGGCAAATAGAAGCTGGTCACGACCTACCTGCTTCCTGTCTAACCGGTATGAAATCGGAACCAGAATTTTGCTTCTTGTTGTTTAAGTGATAGCCTATCATTTTGTTCTAAAAAACGTATGTTGTATTTGAGCTTCGCTGTACTTGGCTAGTTATTGAAACGCGATAAAATGCTTATGCATCATAGGATAATAAGCTAGTTTTAGGCTAAACACAAACCTGCAATGTGTATGTGATGTACTTTTCAGGAACCTTTAACACAATCATACAATGGGTATTTTTATTTCTGATGTATTTTCAGGGACTGGGTCAACATATATTAACGAAGGAAATGAAATAGTTAGCTTAAACAAAATAGTTTCCCGCGATACAAGAATCAACATGTTATATGCACATCTGAACCTAGGTAAAAATCTGAGGTGTCCATACAAGGACTCAGTAGACATATATTACAGTAAGTTGGAAAATATTTAGCTATATGCTGTAAATGAGAGTAACGTAGAGACGCTTTGTATAGGGATGTACAAGACACCACCACCGAATGGCTCTTCCTACCCTCTTCCATTCGGCCAGACCGCTCTATCAAAAGGCATTTCTATTTTCTCATAACACCTCGGGCAGCATCTCGTTTCATCTCTGCAGCCTTCCCACTTCCTCGGAAGTACATGTATACTTGCTGCACTTCAAACAGCCAAGTTCAGAATGACATATCCCGGGAGAAAACAAAGGCATCATGGCAGGAAGAAACTTTTAGAGGCCAGCTTAGTGGAGAATGGAGACATCAACGCTAAAAATATATATTCTGAAGGCACCACATGACTTAGGATGCATGGCAACGTGTTACCAATTGGTTTTGCCTACAAAGATCAAGTTATAAAACCCACCTGGATGACAACAATGCTGAACAGTGATTCAAGGCAGAACAATCCAAATCCAACAAAGTAGAATATCTGTCCAAGAAAGTCCAAACAGTGTAAATGGCTAATCAGTTATATGACACGCGTGTTGATTCGTAAAGATTTTGTCAACTACTAAGAAAAATCAAACCATTGGGAGTTCAAGAATCACAGTGCTTAATCAGTTAATCTGACATGTGGGGGAGGCATTATCAGCATAGAGACAAAGCTCAGGCTAGGACCAATGGAATGGCTTGTGAGACAAGCTAGGGAAGTTGATAAAAGTCTATTAGCTATCTGTAATCAGCCTACGGGCTATAAATAAGGGATGTAATTGTCACTAGGAGGTAACAAAGAACTAATTCCCCAATCTAATCCTTCTCCTTCCTCCTGAGATCTCTCTACCTCACCATTGGGCAGCCGGGCAACAACCCTAGCGCCATTACCCGCCGGAGCTACGAACTACGTAGCAAAGGCAGTGCTATCTTGGACCACAAGGCCCTTGACAACTTGGTATTAGGTTCTAGGTGGTCCGTCTCTACTGCGTCGTCCACATCTTCTGCTGCGTCGTCTTCCTCAAGCCAGTGTGCATCTCCAGCAATGGCCGAACCAACGAAGGCAGATTTGGTGGTTCTGATTGCCAAGTTAACCGCATCAGTGGAGTCCTTGCAGTCTAAGATTGAGACGCTGGAACATCGCAGCACTGGTTCGTCGTCAACAGGACTCAAGGGGCTGCATGGTGGCGAGTACAGTACTGATCAGCCACCACGTTTTCAGAAAATGTACTTTCCGAAGTTCGATGGCAAGACCGATCCGCTGGCTTTCATTAATCGCTGTGAGTCGTATTTTTGCCAACAACGCATTGCAGAAGAAGAAAAGTGTGGATGGCATCTTACAATTTGGAGGCGGGTGCCCAGCTGCGGTTCATGCAAATTCAGAGCGATGAAGGCATGCCGCCATGGAAACGCTTCGTCGAGCTGCTCAACACGCGTTTCAGACCACCACTGCGTTCCAATCCGCTCGGTGAGCTCGTGGCTTGCAGGCGCACAGGATCGGTTGTTGATTATTAGGACCAATTCGAGGCTCTGCTTCCTCAGGCAGGGGTGCTCACAGAGGTGCAGAAGGTGCAACTCTTCACAGTCGGTCTTCTGCCTCCCCTCAGTCTTGACGTAGAAATTCATAACCCTCAGTCCCTTGCCGTTGCCATGAGTCTAGCTCGTAAGCTAGAGCTACAGGATTAGTGTGCTGGGATTACTACATCATATCCTCGTCCATTGCACCAGGAAGGGATTCTACCAACACCTACTCAGCGAGCCCAGCCTATGCCACGGGGGGGTCTCCAGGCCATACAAGGGACAAGTGAAGGGCGCCAGATCAAACGTATGTCTCAGGCGGAGATGGAAGAGTGACGTCAGTTGGGCCTTTGCTTCAATTGCAATGAGAAATTTAGCAGAGGCCACAACCGTGTCTGCCAGCGTATATTTCTCCTCGAGTTGACATTTGAGGACGAAGGAGACATGGAGGCAGAGAAGTAGAGAACACCACAGTTGACGAGCCACAGAGCTCAATTCATGCTATTACCGGACTTCATACCGGCGAAACAATGCAAGTTTGCATTCAGTTGGATGACATTGATCTCCTTGCACTGCTGGACTCCGGTTAAACCCATAATTGTCTCTAACGAGGCAGTTTCCCGTACCGCACTCCAGCTGCAGTCAGGAGGAAAACTGCATGTCACAGTAGCCAATGGAGATCATGTTCCTTGTCCAGGCGTGTTCCAAGCAGCATCATTCTCAATTGATGGTGAAAAGTTTCTGGGGGATTTTTTTGCGCTACCCCTCGCCGGATATGATATTGTGCTCGGGACGCAGTGGCTTGCCTCTCTCGGACCAATTCTCTGGGATTTCAGTGCTCTGACTATGTTATTTTGGCAGGGAGATCACCAGGTCTGTTGGCATGGCCAGGCAGGACCCTCCAGTCCGGCGCTTCAGGCCTGCCCGGGCGATGATCTTATGCCTGCCCGTCTCGACGCGTTTGCTGAGATCTTTGTCGAGCCCAAGGGCATGCCACCACCTCGCACTCGCGATCACGCGCGTTCCTGGTTCTGTTCCAGTGGTAGATATCCTGCAGCTTACAAGGACGAATTGGAACACCATCTCTTCCAAAACCAGAGAATGTGGCACGCTCTTGCTTGGCTCGGGGAGTTCAACTACTGGTGCATTGGAAGGGCGAGCCTGCCGCGTCGGTAACATGGGAAGACACTGATAGCTTCATGGATCGTTACCCTGACAACCAGCTCGAGGACGAGCTGCTCGTCGAGGGAGGGAGAGATGTCATGTGGGGGAGGCATTATCAGCATAGAGACAAAGCTCAGGCTAGGACCAGTGGAATGGCTTGTGAGACAAGCTAGGGAAGTTATTAAAAGTCTGTTAGCTAGCTGTAATCAGCTGTGGTCAGTTGTTAGCAAGCCTACGGGCTATAAATAAGGGATGTAATTGTTACTGGGAGGTAACAAAGAACTAATTCCCTAATCTAATCCTTTCTAATCCTTCTTCCTCCTGAGATCTCTCTACCTCACCATTGGGCAGCCGGGCAACAACCCCGACGCCATTACCCGCCGGAGCTACGAACTACGTAGCAAAGGCAGTGCGGTCTTGGACCACAAGGTCCTTGACATAATCATTGAGGCAAAAGGTTTGCTAAAAATGCAAATATTGGGTCCAACCAATATAACAACCCTGATATCTCAACACTTTAGAAGGTATCAAGCTGATTACATAAGCAAAACCATACCAAGAAGTACAATTTAGACAAACGGTAAGCTGAGCTGTGTAGACTTACCCCCACAATAGCATTGTTGCCTATGACATCAATAGCTGGCAAAATCCCGCTGTTGCAATAGCAATAGGGGGAGAGATAATTAGAGAAGAATAGAAGATGGTATTTTCACATTGAAGTAGAAAAAATGTGGTCTGCCAGAGAGTTGCTACCACTACCAGTGTGACAGTTTAGAGCATCGATAGGAGTGATCCATGTATTACCCTATGAATTAACAAAACCTAACATATGCAAATGTAACATAAAAGAAATCTGGAATAGGTAGCATAGAGCACCGAGATCCAAAAGTAAAACCATTGGCATAATTGATACATCTATCAGACATGTGCTACTATATGCTAAGACTCGTGAAGAATGTTTAAAGTCTAAGTACTTTTAGGTCATCCACTGTGCCGTGCTCCAGCATTGTAACTTAGCTTCAACCAATTACCAGATTTACACATGACACATGACACAAACAAATGTACATTTATCAACATAAAAATAATGTAACACTTACGCCAAAGACTTTCCTTTGAAAGGAAATGGCGGAGCCACGGCAGACCAGATGCAGAACAGTATATGGATCTGGAAGGGGAAGGCTATTAGCACTGTATGGAAAATCAGCAATGTTTAAAACTAGTAGTGTGGTAAGCTGTTAATCTTATTCTAGGCCATTTTAACCTTACAGTTACTAGATGATATGGATCTTACCAAGTAAAACAGGAAAAACCATCCAAACTTCAAAGCACTTTCAGTCCTGTAACAATACATTTTAACAATACACGATGTCAATAAAAAAAGATATAATGTGCACAGATGCAAAGATAACAAAAGAAGAAGTATATTCACAACCTCATTGCATTATAAAGGGGACGATACCATAACACATAGGCCCCAGGTACACCAGAGATAAAGTAGATAATGGCTAGCAACCAGATCATAACGCCTATTGAATTGAACCACATGATTAGATCCAACATTATCAAGAAAGATGGCAACTTATCCACAATATATAAGCAATAAGGTACTAGTCACCCATACCCTCCCCTTTAATCCATGCTGCCGTAGTGGCAATGATATTCCAGAAAAGACAGGCCGTCAATCCTGCAGGACATCAAAGTTTGCACAAATAAGCAGCTTGGTGAAGCAACAGTATGCTGATATGCAACCATAAGCTCTAATAGCCAAATTTTAGTGCACTAAATAATGCTTCCATTTCCGAGATGCCAAGTACTGTTAGCATCGCTTTGAACATTTTCTTACAGTAAAACATTTTAGCCCAGCTACAAAATAGAGTAGGCATCAAAAGCTTATGCTTAAGTAACCAAGGTATACACAATCACATTACTAGAAGACAAGGGCTATCTTTTTGTAATGAGGCAGATGTTGCTAATTTGATAAAAAAGCTCTTCCTTGAACATAGAAATTGCCAAGATTATAAAAGTTTGTTGAAATAAAAAAAAATGTCTGGAAGTATGCTGCTGCAGCAATGCTGCACTTTACTCACGTCAATCCTGGCATCAATTTAGTGGAAGGTCATTAGTTCTACAGTCAATCAGGTGATTTAGGCAGAAATCCGTTCACAACATTAAACAAAAGGATCCAGAAGAATGGTGATTCTGGCAGGTATTTTAGTCCTTGTGTCAGTTTTCCCCCACAAGAAGGCACATTTCACCGTTAAAACATAAAACTAAAGCCAACACTTACCCAACAATGAAGAAAATGCAAGGTACTGCATCCTTTGTAGGTGGATTGGTATTTCGTTTGAAATGTCATGGTGAATAATGGGGAAGAAGGGTGGCCAGTTTTTCTCTTCGATGACAATCCCAGCTGAAAAAAGAAAGGGAAGAAAGTATGGTTTTGAAAGGCAGAAGCAACAACTAGAATTTTAAATGGATTCTAACAGAACAAGCATAAGTAGCAAAATAGGATGAATATGAGAAAGGCACATACAAACAACATAACATGTAGCATAAAAGGAGCTTTTCTAAATTATTACTATGCAACAAGGGAAATTTGTCTGCAAATTTCACTATATAGAAAAATTTAGAATTTTAGATTAGTCTCATGCTCTAAATTTAGCTTTGGTTAAAGTTTTCTGCTAAACATAAAAATTAGCTAATCAGCACCAACACCACATAAATTATTTTCTATCTTCAATCATTTTTTGATCGAATACACAAAAACTAATTGCATGTACTCAGCTACTGGAAAAACTATACCTCTGGATGCAGCTTCTTCCCTTCTTTTCAGTTCCTTTGTATCAGGGAATCACCCAAAAAAATCAGGTAGAGCATTAAAGAAAAAATATGAGTGAATGCTTCTATGCAAATCTAGGTTGTTTCAACTTCCAGTCACATGAAACTTTGACAGAGAAGTTTTTCTCTTATGAGTAAAACTCAGCTGATTCATGGATTCAGAATACAATATATTTACTTTTCTTATGTACATTTTTCTTGAAATGAGATCTTTCGGTAATGATAGCCTGTTTGTACTAGCAAACTAGCATCCTTCTTTTCATAGAACTATAGGTGGATATACCGAGATCCCAAAAATTCGAACCAAATGTGCATTGTTGATGATCCAATTGGTGGTTAGAGCAGTGCCTGATCTTGTGTTAGATCTATGCCAATTTTTTACTTCATAGAGCCTTGATTTAAAATTTCACGCTGTTGAACAAAGCAGTTGGAATTCCATGTTTCATGCATAAGACACATACCCTTTCCCGTTTGTTTATCTCAGCCTCCTTTGCTTGCAGTTCTCTCTCCTTTTTCTTCATGTCCTGCATTACATACAAACATATGCACTGAATAAGCAATCAACCACAAATAGAGCAATAGAAGAATAGCTGGAATTAATTTTGGTACATCAAAAACAAGGAATAGTGTAACCATCGCTACATGATTAATCGTGTTCTGCTTAGACTTTTAAAAAAGTCAACAGAAAATGAGGCATATGCATCACCGACTAACATTGTCAGAGACTCAGAGTGAAAGCTTAGGACACTGGTTTTAACACGCAAAAGTGAACATAACTTGTCAATATAGTAAGGTGCAACACTAACATCAACGGAAGTACAGATACCTTGGTTGAATCAAGAGGTATGTCCACTGTGGAATCACGATCATTATAGAATCCAGGTTCATGAGGAAGAGGTGGCATCCGAGAATTAGAAGCATGAGGTACACTTCCACCCTGCAGAACAGGGAACATTTGGAAAATAAAACAAACCAATAATTGAAGCCGACAATGTGAAAATTGAAAGCTTCTGTTCAGATCTGTTGTCATTGTTTATGACTATTGGCCTAAAACTCTAATAGTGGCAGTATAGAAATCTTAGATGGTACACATGCACACAGATCACGTGATTGTGGACTCACCATCACATACATACCCACTGTTGGGACGACGGATCGAACCAGCAGGTTTTCTTAGGAAAATGAGAGTAGAGTATTCAATGCCCTGTTTAGCTTGTCTATACAACTGTAGTTGGGGGGTATTTATAAGGCGCCCCGTCCAGAGGGCCAAGCGCCTCTGGACCGCCAACGGCTACCTGGCCGAACACCGGTCGGTAGTACAGACAAAAAGGACGATGCGTAGTTGATACCGGCAAGTTATCGAGGTAAATCTCGCCCAACTAGGGAAGACCTTTATTCCTCGATGATCTCCATCTGACACTACTAAGGCCTTTATATATTAGGCCCCCCTAATACAGATCAATCTACTATTCTTAAGGAATTACAGATCAATCTGCTATCTCTAAGGAAACAAACCAATCTGCTAATTAAAAGGAAACCACTAACCAACCAATCTGCTAATTAAAAGGAAACCAACTAACCAACTCCTGTTTAAAACAGCAGCATTATCCACTATTATTTAATCTATAACATTACACCCCTTTTTTTTAACAGCTCGTCCGCGAGCTGTACCATTGGAATCATCTGATTGAGTTGTACTTGTTGCTCTTTTTTTTTTTTCCTTTTTGTGGACGACCGGCCCATGAACGGCCCAGACGACCCACTGGCTGTGGTGGCTAGGGTTTCTACCCTAGCCGCCGTGTCTTCACGTGGCGGCGCCGTGGGGCGATGTGGCGGCGGTGTACCAACGGGGCGTGCGGAAGACCGCCCGTGCGGCGCACGTGAAGGCGCAGGACGCGGCGAGCGGTGAGCAGCGCTCGTGGTTCGTCGGCGTGCATTCAGGCGTGGCCGGCGGTGGCGCTCGCAGGTGCGTGCAGGCGCGGCAAGCAGCGGCCGACGTGGCGCTCCGCGGCATGCAACCCAGGCGGCGGAACGCGGGGGACCAGCGCCTGCGGGACGCGGCGAACGGCGAGCAGCGCTCACGGTGCGTCGGCGTGCGTGCGGGCGCGGACGGCGGCGGCGCTCGCAGGTGCGTGCGGGCACGGCAAGCAGCGGCGGGCGTGGCGCTCCGCGGCATGCAACCCAGGCGGCGGAACACGGGGGACCAACGCATGGAAGCACCTTGCTGTCTTCGTCCTTGACGCCCCCATTGGTGAAGACAACAACTTGATCTGACGCTCTATCTTCGAGCAATGCCAATCTGTGGTCATGGTCGTCGAGGCGGGCATTCATCGTGGTCATTTCGCCCATCATCCAAGTAACTGCCGCCATGAGGAAGTCAAGCTTCTCATCAACGGACATGGTCGCAGGATCTTGAGCGGAACCGGACATGGTTGTCGATGTTCCGATCGGCTCTGATACCAAATTGATACCGGCAAGTTATCGAGGTAAATCTCGCCCAACTAGGGAAGACCTTTATTCCTCGATGATCTCCATCTGACACTACTAAGGCCTTTATATATTAGGCCCCCCTAATACAGATCAATCTACTATTCTTAAGGAATTACAGATCAATCTGCTATCTCTAAGGAAACAAACCAATCTGCTAATTAAAAGGAAACCACTAACCAACCAATCTGCTAATTAAAAGGAAACCAACTAACCAACTCCTGTTTAAAACAGCAGCATTATCCACTATTATTTAATCTATAACAGTAGTACAGACAAGAAGATCCGACTCTGACAGCGCGGCAGCCGTGTCGGGCGCCGCCTGTGCCGCCTGACACGGCCCAGAAGATTGCGATCCCGCCCCTTCGTACGGTCGCCCGGTCCTTTTCTTGCTGACGCTCTCCTCGGCTCCTCCGCCGCCGAGTCGAGGGAGGGGGGACCCCCGATCTCTTGCTCCCGGAGGATGGCCTCCGGTGTCCTCCTGCCGGAGGGAGGCCTCCGGCATCTTCCTTCGGAGGATAGCCTCCGACGCCTTCTTGCCGGGGGGCGGCCTCCGGCATCTTCTCCCGGAGGGTGGCCTCCGATGTCTTCATGCCGGAGGGCGGTCTCCGGCACCTTTCCTCCGGAAGGAGGCCTCCGGCCCCTTGCCTCCAGAAGGTAGCCCCCGGCGTTAGGCTTCGGGCCCCCTAGCCGAGGGCCCTCCTTCGGCTTCCGGGATTATCTCCCCCAACACCCACCAAAATGTCCTCACTACTTCTTAACATACTAAATGTTTATACTGGTTGAGATAATTTTCAGTCTCCTAATGCTATGTTCAATCTCAAACAAACAGTACCCAACAACTTGAAGAGTAAACCGACCATTTCATGAATTTTACACATCGATTACACCACATAGCTTCTGATGAAACCATAAATTTAAGCAACCCAACCTGAAAGCCAATTTTCAATTTAAGTATCATTTCTCCCATGAAAATCTATACAGATACAAGGGGGAAAGGCAGCCCCTGTCACGGCTCGTGATCAGAGAACGATACACAAGCACAAGCCAGTAACCACTAACCCTAGCGCCAACAATTCTCGCAGATCCAATCATCACATACGGCATGCAGGACCAAACGAAGAGTCACGGCCCAGAAAGGCAGAAACCAGCACCACCCATGCCAATCCCGGACGCAGCTCGGCTAGTCATCTACGCGGCCGCGACAACAAGCTGCTAGATGGCTAGATGAAGCGCGGGGGCGTGCGATTGCCATGCGTCGGGGGGTTTACCCAGAACTAGCTACAGCTAATCAGCTCACCGCGAAGGGGTTGACGTCGCCCTCCTCGAAGGGGTTGCGGTCGTACCTCCCCGCCATGGCCCCCCACGCAACTCCTCCTCCGGAAGCGGATATGCCTGTTGCTGCTGCTGCAGCGGCGGCGGCGGCCGAGGCGTTCTATCCGGCGAGGGAAGGAGGAGAGGAGGAGCCCAACGCGCGTGCCGGGGGCGACTGCTCTGGACTTCCGGTCATGTGGTCGCGCCTCACCCGCTCACCGCTTCGTAAGCTCTCAACTGAAACGACTTTTCATGAAATTTTCTATATAAAAAGAAAAGTACAAATTGTTTTAAAGCTATTTATCAAATTTTTAACATTAAATAAAAATGTATTCGTTTGAACCTATCATAAATCTTAACTTCATTATGTACTAACCTAATGAGTAATGAGTAGGGATTTGTTCGGAGGCTTATTTTAGATTAAAACTATAATTTTGACTAAAAATTAAGTGGACTTTCTATTTTTACTCCACCAATAACTAAATCTTTGATACTTCAAATCTCCTGACAGGTGGGGTCAAGTGTGCGAGTAACGGAGTGGCACAGCACAAATGCCACAACAAAAAAATTCAATAAATATCTACATATCACTGTTAGTAACTGTAGTGGCCCCTATTTATCAACACACCGATAACATATTAACAAATCATTAAAATTACAATGGCGCAGGAGAAATTAACTCCGCTTTTTTCTACAGCCTAGTAGCCTACCGCAGCAACGCCAGTAAAAAATAGCATACTGAAGAAGAGTTGTTTTCTTAGAATGGAAGGAAATACATAGTATAGTTTAAGAAATAACGAAAACAATCAGCAGCCAACTGGCGAATTTGAGGTCAAAGAGATCGTGACAATGCGTTCAAACCGAGCCAAACTCTGAAGAGAAGCTGTTCGTCTTCAAACTTCACCCAGCCAGCTAATGGTTGACTTGAATGAACAACAGATTAACCGGGCAACAGTTTCATTACATATTTACATGGTACATCACACAAAACAAGCGAGTGAATCGATGCATGGAGCTAACAAGATGATTTGCCCTTTTTAACTCGCTTCTCCCTGGTTCGGGGCTGTCCACGCAGCAAACGTTAATTACAGATAGCGGACAGGCAAGCTCACATGTACAACAGGGGGCAATGCCGAACCGAGCAAAGTCAAAACACAATTACAGAGCTCAATTGCAAAGCTATGGCAACAAGCTACACGAACTGTATGGAGCTGGCGCTTTTTTTATGCCAAAAAAGAATGATATCTAGTTATCTACTCTCACTCTGCTGTATGGATGAACCCCAAGAGTTGCTTCAGATCACCACCAAGTCTTGCAAAGACAGGTTAAGTTCTTGGGCAAGTTGTGCCGATTGACCACCCCGCCTGCACGAACAAATCAACAAATTATGAAACCATCACAGAACATCAGAAACACTAGTTCCAAAAAGGTGACGTACTGACGTGTGTAGAGAGTAGAGATAACAACTGGCAGTAAGTTTTTTTTTTTAAAAAAAGAACTGTCGGCATCTGATGAAGTAAAGGATAAAGCATCCAGGAGTAGGAAAAGAATTACATAATCAACGGGCGTAGAACTTGCTGAATCTTTTGCAGATGATTAAAACACCGACTGCAACGCTGCAACCTGTGTTACAATATTTATTAGCAAAGTTGGCAGCTGCCTAGGTTATCTTTGACATCTTGATCACAGACTGAACAGTATATGTTAAGGACGCTGCAAGTCCTGAATTTTTAAGACAGTGGTTCCTAACTGAAATGCAGGAACACAACCCACTTGTCACCCTCACATCCAGTGTCTTTTCACAATACACAGGTTTTGCAGCGTCCTTTAGATAATATTCCGATCAAATAATATCGTTAATGGGCGTACCTCTGCTCAGCCTGAATATCAACACCAACTGCTGAATGAGCTGACAATGTTGAATGAATAACTGGCCCAAAAATCTTTATAAGATCCAATAACATTTCCAAAGAAACAATGGCATGCCTGCAAATTCAAAGAGGCAAATTCATAAAAATATTATTACTAAACCAGACATTTTCTATTCTAGGACAGCCATATTTCCATGGTTATTAATAAGAGAATCCAGGACTCCTTCCAATTATTTAGGACAGGCTTGAAAAGAGGATAGAGACTTGCACATCATCTTGGGTGTACATATGTGCACGGTGTACGTGCACTTAGTTGCTATTTACCTTTCAGTCCTGCTGCTCAGTAACCCCGCAAGAACAGGCAAAAAGCTTGAGAAAATCTCTAGATTGAAAAGATCAAGCTTTCCCTTCAGAGTACTAACGACATCGGCTTGAACCTGTAAAAAACTCAACCATTAGCAGCTAAAAAATATAAAGTACATGTACAATTGTACATCCAAGAATAACACACATCATTTTGAGAAATACTTACAGTATTGTCTGGTAACTTTGCCACTGCAGCAATTGCTCCTTTGATACCATTTTGGTCAAAGACATGCCACATCATCTGAAGACAATTATTAATATTAATACTGTATGCTGATCGCTAAGGTATATACAACTTTTAGTTACTAGAAGTTTTAAAATGTTTTCCCTACTCACTGTTTCCCACTCCCCATCACTGCCACTTTAGGGTGATTAGTGGATGATAGGAAAAGGATATGTTTCACAATTTACATATGAGTGTATCATAGTTTTAAGGCATGTTTGGAGGAGTTTCTGGTAGTTAGAGATTCTCAATAGTTAGCTAGTATGAGCAGCTAGATAGTCTAGTACCTAGCTGATGAGAATCTGGAGAAGCCGGTATTCTCCGGCTTCTGGATTCTAGTTCATTTCTAGATTCTGCAGCTACTGATTCTCACAATCTGAGCCAGAATCTGAATCATTTGTTTAAATTTCAGATTTTAGAAGTAGCTGCAGCTGCCAGAAGCTCCCCAAACATGCCCTTAGGGTGTTTTGGAGATTGATCAACACTCTTCACTAGAAGTGACTCTGAGTGAGATAATTAACTAAGCTCACCTCCATTTTGGAGATGTTTCACATCGATGTTCTTTAAGAAAATATTACTGGATCATTTATGACAGATATCAAAGAAAAGTACATGTTAATTTTAAGTAATCTAATTGTACTGAATTGACTAAGCAAAGTTAGGACAATTTCTCCATATTGAATAGTCTAAAGAACATCGGAAAGTGTTTCTTTGCATGTACTAATCTACCATGAAATAGTTAGCTACTCATGTTGCACAATCAATAAATTATGCAAGTTGCAGGATCACCTCCCTGTTTATTGGATATGTGAGCTCTAGGAAGGAATTCTTTGGTACACATGAGCTGGTAACAAGCATTAGTTGGCAAGTAATGAAGTAAAGATCAGAAAGGGAACACACCTCTAGCTTTGTCAGCCGAGATTTTACAGCATTTATGAATTCATCATGGTTCTCCATCAAATTGATTGGAGTCGTTGCCTCATCGACTGTCAACAAGTCCTTTTCATATGTCTTAATTGGTTCTGTCTGTCCATTACAATCATCGTAAATTATTTGAATAGCCAAAATAAATTATGTAAATGCTACAAAGCATGAACAAATAAAAACAGACCAAAGGTAAATATGTAAAGTCATATTTGTCTAACTCATATTATGTTTTCAGTTACTTCAATCTCCCAACAGTATACTATTAAGTCTAAACACTACATCACAGTTTATGACTATCTGGTTTCTGAAAATACTTCAATCTCCCAACAGTATATTATTAAGTCCACTAAACATTACATTATGGTTTATGATTATCTGGTTTTTTAAAATATTCATCACCTCTATCTCCATATATAATGTAAGGAAAACAGAATAAAGAAATTTACACTATATAACATGCACTGATGCAAGAATAAGTATGCAACGTATCCATTGAGAACAATTATATTAGATCCAGGAAGCTGCATTGGTTTAAGCAAAATGACTGCAATTATCACCAAGGAGTTTAGGAAAATACATATCTGTATGCAAAATTGCAGAATTTGAGCCTCAGATACACTACCAAGGAGTTCTTGAATTTCACTAATGCCCTTATAGCAATCGACCAGATAATAAGGTCATATCGCATTGAAATAATTAGGTTTAAAATTATAGTACATACTGAAAAGGGGGGAGGAACATCAGATCTGACTGCACGATCACCGCAAGAACTAGTCGGTGGCGAGCACTCAATATTAGTGGCCTCTCTCTTTTCCCACCTCTCAACGAGAGACTTTGTTTTTCCTAATGGCACAGCAACTGCAAAAAGGAATTAAAAATACCATTAGCGAACTACTATTAGGACAAGTAGATCCCAGCTGATAGATAACATCTCTTAATGCACACACACCTCCCCTGACATATTTGACCCTGGCTGTTTCTGTAGTTGAACATGGTGATTCAGAGGCTATAGGGGAAAAGAGTTTTAATGTTAATTTGCCAAAATGATCAGAGCTGAAGAGCATAAACTTAGAATGAAGGAAATGAGCTCTAAGGATTACCATCATTTGACTGAAGTTGATGCTTCAATGACATAGTTATGTCCAATTTTTCTGCCATCGGTGCAATATCACCTTTATCCGCATTATTAGATTCTTCTTTCTTGAAATATGGAGTCAGTCCAAACGAGAATTTTAAGCCAGACAAACCTTCTGAGCAAACATCAGGTTCAGTTAGCATGGATCTTGCTGAGTTGTCACTATCCACAGCAAAATCATTAACTGAGAGTTTCCTTGAGTGAACAGGACTGAGGAAATCATCAGCAACTGCAGCTCTGCCTCCAGTTCCTCTACTAATACTGCCTGCTGTTTTGTCCTCTAAAATGTCTCTAGGCACAACAGCAGGCACAGAAACAGTCTGTGGTGTAGTGTAAATATCTTTCACAGAGACTGACTCTGTGAGATGATCTTTTTTAATAGTTGAAGAACTATTAGCTATTCCTGTACGGGATGCTAATGAGACATTCCTTTGTCCAAAGTTATGCTCTGCTGTTTTTTGATTGGTGGAAGGACTATCAACAACTTTCGTGCGCCTCATTGGAGTAGAACTTTGAATAGATGATTTGAAAGACGAGTAAGGCCGTCTAGGAGTGGTAGTACTTCTATCTTTCTTCATTTTATCTAAGCTTGTTGGAGTCAAATTTGAGCCACGAATTCCATTTTCAGCTACTACCAGATGTACACACAAAAGGAGAGAGAGAGCATCAGTGTGATGTATCGGAGTAAAGACATTCCAATGCATAATGAGAAAAATATGGGCGTTTGAAGCCATACCAGTCCCTGATTCCTTGACCTTGTACAAATTTTTTGGATGTGTCGTTGCTTGAGCATGAATGGACTTTGCAGTGCTATCAATCGGTTTCATAGGATTGTCATCTAAAGAATGTACAAGCTCAGCAAAGAAATTTGCTTTGGGTAAAACACCAAGAGCATAGGGCCCAATGAGCTGGTTCAGAAGATACTAGTTAGATCATACAAGAAAATACATCTTGCGTGCAAAAATGTAACACTTACTGATATATCAGCAACCCAAACACCAACACGGCTTTCGTGGTAAGAACATCCCAAGAGTTTTCCTTCATAAATACTAAGATCAGCCAAATTACTCCATCCCATGTCAACGTCGTCGTGACATCTTACTGGTTCCCAAGAGAATACCTAACAAAGTGCTCATATAGTTCAGCAGGGACCAGAATAGTAATATCAATAATCCACGTACCAAAATAGATACCTTTAGGCTTTGGTCTAACCCACAGAACAGAGTTTTTCCATCTGGGTGAAAGACCATAGAACGAACACCAGTACCCTGAGAGAGAAGCATGTAAAGAATATCAGAGCAGGAAGATCCATGTGCCCATCACGCGTGTTTGAGTACAGGAACAAAAAGAAGTGAACAACAGATTAAGCGAGTCCAAATTAGATGTAAGAGCATATCCATAAAAAATCCCTGAAAGAACCAAACGTTGGAAAATATGAAAAGGGATGTCATAAACCCTTTTAACTTTTAAGGATTTAAAATAGAATTTACCCCGGCATTTCATTTGTGAAAGGAGAAGATGGATGCAAAACATGGGCAGCAGTAAACATGTCATGATGTGGCTACCATTAATACCACCCACATGCATACAAACTACAGGAAGTCATTTATGCCTCTATGGTTTACCAAAACATTTGAATTAAACTTACGCAACAATTAAAATGTATAACAAAAGGTAAATGTGAGTACCTCAGGTCCAGCAGAACCAATCAATTCAAAGGTTTCAAGATCCCAAAATTTAACTGTCCGGTCAGCTGAGCCTGGAAAAGTGGAAATTATTAGTGAATTCAGTGAGTATACACTTCAACTTCTTAAAACTTCACTTACTGCTATAAAAAACTTATAAAGGAAATAACACATTTTTTTCATTTAGATCATACTGATGGTGATACAAATGTTTTCCCGATTAACATAGGACTACATCAAGGTTCAGCTTTGAGCCCTTATCTATTTGCCTTAGTGATAGATGAGGTCACGAGGGATATACAAGGAGATATCCCTTGGTGTATGCTTTTCGCTGACGATGTAGTTCTAGTAGATGAAAGCCGGGAAGGAGTAAATAGAAAGCTAGAGTTATGGCGTCAGACCCTAGAGTCAAAAGGATTTAGAATTAGCAGGACCAAAACCGAGTATATGAGATGTGACTTTGGTACTACAATTAGTGAGGATGGAGATGTAAGCTTGGGAGGCCAAGTAGTACCAAAGGACACCTTCCGTTATTTGGGATCGATGCTTCAGTGAGATGGTGATATTGATGAAGATGTTAGCCATAGGATCAAAGCGGGGTGGATGAAATGGCGTCAAGCATCGGGAGTCCTATGTGACAAGAGAGTGTCACAGAAGTTGAAAGGCAAGTTCTACAGGACGGCGATTAGGCCTGCTATGTTATATGGGGCTGAGTGTTGGCCTACTAAGAGGCGGCATATCCAACAACTATGTGTCACAGAGATGCGTATGTTGCGTTGGATATGTGGGCACACAAGATTGGACCGAGTGAGAAACGATGACATACGCGATCGGCTAGGAGTAGCGTCAATTGAAGAAAAGCTTTTGCAACACCGGTTGAGATGGTTTGGGCATGTCCAACGGAGACCCCCAGAGGCACCGGTGCACAGAGGTATCATAAGACGGGTCAATAATGTGAAGAGAGGTAGAGGGCGACCAAACTTGACATGAGAGGAGGCAATCAAAAGGAACTTGAAGGAATGGAATATCCCAAAGGAGTTGTTTTTGGATAGAAGTGCTTGGAAAGAAGCTATCCACGTGCCCGAACCGTGATTATGCCTTTTCCCTTTTAGTGCTCTTAAAAGCTTTTCCCCTCTCCTTTCTCTCTCTCTTTTTGGTGACTTCTTGTTGGGTTTCAACTCTAGCCTACCCCAACTTGCTTGGGACTAAAAGGCTTTGTTGATGTTGATGTATCATACTACCATACTAAACCAAAAACAATTTGGTACAACAGACTTCTGTGTTAGCCTTATCGACGATTATACTGGAAAAACAAAGGATTAGTCTCCAAAAGTCTCAACAATTAAATCAGTGGAAAAAGAGTAGGTACCTGTTGCGAGCAAAAATTCCTGTGGATGAAAATCAATGCACCGGATTTGTCCGCTATGGAACTTGAAGTCATGTAAAAGCTTTCCAGCCGTCAGGTCCCACACCTTTACAATGTTATCGTCTCCGCCGGTGACAACCCATCGTCCATCAGGTGTAAATCTGATTGTTCTAATTGCTCCTCTGTGACCCTTATATGTGTGAATGCATCCTTTTTTCTTTATATCCCAGATCTTGAGATCTGTATCTGAAGAACCGGAAGCAAAAAACTCGCCAAATGGATGGAATTCAACAGAAGTGCAACTTGATCTATGCCCAGTAAGAGACCGTACAACTGCATATCCAGCCAGTGTTCCCATTTGCATCAAATTATAAAGTAATCTTGTAACAAACACATATATAATATCACAGAATGTAATGCCAATGTTTTATAATTGTTTATGCTTTATAAATGAACAGACAGACACGTGAAAGCAAAAGGCAAGTCATTAAGGTAACCAAGTTTCTGGGGCTTATAGAAGCACCAAACCACACCTTTAGCTTCTTCTAAGTCCCAGAGCTTAATGGAGCCGTTTGATGAACCAGCAAGCACAAGCACCTCTGCGGTATCGAACTCAACAGCCTCTACTGAGCTTGTGTGCCCTGACAAGCTCTGCACAAACAAAAGTCACCTAGTCAGAAACACATCATGACTCAAATTCGAAATGCCAAAAAGAAGTGTGTATCATTGTGGTAGGGGCACAAACCAGAAGAGGCGTCTGCTTGCCAATGGCCCACAGGTTAACCTTGCGATCGCTGCCGCCGGTGATGAACACTCGGCTTGACTTCTTGCCGATAGACAAGGACCTCACTTCTGCATCGTGTGCAACAAATTCATCTGTTTTGGTGTTTCCAAGTTAAGGAACTAGATTTGAGCAATGCACACTTCCAAGCTGTAACTAGTAGCAGTTCCCACAACTATGATTTGTTGCCAACTAAAAAGTGCAAATAATTGACAAGACCAAAGCAAAAAATAGCTGTTTTTTCGGATGACAATCAGAACCTAGTTATAGTTTGCTTCGTAGGGGAAATATATTTGGTAATTTGGCATTGGTAACCTAAACTATGGGACAAAAGGGAACTATTTACCGAACCTGTTGCAACAGCTTATGGTTCAGTTTAGTCAGTTGCATCCAGAAATCAGAAATGGCTTCAGCCTTGGAAGTGTGCCGAGAAACAAAAAGATGGCGAAAAAAATACTCGAGTCTACCGCAATCGCTTCAAGTAATTGCCCGCAAGAACAAGAGATTAGAATTTGAGGGGGGATAATACTCTCCATCTACCGCTCGAGCAAATGCCTACCCAGATTGCTCCGCTAAACCACGGTTCCCTCCTAGTTTGAGCCAAATCGGATCAAGAGCCACGCGAATAGAAGCGCGACCCAACGCGGGAGCAAAAGGATACGAAGCCTGTAGCCGCGCTTCTCGGGGTCCATCCTTCCGTCCCTCCCTCCCCTGCTCCGAGCCGCTCGCAGCGGAGTCGCCGCGTCGTCGTCGACGAGTAGAGGAAGGGCTGGGATCCGACTTCCGAGTGGACGAGTGGTATGCGGAGCAGGAGAGCGAGACGAGGCGAGACGAGACGACAGCCGCTTCGCCCTTTTCGGCTTTTCCCCCCTCTCCTCTTCTCTCCTCCTCGCAGCAGTGAAAACGAGAGGGGGTGGAGCGGCGTGGGTGGGTAGGGGGAGTGGAGTGAGAGTTTTTTGTCGTCACCCATTCCCTCTTCCCTTTCCTTTCTTTTGTACCAAAGCGGAACTAAAGCAAGGTTCTCTTCTGGCGTTCCTTGAGAACGAAAGAAAGGAAAGTCTCCGCATGAATCCGGCCTATGAGAGCTCTCGTGGACCCTTCATTTCAGTTCGGATAAAATAGATAAAGTAAAAGCCGTCTAAGTTGACTGGAATGATTTTTAGCGTTAATTATACTATTATGTCAGCACAATCTAATTTATTGAGGTGGGAAAGATGATGGTTCACATAAAAACAGCTATACATAATATGCAACGAAAGAAATGTTGTTGGATATCGAGATGGCTCATTAAGCTAACGAGTCAAGCTCGGTTTGGTTCGTTTGGTAGCTCAAGTTGGCTTGTTTAGCTCGTGAGCTGAATCAAAAATTCTCGTGTGACAACACATAGCATAGAAAATTCTCGAGCGAACTACCGAGCTATAAGTATTTTGTCTAGTCCTAGAAAAAAATTACAAGATAAAAGAGAAAAGATAGATAATTGAATATAATTCTATTTTGAATAAACTATTTATTAGAGATGTAGTGTATACAAGTGATGTAAAAGAGATTAAGATAGTCCATGTAATAAACATTATAGATTGGAAATACTATAGTTAAATATAAGTAGTCCACAGTTACAGATGATCGCGATGGGCAATGGCTACGGTGGGTGAGAGACGAATAGTTCATCGTAGTTGTAAAATGGCCAGCACTAGGAGAAGGACAGAAGGTATACGATGGATGATGCTAACTATTCACACATTGAAGGTTGGGGTACAAATGTACAATGATCAGTGAAGACACTGAAGAAGCTGCTTGGAAATGGACACGAGGCATCAGGTGCAAAGCTAGTGGGGGTGATGGGCGCCCGGAGTAGCAACAAGTGCCCGATACAGTTTAGTTCCAAGAAATCTAGAATTAGAGCTGTGGATAGATTAAAGATATTTAGTTGAATAATTTAGTTTTTATTTTATAATAAAATTTAAAAATAAACTATTTTATTATATTATATAAACATCAAATTCATGCTGAATTTTGGAGTTGAAGTTGTACCAAACATGTGCTACATTATCGCGTGAAGATAGATTTGGTTCTTCCTCAAGTAGGTGCAGTGCCTATGGGTGTAGAAGTTTTTCTTCTTTTTTTGGTAAAATTGTTATATTTATATCTGTATCTATAAAACAATCATAATATTCTATTTATGGACAGATTTTAAATTTTACTAAAAACTAGAACCAACTAGTCCAATTAATTAAACACGATCAGAGATACATTATTGTGAGCTATTAAAGAATATATATATATAACTCTACAAACATATATTTTGACCTTTGCAGTTTCCATATAGTCCATCGATCTACTTACAATAATGTGAGCTATTAAAGAATAATATTTTACGATACCGTCAATTGGTATGCAATTATGGATGGAAACGAACTCGTGTACGGCGGTCGGGTGGTGCGTACTCCCTCCGGTGTACTAATATTTGTCGTTCTGGCCTTATTGCTAGAGTGGAGAATTAGTAGTCGTTTTACACTCCCAATGAAACATTTATACCATGAGAACGAAACCCGAGGCAAAAAAACTCACATGAGTGGTTGGCAGGAATCGAATCTCGCACCGCTTCACTTGAGAATCGGGCTAGTAACCAATTGAGATGGTAAAGTTTGCTATACAAGTAGGACAATGAGTCATACTTAATATTTCCTTGGTATGCGAGATCCTGTCCAAAACGACAACTATTAGTACACCGGAGGGAGTACATCTCTCCTTAGAAATGGAAGCACCCTCCGTGTCCATAAATACCGTGTTTTTTCGAGAGTTGGCATGAGCTGGCCCATGTCGCCACGAGCGCACAGCACCATAAAACCGCCGCTCGGTCTACCTGCCGCCGCATGGACAGGGCCTACACACACACACGCATAGATTGATTATCCGGCGCGCGTTTGGTAGGAGTGTTAAAGCGTAGGACGAGGAGGCAACGAGCCGTCGTCCGGTGGGAGGTCGCTCGCCGGCGTGAGCCAGCAAAATACACTTTCCAGATCCCATGGCCACCTGCATCGCCGCCTTTCCACGGACGAATCGAGCTAGGCGGCCCAGCACGAACACCGTCGCCGTGGACCGCGGTGCGCTGCGACGGAAGTGAACCAAAGCGAAGCCAGCGCGAGCCGCGACGCTGCGAGGGGGAGTGGAGGGGTTAACGGCGGCGACACGTCCGACGAGCCTGCGCCGCGGTGACCGTCGAGTGGCGACTGGCGAGATGGCTATTGGCACGCGGGACACAGCACATCACATGCCGTGCCGGTGACGTGGGGAGTGGGGCAGAGGTGGACGGCCCGTGGGGGCCCCGGCCGCCGAGCCGTGCGTGGGGGAGAGTTGCTTTGCCTCCACCGCGGCATGCATGTGGCGCCGACGCCGCTGGGCGCTGGGTGGCGCGCACGCCGGATCGGAAGGGATGACAGCGATTGCTATCGCTTGGGACGGACGGTCTTAATTTGAGCGTAATGACAGCTTTCGTCATAAAAATCTTTTTGGGTTGTGGGACTGTTCTCTGTCTGGATCAGCAAATCAGATGGATCCAAATGCCAGACCTTTTATATTTAAGATGAACCAACCTAGTTTTGAGCAAAACCGCACACGTTCACTGTTCAGTCTTAGAACTTAGAAGAACACGTGACAGGACAGACGGTCGAGACATGCGTCGTGTTCGTCGTACAATGACACGGCCTAGTACTAGCAGTAGCTCGTTGGGTTCATGGTCCGGCCGGCCTCCGGTTGTAGCTCTTGGACTAGGCCAACCAGGCCAGTACACTGCACACTACATAGATGACTGGGCCTAACGCTTTTCGGCCGTGATGGGCTAGGCCGCTTACCGGATCGTGGCTAGCGCGGCAATGCGAGCATCTTGCATCTGAAATTTGCCGCGTCGCGGGCGAGGATCCACGTCCATTTCTTATTGTAATTTCAATCTGTCCATCCATGATCCATCCATCCTCGCAAAGTCGCAAGAGATGGTTGTACCTGAACGCGATTACGCGAACTCTGAGTCGCCGGAAATTCGCCGTGTTCTTCCAGTCAGCAGCCACTCGACCGCACGTGAGACGCCAGTGTTTTGCTGGATCTCTCCGTGTCCGTGAAGCACACGCGTCTCGAACTGTGGATTATTACTTGAGTTGCATCGATTCGCTCGGAACTCAGAAAATCTCAGAGTTGTTGTTGGCTTAGCTTTACTGGGAGTCTGCCAGTCTGGACCAACTGAAAAAGGGAAGTTACCGCCGACTGTGACAGAAAATTTTATCGCTTTCCAAAAACACCTGCCCTTATTAAATTTTTAGAGGAAAATATAGGTTGCCCAGCTTTTATTGAAAGCTGAAATTAATTTGTTGAAGATAACAACTTTACAAAAGGGTTCACCAAAAAATATACCAGAAACCTTCTTACACTAGGCATTAATCACAAACTAACTCAAAACAGCTAGGGACATAACCTAGCACCACCGACTAGCGGTAAACATTTGAGGATCTGTGACATTAACACGAACTACCAAAAAAACTGCTACAACAAAACAGTGCCCCGACACACACATCATGTACGATCAAAGATCAAACTTGACGGAAGCAAAATACTCTATAGCGACGAAAGGGATAAACTCCAACACATGATGACAGTAGTAAGAAGAATAGAACGACATGGATTAGTCTTCATCTGTCATATCAGACCTCTTTGCTACCATGTTTCTTGAGAGAGTCATAGAGCAAGTTGATCCATCTTGTAGCTACCTTCTAGAGATGCTTCGGAACCAAAATCAACCACCGCGACAACAAAGAGATAGTTTTATAGATGATACTGCATGCATCCGTAGGGACTACATTCTTAAACACATAGTCATTTTGTTGTTTTCAGATTACCCACGACACCCCAGCAATCAGCCAAATAAGTATGGTTTTATTTTTGAAACTAACATTCTTCAGCAGGAGCAAAATGAAATCATATCTATTTTTAGGACTGCAATCCCAACAAATTCAAAAGCATCTCGAATGAAACACCAAATCACACCCGACATATGACACTGAAAGATTAAATGATCCACAGTCTCCTCTTGGTTACACCATTTGCAATTTGGGTTGTCATTCCAGCTTATTTTTTAGCTGACCTCCCACTTGAATCCTCTATTTGACCAAATAAATATTTTTCTTTACTTAATTATCCCACCAAAAGTTTGCCCTTAATAATTTTGAAAGTATGTTGTAAAAATTTGAAAGTTTTGTTTAATATTAGTATTTTTTAAAGACGTGCATTAGAGCTGTCGATCAAAATCTAAGCTGAACTGCTAAGTGCTACCGATGCTGCTGCGCGTCCCGCCCGGGCCTCCATCCCCGCGGCACAAGACAACTAGACAAGCACAGGTGCACAAGAGTGACAGGAGAAGGCACCGGACAGGAGGTAGTAGCTGCCTGCAAGCCTGCGTCGTGCAGCAACAGGGGAATCCCCGGGCGTGTCGTGCCAATCCTGTTTTGCAGCGGTGAGCGCCCCGCAGAGCTCGCCAACCACTGGGGTAGTAGCGTCGTGCAGTGGTCGATGGAGAAGGAATCCTGACAAGTGCCAAAAGCCTCCTTAGATCCAGGGGGCCCCCACCTACCATACGGGCCAGAGGGAGTAGCATCCTAGGAATAGGGGTAGTTCTGTCTCGACACCTTCGAATTACCACATCGACGTGACATACAGACGTAAGTGCATGGGTGATAGATGCATCGGTGTGGTCTGCTAGATCGAACGGTCTTGCACGGTATTGGTTTGTTGACTCTGAGTGTTACAGTCCAACATTTTTCCGTCTCATGTAAATACAACTGTCAACTGGTGGTACCAACTGCCATGCAGATTTGGTATTCAATCTATAAAACCTATCCATCGCGGTGCCCACAAAAGCGAATGTTTTTACGGCCCATCGGAACTTCCGGATTCCCGCTTTACAAAGGGCTTCACAGTTGACACGTTCACCGTCTATTCTACGAGCAGAAAGCACACGGAGTAATTACGATCAGGTAGGTATACAAGTACTGTACCCTGTACACATTACCACCGTTTCAAGCGAACTCCAAATCATAAATAACCCGTCACTCCCTCCCCCCAAACTGCAAGCCTGCAACTAGTCAGTCCCTCTGTCCACACTCCACACGCTGCGAGAGAGCCACTAGACCCGAACACACTTCCTCGTCCCGACACAACTACGTCACTGCCAGTACCACCCTTCACGCGGGTGTCGATCGACGGAGATGGCCGCATAGTGCGCCGGCGGCGGCAGCTGGAGGGATGGGCTGCTGCTTCAGCAAGAAGGGCAGGAGGTACCTGCCTGGGGCTGATGGGTTCGCCGGCCGATGCAAGCTGGAGGACCGCGACCCGCCGGCACCGCTGTCGCCGGAGGAGAAGGTGAAGGAGGTGCTCTCGGAGACCCCGAGCGCTAAGGTGAGGGCCCAAGCGAAGCCTGTCGCCAATGTCGCGGTTTTGGAGGAGCTTGAGGTGGATAAGGCGAAGGGCGCCAGCGCCGATGCCACGGTGAGTGATTTTGGTAGCTGCATGTCGCTCGCTACCGACGATAGGTCCGAGGCGGCGTCTGAGTCGTCTGTAGCGACGAGCTCGGTCGCGGGGCCGGAGCGGTCGCCGGCAAAGCCGGCCAGGAAGCGTCCGGTCTCCGTCTCCGGAGAGCTGGGGATGGTCCGGCGAGACCGCGCCGTCGCCGCTTACGGCGTCCGCTCCCGCAGCGCCCGGGCCTCGCCGTCACCTCCGCCACGACGCGAGCAACGGGACCGGTCCTTGCGGAGGTCGCCGTCGCCGGCAGCGAAGCGGCCATCGGAGCCACGCCGCGCCGCGAGCCCAGTCACGTCCCTCCAGCGGAAGTCGCCCGCCCCGATGAGGCCGTCGCCGCGGTGGGCGCATGAAGCGCCTCCTCCGCTCGCACCTCCACAGCCAAAAGAGGAGGATACCATGACCGCGGGAGACGAGCTCAGCATTGGGGATGACGCCGGCGCCGGCGGTGACCACCAAGGCGACGACGAGGGGAAGGAGTTGTTGGACAACCCGCTGGTGTCCTTGGAATGCTTCATCTTTCTGTAGTGGCGCTGCACCACCGCTATCGTGCGCGCTCCTGATCTGGTGACCTCCCGCTATTTTCCTTTGAAAATCTTCGCTAATCTGGTCTAGTTTAGGTGTTCTGTGATGGATCTAATGTGGCTTAGGATCGCTAGGGTTAGGTCTAATAGGGTAGAACTTAGAGTGGACATACCTTTCTGTGTGCTCCAGAACGAGGAGGGATGGGACGCCATGGCCGTGGTCGTGGCGTCGAAGTCCGGCGAACGGCGGTGGAGGTCAGGGAGCCTTCCCGTTGCTTCGGCACACCCACTTAGATCGGTTTAGGTCTTTGTTTGGGTAGGGGCAGAGGAGCACGAATGCAGCAGCCAGCTCATGGGTTCTGCCCCTCCCCTTTTATATGTGCCGCGCAACAGGGGGCCCCTAACAGTATTCTGTTGGGGCGCCCCCGATCAGGGCGCAGTTGGACCAGGCGCATGTGCATGGCCTATGCACATGCGGGGAGGAGAGAGACTCGGTCTCCCTCTCCTCCGGGAGATCTGCACTAACATTCTCCCCCCAGATCTCTACTTAGTTCTCAAACTGTACTTAACATAATATCTATTTCATTATGGATAAATGCATCGAGCACGCTGCATCACATTAGTCAGTTACGTACTACGTGACTCAACAACTACAATACACCTCTCCATTCTGAAACAGAATCTCAACTTATTTTTGGGCCCCTTATAAATCCATAGATCATAGGCTTACCTTAAACCCATGTCGACTGAGTGTTCTCTGAACACATTGGGAGGTAAGCCTTTTGTGAGCGGATCCGCAAGCGTTCGCTTGGTACTTATATGCTCTACTTATTGTTTGATCTTGGATTCTCTCCTCAACAATATAACACTTAACTTAGATGTGTTTGGCAGCAACACACTTCTTGTTGTTATAGGAGAAATATACTGTTGACTCATTGTTACAGCATAACTTAAGTGGTTTTAAAATGTTGTCGACCACTCTTAAAACCGGAATAAATTTCTTAAAACATAGTGCCTGTCCGGTGACCTCATAACATACTACAAACTCGGCATACATCGTGGAAGATGCCGTCACAGTTTGTTTGGAGCTTTTCCACGACACAGCTCCCTTTGCGAGTGTGAATACACGACTTAATGTGGACTACTTAGCATTCACTCATCTCGCAAGATCTTAATTTGAATAACCCGTAATCGCTAGGTTATTTAATCTTTCATACATTAGCATGAGGTCCGGGCCGTCCGGGTGGTGTGCTGCGTGCGCGGCGCGGCACGGCGAGAGCGGGGCGCGCGGCCGTCGCGTCGCGCCGGCGCTGCCACCTTAAAGCGAGCCGCTTCTGGAAATGAGATTTCCCTTTTTGCCGTGTCTTCCTTGGGACTCGCGAAAGATGCGAGGCGTAGGGGCTCGGCTCGAGTGACCGTGACCACTAGATATAATAAACTATACTGTGACTGAGGCCAAGCTTTTCCTGCTCTCTGCTAGCTGCACCCATGACCCATGCATCATGCATGCATGAGCTAGCTAGGGTGGCACACTGTGTATGTGTTCACCGTGGCACCTCTGTTTTTTTCGCCTGTGTTTTCTACCATCCAAATAAAACCAACTTGCTACATAAAAAAAGAAGCTGAAATCCTGCAAAAAAAAACAGATCATGTTCTTCGCTTGGGACTGAACAATTTCCACGTGAGTTGCGTGATTAGCACCGAATACCTTTGCTTGTACCGTTTCTATCTATCTCGATCTCCTGGTGGCCTCTGGCCATACAGATCTTCGTGAAAGCAAATGCAAATCCGTCTGAAGTCGATCTGAACTCCCTGCACACATGCATGCAGCACTAGCGAAGTTCGCAGACAAGGAGCAGGTGGCAGCACACAATCGGCATTGCTTTCCACGCGAGCACCGGCAAGACGGATAAATCCTGCACCTCCATCCCTATCTGAAACTGTACTTGCATTGCGATATGATCCGGGAGCTGCAGCAACCAGCAAGCCTGACGGATAAGGCTCGATAATCTAAAGCAACGCGAAGCCTGCATTACATTCAGATGATCATATCTACTCCAGCAAACAGGCTTCAGGCTTGTTCTCTCTCTCTCTCCCCTCGTAGATCTCCGCCTTTTTGTTAGATTAAAAAATCATATGGGAATGAAATGGAGCAAGTACTGGACGCGTGCGTGCGTGCGTGCATGCAACCTAGTCAGGATTCAGATCAGATCGATCTTTTCAAAGGCAAAAGAGAAGGCAAGCAGCAGATAGCAGCACTACTAGCTTTGTGTACATGTACTGCTCGTAGATGAGGGTGCAAGCTAGAGGCGGCCCAAATCTTGGCGGACAACTCTTTTTGGGATTTGGTTCTTTGCACACAATGCTAGATAGTACATATAGTGGATGGCCTGCCCTCCCTGCATGCATGCGGCGCCACCATATCCATATATGATCCATGCACGATCGACCGGATAGATCGACGACACGATGCAATGCATCCAATGTCAGCAGCTAGCTAGCTGCTACTACTATACCACGTACGCTAGCTAGCTAGCTTTTGCCCCGGGACCGGGCCCGCTGGGGCAATGGCGCGGCACGAGCGTACGTGCAGATCCCAGCAGCAAAGCAAAGCCACGAGACGTACGTGCCGTAGGCTGCATGCAGCATGCAGCTGGGAATTCGGGCGTGCATTCGTGTCAGTTTTGACGCGATTTTGTGTGTAAAAATGGGGTGCGCGCCTCCATCGATCCCTTTCAGTCTCCAGGAACGTTGACCCGCGCGCGATTCAACGAGCCAGCTAGCTAGCTACTAGATAAGCTAAGTCGCCATGTGCGCGACGACGCGTGTGGACTCTTTGACTAGCTAGCTAGCTAGGCGGCGGAGTCCGGCCGTGTGAACTCGATCCCAGGACGTGGGTAGGACGATCGACGACCTGGTCGTGACAGCGAGTTATCCCAAAGCTAATTAGCCACATTCTTCGCATGGTCATTAGTTTAGTAGTTAACTACACTAGCTTGAAATGATTTAGATTTTAGATCCCAATACGCCGTATAGACCCTGTGAATTACATATAAGAAATGTTCTTTGCACGTGCCGCAACGCCGTCTCTACGTTGGCATCGTGCGAGCGAGCTGCTGCTGCTGGCTTTCGAGCTAGCTAGCAGTTGCATGCCAACCTCAGTATAGTACGTGCTGCATGCCATCACGTGACTTGGCCGGCAGGACGGCATTGCGACGATAGATGGGATCTCACTGATCAGTATCTATCTCAGTGCAAGGTACTCATTGTAGATTTTATGGCAATATTATTTTCAGCTGTTACGTGCATGCATTCTCGGTCGAATCATCATTAGGGCACACCCAACCACTGTAAATTAACTTCTGCAGCCAACGTCTCCAGTTTTTAATCAAACTATACATGATCAAAAATAGGTCGGCCGGCCAGCACTGGCCAGTTCGTGCGATTTGTGCTAGAATATTTCGCTTTTTCGAAGCTCATATATTAATTTATACTGTGAATGTATTAATCGAGCAATGAACTGGCCAACCAGATCTCGTTTCCATGCATGGCGAATCCTTTCCAAATTATTCTCGATGAAAATGACTGAAGTATACTAGCACGTATTATATTCTTTTCTCTATAGTGTAGTAGTAGCTAGGTATTGATAGAGTTTAGGGACTTAGGTGATCTCTAGGTCTAGATCTAGTAGGGTAGATCTTAGGGTTACCTTTAGAAGGCTTGACGAAGAGGAGGACGCCATGGCCGGTGCTGTGGCGTCGAAATCCGGCGAGCGGCGGTGGAGGTCAGGGACCTTCCCGTTGCTTCGGCACTGAACTCAGATCGGTAGGACTTAGGGTGTTTGGGAGAGGTAGAGGAGATGGTCGAACCCTCATCAGTAAGTCTAGCCTCTCCCTATATATTGCCGCGCAACAGGGGGCCTAACCAATTTTATTGGGCGCTCTCGATCATTGCGCTGGGATCAGGCGCATGCACATGGCCTTTGTGCATGTGGGGAGGAGAGGGACTTAGTCCCCCTCTCCTCCCGGGAGATCTGTTGCTAACATTCTCCCCCCAGATCTCTACTTAGTTCTTAAACTGCACTTAACATAATATCTATTTCATTATAGATAAATGCATCGAGCATGCTGCATCACATTAGTCAGTTACGTACTACGTGACTCAACAACTACAATACACCTCTCCATTCTGAAACAGAATCTCAACTTATTTTGGGCCCCTTATAAATCCATAGATCATAGGCTTTCCTCAAAACCCACGTCGACTAAGTGTTCTCTGAACACAGTGGGAGGTAAGCCTTTTATGAGCGGATCCGCAAGCATTCGCTTGGTACTTATATGCTCTACTTATTGTTTGATCTTGGATTCTCTCCTCAACAATATAACACTTAACTTAGATGTGTTTGGCAGCAACACACTTCTTGTTGTTATAGGAGAAATATACTGTTGACTCATTGTTACAGTATAACTTAAGTGGTTTTAAAATGTTGTCGACCACTCTTAAAACCGGAATTAATTTCTTAGAAACATAGTGCCTGTCCGACGGCCTCACAACTTGCTACAAACTTGGCATACATCGTGGTAGATGCCATCATAGTTTGTTTGGAGCTTTTCCACGACACAGCTCCCTTTGCGAGTGTGAATACACAACTTAATGTGGACTACTTAGCATTCACTCATCTCGTAAGGTCTTAAATTGAATAACCCGCAATCGCTAGGTTATTTAATCTTTCATACATTAGCATGAGGTCGTTGTGCCTTATATAAATCATAAGGCTTTCTTAATTTAATCCAGTGATCTATTTCTGGATTTTTCTGATATCTACCAAGCATTCCGGCGGCATAAACTTAGTCAGGGCGAGTACATAATTGAGCATACATTGGCTTCCGACAACAGAAGCATATGGAACCAATCTAATTTGATCGATCTCATATTGGTTCCTGGGATACTAAAGGTTCCCAACTTATCACCCTTGACTATCGGATCAGGCGATAGCTTATACGCATGCATACTATATACTTTATCAGTATATCTTCTAGTATGCCGTATGCGATAATCTTAATACCCCCTTATTGATATCTTAGAGAAACTCCAATCCTAACACATAGGAAAAATTTCTCCAAGGTACTTAATGTCAAATGAGAGGACAATATTTCTCAGTTTCTAATAGTAGATGGACATTACCACTTGAAAACGGAATGTCATCCACATGCCAAACTGGGAAAATAAATCCCCATTCTTAAACTTAGCACAAATACAATTGTCCTCTTCATTATTCTTAAACCCAAAATTTTCTAATAGTCTAATTAAATTTCAGATACCCTTACTTGAAACTTATTTAAGTCCATTGGACTTAGATAAAACAGTATCATAAAATTTTCTTTCCATTTTATGACAAAACACTTAGTTGTGTCATATAGGCATTCTCACTTAAACCTTATTGAAAATGTCGTCTTTATATCAATCTGATGCACTTCTAAGTCATAATATGCCTTAATGATTCTTAAAGAATCCTTAAATAAGACATACAAAAATGTCTCATTTAATCTGCTTCTTATCTGAGTTGGCACATTATTTACTAAGTTACAGAGTTGTTCCTTTACTTCTTCATTAGCATCATCTAGAAATGCAGATTCCTGAATAACAGGAGCCTCATGTACAATAGATGTCGCTAATGAAGGTCCAAACTCAAGAATTGGACAAAAGGACACTACCACAGGTACATGAAAATTGCTCTTGAATCATAGGAGTGGATTCACTAACCCACTTCTCTTCAAGATTAATTTCTCTAAGTACCATGCTCCCCCTGATCAAAGCATCTCCAAAAAAAAAAACATGTCTCATCTCTTCAAACTTAACATGTCTGTTAGGACATTACAAAACGAGATCACTTAGACTTATCTTTGCAGTCAATAAAATTGACACCTTACTGTCTTAGGACTTTAACTTATTAATATTTGGGTTAAAATATAGCTTTAGTAGGACGACATACCCTTAATCTAAAATAATTTAGAAAAATGGTTATCGTCTTGTCCATAATTCTTATGGTTCTTTTAGGCACAGACTTATTAAGGATCCAATTAAAATTATGAATGATGGTTTGAATGCCTCTATCCACAAATTAATCGGTAGAGTGGAATAACTTACCATACTACTTACTATGTCCACTGAAGTGCGAGTGCACCTTATAGCCACTCTATTTAGCTAAGATACACCCGATATAAAATACCGGGCTATTTTGCCATTTTCTATGGAACCTTGCAAAAGAGTTAAAGAAATCGACCATACGGGGTATATTGACCGTAGCACGGTCAGATCTTACTCTTTCAAACTTTAGATCATGCTGATATAAGAATCAGCCTTAAAAACATCTTAAATTTATCCAAAGCAACTGATGATCTGATCACTATGATCTGATCCCTCTTAGATTGGATAAATGTTAATCAATTAATTCTAAATCACCGTTGGGCAGAATTAAAATCAATTGAACTTAAATATAATAACATTATCACCAACGTTGGCCAGGAGATAAAATTACTACAATCATTAAACTTAATTTCGCGTCTTACTTAATTTATTTGACGTATTTATCTTAATGCAATATATGCTTGAAACTCAGTCTAACTAAAGCGGAAGAATTGACTAAACGTTCAATCCTCCCCCTCGAAATATGGTCCATTAGATAGTGCCATAATTTCGAAAATACGTCATCAATTCTTTTGCTCTTATCATTATTCTCAGATGATAAAATCATCTTGGGAAAATAAATAAAGTTTGTCATGCTCAAAAGCAAGACTAAAGACTTTATTTCTAAGTGTGAAAATTCGTCTATTACCATTCTTGTTCATCTATTTTGAGAACTCCACATATTCCTTCATGTGGTGTTTCTCCTTACATGTCTGTATATGCCCTTCAAGACATCATGTTCC
Organism: Zizania palustris; assembly: GCA_019279435.1. Taxonomy (NCBI): domain Eukaryota; kingdom Viridiplantae; phylum Streptophyta; class Magnoliopsida; order Poales; family Poaceae; genus Zizania; species Zizania palustris. The sequence continues at coordinate 88,883,680 of JAAALK010000288.1, forward strand.
TTTATGTGAGCTTATAAGAGGAGTCGTTAGCATCATTAGAACAAGTCTTATAATGCTTCTTCCCCTTTATTCGTGTTGCACATTGTGACCTAAATCATTGTGTGCTTTCTTAATTCTTATACATAGTTTGAAATCAGCATCTACAAACTCCAACACTCTCGCTGTAAGTTGTAGTTGATCACAAAATGATCAGAAAACTTAGTGTAACGTCATAATAAAAATTTGGACGCTAATATCCTCATCGAGCTCTTTATTCATGGGTTTCAGCTTGAAAACCATGTCGCAAAAACTTACTAAGCTTTTTTTTTAATAAGCGTGCTAGCATACGCCTTAGAAAAGTCACCTTCAGATACTCTTTGCAGTATCATGACGTGGGATAGAACCCCTAATTGGCTCCATAATGGAGCTCTTAATCATAATACATTTTGTGTTTCTACTGATTTCATTTAGTACTATATGTCTTATTTTATTCTTATTTCGGCGAAGTCACGTAACCTTATGACAAAAGCCTCTTGGCTTTCATCTTCTCAGATCACGGGCTTCGCATGCTTAGTTAGACAATCAAGCATTAAAGCAAGATTTATGTCCTATAGCTCAATCGCTATCTTAATATCTCATCTCCGGGAACCGTAGTTCTTACCATTGAGAGACTCAATGCTAGAGATATGACTTAGCAAATTTCTAATAAGGAACATTATCAAAGTATATTATAACAAATATAATATGATACATGAAAATTTAACGTTGGTCAAAATTAACATGTGATACACTTAATACTTAAAAGACGAATTAATTCTACATCACCGTTGGGCAGAAATAGAATCAATTCAACTGAACCACAGTAATTTCATCACCAACGTTGGTCAGGAGATAAAATTACTATGTTAGCAAAATACAACATTTATAATGCCAAATTAAATTATCTCGTTGGTTCAAATTTAATTGACAGAATAAATGCTACTTAATTGATAGGATGAACATGGTACTAATCTTGAAACAGTGTATTCGCAGCGAAAGACTTAAAACTAATTAATACACTGCTTAATCAGTAATAAAATTCTGAATTTGCAGCATGGTACTAATTTTAAACAGTGTAATGAAAGGCTTAATCTAAACATGCACAACAAAGGACTTAATTTTAATGAATACACTGCTTAAGACAGCAATGAAAATTCTGAATTCAAACTTAAACAAAATTCTTAATAGATATTCTTCAATTAAATGTAGTCCTTAGACTAAATTTAATAAACAAATATCACAAAAATACTAAAAATGCTTTAGAACTCAGAACACAAAATTTCTGAGTAATCTTAAATAGTGTATGCACAGCGGAAGACTTAAGCTTAATTGATATACTACTTAAAGAGTAATAAAATTTTGAATTTACAACACAATACTTATTTTAAACAGTATATGCACAGCGGAATACTTAATCTTAATTAGTACACTGATTAAAAAAAAGTAATAAAATTCTGAAATTTAAACTTAAACATAAATTCTAAAATAATATTCCTTAATTAAACATAGTCCTTAGACTAAATTTAATAAAGAAAATATCATAAGAGTTCTTAAAATTGCTGCAAAATTCATAATAAAATTAACAAGTCTGAACAAAATTATACAAAAATTTTACCCGCAGATAACCTATCTTTTCTTAATTTTGGGCATTTTCCTGAATTTCCAGATAATACTTAATTGAAAAGCTAATTGAGAAAATCCTGGAAAATAAGAAAACAATTTCGGCCCAAAACAGTACTGAGGCCAGCCCAAAACTCGAAATTCGTCCGGCCCATAGAGCTCCCCGCGCGCGCCCCGCACCCAGGCCATAACCTGGGCCTGGGCCAGGAAAGTGCGCCCCCCTTTGGGCTGATTTCCGGTCCCTTTAATCCTGGCCGTCGGATCAGATCCGACGGCCAGGCGCTGATGTCGGCGGTACAAAAACACACGCCCCCCCCACCGGAAAACCCTAAACCTAATTCCTCTCCCTCCGGCCAGAGCTGGCGACGGCGCGCGGCGCGCGGCGGCGGCCGGTAGCTGGCGGCCGTGCATGCGGCGGCGGATCGGCAGCCACGCTCGCGGTGGCGCGAGGCGAAGCGGCGGCGCGAGGCGGAGCGCGAGGCGGTGGCCCGAGGCATGTGCGCTCGGCGGCGGCTCGACAGCCACGCTCGCGGCGGCCGCGCGACAGGAGCGCTCAGCGCGCGGTGGCCGCCCGAGGCGCGGCGCGCGACGGCGGCCCGAGGCGCGGCCCGCGGCGGCGACCGGATCTTAAGCCCTTCTGTTTTTTTTTGTTTCTTTTCTGTTCTTCCGAAAGCTTACCGGGGTTTTTGGGTGTTCTTCCGGGGAAACAGAGGGCAACAGGGGGGGGCTTAGGTGCCGGATTCTTAGAGGGACATGGGGGGTCTTAGGGTTTTACATTCGGGATTCACAGAGGCGTCTTAGTCAGATTTCTTAGGGATCTTGGCGTGGCGGTGGTGCGGGTCAAGGGGATCCGACACCACCCTTACCCCTAACTAGCCTAGCCCTAGATCAGCTCTGATACCATTGATGGATCTAATGTGGCTTAGGATCGCTAGGGTTAGGTCTAATAGGGTAGAACTTAGAGTGGACATACCTTTCTGTGTGCTCCAGAACGAGGAGGGATGGGACGCCATGGCCGTGGTCGTGGCGTCGAAGTCCGGCGAACGGCGGTGGAGGTCAGGGAGCCTTCCCGTTGCTTCGGCACACCCACTTAGATCGGTTTAGGTCTTTGTTTGGGTAGGGGCAGAGGAGCACGAATGCAGCAGCCAGCTCATGGGTTCTGCCCCTCCCCTTTTATATGTGCCGCGCAACAGGGGGCCCCTAACAGTATTCTGTTGGGGCGCCCCCGATCAGGGCGCAGTTGGACCAGGCGCATGTGCATGGCCTATGCACATGCGGGGAGGAGAGAGACTCGGTCTCCCTCTCCTCCGGGAGATCTGCACTAACATTCTGCACTAAGCTGCGCGTGGTATAAGTAATTAGTAGGCGATGTGGTGTAATGCTCCTGTCGCATTCTGCTTAACATTGTCCGGTGAAATGATAGCAGCTTTGACTTTTTGGTGTTTGGGGGGCCCTGATCGGAGTTGGACGGCGGTTGAACGTTGGATGTTTTTTCGGCTTTTGTAGATCTCTTCTCAGTTCTCACTAATCGTCGTGTCTTGCTCCTGTTCCCATGTGGCATCAACTAACAACCTCATGGCGACCTCAGATGTCATCGGATGCCTTTCGCTTTCACCCCAGTGGCTCAGTCCTGCTCCACGCCATCGAACAATGTTCCAGCGACATCCACGCAGCTTTCTGATCCCATCACCGGATTCTGCAGGATCAGATCTGCGAAAGCAGCGAGCACGTCAACCTAAGCAAACCGATCTGCGCGCGCTGCTGTTAGTTGTAAAAACAAACGGCGAATGCTAAAGGCCGCTAAATTCTCAGCGATACCAGCCGGGCAGGCACCGTCCGTTCGATGATCGGGAGTAGAGCAGGCATGTGTCGGTCACTCGCACGCTAACCGACGGATCCTTGCCGTTCTACTAGGATTTGGCCATTTGGGAATTGGGATCTAAAATGTTATGGAGCGGTCGCTGGCGTCCACTTTGGTAGGATCCTGACTACTCCCTCCTCTCGTCGTCCTCACGCGTCGTGTGTTAGCTGCAAACTGTTTGTTCGTGTGGTGCGCGTTTGGCTCGACGTAAGGTTCGCGCCGCCTGCATGCGGGCTCACGGGCGCGACTACTGTTGTTGGACCGACGGTTCCCGTATCGACGTCTTGACTGCTGTTTGGATGTTTGAGACGAAATTGTGAAGGCTAGTGCTACAACACACATGCACGCCGTTGATACGAAACTGCGAACTTGTGGAGTGAACAAGGCAGCACATGCATGATGGGGCGAAGGCCGTTCTTGTTGTCGGCAGGTCCCCCACACGAGAATTCATCTAGCGAATCATATTATCTGGTTTCTGCACGGCGGAGCTGTGGTTTCCTGTAGGACGTGAGCAATTTTTGGCATTTCTCTTTGCTGCTGCCGTTTGTTGACCGTGGCCGTAGCAATGAAGTAATGAACAATCATGCTAAACAGTGGGTTCGTAATCATTGGCGAGGGAATGAGGCCTGAGGGCTATCAGGCAGGCTTTGCCTCGCCGGTAAGCGAGAGCTGCTTCAATGTTCAGACACGCGCGCGGCCATGTGGGGGCAGTGGTTTTGCCAGCCTCCAAGACTTACCTTGTCAAGTTAGATCAGGGCTCCCCCGCATTGTGGGCGAGGGGAATGGCCATACTGGGCCTGTTTTTAGCGAAACAAAATCTTCTATAGTAGGTTTTCATCGATTGTAGATGAAAGTTGTGATCTCAGCCGCCCCGCTCTGGTTGCCCCTCTCTCCAATTGTCGCCCCCTACTTCGGTCGTCGTCACGATGCTCATGGCGTGACTATTTGTGAACTGCAACTATAAATGAAAAAAGATCAGATATGGATAAATATTGGTGATATCGTGTTCTTTTTCATATTTGTTTTTAGATTCGGATACCCTAGATGCCGATACGGAAATGAATATTACCTGATACAATACAGAGTGAATTGTCTTGTAGATAATAAACATTCTCTAAATTTAGAATCGTTTGAATCCCAAATTTTTAAAATATCACATTTATTTTTAAAATCCTAAATAAAATATAATATTTACTACAGGATGATAATTGAGCCTGAGATTAGACGGGCTGGTTATGGTCTTATGGACACTTGTGTGGCTTAAGCTTGTGCTTCATCTTGGACCTCCATATTTTTGTTAGGCTAGCCAACCTGAAATTCAGATGGACCATGGGCCAAACTACGGATGTACGCGTTCTTCTCGTGTACATGGCCTGTAAAAAATGACGTCCAAAGTCAAGGTTTACACAAACGAGAAACGCATATTCATCGGGAGCTTCACCGCAGGAATTGAGGAAACAAAAAAACTTATAATTACTAGTAGGAGCTGTCGATCGGCGGAGAATCACATGCTTGCGAACTTATCGGGAAATTGACCTATTCGGCCACATCACCGGCGTGATCCGATGGTGAAGTTAATCACTTGTTTATACGGCTGGTGACCTCAGAATAGTAGGTATCTGTGTCGGTGTTCCTTTCGTCATTGGCGTCCTTCCCCCTAGGTAGCAAGCAGAGTTTGTTTTGGTCAGGTCAACGACCCCCCAAGCACAAAGGGGAATTCAGAGACATCACTGCATAACACCGGATGACTGGAGTATATTAGTGAAGAATTATGTTGCTTTGGAGCTTCTGAGGAACTGATCCGGGTTTGGAGGAAAAAAAGGAACAGCACAAGCGTTGCCAAATAAAAACAGTACTGGTAAAATCGTAACTAGACAGCTAGTGATACACAGCGTGAAACTGTGAGTTTCGAACCATGTGCACTGTAAAATCACAAGGGGTACCTCTAGGCTCTAGCAACTGGCGGCTGCGGTGGAGGGGATTCCGGGAGAATTCTGAGACATCAAGCTACGACTACCGCATAATCCGAAACTCCCCAACCACCCAGGAATCAGAACCGGTAGCGTCAGGTCGCACTTGGCGGCGCATCCTGCGTCCGCCGGAACGAGAAATCGACATCTTCTTTTGTAAAAAAAAAAAAATCGGTGACCGACTTCATTGTCGTCAGGCACGCCTTCTCTGTATTTCTCTATACGGAGTATAGAAGAATGACAACGTATCCTATGCTCAAAGAGGTATTGTGCTCAAATACACACATTAAATCTAGGCCAAGGATCTTCCATCCAACGGTGTCCAGCTATTTGCGTTTACACCCTCCCACCTCCTCTTATCCAATGATTTTTTTTTGCACCGGAAAAGAGGAGGTGAGAGGGTGTAAACGCAAATAGCTGAACACCATTGGATGAAAGATCATTGGCCTAGATTTAATGTGTGCATTTGAGCACAATACCTCTTTGAGCATAGGATATGTTGCCCAGAGGAATAGCATCTCGGATCGAAATCTGATCGGTGTCAAAAGGAGTTTTTACGTCGAACTGTGATCGAAGCACCTGATGTTAGAGGAGCTTCTTCCTGCCTGCCTAGGTTTGGGCGTGACTCAAGCTAGTTTTCTTGATGTGTAATTTTCACAGAGATGTTTGACAGATTTGGTTTCCGTTTTTTACATACATTATATAATAATAGCAACTTGACCTTTGATAGCTTAGCCTGAACGGTTCATAAGGGTTTGTGTGCAAAAAAAAATACCCGTAATTGAAGATATAGAGGAGGAGGGCGTTGTGAACATCATACATAATCGTCTTTTGACACCGTAATTTGTGTCCTGTCGTGGATAATTACGGGCATACATAGGTAAAAAACGAGAAAAACTAAGAAAATACACAGTTACCTCAAATTCCCTTTGAAATACACGAGAGCGACAATATTTTGTTTGAGTTTACCGAATATATATATATGTATAATACCATAAAAGTAATATGGCATATTATTGACGATTATGTATGACGACATATCCTATGCTCAAAGACGATTATGTATGATGTTCACAACGCCCTCCTCCATTCCTCTGACCATATGATCTCATTTCAGCGGCCAGGCCCCGCCACGAAAATTACCCATCTCGCGAGAAAAAAATATTTCGATACCGACTCAGCCGTCCCGTGCCCCCGCATCAGTCACCACGCCGACTGACTCGCTTTAGCCTTGGCTTTTAAAATCCCAACCCCGGAACGATTTTTTCCCCTTCGTTTTCGTCTCTTGCAGTTTCCACCACTCCGACGCGGACGGCGTCTTCGTCCTAGCGCGCCCGCGGTCGCAGCGCGGCGGTTGTGGAAGGGTTCCGCCTCGCCAGACGGAGGAAGGTCCGGCGTCCCCCTCGGTCACGCGGCGAATTGCATGATCGAGCCGCGCCGTGGACGGTAGAGTGACGATGGAGGAAGCGGTGGAGGATTTCGATGGCTTCGGCGGCGCCGGGGAGGACAACCTGTCCATGCCCCTCGGCGACTTCATGGCCTTCCTCGATAGCGAGCCCTCGCCGCGCGAGGACGGGGAGGAACAGCAGCCCGGGGTGCGTTCCTCTCTCCACCTTGCCCTAATTCGATTTCAGCCGGTTTTTTTTGTGTGGAATCGGATCCGATTCGGTACGCGGATTTATCGGGGACTGGGCTTCGTTGCTCTAGGGTTTTGGATTGCATCAGGGCCGGATGCGTCGATTGTTTCGAGACGTTTTTGCTTTTAGTTTAGCGGTTTAGGATGTATGGGGGCCTAGGCGCTGTTTTTTTTTTTTTTACTTTTGAGTGTTGTGGCTCTGGCGCGGACGAAACAAGCGTGATCAAGCTTAGGTACTGATTTCGTTTGGCTTTTCAGTTTGACCAGTATCTTTTTTTCGTGGTTGTTTTGGACAAGTGTTGACTGTTGAGTTCTGGATGCTTTCAAAAATGCTCAAGTGAAGTGCGATATACAATTACATTTTAATGTTATATAGTTTTGTTAAATGTTTGTTGGGCAATGATAACCATCTGAAGACACAAATGAATAATCATCACGTGATCGTTGGTGTTGTGTCTGGATGCTTAATGCGTAGAGGTTCCCTCCCTGGTTATTGGGTCCAATGCTTGATTTACTGGACTTAGCATGGTGAAACGTCTAGTCACCGATGATGTAATGTGTTTGGAGAAGAAGTCGGTGATGATGGTGGCTGCCAGATGAGTTGACTGGCCGCAGTGGCATTGGCAGTTTGTATGTGGTGCACATTTGCTGTTTTCAGAACTGTGATTGTTGTCAAATGGATACAACGAAGAGTTGGGCTTTTGGTGGAGCTGCCGAGTAATCATAAAGGGTCGGTGTCGTTTTTTTCTAGTTTCTCTCATTGGACGTCAGGCCCCTATATACTATTCTGTATGTTCACCGGTGGGCATGTATGCATGCAGCTACGATCTATCCTTATGGCCTGTTAAGAAAGCAAGAGTTAAATATAATTTTCACATGAATAGTTCGATTTCCTCAAGAATCAGAGAATTCTAGTGTTCCAAATGCCCCTTTTTTGCCAGTCCTGAAACTTTGCAGATAGCTATTGTTTGACCTAGCAACATTTGTTATGCTGTTTAGTGCGGGCATATGATTGTTCTTATATGTGTGTGCCTGAACCTTCTTAGTTGTGAAGCAAGGTAACTACATGCATTAGCTATGAATATGAATGTTTGCTAAAAGAAAAAGAGATGAATCTAAATGAATTTGTTTAATGATGGAAATATATAACTCCTGACTGTGTTTAGGTGTCTGGCAAAAATGATGCTAGATATTTAGACAATACTATACCAGATAATTGAATCTTTTTATTTTTGGTTTGTTTGAGGAGGCCATTTTTGGGGGCTTGCCTTTTACTTATACTGCATGGTGTTTGTTAGAAAATGTCAAGTCGTTGATTGGTTCTTCTTTGGGTCATAAAGATATGCTGTTTTGGACATATCTTAAGTCAAATGATTTGATTTTAAACATGAATATATTTTTATATTCTTAGATTAGATGTGTGAAATTCATATATGTAGATTTGTCCTCGAAAGTACTCTCATAATACTATAATATTATTGAATTTTATAAACATAATGGGATAGTGGGATTTCGTACTGTAAGCTGATAATCGCTAATTTTTGTGATAACTGTAAGATACATTAGTTCCTTCCCAGGAGTATGTACCCACTTAGCCACTTCACTATATATATTTTGTCCCTCATTTAGTCTATTATCTTTTAATAATATTAAAGAACCATTATATTGTTTGAAGCAGGTCAATCAAGCTTATTTACTGATGCCAGTCCACAACACAAGTTCTGAAAATGCGTTTCAAAGCCATGAAGGTTTGTTGAGCTGCTCATTTTACTGCAGGTTTTTTTCAGGATACATACCTTTATTTTCCATGTTCAATTGTTAATGTTACCACTCTATGAAATGAGCAGAAAATTTTGAGAATAAAGAATCATGGTCAAACTACTCATATATAGATCCCTCGCATGGTCAAATGGAAGTCATGATGGAATTCAACCGTGGTGGAGAATCTTTTGATCACTCAGAGTCTAGTCCTTATAAATTCCTTAGCAATGGTGCCAAACACAAAAATGGCTTTGATCTAGAACATCGTTATATTGTTTGTATGTTCATTTTAATTTGGTATTGCTTTGCAGATTTATCTGAAAATTCAAGAAATTATAATCTCAATAAACAGCATGTACCAATGGATGCATTAAACCTTGCTAACACTGTTGAAGAAGCTATTGCCCCTCCATATGAATATTATACAGATGGTTTATACTTTGATCAGCATGCTATGCACCTTGATATTGCACAAGCCAGAGTAGAAAACAACGTAGAGGGTGTGGAGCCACAAACTAATACATGTATGGAGGTTTCCGGCTGCTGCTTGGCTATATATCTATGTTTTCCTTTGAATTGTTTGAATATAAATAAGACATTATTTCATATGTGCTGCAGATTCATCATGTAATACGTTCACAGAGCAATCAGGTTTGAGTGAAGTTAAATGTGAGGGCACTGGCCCCATGATTGGTAATACTGAGCAGGAGGGTGGCCATTTCACATCAATGCCCATGTTTGCTCTTGACCATGGTGCAGCTATACATGATATTTCTTACACTGAGTTGAACATTGGTGCGGCCACTGGCAGCATGCTCAATGGAAACAACAGTTGCCTAACTGTACAAGGAGAATATCTGCAGGGGGAGTATGGGGAGTATCCTCAGCCAGACTATGGATCTCTTGATATGGCTAATGAAATATCACTGCATGATTTACCACAAAACACTCAGTCATATGATATGGAAGCACACCCGCAGAATATATGTGAAAGCAGTTCGATGCAAGTGGGCTCTCCGGATCAATATTGTGATGATACATCTCAGTCGGATTTGTACATGGATGATGTATCTTCACTAGAGTCCATGTCCAGCGAGCATAACCGATCTGAAGATATCTGTTTCAGGAGTGAGTCTAGCACTGACTCTTCTCCAATACCATCAAGTAGAAACTCCATTGAGGATGCTGATAAGTACTTTGGAGATGCATCAAAACACTTGCAGAATTCCATGTCTGTTACTGTCAGTAACCAACACCAATACACATTTATGAACTCAAGTGATCCAATGCCTTCAATGCTTCATAAAAAGTACGACATTCCTAGAAATGGCAGCTCTTCAATTCTGGGTAATTCATCACAGAATTGCTTCATTTTAGATAGCAACTGTGATTCTGATTTACGTATTATTGAGGGTAGTAGCAATCCTGCTACTGGACATGTATTTCCACTCCAAGGCTTACAACATAATTTCCAACAATCTCTGTGTGCCAATCCTATTCGTCCTCTTTTTGGAGGGATGAGATATAAGCCGCATGATGAAAGAATGACTTTGCGGCTCGCATTGCAGGTAATTTACCCTTTGTACTCTGGTGTGATTTTCCTTCCTATTAACTTTGTTCTACATGCTGCTAAGATCTGTAAAACACTGCTGTCAGCTGTAATAAATTATCCACTTTTTTTGTTTGCTGGATGGTGATAGTGTGAATGATGTGTTACTCAAGTGCAGTACCTAATCCAATAATATTTAGAATAACTGAATAAGGAATTGTATTATATTAACTCTGTTTAACAAGCTGTCATGAATTACTAAACCTCTGTTGTCAGCTGTTCAAAATTTTCATTTATTTTTGTTCATTGGATGGTGATAACTCTTACGCATGCAACTTTAACTAATTTAATTAATGTTTTTTAGAAAAATGTAATGCAAAAACATAGTTCTTTGAGTAAAATATTTTTTTTGCTGATAATAATGAGCCAAAGTTTTATTTGCGGTGAATCCCCCGGTTAACTAGTCATGCATTACAATAGGAACCCCAAATTCCCTCGCAAATACATCTCTCTTAATCATTTCTTCACATGTACCTGCAATTGCATTCAAGTAATGCCCCTTAATTTCACCGGTTTCGACCTATGCTTTATAAAGAGCTTCAGCACAAAAGATAAAACGGTCCCTCGAATGCATAAATGGTTGTGAGTTTACGTTTTCATCATCTTTGGTTCTAATTGATTGGATATCCCACATAAGGAATCGAAGGAAGGCACGACGTTTTATTCCAGGGAATCCCCAATGAAAAATGCACAGTACTCTCTCTTTTCTATTGAATTGGTCGTAACCATTGCCTACATTCCATAAAATGGTGCACAAGTAAGAGATAATGAATAAGCCTGCAATTCCGTAGAGAGACACAACGACCACCTGTGGAAAAAAAGTATTGCCTATGAAATTATTTTGTTGTTGGAAAGATAATGTCCTCAAAACATGCATATTAGAAGTATCCATTTCAGTGTAACTCTGCCTCCCGTATTTAGTTTTGAAGTGTGTACTCTGTAGACTGTTTCACTCCTGCAATTTGCTAGTTTTGTACTTTTGTTACTACCTTACTGGTTAATCAGTTTATAACCACATCAGCAAGATGTAGATTTAACTGATGTGTTCCCAAAACAATCCATGTTAGCTTGACCTTGTAAGTTGTTAGTCTTGGTGATGCTTAATATTTTCCTAAGTTACCATAAACCAACAATTTGGATTAGGGCTGACAGTTTGGCTTGAGGCTTGTGAGACATTTTGGGCTCGTCTGAGCGAAGCTTAGCTCAGCTCATATCCTCTATGAGCTGAGTAGGTTGGTTCAGCTGAGCTAGCTCGTGAGTGGCTTGGTGAACAGGGGTCAACGCCTTAACTAGTTAGCCCATTACTGGCCCAGGCAGTGTTCGAAAAATCAGGATTAGGCACTGTTAGAGTGTGTGTGTCTGTCGTGTGGGTCCCCCTGTGTGTGGGCCCCTCCTGTAAGGCTCTCCTTCTTTATCCTCCCAACCCTAGGGAGAGGAATCTATCCAGCTCTTCCTTCATGGTATCAGAGCCTTAGGCTCCCCTCCTTCCCCCCTCTTCTCTCCTGCCGCCGGCGCCGCCGCCGCCGCCTCCATGGCACCCTGACGGAGACTGTGTACTGCAGCCAGCCTGCGGGCTTTGTGGATCCTGCTCATCCTGAGCGTGTTTGTCGGCTCAACAAGTCTCTATATGGTCTGAAGCAGGCTCCTCGGGCTTGGTACAGTCAGTTCGCCTTCTTCTTGGTGTCTTTGGGGTTCAGCGAAGCCAAGAGTGACACTTCTCTATTTGTCCTCCACCACGGTGCTGACTTAGCCTACTTGCTGCTTTATGTGGATGACATTGTTCTCACTGCGTCCAGCCAGTCTCTGCTTCAGCGGATTGTCTCCTCGTTGCAGCAGGAGTTTGCCATGAAGGACCTTGGTGTGCTCCATCACTTCTTGGGAGTGACCGTGGAACACCGCCCTGGTGGCCTCTTCCTTCACCAGCGCCAGTACGTCTTGGATGTCCTTCACCGCGCAGGGATGACTGACTCAAGCCCTGTTCCACTCCAGTCGATGCTCAGTCTAAGATTTCCGGTACCAAGGGTGCACCAGTGGATGATCCCACTGCCTACCGAAGCATTGCTGGCGCCCTTCAGTACCTCACATTCACTCGGTCGGACATCTCTTATGCGGTGCAGCAGGTGTGCCTTCACATGCACGACCCACGGGACCCGCACCTTACCGCTATGAAGCGGATTCTCCGCTATCTGCGTGGCTCCCTCGACTTTGGGCTTCACCTTCGGCGTTCTCCTGTTGCTGAGCTCGTGGTTTACACTGACGCCGACTGGGCGGGCTGCCCGGACACGCGTCGCTCCACCTCCGGCTACGCCGTCTTCCTTGGTGGCAACCTTGTGTCTTGGTCATCTAAGCGGCAGCCTGTTGTCTCCCGCTCCAGTGCCGAGGCTGAGTACCGCGCGGTTGCCAATGGGGTGGCCGAGGCATTCTGGCTCCGGCAGCTCCTCGGGAAGCTCCATAGCCCCCTCGCTAGGAGTACTTTGGTCTACTGCGACAACGTTAGCGCCGTCTACCTCTCCACCAACCCCGTCCAGCACCAACGCACCAAGCATGTGGAAATCGACCTCCACTTCGTTCGTGATCGTGTCGCCGTGGGAGATGTCCGTGTTCTACATGTGCCTACCACTTCCCAGTTCGTCGACATCTTCACCAAGGGCTTGCCTTCCTCCACCTTCTCCGAGTTCCGCTCCAGTCTCAACATCCGCTGCGTCGGAGTTTCGACTGCGGGGGGGGGGGGGTGTTAGAGTGTGTGTGTGTGTCTGTCGTGTGGGTCCCCCTGTGTGTGGGCCCCTCATGTAAGGCTCTCCTTCTCCTATCCTCCCAACCCTAGGGAGAGGAATCTATCCAGCTCTTCCTTCAGGCACTACCTATACGGTTGGAAGGCGCTGGGTGCCACCCCTGCACCGCGCGTTGCCCTTAGTCGGTGGCTTGGGCAGGCGGGGCGCCTAGGCGGATCAACTGCGGCCTAGGCGGTTGATCGCAGAGCTTGGGCGACGCCTATGCGGCGCCAAGTGTACTGCGCAGCTCCAGCGGTGTGTAGCAGGTGCGGGTGGGAAACTCCAGCAACAAGAGGCTCGCGCGCGTCCAGATCCGGTGCCAAGAGGTATGGTTGGCCTGGATCCGGTCGTCACCGTTGCTGTCAATGGAAAGCGTGGTCGGAGCCGCTGGCTGCCTGGGAGGGGAACACCTAACGGGAGACGTGGTCAGAGGGAAGAGAAGGGGAGGTGAACAGGCTGACGCTTGGATTCTAGGAGGAGAAAGAGGAGAAAAGGGTGTGGGAAAGGGCGCTTGGGAACTGGAGCATGCATTGAAAATAGAAGTAGCGCCTAGGAGACTAGGATTGGCGCTTTGGAGTATGCCTTCATTGCTTTGAAAACAGATTGATGCCTGGGAGATTGAGAGAACGCATTGAAATCACACCTGAAAAATTAGAAAAAGGAAGAAAACAAGGGTGAACCTAGGCGTCACCTAGGCGGATCTAGGCGCTAGGTCACTACCTGACTAGTGCCTTGCGCCTACGTGAACACTGGGGGTCTAAGCATGAGCGCCTAGGGCATACCGCATACATAGGCATAGGCGCAAAACACACAACAGCCAGGCAGTTCGCACGGGAGCACGACCGCTCCTCGTCGCTAGCTCGTCCTCCCGATTTGGCCCCTCATCGAGATGTCGTCCCCTTGCCCAGCCATCAGTGCTTGATTGCCTCGGACCTTGTTCTCCTTCTGTCACCTGCATGATAGTTTTTGGAACACATTGCTGAATTAGCCCCTAGCCTTGTCAGCGCGGTAGTCTCCGCGCCGGTGAGGTAGGGCTCCAACCTGGCCTTCTTTGATTTAATCTTTTTTGATTTTATTCTTTTCTTAACTCTCTAATTACAAACTCTGGACCTCTTTATATAAGGCTGCGGTCCCCTTATTTCTAGAACAACCCGACTCTAACTGTAATTGGACTCTTAACCTTAATCGTAAAACAACTCCTAATCTGCTACAGTATCGGGTGGGTACTGTTCACGTGAACTGTACTGCGCGAGTACTGTTCACAACTGGTTGGGCTAGGCCCAAAACCCTAGCCCATGACACCTCCATCTGCCATCTCTCGGATTGGTGATGGCGCCAAAAATCTGGTGAGTCTGTCTGCGGTATGTCTATGTGTGAGTGTGTCCGTGAGTCTCGGGCTCTTGGCAGGGGCGCAGAGCGGCAGGTGGCAACTTGCAACTGGCAGGTTGGTGACTCATCATCCCGGGACTAGAGTCGTTGGCATGCGGGCGCGTGCTTGTCTGCATCAGCGAGGTCGACATGCTCTGCGACTGTGGCTGAGCCTACTACGTCTGACTCATAGGGAGCGGGTGGCTTGACGAGGCGGAGATGTGGTAGGCGCTGGGAGAGGGGCACACATTCCACCTTGTTGAGCCGCACTACGACGAGGCCATCGAGCAGGACAAGGTCATCAGCGACTTACTCAGTCGTTAACTCGTTGAAGATGACATTGTCATTGGATTGGAGTTTGGCATCGATTTATACCCAGAATAACTTCAGCTACGTCATTGATGGATGCTGCAACATCATACTTCGTGCTACATTTTGGATTCAGAATTGTGTTGCCTCTTTTGCAATTTGTTGTATGGATGAAAGGGAATCACCATTTGTTTTAGGTGAGGTTTTTGTGTCAGAAAGCAAGGAATTTGGGAGACAATACAACCATAATGTCATATACCTGTTGGACTCAATAAATTACTTTTCTTTTATGAATCGTTATACACTATTGTATCAAAGAGTTGCTTACTCTTCTGAAAGAACAATTGTGCAGTTCAGCTGCTCGTGCATTTGTTAACTAGGACAGCTCACATGTAAAACTGGTGAGCCGAGCCAGAGCTGAGCCCAATTTCTGGCTCATCTAGCCAGACGAGCTGAGCCTGGCTTGGCTTGCTGAGGCAGCTGCTCGACCGAGCCAAGCCTGAACCAGCTCGGCTCAATGCTACCCCTAATCTGGATCCTTGACCTTTCTTAATCCATTTTTTTGCTGAATCCAATGGAAACAGGCAACCACATTGTGTGTGGTCTAATGTGCTGTCATGTTTCTAGCTCTTAAAAGTAGGGGAGCTGCAATTCTTTATGAAGATATCTGCCTGTATGTTTTTTATGAAGACTAACAAATTATCCATGTGCTGCAATAGATTTTTAAAAACATCACAAATTCTAAAAAATCAAAATTATATATATATATATATTACCATTTTACCAACTAATATTAATTCACAAATAACCAAGCCATATGAACAAGCAATATATTTACTACCTGTTGCCTCAAAAAAATATTTACTACCTACAAAAGACCCTACCAACTCTACTGGTGGTCGAACCACCACCACTAAAGTCTTTTATATTGTAGAGATATCAGCTACAAAATCTATCTGTAGTACTGCTACTGCTGGTGCTTATGTTTTCAAACTTTTTATGCGGTGTGACTGTTAAACATTGATTTTGACCTTTTTTTCCATGAAAAGTAACTGAGCATTGGATGTAATTGGTGATTGTGAATGTTAGATCATTTGGTATATATAGTGATTTGCCTTTCCGTTTCTTTTGTTAGCCTCGTTGCTTTGTGCTGGATTTTCCTGTTTAGCTGTTAATTGATGCACCTCCTGCATCTAGTTTTCTTTAAGTGTTCCTTCAGTGTACTTGACCCATTGGATGATTGGCAGGATATTTCTCAGCCAAAGTCTGAGGCTAGTCCACCTGACGGGGTTTTAGCAGTTCCCTTATTGAGGCACCAGGTACACTTTCCATCTAATGTTTGTGTTAAACAGTACATGTAGCCAGCTGCCAGCTCATCAAAATAAAATCCATTTTTTTGCCAGAAAATTGCCTTATCATGGATGGTGCAAAAGGAGAGAAGTGGTGCGAATTGCTCTGGTGGAATTCTCGCAGATGATCAGGTATTCTAGTTTATCTCACTCCACACCCAGCCCACATATATGATTCAGCAAAATGGGCAATTATGTCCTAATTGGCCATGTGATATTTTTCAGGGTCTGGGCAAAACAGTATCAACTATATCACTGATTTTGACAGAAAGGTCACCAGTGCCATGTTCATCCGTTAAGCAAGAGCCATGTGAAGCTGTAACTCTCGACGATGATGATGACGATGACCCCACTGAGCCCCATTTGAAGAAGCCAGTAGTAGCAGATTCATCTAAAACGGAAATGCCAAGTATCACAGTTAAGACAGAAAATCCCACTCTAAATGTGAAGTCTAGACCAGCTGCTGGGACTTTGGTTGTTTGCCCTACTAGTGTTCTACGGCAGTGGGCTGAAGAACTGAGGACTAAAGTTACCAGTAAAGCTAATCTGTCCTTTTTAATATATCATGGTAGCAACCGTACAAAGGATCATAATGATCTTACTAAATACGATGTTGTGCTAACCACATATGCTATAGTAAGCATGGAGGTACCAAAACAATCAAGTCCTGATAGTGATGAAGAAGAGAAAGAGAAGCATGACAGGTATGGTGCTCCTGTGGGAGCTTCAGGCAGCAAAAAGAGGAAGGTGCCCTCTTCTAAGAAGAAGAAAAGTGGAAGCACAACAGAGAGTAGCTTGCCTGGGAAACCTCTTGCAAAAGTTGGATGGTTTAGGGTTATACTTGATGAAGCACAAAGTATAAAAAATTATCGAACTCAGGTTGCTAGGGCATGCTGGGGTCTGCGAGCCAAAAGAAGATGGTGTTTGTCAGGGACACCTATACAGAATGCTGTTGAGGATCTTTATAGCTACTTCAGATTTCTCCGATATGATCCATATGCTGAATTCAAAAAATTTTGCTTGCTGATTAAAACGCCAATCAGCAGGAACCCGATTAATGGGTACAAGAAGCTTCAAGTTGTTTTGAAGACAGTAATGCTAAGGAGGACAAAAGGTAAGTAATTGATGATATTATGTTGTTATCCGATGAGTTCTGATAACTAGCATGCCACATGGTTTGCACTTAAATGATATATGATCTCTTAGAAATATTTTTTGCTTGACTGCATCTTTAGAAATATTTTGTTACAAATATATTTCAAAGTTGCTGCATTATTTTGTTAAGTTAAGGGTATAACTCAAATCTCTGTCCAACTAGCATGTTAAAGAGTTGCTAATGTCTTATTTAGTCTGTTAAGGCACTTATGGCTGTCTTTGGATTAAGCTGTCCAGCAAAAAATAAAGAAATTTCCTAACTTCAAACTGTAGTCTAAGTTACTAGGTTTTCCGATGGTATTTTTGAGCTAACCATATTCAATCAGATTTTTCTTCAAATTTTATTCAGTGCTGCTTTATCCAAGATGTATAAAACTTTGACTTGTAGTTTATTGTTGGTACATTATTTATTATTGTTAGAGTGTGTGTGTGTGTGTGGGACTGGTGTGTGGGCCTCGGGTGGGGCCCTCCTGTAAGGCTCCTCTCTTTATCCTCCCTACCCAAGGGAGAGGAATCAATCCATCCAGAACCTTCCTACATGGTATCAGAGCTTTAGCTCCTCCTCTTCTCTCCTTCCTCGCCGCCGCCGCCGTCTCCATGGCCGACGAGCTTCCTCCGGCGAGCCCCACCTTCTCCTTCTCGTCTACGGCCGCCACAATGACCGGATCCGCTTCTCTCCCGCCCGGATCCGCCCCCGGGGCGGCCAGATCTGGCGCCTCCGCCCCTTCCCCACTCGGATCCGTCGCCGGAGCGGCCGGATCTGGGGCTGGCGGCCTCCCTCCGCCGGGTTTCGGCCTCTTCCCGCCCTGCCTCGGCGCCGCCGGCTTCCCCCCGCCGGGGTTTGGCCTCTCCACGCCCTGCCTCGGCGCCGGCGGCTTCCCCCCGCCCCGCCTCGACGCCGGCGACTTCCCCCCGCCCTGCCTCGACGCCGGCGCAGCCGGTTCTGCTGCCGCCGGGCTTCCCCCGGCCGTTTTCGCCGCCGGCCCGCCCGACCCGCCTGCTACAGCCGCCGGGCCGGCCGGATCTGGGGCCGCCGGCCCTCCCCTGGTCCCTAGGGCGCCGGACACCAACCCCTCCGCCACGGCTGTGGACTGGCCGGCCCTGGGGGGGGCCTCTCTTGCTGCTGCCAGCCTCCACCAGGCCCCGGGGGCGCCGCCTCACCTTCCCCCCACCATGGCCATGTTCTGGCCGAACCTGGGTGGCCCTTCCGCTGTGGCCTCGGGCTGGACGGCCCCTACTGATGTGGTAGCCGCCGACGCTGCCCTTGCTGCCGCCCTTGCCACTGCCAAGACCGCTGCCGCTGCTGCCCGGTCGCGCGAGCGGGCAGCCGCTCTTGCTTGGGAGAACGCTCGCCAGACCGCGGATGCTCTAGCCCAGCATGTTGCTGAGGCCGAGCATCACCTCGGGCGGGTTGACCCCACTGCCACCCCGACTCCAGCTGTCGCCACAGATCCGGGTACCGCACAGCTCCACGCCCAGGCGGCCGGTGTCCAGAACATCCGGGCGCTTGTGCCAGTCACCCTGGATCCCTCCTCGTCCTCCTACGCCCGCTGGCGCGACCTGGTGTTCCTCACCCTCCAGCGCTATGCCCTGGATGACCACGTCCTCATCGACACTCCGGTGGTCGCCCAGGGGTTCGTATGGCGCCGCATGGACAGCGTGGTGCTGTCATGGATCCTTGGGTCCATCACTGTCGAGCTCCAGGACATCGTGCGAGAACTGGGTGGCACCGCTCGGCAGGCCTGGGTTGCGATCGAGGGGCAGTTTCTTGGCAACCGCGAGGCTCGTGCTCTCCAGTTGGACGCTGCTTTCCGCACCTTCGTCCAGGGAGATCTCTCCATCTCGGAGTACTGCCGTCGCATGAAAGGGATGGCGGATTCTCTTCGTGACCTTGGCGAGCCTGTTGCGGACCGCACCCTTGTCCTCAACATCCTCCGTGGTCTCGGAGACAGCTACGCCCATCTCCGGACATGGATCACCAGGACAGTGCCGTTCCCCTCCTTCCGCAAGGTTCGTGATGACCTTGTCCTCGAGGAGCTGACCCGGGGACTCGCTCCCACCTCTACTACCGCGACTGCCCTAGTCACCCCCGGCTCCATCCGGCCGGTCTCCCACCCACCGCCGTCGCCGGCTCCCTCCCTTCTTGGTACTCCCACCGCCGGTTCCCCCACTAGCGGGGGGGGGGGGGGGGCGTGGTGGCGATCGCGGTGGCGATCGTCGTCGTCGGGGAGGGGGGCGCCGTGGTGGTACTGGCCGCGCTCCGGCTCCTACCTCCGCCATGCCAGCACCTGCCGCCGGGAGTGCGCCCTGGCCATCCTTCTCCAACCCATGGACGGGGCGCATTTCCATGTGGCCGGGACAGTTCACTCCTCGGCCTCCTACTCCGCCTGCGGCCATGCTCACCGGGTGGCCGGTCCCGCCTGCTCCTTCGGCGTGGGGCCCGTGGTCCGGTGGGTGGGATCAGACGGCCCTCGCGCAGTCATTCAACACCATGGCGTTGACTCCGCCGGCCACTACGGATTGGGTGGCCGACTCGAGTGCTTCCTTCCACACCACTCCCCATGATGGTATTATCTCCACTCACAGGCCCCCCCACCCATCTCACCCTTCTTCCATCATGGTTGGGAATGGCTCCTGTCTTCCGGTCACCTCCGTGGGTGATGCGACTCCTTGTGGGTCTTTTCGCCTACAAAACATTCTTGTCGCTCCTGACATTGTTCATAACCTACTTTCCATTCGTCAATTCACCACTGATAATTCTTGTTCTGTTGAATTTGACTCTTGTGGTTTGACTGTGAAGGATATGGCCACCCGGCGTCCTCTTCTCCGCTGTGATAGCACCGGGCCCCTCTACACGCTTCGTCTTCCACCTTCCGCTGCTCCACCTTCGTCCGCCCTTGCCACCACAGCGTCTTCCACACTCTGGCACCGCCGGCTTGGTCATCCCGGTGTCGACATTTTGGCTCAGCTTTGTCGTAGCTCCTCTATTCCTTGTACTAGGGCCACTAGTGAGCACGTTTGTCATGCGTGTCAATTAGGTCATCATGTTCGCCTACCTTTTTCTATTTCTTCCTCGCATGCTGTACATGCGTTTGACCTTATTCACTGTGACTTGTGGACCTCTCCAATCATGAGTATTTCTGGTTATAAATATTATCTGGTTGTTCTTGATGATTTTTCTCACTACTCATGGACATTTCCCTTGCGGTCCAAGTCGGATGCCTTCTCCACGCTCACTCACTTCTTTGCTTGGGTCTCTACTCAGTTTGGGCTTACTATCAAGGCTGTCCAATGTGATAATGGTCGTGAGTTTGACAACTCTGCTTCCCGGACTTTCTTCCTCTCGAAGGGAGTCCAGTTGCGCATGTCCTGCCCCTATACCTCCCCTCAGAATGGCAAGGCTGAGCGCATGATTCGTACCACTAACAATGTTATGCGCTCCATGCTCTTTCAGGCTTCGGTTCCCGCTCGCTTCTGGGCGGAAAGTCTCCTTACTGCCACCTATGTGCTCAACCGCCTGCCTTCTAAGGCCACGAGCGCTCCCACCCCTCATCATGCCTTGTTCGGTACCCCACCTTCCTACACTCACCTTCGTGTTTTCGGGTGTGCTTGCTATCCCAACACTTCTGCCACTGCTCCTCATAAGCTTGCGCCCCGCTCGACCCTGTGTGTGTTTCTTGGCTACTCCCCCGATCATAAGGGGTACCGTTGCTTTGACCTCTCCTCTCGTCGTGTTCTTATCTCACGACATGTCATCTTCGCTGAGTCTGCCTTTCCTTTCTCCGTTGACTCCACACCCACCACCAGCCTTGAGTTGGACTCCCTGTTTTCTACTGACCCGGTGGTTCAGCCACCTTTGTCTTCTGCAGGTACTTCACCGACTGCTCCGGTGGCTCTCCCGCCTGCTGGCGAGCCGTTTGTGGCAGCGGAGCTGCCCGCCGTGCCGCCCGCGGCCCCTGTGCCCCCGGCTGTGCCACGTGCGGCCACTCCTCCCCAGCCGGTGTGGCCCTCCGTGCCATGCGCGGCCCCGCCGTCCTCGTCCGTGCAGCCCGCGGCCTCGTCCCTGTCGCCTCCCGTGCCCGGGGTTGGCCCGCTGTTGCCGTCGGCGTCGTGTCCTGCCCCGGACGCGGCCCCGGCCGTACCCCGTGCCCCCGCGACACCTGCTGCGCCACGCGCGGCCCCGACATCTTCTTCTCGCTACGCCGACCCTGTTCGGGTTTACCAGCGCCGTCCGACAGTGGCTGCACCGGCCTGCTCTCGCGCCGAGCCGCCGGTGTACCACCCGCCCCTCCTCCACCGCGATCCCCGCCACACTCACCCGATGGTGACTCGGCGGGCTGCGGGGGTCCTCCGTCCAGTTGACCGCCTGGTCTTCTCCGCCACTACGGAGCCGCCAGTCTCTCCCGTACCCTCCACTGTTCGTGGCGCCCTGGCGGATCCTCACTGGCGCCACGCGATGGAGGAAGAATATGCGGCCCTGTTGGCCAATCAGACCTGGGACCTGGTGCCTCGCCCCTCTGGCTGCAATGTGGTCACCGGCAAGTGGATTTGGACACATAAACGCAAGGCAGATGGCTCGCTGGATCGCTACAAGGCTCGCTGGGTCCTCCGGGGTTTCACCCAGCGCCCTGGAGTTGACTATGATGAGACCTTCAGCCCGGTGGTGAAGCCTGCTACTGTCCGGACCGTGCTCTCCCTGGCTCTTTCGAGGTCCTGGCCAATTCACCAGCTCGATGTGAAGAATGCCTTCCTCCATGGCACCCTGACGGAGACTGTCTACTGCAGCCAGCCTGCGGGTTTTGTGGATCCCGTTCACCCTGAGCGTGTTTGCCGGCTCAACAAGTCTCTGTATGGTCTGAAGCAGGCTCCTCGGGCTTGGTACAGTCGGTTCGCCTCCTTCCTGGTGTCTGTGGGGTTCAGCGAAGCCAAGAGTGACACTTCTTTGTTTGTCCTCCACCGCGGTGCTGACTCAGCCTTCTTGCTGCTTTATGTGGATGACATTATTCTTACTGCGTCCAGCCAATCTCTCCTTCAGCGGATTGTCTCCTCGTTGCAGCAGGAGTTTGCCATGAAGGACCTTGGTGTCCTCCATCACTTCTTGGGAGTGACAGTGGACCACCGCCCTGATGGCCTCCTCCTTCACCAGCGCCAGTACGCCTTGGATGTCCTTCAACGCGCAGGGATGACTGACTGCAAGCCTTGTGCCACTCCCGTCGATGCTCAGTCCAAGATTTCCAGTACAAAGGGCACACCAGTGGATTATCCCACTGCCTACCGAAGCATTGCTGGCGCCCTTCAGTACCTCACTTTCACTCGGCCGGATATCTCCTATGCGGTGCAGCAGGTGTGCCTTCACATGCACGACCCCAGGGAACCGCACCTTACCGCTATGAAGCGGATTCTCCGCTATCTGCGCGGCTCCCTCGACTTTGGGCTTCACCTTCGGCGTTCTCCTGTTGCGGACCTCGTGGTTTACACTGACGCTGACTGGGCGGGTTGCCCAGACACGCGCCGTTCCACCTCCGGCTACGCCGTCTTCCTTGGTGGCAACCTCGTGTCTTGGTCATCCAAGCGGCAGCCGGTTGTCTCCCGCTCCAGTGCCGAGGCTGAGTACCGGGCGGTTGCCAATGGGGTGGCCGAGGCATCCTGGCTCCGGCAGCTACTCGAGGAACTCCATTGCCCCCTCGCCAGGAGTACGTTGGTCTACTGCGACAACGTCAGTGCTGTCTACCTCTCCACCAACCCCGTCCAGCACCAACGCACCAAGCATGTGGAAATTGACCTCCACTTTGTTCGTGATCGTGTCGCCGTGGGAGCTGTCCGTGTTCTACATGTGCCTACCACCTCCCAGTTCGCCGACATCTTCACCAAAGGCTTGCCTTCCTCCACCTTCTCCGAGTTCCGCTCCAGTCTCAACATCCGCTGCGCCGGAGTTTCGACTGCGGGGGGGTGTTAGAGTGTGTGTGTGTGGGACTGGTGTGTGGGCCCCGGGTGGGGCCCTCCTGTAAGGCTCCTCTCTTTATCCTCCCTACCCAAGGGAGAGGAATCAATCCATCCAGAACCTTCCTACAATTATTACTCCTGTCATAAGTGGATTGATGCTTAAAATATTGTTCAAACACTCAATTACACTTTAATATTCCCCGAGGCATTGATTGTCTGTTGTTTTTTTCCCACACTTTTTAACTAATCATGTTTAGTCTTGAGCTCAAATGTATTATGGTACATAATTTTGTTTTATCTATGTATGCATGTTCTGCAAACTTTCATATGTTCTTCAGTTAATCAGTTCTTGCAGTCTTTCAGTGCTATTCTATTCTCCTGTAGCTACTGTTTTTGATGTTATAATGTAAATTGCATATAACAGCATGCTAAATATTTATAAACACACTTGGTGTTATTAATCATAACTAAAATAGCATTGTGTACATCCATTTTGAATTATACATCATTGTATCATTGCTTGCTTTTAGAGGTATCCTTGTGATTTGATACTCTTCAATTCCCAACATGCCAAAGTGTAGAGTGGTATTTAAGTGCTATCAATCATGGAATATAGTTTCTTTTGTGTCCTTCAGTTTTATCCACCTTTTATACTTAACTGCCCCCCTGTTCATATACTTAATAGTTGGTGTAGCAAGATTTATTTGTTCCTTGTACAATGTCATATTGTCATGGTTGTCTCTTAGTTATGACCTGCTGTCTTTCAGCAACGATGCTTGATGGAAAACCAATAATTTCATTACCACCAAAGACCGTTTCTCTGAAGACTGTGGACTTCACGAGTGAGGAGCGTTCTTTTTATAACACTTTGGAAGCAGAATCTCGAGAGCAGTTCAAGGTGTGGTGATTTAATAGCCTCTTTTCTGACACATTCTTTTATTTTTTTTAATATGGTGTTGCTTTTGTGATTTGCCAGTGATATATAAGATATATTTACTTAATAGCTGCATTCCTAATTAAGTAATTATGAAAATTATACTTATCATATTGAAACAGGGTATAGATTTTATCTTTGGTATTAATCACCATATATGTGCCGAACTTTATGTTAGGAATAAACCTATCGCATGCATGTTCTCAGATCGTGCTAGCCATGGTCATTGTGTGCATGTGATGTGCGTGTGTGCGCTGTGTGCATGCGTCCTGTGTGCTTGGTTTGATTTAGTCCGTAGCTTGCCACGTATGTAGCGTGGAGGAGAGTCAAATGGAGTTTGTTAGCTCCTGCTTGCATTGGATAGTTGTGGAATGCATGCTGCTGGAAGGAATCACTACACATGCATGTGCGTGTGCATGCATGCAGGTAGTGGTGACCAGTTCACGTGTCAGAATAGCTCAGTTAGTTGAGGCGTTGTGTCGCCGTGTGTTTATAAATAACATGTAACTGCTGAACCGAATGGAAGACAGAAGAGTGCAGCGTGTGTGCATAGCTGCAAGCGTTTGGGCGCATTCCTTGTCTAGTTCTACTGTTTATCATCTTCTTTCTTCCACCTCCATTGTTCTACCGTTGTCTTTGTTCCTAGAAAGCTAACACTTTACAGACTACGGATACAGAACCATAATACCTTGTGCAAGAGTTTAAGAAGTAGGGCCTCATTTCGTGCCTTCTTTAGTGGACATTCTTTACTAGGCATGAGCCCCTTTGAACAAATGAACAATCCTACCGAAAGAGAGCTCTTCTAATTCTATACATGCTATTTAGACAATTAACTTATCCAGTTCCTGATTAAACCAAACTCAGTCAGATATTTAACACTTTTTAGATGGGATCCAAGTTTGACCCATCATTTTAATGTTTAAATCACCTTATATTGGTGCTTGCTTACACACTTTTATTTGCAGGAGTATGCAGCTGCTGGTACTGTCAAGCAAAATTATGTCAATATCCTGCTGATGCTTTTACGGCTAAGACAAGCATGTGATCACCCTCACTTAGTTAGAGGCCATGAGTCTACTTCTAATTGGATGTCTTCATTGGAGGTGGCGAAGAAGCTGCCGATGGAAAGGCAGCAAGCATTGCTGATTTGCTTGCAATCTTGTTCTGCGATATGTGCTCTCTGCAATGTAAGTGAATGTGTTTTGTTCTCTTATTTAAACTGTGGCTTAAGTTCTTTTATTTCTACCTGCATTTGCTGAATCAAACCTACATTCTGAGTTATTGTTGTATTGGACTTTTGCCTTTCACTATCAAGCTGTTGAGTTGGACTGATTATATTCATACTTGAATATGTTTTTTTGAGTTTCTTGCTAGCAAATGGTCTGCCTTTTATTTACTATTGGAATTGAGATTGCTAATAATAGGAAATAATAGCATTGGTGGGGGGAATTGGTTGTGAGCTTTCTTTGCTGGATGCTTGTAATGGAATTTTCAAAACTCTAGGTTGATCTCTTAATCTAGGTCTAAGTTACCAAAATGTATCTTGTGGTTAGCAGTGTTTAAGAAGGCACTAGGCACTAGTTGGTTGGTGCCTTGGCTGGCTGGAAACGGTGAGTGTGAAGTGCTGGTCAGCATTTGGGCTTATTGCTTGAACTCCCTAAACCTGGAGGATGTTTGGCTGCCATTTAGAAGCTCGGCAGGCAGCGGTGGTGAAGACTGGTGCCGGTGGGCGGTGGAGCTCGGCAGTGGACACCCCCCCCCCCCCCCCCCCCCCCCGTGGCAGATCCAGGCCATGTGCGCCCCCTGGCTGGATATCCAGGCCATGTGCGCCCCTGGCAGCAGATCCCAGCCATGCATGCCCTCCGGCGGCGGATCCCACACTGCTTACCTGCTTGTGCCTGCCACGCAGCTGAGCTTGCCGCTCATGTGCAAATCGTGGCGCCAGTCCCACGCTTAGCGCCTAGGTGTCACCTAATGCAGATTTTTAGAACACTGGTGGTTACCATAGAACCGAGCATTATGTTTGCATGTCTGCTAGCTGCTTGAGTTGAAAAAAATCATTATTCCTCATGCCTACCATTTCGCTTCATACCCATTTATGATTCACTAAGTCTACTCCAATTATGCAGGATGCACCAGAAGATGCTGTTGTTACTATATGTGGTCATGTTTTTTGCAACCAGTGCATACTGGACCAACTTACTGGCGATGATAGTGTATGTCCTGTGTCCAATTGCCGAGTTCGACTAAACCCAACTTCATTATTCTCCCGAAGTACTCTTGAATGCACTCTGAGTAGATCAACCCATGAGTTGGTGTCTAATGATTCCTGTGCAGACATGGTGCTAGAGAAGCAACCTAGGTTTGATTCTTCTTATGCATCTTCCAAAGTGAGAGCTGCCCTACATATTCTTCTCTCGTTGCCTAAATTAGATTCCACCACCACCCATATAAGTGATGACAAAAAAATAAGCCTACTTCCTGACAAAATCAACGGGAAGAGTACTCCTTCAGAATATGTTGATACCAAGATAACTGAGAAGGCCATTGTTTTCTCGCAATGGACTAGAATGCTGGATTTGCTAGAGGTTCATTTGAAGGCTTCTCATGCCACATATCGGAGGCTTGATGGAACAATGTCTGTTGCTGCTCGGGATAGAGCTGTAAAAGACTTCAATACAGATCCAAAGGTTTGCATCAATGACATATTTCAAAACATGTAACTTTGAAGCAAAGTTTTAATTCTTTGTTTACTTGCACTATCAACAGGTTTCTGTTATGATCATGTCACTCAAAGCTGCAAGCCTTGGTCTGAATATGGTGGCTGCCTGCCATGTACTTTTGCTTGATCTTTGGTGGAATCCTACTACAGAAGACCAAGCTGTTGATAGAGCACATCGTATCGGCCAAACTCGTCCTGTCATGGTTTCACGGTTAACAATAAAAGATACCGTTGAAGATCGCATCCTGGCTCTCCAGGTAAACCTAAAACCTTCACATTTGCTGTCGATTGCAAACCATTGTAGTTTGTCAAGGATCTAATATCCAGACTCCTGAAACTGTCTTGTGCCATGTTATTGAAACTAGCCTAGAAGCCGGCTTTCCCTTGAATGTTGGGGAAATCTCAAAACTTTTTTTCTTCCTGTGGCTTTAAGTGGCAACATTTTCATCATGCCTTCCTATTTTTTCTCAAGTAATTTCCCACTGAGTTTTGTCAAGTGTATCTGTCTGTGCACCATAATCCACCTAGACTACCCATACTACATTTAGAAATTGCCACAAAACTCATCCAACATTCTTCTTGTCTTATTTCCTTGGAGCTCCTGTCTGAGGACGTCTGAGACTCTGAGTTGTGAGATATCTAGAACGAATCTTGAACCCTTCCAATGGCCACTACACTTTTCTCCGGAGAAGTGGTCTTTTGTATTGTGTCATGATTCCCAACTAAGCAGTAGTCTCTTGTCTCAGGAGAAGAAGCGGGAGATGGTTGCTTCTGCATTTGGAGAAGACAAATCTGGTGCCCATCAAACTCGATTGACGGTGGACGACTTGAATTATTTGTTCATGGTTTAACATCACACTTGAGGTTGGACACAATTTTGCACATGGGATGGTGTAACAGGCAACGATAGAGGAAATATTTCTCAGGAGAGCATTTCTCTAGGTGTTACTAGTGTTTTTATTTTGTACAGGTGATCAGATTTTGTAGTTAAGGGTGACATTGTGGTGCTTACATCATCCAATTCAATTTTATTTTTCAGTGCAAGCAGAAAGTTACTTCACCAGGTAATTTTTCGATGAGCTGCAGTGGTGTCTGTTGACTTAATATCATTAAGATACAAAAGGGAAATTTCATTAGCTAACGCCATATTTGTATATAATTTTTACCATCATATCTTAGCTGTTTCAGCATTTCCTCATTATGGCTGTACATCATAATCCATGTAAAAGATTGAGCTGAACTCTGTCTCTTGACAATTCTTTTCATTTGATTAAACATTGTAGTTTATGGAGAATGAAGTAGCTCAGAATGTTCAATGAATTTATGGCATGGCTTGTGCTGAATTCTTTTGCACATGTAACCGAACTACCCAAGACAGCTACATTCCTTTTCCCTCTCTTTTAAGTCAATACTCTATGGCTTTTTTTTTTCTGTATTTGTGCTGCGTTGCGCCAGTGCCGCTTCTCATCGTCCCGGACAGCACTTAAGTTTTCAAAATTTTCATTCTAATTTTGCCGATTTTCACGCTATCACTTAAACGAAATATGTAAATATGTACGTGCCATATGTTATTGCTTATATGACGCGCACGGTAGAACATTTGAACTAATCTAATCCAATCACACCTTTTGTTTTAGGGTCGGTAAGCTAAGCCCAAGGATTACATATTTACATATGAATGCTTACATAACCAACATAAACGCGCTTCTTTTTCAGGTCGTGGTTGTTAACTTGTTTAGATCCAAGGGCTAAAGCAAAAAGGGATAAAATTTAGCCTCTTTAGGGGTTAAAACTCAAAACACCATTAGCCCTCAAGGAGGGGCTAAAATGCCCCTTTTCCATCTATACCCCCACTATGCATACATGCATGAAAAGTAAGAGCAATAAATAAGGGATATTTTAGTTATTATACACAATAATAAATGATTTATCCTTTTTTTTAACCCTTGGATTCAAACAGAGATTGACTAAAATTTTAGCTCTTTTTTAGTCATTTTGCTTTAGCCCCTTGTATCCAAACAAACCCTCAATCACTATGTTATTGTGCTAGTGGCCAAAGACAAAATCATGTACTTCAAATACTACGAGAAGTTATTTAGACCAATTTTCATATTTGACGGGTTAGTAGACCTTTTTTTCCTTCAAAAAATCGTGCACATCACAATCCGGTCATACAACCACGTCAAAAAAATCGTGCACTCTACGTGTGCAATCAAACCAAACATCAAAAATCCGAAATAAGAAAGAAAACCTGGGCAAACCTACCGTTGAACGCCAAAAAATCTTGCTCATGGAGGTAGAAGCCTATCATTCGCAGATGATTCTCCGATGGACACCGGAACAACCACGTCAGGCGACGGAAAGTACGTCAGAACCGGCATCCTCGGCGGCAGCAATGGCAGCGGCGCCTCGAACTTTAGAACGTTCAGTGCCTGCCTGATGTTTGGCCTATGCGCGCAGTCAGGGTGAGCACACCACAATCCAACAACCACGAGACGCTCCATCTGCGTCTCGTCGAACTCTCCGTGGAGCCTCTTGTCTGCTGCTTGACGAATGGCTGTCTTCCCGTACAGTTCCCACACCGAAGACACCAGCCCCGCATTGCCTTGGGACTCGTGGTGCTTTGACGGCCGCCGGCCGCACGCGATCTCCAGCGCCACGACGCCGAAGCTGTACACGTCCGACTGCCGGCTGGCCTTGCCTGTCATGAAGCACTCCGGCGCCAGGTAGCCACGCGTGCCGGCTAGGACGGTGGTGTACGGCTGGCTGCCGTGCTCGACGAGCATGGCGAGGCCGAAGTCGCCGAGCTTGGCGCTGAAGGTGGAGTCCAGCATGACGTTGCTCGGCTTGATGTCGCGGTGCACCACGCACTGCGGGCACTCCTCGTGGAGGTAGAGCAGCGCCGACGCGAGGCCCAGCGCGACGTTGTACCGCGTCGGCCAGGGGAGGGGCCGCAAGCCGTACTTATTGCCGTAGAGGTGGCGGTCGACGCTGCCGTTTTGCATGAGCTCGTACACCAGCAGGAAGTCGCCGCGGTGCTCGTGGCACCAGCCGAGGAGCCGGACGAGGTGGCGGTGGCGCAGCTGGCTGATGATGCGCACCTCCGCCGCGTACTCCTTGCGCCCCTGCTTTGACCCCTTCGACACCCTCTTGATGGCCACCGCCATGCCGAGCTCCTTCAAGAACCCCCGGTACACCGCGCCGAAGCCGCCCTTCCCAAGCTTCCTCCCCTCGGAGAAATTATTGGTCGCCGCCGCCAGCTCGTCGTACCGGAACCGCGTCGGCCCGCTCTCCCCGACGATCTCCTCGGCGAGCTCCTCGTACCCCGTCTCGTCAGCAATGTTGGCATCGGTGAGCTTCCCGGCCTTCCTCCATTGCCATACGAACCAAAGGATAACTGCGCCGACGACGACGAGCACAAGAAGCAAACTACACAATCCTAATACCACCCACGGTATTATCGTCTCCTCCTTGGGGTCGATGCTGGAGGTAAACTCCCAGTATACCACCTGGTGCAGCTCGGCGGCCTCGCCAGTGGCCGCGGAGAAGCCAACCGCGACGGTGTTGGGCAGGTATTCCCTCAAATCGACAGCGTACCAGAGCAGGACGTCCGTCGGGGCCGCGTCACCGTAGGAGAGCGCGACGGTGAGGTTCTTCGCCTCGCCGTCGTACGCGACGCGTGCGTGCGCCATCCGGCCATCCTTCATGTTGGTGGGACAGTCGGCAGTGGCGGCGGAGACAATCTCGCCGAGGTCAACGCCGACGTGGTCGTCGCTGGGGTCCCAGTCGTTTTTGTAGGTGTCGAACTCCACGGCGACGAGCAGATGGCTCCCGGACCCGCGGACGGAGGAGTTGAAGAGACCAAGGAATCCGCCGGCGGAGCTGTTGGGGAGCACGGAGGGGAAGGGGGAGAGGAAGAAGGCGAGCCCGTCGCCGGAGGCGGCGGAGGGGTCGGGGGCGGCGATGGAGAAAGCGAAGGCGGTGGAGAAGGAAGCCGGTCGGCGGGAGACGGGGTCGCAGAGCGGGATGGGTCGCGAGAAGAAGGCGCGGCCGGCACTGCTGGTGATGGGGCCGATGCGCTCGTCGCGGGTAAGGCGGATGAACTTGTTGAAGAAGGCGTCCCCCTGGAACGCGATGCCCGATGGCGCCGTGTCCGCGGAGGTGAAGTTGTAGATGAACGAGAATCCCGCGGCGGTGGCGGGAAGCAGCAGCAACAGGGCGGCGACGACGAGGGCCTGGAGGGGGACGGCAGCGGCAGTGGAGATCGCCATGGCGGAGAGGCTCCTCCTCCCCCAGGCGCAGCCTTGTTCTTGTAGTTGAGGTGAAGCCTCCCGGATGAAACGATACATATGGGCTATGGCTTCGAGAAGAACTGGCCAGCTGGAATCGGTTTTGTTGTATCGTTCTTCCTCTACGGGCACTGCGTACTACTGCATGGTTGGATAGTGTTTTGTTTATCGAACTAGCTAGGGATATCACAGTATACAAATTAAATACGAATGATATTCGAAAATAACCAGATTCGTTTTACAAATGTGGATACGGAAACAGATATTCAAATTCTGTTGAATGTGGATATGAAAATGGATATATCCGTATTTGTTTAGAATTTCATACGGATTAAACTTAGACTCAAGATTATATATTATCACTATATTAATGGTTTATTTATTATTTATATAATTATGGAATACTTAAGTTAGTGAATATTAATAAGCTATGGTTTAAAGTAAATTGATGATTAAATGTTTGTTTTAACTTGAAACTTTTTTTATAATCAAAATATAACATATCTCATTCCATATTTTTTTGTATTTTTCTAGATCCAATTTCTATTTTTAATTCATTAATTATGTTTCTAGGATTTAAATTGGAATATGTGAAATTTGAACTACAAGTACCTAAAATAATGCACTAAAATTTATAGAAAAATCATATTCACTATTTTGTGTCCATTTTTAATTCTTACCAACTAAATTTAAAGAAATGTTAAAAAATTATGTTACGACACTTCATCGGTAATGTGGAGTTTAAGGGTTTTTTAATTATAAAAAATCAAATAAAGTATGAAAAATATGAGACTTGTCATGGTGTTATAATATTATACATAGATACCATGATAAAATTTTGAAAATGTTTCAAGAAATTTATTATATAGATGTTAAGAAACCTAAGATTCTCTTGAGATGAATTATAGTTTTCAGAAGTAATAGGCTATGGTTTAAAGTAAATTGATAGTTAAATGTTTATTTGAACTTGAAATTTTTTTATAATAAAAATAAAACATATCTCATTACATATAATTGTTTTGTATTTTTCTAGATCAATTTTCTATCTTTAATTAATTAATTGTTTTTCTAGGATTTAAATTGGAATATGTGAAATTTGAACTGCAAGTACCTAAAATAATGCACTAAAATTTATAGAAAAACCATATTAACTATTTTGTGTCTATTTTTAGTTCTTATCTACTAAATTTAAAAAAATGTTAAAAAAATATGTTACGACACTTCATCGGTAATGTGGAGCTTAAGGGTTTTTTAATTATAAAAAAATCAAATAAAGTCTGAAAAATACGATACTTGTCATGGTGTTATAATATTATACGTAGATACTATGATAAAATTTTGAAATTGTTTTAAGAAATTTATCATATAGGATGTTACGAAACGTGAGATTCTCTTGAGATGAATTATAGTTTTGAGAAGTAATAGACTATGGTTTAAAGTAAATTGATGGTTAAATGTTTATTTGAACTTGAATTTTTTTATAAGCAAAATACAACATATCTCATTCCATATAATTTATTTGTATTTTTCTAGATCTATTTGCTATATTTAATTCATTAATTGTGTTTTTAGGATTTAAATTGGAATATGTGAAATTTGAACCGTAAGTACCTAAAATAATGCACTAAAATTTATATAAAAATCATATTCACTATTTCGTGTATATTTTTAGTTCTTATCTACTAAATTTAAAGAAATGTTAAAAAAATTATGTTACGACACTTCATCGTTAATGTGTAGCTTAAGGATTTTTTAATTATAAAAAAATTAAATAAAGTTTGAAAAATACGAGACTTATCATGTTATTATAATATTATATGTAGATACTATGATAAAATGTTGAAATTGTTTAAAGAAATTTATCATATAGGATGTTACGAAACGGGAGATTCTCTTCAGATGAATTATAGTTCTGAGAAGTAAGAGGCTATGGTTTAAAGTAAATTGATGGTTAAATGTTTATTTGAACTTGAAAATTTTTTTATAATCAAAATACAACATATCTCATTCCATATAATTTATTTGTATTTTTCTAGATCTATTTGCTATTTTTAATTCATTAATTGTGTTTCTAGGATTTAAATTGGAATATGTGAAATTTGAACTGTAAGTACCTAAAATAATGCATTAAAATCAAATAAAGACTAAAAAATCTATGTTAGGACACTCCATCATTAATGCAGATATTAAGTTTTTTTTAATTCTAAAAAATCAAATAAACTCTAAAAAAATACGAGACTTGTCACGATATTGGACACTTTGAACTTTTGGATATTTTGTGAAACGATGAACATTTCAAGTTAAAACCGAGTAAATATCCGAATATGTATTCGTATTCGAAATATCTATTTTGTATTCGTATCCGAAAACATCCGAATTCGTATTCGTATTTGAAATAAAATGTGGTAAATAGTGCTATTCGGATTTGTTTCCATCCGTATCCGATCCGAATCCATCCCTATATTATGGTTTTGGATAAATTGATCTGGGTTGAGATAATTGCAGATGAATTGATATAAGTAAATTGTCTAGTTAGATGTATTGAAAGGATACGTGATAATAATTAGTTATGGTGTCGCGCCCCGATTTAATAAATCAGGACTTTATTGAAATTCCATAGAAAATCAATAAAACAAGACGTTCATCACACGACCACGTACAATACGAGCAATCATTCACGGTTCGTAGACCGCATTAATACAAAAGTGAATAAAGATGAAGAGAAACTAATAAAACAAGGGTCCTAGATGAACGCCTCCTTCCAGTCTCGCCTTGACTGGGTCGCTACTCCAGACCTTTATCCTCCTCGTAGTAGACAGGCTCTGATGTTGTAAGTCAACGGGGTGAGTACTGATGTACTCAGCAAGCCACCGAATGCAAATATAATGCAAGGTAATAACAAGGGAGATAGTGGCTAATTTTGCGGAAGCAGCATAATTGTAAAGCTTTAAATGAGAGCAATTTATTAGTACGGAAAAGTAAACATGTGCATGTGTATCATCATCTTCTAACTCGAGGGGTACAGTCACCCCACCTCGCTCAACAGTCCTTACGTGCCATGAGTAATCCGAACATTCACACAATTGTAAACTAACTGCGAGTAGTCACACAACCCGCCCTTGACCGTGGGCTCGGCTTTTCGAAAAGATTGAATTACTCTGATCAGAGATGTACCACTGTACCCACAAGGCACGCACTCATCATTTACACCAAAGTGTAACGAGATGACCCATTTCACGGGAACTCGTGCCAAAACCTTCCATATGGTTCCCTCCGACTCCACAACACCCTCTTATGGGTTTCGTATCGTGTCTCGACGCGTCGAGTGCTCACCATACCCCCCCTTGAGCCTTCTTTGGTACAAGTCGCCCGCAGGCTAGCCCCTTGTACCCCTCCACTATGGTGCATAGAGCCGAAGAGTTCCACACTTCCAGTTAGGACTTACCCATTAGACTTGTGGTTGGTACGGAAGTGCTTTGCAACAGATCCCGCAGACCGGTCCTTATAGTGCCCCGGGTGCGACAAACCAGTGCCCGAGCTTGCACCCGGAACCCACCATACTTATAACCTAGCCAACTCCAACAGAGTCCAGAGACGAGAATAACAGGGAAATTCATATACAGAAATCCAGCTATCTACGACCCGTTCTTTTTAACCTATAGCAGGTGTGCCGGTACATTGGGCACTAGCTAATATATTTATAGTAGAGTGACAAGGAGTTAAGGCTCAATAAGCATGGCTTGGGTTTGCACACAAGGACGGGGATCTAATAAATATAAGTGTAAGGCTTGAGTATTTGACTAATGCAATATTTAACCTATGGGTTATAGCGATAAGTTATTAAAACATGGGCTCAAATATGATCAACTGTTTCCACAGAGGTGGTCGATGACTTGCCTTGATCCGTGAATGGTGAAGGTGGAACCTTGGGATAAATCTCCGGATCTTCGACGACGCCGTAGTCTTCTCGATACGGAAAAGTAAATAAAGCATTCAATAAACAATCCAAAACAATCAATCATTCTAACATACATGTTTATGTTGGATAGAGTCTTAATTTTTAGGGATTTGTTACTTAAACTTTTAAGATTAATTTTTAATGAGATTTCTTAATTTTATAACTTGATGTAATTATTTTTCCTAAGGGGGTTTTATTTTTCCCTTTTTAAAGTTGTAGTAAAAAGGTATTGAATAACCTTATTGTAGTAAGAATAATGGACTTAAGTTATTAGGTTACCTGAGGTTACTATATAAATTTTTAGGATATTTTCCTAAAGGGTTGACTTCTTCTTAAATGCATTAATTACATGTCCTAAAAAGGCCTTGGTAATATTATTTAATAGATCAAAGTGGACAAGATGAATATTCTGCTTTTATTATATTAAAAATAGTAAACTCAAGTTGTTAGGTTTTCTGAAGTTATTATATAGGTTGTCATGAAATTTTTATAAAGTGTTTTACTTCTATTATATGAATTGCTTAATTATCCTACAAGGGGCTCTTGCAATATTAACTCATAAAATAAAGTGGCAAAGTGAGTATTCTATTTCTATTTTTTAATACAGTGGAATAAAGTCATTAAGTCATATGAATTTATTATATAATTTTCATGATATTTTTGTATTGTGTTTCCATTATATGGATTAATCATTTATTTTGAAAGGGTCTTGGAAATGTTTATTTAAGAATCTAAAATGGGCAAAATGACTTATTATATTTTTATTGACTTATAAACAGTGTACTGGAGTTAATAGATCATCTAAAACTAGTATATAAATTGTTAAGAGTTTTTCTGAATTATTTTATTGCAATATTAATTAATTTCCTAAAGGGGACTTTTCTTTATTATTTAATAAGATTATTATGTGCCAAATAAACATATTGTTTTTATTGCATAAAA
The DNA here is from genome assembly GCA_019279435.1 of Zizania palustris. NCBI lineage: Eukaryota > Viridiplantae > Streptophyta > Magnoliopsida > Poales > Poaceae > Zizania > Zizania palustris. The sequence continues at coordinate 88,919,895 of JAAALK010000288.1, forward strand.
GTGTAGAGGATAAAGAGACAAATTTTCCAGAATCAAAATGGTGAATTTTGGAGTTAAATTGAGCAAGATATGAATTTTTTTAAAGTTTAAACAATTTTTCTGAATTATTTTTAATCCTGAAAACAGCTGCGGGTCCACGGTGAGCCAAGTCCACCATGGACCTGCGCACTGTGCGCTGCACCGGTTGGATCTGGGCCGTTGGATCCAGATCCAACGATCTGTGGCTGGGCGGGGAGTTTAAGTTACAGCGGACGGCCCAGATGGGTCCATACCGCTTTGACCGGATCAACGCCCTGGATTAAACCCCCCTGAGGGTTTAATCTGGACCGCCCAGATCCGATCGGAGGGCTATGAGCCCATCCGACACGGCACGTTCGAAAGGGGGAAAATACCCCCGTCTTCTCTAGCTCCGGCGACACGACGGCGGGGAATACCGGCGACATCGTCGGCTAACCGGTCGGGCTAAGGTCGAAAATGGAAAGAGGAGGTTGTGAGGAGCTTAGGCGTACCGGCGGTGGTGGAAAAAGGGGACCGGCGACGACCGACGACGAGGAGAGGGCGGCGGGGTCCTTCGGGCTCGACGACGGCGGCGATATCCGGCGGTTATCCAGCCTAACAGAGGCGATGCCGAGGTAGAGGAGGCGGAGGGGGTCCCGACGGTGGAGACGGCGAGGGTGGCGGTGGCCCGGAGCGCCGGCGAGAGGTTGCCGGAGCCGAAGCAGGGGAAAACCGAAGAAAAGAGGCTGCGGCCCTCGGGTTCGCGTGGATTAGGGCTCTGGTGGCGTGGGCGAAGAGCGGTGGAGAGAGGGGATTATAAAGGGCTCACCGGCGGCGGAATTGGAAGGCCAAATGAGGGAAACCGAGAGGGATTTGTCAAGTCGCCGGCGAGGTTTCCATGCGCTCGGTTTGCTTTCCAAAAGGGATGAAACCGCGTGGCAATAGCCGGAATGGGATCGCCGGGGCTTGGATTTGAGAATCCAGGCGACAATTTGGCGCGGGGCCGACCGGCGGCAAAGATGGCAAGGAGGGAGCCGTCGGGATGGAAGGGGGAGATCCCCTTCCATTGTTGAAGACGATCCTGACAGGTGGGTCCCACCTGTCAGTGAGCGCGCGCGGAGGAGTGAGGGGATGACGAGCGGGCCCGGAGTGGCAGCGGCAGCGGAGGGGCGTCGGTGGCTGCCAGGTGGGGCCGGCCGAGGGCGCGGGAGAGGAGAGAGGGAGGTTGGCGCCGACAGGTTGGCCCTGCCTGTCAGCGAGAGGGGCGGGACTGGGCTGGGCCGAAAGGCTTTGGGAGGGGAATATGGGGTTGCGGCCCATTAATATTTAAAATTGTTTTTCTATTTAAAATAATTCCTGAAATTGGTTTATTTGTTTAAGGCTTGAAGCACTGTTGCTAAAATTTTGTAAAAATTCTCAAAAATATTTCTTGGCCTCTAGTTTATCCCATAAAATTTTCAAGTCCAAATTTTGGATATTTGTCTCTGTTTGGCTTTAATAGGGCTCTTTTAGGATTTTTATTAATAACCAAAATTCAGAAATTCTTTTATTATTGTATTTCCTTTATTTTATTTTATTTTAATTTTGGGGCTGTTACAATCCTATCCCCCTTACAGAGAATCTCGTCCTCGAGATTCGAAGCGAACCTCGGGAAAACTAAGGGACTGAGTTCTACTGGTGCTCTGGGTTAGGAGAAGGGGTTACATCAGAAGTTGGCAAAGCGATCTCCGGATCTGGGTTGGTTGAGACCAAATTGGGAGTGTCTTTGGTTGTATCTGGTTTCTCTTTGTGGTGATCTAGAGTATGTCCCTCTGGTTTTGCAATGGAGGATGGCACCCGCTTGGGGTAGGGGCACTCGTTGGCGTAGTGGCCTCCTTGGCGGCAGTTGTAGCACACAATCGGCTTGCCGTTCCTGTCCCTCTTGTATCCGGTAGCTGGTACTGGTGTCCTTCCGGCTGGCGGTGCTTGGGGTGGGATGTCTGTGCTTGGTCCTCCAAGGGTGGTTCGTGGCTTGGCAGGGGTTGGGGCTTGAGGTGGAATCACTCTGGTTTCTGGTATAGTTGCTTCGTTCACCAATCTCTGAAAGTTGGCGAAGTCCCCGTGGATTAGTTGAAGGGAGAGCTCGTGTTGGTGTTGCTGGAGACGGAACAACTATGCCTGCTGCTCTTGCATCTGCTTCTGTAGTTGTTGCATCTGGGTAAGCAGCGTGGTGATCAGTTGGTTCTGTCTTGCCATCATCTCCGTAAGTGTGGGATGATAGACAACAGGGGTCTGTTGACGTCCAACTTCACCCCATTGAGGCAGGTTGACTGAGGTGTTCCCATCGTGTGGAGCTCCTGATTCCTGGTTATTGGCCATCCTGAAGTTGAAGGGTTCAAAAAGGAGGTGCCCATATTAAGGGAAATTGTTACCGATTTTATTGCCTAAGATAAATAAATTGACCTAGATGCTTACATATTTTATTTTAGTTCCTTATTATTTTTCACGCTCATGCCTTATATTATTTTTAATATAAATGATTTATCATGTATTTTATTCACTCAACCTTCATGTATTTTATTAATTTGTGTTAGAGGTTTAAGATGAAGTGATGTTGATTATATCTTATTGAATTCCTTGGTACCAAAAATTCAAGAAAATTTTTGGAACACAATTTGATGCTTAGGAGAATTTTTAGGAAAGATACCCTAGCTAATTTTAAATGAAATTTTTAGGCCCATATTTTAGCTTTCCTCTTTCTTGATGTATAGGGAATCCTTTCCATAAAATTAATTATTGATTTATTTTATTTTTAATGCCTGGCGAAAATCAAGGTGTTACATATGGTTAATAACATATAATTATAATTAATTTTCACTAAAAAAATACTTAATAATCACCAATCTTAACTAATTATAAATAATTAACATAGTTAATATAAACCGAACGATATTGTTAGTTTGTTTTTGTCGCATAGAATGGTGTCTTAAGAAAATATTTTAAAAATGAATGAATCATGTTACACGGCTTTGTACGGTACAATCAATTAGACTTATTCTTCGATCCTGTTTGTTTCAGCTTTTAGCAGTTAGATATTTTCAGTAGCTAGCTAGTCTGAGTAGCTGATGTTTTTTAGCTTCTAGATTCTAGTTCATTTCTAGATTCTGCAGCTACTGATTTTCACAATCTGGGTCTAGAATCTAAACCATTTGTTTTCACGTCAGATTTTAGAAGTAATTGCAGTTGTTAGAAGCTGAAACAAACATGACCTTAGGGTGCGTTTGGTTCTGCTTTTGAAATCTGCTTCTGCTGTGAAAAAGCAGAAGCTGAACCAAACGGGTTTACCAAAACTGCTTCTGCTGTGAAAAAGCAGCTTTTTTCTAGTACAAATTTGGAAGCAGCCTGGACCCTGCTTTTCTGCTTTTGCTTTTCTGTTTTTCTGTTTTTTAGTTCAGAATAAATAGTATGAATTCAAGGTGTCTTAATTGATTTAATATTATTATGGTTTGTATTGCATTGCATAATTTCATGAGATAATATATGGTTGTCGGTTACTTTATAAGATGAACTATGCACTTTTTTATTTATCTAATATATTTTTAGTTAGTTAGTTGCATCAATGTTGAGTGTTTTCTATTATATATATGTATAGAATATTATAATGATGAAAATTACGTAAGTTATACAAAACAGTCAGCTCACAGCAGTTTTTTCACAGCAGTTTCAACCAAACGACTTTTAGCTTTTTCACAGCAGGAAGCTCACAGCAGCTTTTTCACAGCAGGCAACTCACAGCAGCTTTTTCACAGCTCACAGCAGAACCAAACGCACCCTTAGTCTCTACATAATTTGGTTCTTGTAACCAAACGCTAAAGTACGAGTCATAGTCACATCAGCCAAGAGAGCGTTGGGAAGGCAGAATTTCAGCGAGCACGTACGCGTGCCTGCCTTGGGTTGGAATGTTGCACTGGTTAGAAGGTAGTAGCGAGAAGAAAAACGGTGAGAACCCATTTCCGAGAGGCGCTCCGGCCGTCCGACATCGATTCATAAGCACGTCCTGTCAGGGGAACGATGACACGCAACACAGCGTCAGTTCATCCCTCCATGCGACGGTGGCGTCCATTGACCACGGCCGGCGAGACCGCAGCTCGGCTCAGCAGAAAGACCTGATGGCAACAAGTTCGCGTGCCATGGCTTGATTGTCTTCAATGGGAAAAGCTAGTTGGTTCCGTAGTTATGTCTAAGGATATTTATGTGCTAGTACTAATACTATACAATGGGAGAGTAGTACTAAGCAAAAAAATTGAAGGCATGGGTTCTATAAAAGGGTACTAGTTCTTCAAATTAAAATACTATTACTTTTACACCGTGTCAATTTGGAAGTTGGCAGTTGGGAGTTGGCCTCTTGCCCGTTGCCGTCAATCCACTGCCCAAGCACCAAGTCGTTAGCCAAGCATCAATGTGTTGCCCAAGCACCAATATATACTGCAAGGAGAATATACAACACATGCTTCACAAAAAAATTTCATATGGATTCATCATCATCTCCTACTCTAAACTCTTCAAGCTCTTCACTTCCAACTCAACGACAACAAAGAGGTCCATACTTTCAACCTCCACCATCACAATATCCAAATAATTTCGCACCGTACGGCCCACACTTCCAAGCTCCATATTCACAATCTTTTGTTCCATATGGAACTCCTCTCGCCCCAACTACACAAAACTATCATCACAACTATGGAGGATATCATTCTAGTTTTTCGGTGCAAGCCAATTTAAGGAGTCAGTCTCCATCATGAATATTGGGAGGAAGTCAAATTAGTCAATTGTACTAACCTATTGAATCTATAGCCTTTGGTGGACTTTCAAGTGGATCGGGCTCAATCTCTCCAGTGTTTCCTGCACAACAAACAAGTATACAAAAAGTTAATTGTGAAGAGTGGAGTGAAAAAGAAGACGAAGGAGAACCAAGAGGCCGTAGGAATTGAAATGAGGAAGACAACTTACGACTAGTTAGTGCTTGGCTAAATAACTCCATTGATCGAATCAATGGAACTTCACAGAAGAGGGAGCAATATTGGAAGAAAATTGTAGAAGATTTCAACAGTACTGGTCCTAAAGATGGAAGAAGAACAGTTGCACAGTGCAAAAGCCATTGGAACAAGATGAACAACAAGATTGTGTTGTTCAATGGTTGCTGATTGAGAATGAGACATACATATGTTAGTGGTCAAAATGATCAACAACTTATGGAAAAAGCTCATGATGCATATAAAGTAGCAACCAAAAAGGATGGCAAAGAAGGGCAACCCTTTACATTAGAGTATTGTTGGAAAGCAGTGAGGGACCAACCTAAATGGGGAAGATCTTACAATGGATATAATATGAATATGAACAAAAGATCATAGCACAATGAGTCAGTGACTTACACATCATCTTCGAACCAAGACAATGAGGATGCTAGCCCGGATCATTATCGTCGTCAAGAAGGCCAGAAGGCCACTAAGGCTAGAAGAAAAGGAAAAGTTGCAGCACAATCATCTTTAGAAGAGCTAAAATATGAGAAAGTAAAACTTTACCATAAAGCAACGACTAACAACAAAGAAGCGACATTAAAAATGGCAGAAGTTGCAAAAAAGAAGATAAGAGTGGACATGCTAAATAAGTATGCCGAGATGATGGCAATGACTGACAACAAAGAAGCGACATTAAAAATGGCAGAAGTTGCAAAAGAGAAGACAAGAGTGGACATGCTAAATAAGTATGTCAAGATGATGGGTATGGACACTTCAAAATATAGCGCATAACAGAAAGCACATTATGACAAGGCAATGGATTACTTGAGCACCGCATTGTTTCCTTAGAAAATAATACTTCTTAGTGAGTGTCTTATTTGTATCAGTATCTTATTTGTATTTGAGAAATGTTTGAATTAATGATGAGTATTGTTGCAAGGAATATTGATATGTATTGTTATACAAACAAATTTTCCCATAAAAGGTAGAGAAGACAAATGCATTGAGTAATAGCTATGAACTAGCCGTTAGAATCAGTCATCTATATATATGAGTGAAAGTACTAGACCAACAATCAAGCACACTATACATTCCATACTTCATACTCCTAGCGCAACAATCAATAACACTTTCTAAAATGTCCATGCCTTCAAACTCTTAGCCACAACACTTTGTGAATATCAATAGCAATATTGAGATTCATGAGATCATGTTAGAATTTGTTAATGTTCCCCTCATTACTGAGATAGAAGCAGGCATTGAAGAAGACATCCAAGGTGACATTGAAGGAGAATTGGTGAGTACCTCTAACCAAACCCATAGGAGAACTAGAAGGTACATTGAAAAGCAGAGAGAGGCTGCAAATAATAGACTGGTAGCTGATTACTTCTGCACCAACCTAGTTTATAAAGATAGTTAATTTCGTCGCAGATTTCGTATGAGAAGGCATGCATTTGAGCATATTGTGCATACTCTTAGTGAGTGGTCTTCGTATTTTCATCAAAGAAAGGATGCTTCCGGTAAAATGGGTTTCCCATCCCTACAAAAATGCACTGCTGCTATTTGAGTGTTAGCTTATGGTGGCCCATGTGATCTTTTTGACGATTCTTTACGGATGGCTAAAAGCACCACAAATGAGTGTGTCTATGTTTGCAAAAGGTGTTAGAGAAAATTTTGGAGTACAATATCTCAGAAGGCCACTGAAGAAGACACTAAAAGATTGCTACACATAGGAGAGAATCGTGGATTTCCTGGTATGCTAGGGCGTGTTGATTGCATGCATTGGACATGGGAAATATGTCAAGTCGCACACAAGGGGCAATATACTCGTGGTGATTATGGAGTACCAACTATCATGCTTGAAGTTGTTGCCTCACATGATCTTTGGATATAGCATGCATTCCTCGGTGCCGTCGGTTCAAAAAAACACATCAATGTCTTGAATCAATCACCATTGTTCATAAATATATTGCAAGGAATAGCTCCGACGATTCAGTTTACTTTTTTTTGAAATAGGCCACATGGGCCCGACCTTGTTTGAAGGCTATGGGTGTGTCGGGGATGTGAACGAGAATTTCCCAGGAGGTCACCCATCCTGATACTACTCCCGCCTGAGCACGCTTAACAATAGAGTTAAGAGGAGATTTGGTGCCAGCTAACTCACATCTCTTTCACAACGATTATCTAGCAGATGGTATTATCTAGCAGATGGTATCTATCTGGAGTGGGCAACACTTGTGAAAACAATCCCTCTACCTCAAAGCAATAAAGCCAAATTATTTGCACAGAAGCAAGAATCAGCGAGAAAAGATGTAGAAAGGGCATTTGGAGTTTTGCAGGCTCGGTTTGCAATTTTACGTGGGCCTGCATGCTACTGGGATGAGAGAACACTTTCTGATATCATGTATGCATGTGTTATAATGCATAACATGATAGTAGAAAACGAGAGATAAAACTATGAGATACGATATGATCGTGACTACGAGCAAGGAGATTCAGTGCCATTGCAAGGATTTGATCGTGGTCCCATTCATAGATTTTCTAGAGTTTTGGAACAAGAAATATCTATTCGTGATCGAGCAACACACCATCGTCTTAAGGCTGACCTAATGGAGCATATATGGCAAAAATTTGGAGGTGATCAAGCCACTGATTAGTTGTTTAGGGCATTCAATGATACACATGTTTTTAGATGTCTCTAATTGTAATGGAATAGTAGCTCTCGGTTGAAAATAATCATGGAATTAATCACTTCACGTTGTTTAAATTTTAGGAATCAAAGTGAAAACTTATGGAAAAGCAGCTTAAACATTTGCTTTTGTTTTTATGTTCTAGTTATAAAATATTTTCATAGTTTTGCTTGTCCTTGCAGTTTTTTTAAGTTTGCTTGGTTGTTACTCTGCTAGCTATACCAAGTGTGAGCTACATCTACAACCAAGAGGAAGACAGAAAAAAAAACTTTGTTCAATACCCGCATACGCACTAGTTAGCCTCCTCCTTGTGCTGCTCCCTCCCCATGCTCCTCGGCCTCCTCCTTCTGCAGCCCCTCCCCATGTACCTTGTCCTCCTCCTTGAGGGAAGAAGTAGCGGCGTGTCAGAGGAGCCCATGGCTGCGATACAGGGGCAGTAGCCTCGAGAAGAAGCACTTATGGGCGCCGCTTCCTGGAACATGTAGACGCAGGTCACCGGAAGAAGCTAGCCGCCACTGCCGACGAGGATTCAGAAAGGAAAGCTAAGGTGGAATAAAGGGATTGAGAAGGGGAAAGATAAGGTGGAAGAAGGGGAAATTTCCCTTGAGTGTCCATGAGGGAGAGGAAAAGAAAAACAAATAATTTTTTATTTTAGAGGGTTCTACTTTAGAAGTTCTATACACTACAATATTTTTACTAAAAATAATTTTGACACATATCAAAGTAGTACTGAAGTAAGAACTCGTAAATTGAGAAGGAAAAATATAAAAATTCAACTCGGAGAAAGCCTGGAATACCCATCCGCCAGACTGGCAAGGCCCGAGATAGAATGAAGGAAAGAGTGAACTACAGTAGATATCGTACCACGAACGCTCTCTCCAAGCAATCCGTTGACGTTCAGGTATGGCACTCTCTCGGTCTCGGGTTCAGATGTGCGCGAACGGTAGTATAAACACCAGAAGCCACTAGAACGAATGATCTCTTGTCTTGGCCCGGCGCGCAATCCAATTACAGCCGGGTGGATTGCACCGAATGCGAACGACGAACTACTGCTCCCGCCGCGGGTGGGTCGAAGCGGACTAGCAGAGCCGCATGCCTCGCGCCGTCGCGCGCCACGCCCTCCGCTTCCGCTCCACTCCTCACCTTCTCCCGCGCGCCACGCCTCCCCTCCCCTCCCCTCCCCTCCGCCTCCTCGCAAAACCAAACGAGCCCACAGATATTGCCCGCCTTTTCTCCTCCTCACCACCACCCGAAAACACCAGAACATTCCTTCCCGGTGCCTTTTATATTACGTGGAGTAGCCGACTCCCGACTAGCCGGGTGGTCCGAGCTAGCTAGCAGCCCCGTTGCTCTGCTTCGCGAGCTTCTTCGCGGTCAGGGTTTAGGTCCGGAGCATGTGTCATCCTGGGCTGCCGCCGCTGCCGCCAGGCTGCGAGGTCAAGCGGCGGAGGGCGCCGCCAGGAGCGGCAGGGGGAGCGGGGTCCCAGCCCGTGCCGCGGAGGGACCAGCCTCAGCCGCACCACTACTGCGTGTGCTCGCCGACGGCGCACCGCGGGTCGTTCCGCTGCCGCTGGCACCGCCGCAGCTACGAGTGGGGCGCCGCCCGCGGCAGGAGCGTGGCGCCGTAGGAGCGCTGGTGACGCGCGTCGCGGATGGTGGCACATGTGCTGGCCATGTGTGTGGCGTACGTGTCGTCCTCGGCTAATGGCGCCTTGCTGTGTGCATCGTGCTCCGTTTTTGTACATCGCGTCTGTCTATAGATCTTCGAACTCAAGAGGAAATACAAACAAACAAGTCTAGATGGCTCTCTAGCTAGTCTCGATGGCTGTTAGATTTGATCTGAAAGTATTTTTGAAAAGCCGTTTGATCCGAAAGTGCGCATGGATTAATCATACAAGAATAGCATTTCCATCAAAAGGGCAATTAGAATTGAGTTCAAGCATATACACATTGACGTAACACTGCCTGTCAGTCCATCGGGATGCGGTCTGGGCCTCCCTTCAGCGAGCGGTAGAGAGGTCTGGATCGCTTGAAGCCGAATATGTCCGTGATCCGGTACGTTCGAGGTGGATCAGCTTCGGCGATGGCCTTCTTGAACTCTGTCATGTGTTCCCCGCCGAAGACTTGCACGCTTATTGTTTTCCTTTGATGAGCACCAACTCTTATGTATTGATCAAAAAATCCGATGAACTCTTCTTTCTTCAGCTCTCTTAGGAGAGCTACCTGCAGAAGGATTTAATGACAATTTTCTCTGAGAAAAGCCATTATATGCTTCCTATACATAATCTTTATCAAACTCGCCCTGTTCTCAAAGTTTTTTTAACTGATAACCTGTTCTCTTTATACTTGATGCAACTTTGTCCAACAATTAATAGTCATGAATTGTTTGCCGAAAGGAGAACACTTACCTCAGACTCGACCCTATCAAACTTGAGGGTTCCTGCCTCAATCTCTCCCCAATAGAACGCAGATTCCTCCCACAAGTTTTTGAATTTCTCCAGTTTTGAGTCGATAAGTGATTTTACATTTCTCTGAAAAAAGAGTAACATTCAATCCCTAATCAGCCGCATCAGTGTGCAAAAAACTACTCGAATAAAGTGTAGTAATGTGCTCCAACCTGGGACATATAGTGATTCAATACAACACGACAAATATGGATAAAATCAAGGGTTAATGGCTTCTGTGCCACTGTTATTCTCCGTTTCGCCAAAAATACCACCAAAATTTCGTGAATAGCCAATATGCCATTATTAATTCAGATTCACTCCGAAATGCCATTTGGGCCCACCCGCAGAGATGTTTTTTTTTTGCAAATGCCCATATTGCCCTTACACTGTTCATCTTCCTCCTCCTGCCCTCCTCTCTGTGCCTAGCGTCGTCACCTCCGCCGAGAGGGTGCGCCGAGGCTATAGCTGTTCATCCGCACCAATGCCGGCCACTCGTCGTCTCCGCCACCGCCGGCGACTCCGGCCGTCGCCCGCAGCTTGCGAAACCATGCGCCACAGCATAGGACTCTTCCCTCGCCTCCTACTCCTCCGGCGCCACGTCCACCGCCGCTCCAGGCCATCATCCGCGCCGCCCCCGCCCCAGAAGCCCGAGCCGCGCCGGTCTCCATCCACGGGGAGACGTGGCACGACAGCTACGCGTGGATGGGCTCGCTCTCCGACGCCGCCGCTATGCGCCATATGGACGTTCACATAGAGGCCAAGGAGAAGTACGCCGAGGCCTGCTTCGCCGTGGTCGGCGCCGACCACCTCGCGCGGAAGTTACAGCTGGAAATGGCATCCCGCCTCGCCTCCGACGTCTGCACGCCGCCCGTCCGCTGGGGACCCGTCGCCGCAGGGACAACGGCCGTCCTCCGTGGCTGGGGAGGCGGGCAAGCGAGGGGGGCTCCTTGCTCGGGCGCTACGAGCTGGGGAAGATCCTTGGTCACCGGCGCGACGTAGGAGGGGGTACCACAGAAGGTGTGGAGAAGGCCGTCGGGGTGGAACTGGTCGGCGATGGCGGAGAGGCCGAAATCGGAGACCTTTAGGTCGCCGTTCTCGTCGACGAGGAGGTTCTCGAGCTTCAGGTCGCGGTGGAAGACGCCGCGCGTGTGGCCGTGGAGAGGGGCGCTGGGGATGACGGTGGAGCCATGCTGGCCGACGGCAAAGAGGAGGTGGCGGCGCCGGGCAGCAGGCACAGAGAGGAGGGAGGAAGATGAACAGTGTAAGGGTAATATGGACATTTGCGAAAAAAACATCTCTGCAGGTGGGCCCAAATGGCATTTTAGAGTGAATCTGAAATAATAATGGCATATTGGCTATTCACGAAATTTTGGTGGTATTTTTGGTGAAACGGAGAATAACGGTGGCACAGAAGCCATTAACCCTAAAATCAACTATAATGCATGTTGGAAATAATCTTGTCATTAGTGTGTTTATTGGCATGTGTTAAATTAGTGTGGTCGTATCGTGTGTGATGCATATTTAGAAGGCTAGTATTTTATTTAGTGCAAATTTAATTAGTGATTACTGAGGTGATTAGTGGGGTGGTTAGTGGGGTGGTTAGTGGGGTGATTAGTGGAGTGATTAGTGGAGTGATTGTGGTTGCATGTGCATGTGTGCGGCGTGCGTGGCGTGCAGCGTGCGTGAGTGGAGTGCGTGAGTGGAGTGCTGCTGCGTGTGTTTAAATAGCGAGTGTGAGTGCAGTGTTTACAGTGAGTGCAGTACAGAGGCGCAAGTGCAGTGTGTGTGTTGTGCGTGTGATAAGTGCAGTGTGTGCGTTGTGCGTGTGATTAGTGCAAGTGTTTGTGTTCAAGTAAATTAAGTGAAAAGAGAGCACCGGTGTGCAGTGCTCTTGTGTATTCCGGTTGTGCTGAAAAATACATTGTGTGTTTGAGTACTAGTGAGAGAGCTGGGCCAACAATTGGTATCAGAGCCTCAAGATTCGGGGATCATGGCGACGGTGCGCTGTGACATCATGCGCGTGGCGAGCATGGTGGTTGTGGAGGCGAGGAGGCCACGGAGGCACGACACGGTGATCATGGAGGCATGGTGATATGTGTGCACTACTAGGAAGGTGATGGCCCGGTGATGAGGAGAGCAGCGGTGGCACACCAACAACAGGCTCCATGAGAAATGGAGGCCACAGGCCACAGGTGGCGACAGACTCCATATGAGATGGAGGCCGATGTAGGTGGCCAAGCTATCGTCGCAAGGAGAGGTCGACGTGAAGTCGATGGTGATCACAGGACCAGTCGATGTGATATCGATGATGGCGAGTGTGTCACTCAAGCTGCTGTTGCGTGTGGCAATAGAAAGGCATTATGTGCGGCAAGATAAAGTGGTGACCAACGCTGTGAAGGCGTCATCCAAGAAGCTATGACATGAGTGGTTTGGCCGAGACGTGCGGGCGAACATGGCGTGGCTACAAGCAAGGTGCAGTGTTCCACAAGAATGAGTTGAAATGACAAGATTAAAGGGGTGATTGTTGGAAATAATCTTGTCATTAGTGTATTTATTGGCATGTGTTAAATTAGTGTGGCAGTATCGTGTGTGATGCATGTTTAGAAGGCTAGTATTTTATTTAGTGCAAATTTAGTTAGTGATTAGTGGGGTGATTAGTGGGGTGGTTAGTGGGGTGATTAGTAGTGTGATTAGTGGAGTGATTGTTGTTGCATGTGCGTGGCGTGCGTGTGTGTGGAGTGAGTGTGTGTGTGGCGTGCGTGGTGTGCGCGTGGCATGCGTGAGTGGAGTGCTGTTGCGTGTGTTTAAATAGCGAGTTTGAGTGCGGTGTTTGCAGTGAGTGCAGTACAGAGACGCAAGTGCAGTGTGTGCGTTATGCATATGATAAGTGCGGTGTGTGCGCTGTGCGTGTGATTAGTGCAAGTGTTTGTGTTCAAGTAAATTAAATGAAAAGAGAGCACCGGTGTGCAGTGCTCTTGTGTATTCCGGTTGTGCTGAAAAATACATTGTGTGTTTGAATGCTAGTGAGAGAGCTGGGCCAACAATATATACCTGTTCTTGTTAGTTTACAACCCCTCCAGATTGTGCACACACTTATATTTATACAGTACTCTAATCCGCTCTCTCTAGATCCTAATGCCTAATCCAATGGATTGTTGTTGTGCACGTGGCAGTTTACCACTCGATGATGAAGATTTAAAAGAACATGTTGTGGGCGCTTACGAAACAGAAAAATTGGAAGGAAGTGTCATATAATGATATAAGTTTGAAAAACTTGAAAGCCCAGTCCAAGGGAGGCTACAAACCTTAAAATCCTTGTCTGACAGTTCATGGATTTTGCTTTCAAACATCTTGAAGAATTCATCAACTCTAGCATCAAGATGTGAAGGATCCTAGGCGTTCAACATAAGATCAGTTGGAGGAAGCAGAAAAATATTATCATAACAATTAATCTATCCTTGAACCTGTACCTTTACTGTGGACTGAATAACAACCTCGAGTGCCCAGACTCCATAATCAGATCTGATTATTGAGGATACATTGTAAGCAAGGATTTAAATGGTGGCCACGACGAACCAAATCTTTATGTATCTCCTAAAAAGACAAAGTAAGAAGCAACAAATCTAAGACAACTTCTGTCGCATACCTTAAAGAAAGACCTGCTATATACCCAAGTTGCTCAACAGTTCGCAGCTGGTTGAAGGCAGGCTGGCTCGCAATTAAAGAGAACAGCTGAAGTTTAATATTTGAAAGGGCATCGTCCATATGAACCTGAATATAAACATGATTAGCATCCTGTCATGCATATTGCTACATAACATCATGCATTCTACTTTCGAGCTTCTAATTTCTTGAGACAATATAGGGCTTGTAAAATAATAGTCCTTCATTGGAGGTAAATTTTTTCACTTAAAAAGGGATGCGAAATGGGCCAAGACAGAGCTAGATTTCATCTTAAACTTGACCACAACTCACAGACTCGTATCCCCATGCTGTTTGTTTTAAATGTTGTTGAGTAGCTAGAGCATCACTTGGTGGCTCAAACATGCCCGAGTTCTTCAAAAAAGTATATATAAAACATAATGCTCAATTATGTTTTATGATGGTCTAGGAAAACCACTGAAGGAAACAATACTGCATGTCCCTTGAGCTGGTTCAGTCACATGCAACCTTTTAACTTCACTCAGTGCTTAGCAGGGTTCACCTTATCGATATTAAAAAAATATCGGAGGGTAGTGATAAACGGGAATATCGGATATATCGGAATTCTATCGGAGATAGAAAAAATTTCGGACAAAATTTAAAAAATTTCTCTCAATTTGCACAGAAATGAAAACAAACCATTTTAAAACTATATAACATCAAAAACTAGCAACGAGTGAAGTATCTATGAATTCCATTAGCCCACACGATTTTTAACCTTATTATTTTAATTTTTACTTTTAAAGATGTTTGGCTCTGTCTGTAAGCAACATGATTCCTGACAAATAATAATAGAAATAAAGGTGACAATGATTGTCACAAGATGTCTCTTTTTAAGGTAGTTGTAGAGAAAATATGAGGAATATTTTCATTGAGAGAAATGATCTTGTTCATGAGTCTATGGCACTTGCATTTCTTTAGGGGGCATGTTCTTAGAAGTTAGAAAAGAGTAGCACAAATGACAGGAGCAAAACCAATGATGTAAGTGTTGCCAAGCAAATTCCATCCAAACCATTACAAACCGTAGTTTCAGGGAAAGGAATTTAGCAATGGACTTGGATCTGAAGTGGAATAAACAAATCATATGACTGGCCTATGGGCAATGCATCTGTGGAAATGTACCTTTTGACTAGATAAAAGATGTCTCATATTCTGTTAGCTGTTGCTAGTATAAGCTACAATTATGACTAGGAATTTCATACAATGGACACTCTACATCAATTAATTGTACTTTGCATTTTATTGTGGTTGAATTTTAGTATTTCATATTGCTTTTTTCCTCAATGTTTTAACAACTAGGAGGTAACTCTCCAGTCTACTGACTTTCAGCAAAGTAGTTAGCTTGGAACAGGATCACCAGTTTGTAATCAGTTTAGTGAACATTAATTCTGAATTGAACATTAGAAGGTACTGATTGTGGATCAGTAGCTAGTTTGGATACCAGTAGTTGCATCCCTTGAACCAAAGATCAGGAGCCTTTACCTGAATATATTGGACCACTGATGAGTTCTCATTCTTCTGATTTAAGCCCTCAATTTGGTAGTGGCATTTTAACTCATTTTCAAGCATTATAACCCTTTTAACCAGATATTGTGATGGAGACATGGATTTGAACATAGAATTAGGGGTACTGAATATAGTATCTTCAATCTCCTGGACAATAGATATAGCCTCATCTGGTTCGATGTTACCTACAAGGAGAAAAACATTTGATAAGTATGACTGGAAATTCATCCCATTCCAGTTCCTTGCAAATATATCTACATTATGAATTGACTAACAAGAACTTCTGCCTAACCATGAATATAGCATTCCAAAAATGTCTTTGATAGCAAGTGTGGTATGAACTTTGCAAGAGAATCTGATTCAAGCTTAGAAAGAGCTTCAAGTTTCTCAACCAAAGGCCATTTTTTATCCTCCAATATCAAGGAGAGATAGTATGAAGCTTGAGAGTATGGTTGGCTGAATTTGAAATTTTGGTAGTCCTTGACAGCAGTTTCCTGTGACGGTAAAATTTCAGTCAAAACTTATGAAATGAATCAACACAGGTAAATGCTATTATATTTGACAGTTCCTAAATGGCCCTTGGCAGAACATGTTGTTATCCTATATTTTCCACAGACCAAGGATAAGGACAATAGTCAATGGTTGTGAGAACCAGTAATATCACGCCACTGGATGAGGACCATAGTCCTTTGTTTTATCTAATCATTATTTAGTGCAAATTTAACTAAATGAAAATGGTCACTTTCTATGCATTATAAATCATACTATTACAAAGAAGTTATAGACCAAACAATGAGATGGGATCTGACTATCTTAGATAATTTTCTGGCAGGTAATTAGAAAAATACAGCATTGAGAATTGAAAACAGTGCTAAGAATACATAGACTAGAATATGAAGTACAAACTGTTTTTTGTGAACGTTTTGTTTCTCCTGTATTTCTAGATTGCTATTTAAAAAAATAAATTTGTACTCAGGACTTCTTTGCAGTAAGTTATACATGTGAGAAGGCTGCTTTAAGTTTTCACATCAAGGAGGTAATGCAAGAATGCCAAGAAATATCTTGTAAGTTGTAACAAATGAAAACAAACAAATCAATAATTATGTGTGTGCACCATGGAATCCTGCATGTTCTTGGTTCCACCATATAATGTTCATAAATTGAAATTTGAAACAACTAAGTTTTGATCGTCTATCAACTGCAAGTTGATAGATGACCAGTGCTTGATGAAGGTAAAATCAGCAGTCAAAATGGTTGATCAACATTCAACACAAAGTGTGTAAAATTATGAGAACAAAACCTAAAGTCCAAAATATGTAGTATCTACTTACCTTCAAGGCATAAAACCTGTTTGATTTAACTTCAAAGTTAGATATATGCTTCATAATGGCATCTAGCAGAATCCGCATCTTGTCATTGTAACCACCTACTGAGACCTTACATAGAAAGTTAAAATTGTTTTAGTTCTACTTCAAAACTACCATAATAAACTAATAAAGCAACTTCATGATGCATGAGAATTCCAACAGACCGCATATAATTTACAATGAGTGGGCGGCTTGAGCCCTTGGCTGGCTGGAACACATTGAAAACAGAAAGGAGCATAGTATAGTAGTAAAATGAATAAACCTGGAATCCAGCAGAAGTGAGATATATTGAATAGAATAAACCAGCAATTTGAGCATCATAGGCTACAAAAGGCAGAAACAGTTTTGTTAATATATGTTTGAGCATACACCATACAGCTGATGGGAGCAGTAATCCCCAAATTGTCTGTTATGTATGGACAAATATGCTACCATTTACCCAATTTGTGAAGTGGTGCTTACTGCTTACCATATGCATTCAAGTAATCTTCTAACAGATCAACAAAGAGACTTGTGGAAATAACTGCTTCAGGGGAATGGCTTGACAATGGACAGTGGAAATCAATTACGATGTAAACCTTTGGAGTGGAGAACAGCATGTCGGGCTTATACCACAACCGTGAAAGTGGTGTCTTTCTTAATATTGCTGGAAATCTATCCTGCTAAGACATTTTGATTTTGTAGGAGTTATTCACTATATTGAAAATTCAACAATTCATTTAGAACTGCTAGTGTGACAAAAACACAGAAGAGGTGCTCCAAATTCAACCTTTTCATGCATTTCTTTGAGCGATAAATCCTTTGGAATGAAAATGTTAGGCTTTGGGATATGGAGCTTCTTGGTAGGAGCATTTTGAATCCATTGCTGCCAAGGTAGAACAATCACTGACTATTGTTATAGTGGACTATTTCTATAATTTGAATAACTGACCATATCCTAACAGTGTGTAATGTGGAATAAGATAAGAGGAAAAGTGAAGTTCAGCAAATTGAGATTATTGAAAAGGGCCAAACCTGTATCATAGAAGGAGTGACATTTTCAACAGAATACGCTGTATTATACCATGGCTCAACAGAATCGGTGGACCCTTCAAATTTTTTAGATTCACATAATATCCTGGAGAGGGAGTGAAGTATTACATAATGGAAGAAGAAAGGCATAATGTTTAGCTTGATATGATAATTTATTTGCAGAACTACATATATGCCATAGCTTGTCAGAAGATAAGTGTCAAGTAAATATAACTGACTCCTTTTGGGGACTAACTTTCTAAGATCCCATCTCTGAAAGAAGCTGAAACCAGTAGGGTAGTTTCAGAACCTTAGACGAGCTGACACACAAATGAGTAAAAACATTCCACACATCCAAAAGATCTATGGAAATGAAAAACCAATATTTTCAGGAAAAGTAGGGTAGCATTTGACTTTCAATAATCTAAAAATTTGTGTAGAATGGTAGGTCTTTATTGATGTGTGACAGCATTAGTTAATTCACCAACAAATGAGAGTGAACTACATAAATGTACCTCACTCTTTCAGCCGACAACTCATCAAGTACCATATTTATTCTATTTGGTGCATACTTTGACGGCAATGATGCTCCAACTAGCCACTCTTCTGGTGGAAATAACTGAAAGGTGTTCAAAAGATTTATCAAAAGGTGCATTTCAACATATTTCAGTCCAATGGAGAACATTCCAGAAAATAGAACAGTTGGTAATTGTGTTATCACTGACAGAATACCTGTGCAGGAGGTATTATCAGCAATGAATAAAATTGATCATATGGAATTATGAATGATAAATTATGTACTTAATAAGGTATAAAAAAAGTATACCTTCATGGTTGAGACAGTATCTGTCACATAGCTGATTGGATGGACTTTATCCTGATAGTGGAATTCCATTTCATTTATCGCCACCAGCTAACAGACCCAAAAACACAGTACCATCACATTTAATGTAACTATTTAAATCATCCCAATACGACATGCAGGAAAAGATTGATGCTACAAAAGCTGCTGTTGATGACGATATAATAAATTGAAAACACAATGAGTTTTTTTCTGAAAGAATGTAATGGTCAAATACAAATGCTTATAATCTATCAATAGTGGATACAAATCATACAATCCATTGCCCGGAATTGGAATCACATGCATCTTGAACCCTTGTAGATTCTCAAAGCTAGCAAGTCTTATTCAAATGGAAAATATCACATTTGTGAACCAAAGTTTCTATTCATTACAGAAGTCACTGAATACACGAACGAAACCAGTAAAATATTCCAAACAGTCAAATGGCAATTTTAAAACAAAACTTTCCCAACTAAGATATTCAAATTTCAAAGATCAGAGACTCAACTCTGGAATAACTCATGTTTTCATAATTTGGTAACTCTAGAGGCAAAGATCAGAAACTTGTGTAAGTATCAGAACATATAACCATAAAACATGATTTTACACCCTTCACAAATCATGTTCCAACTTCCAGTCAATTACCTCATCAAAGATCCATTCATGGATGCCATTTTCTTTAAGTAGAAGAAGATATTTGAAGACCAAGCCAATGATATCTTCCATGTGTTCTGAAATCATTGCATGTGCATGCAAGATGCTTAAATAATAACAAAATGTGCATAAAACAAAATAGCCATGTTAGTTCTAAAGAATAAAACAAAGATGGAAGCTAACCATGACCAGCATCAGTGAGCCTCATGCTAATTGAAAAAAAGGAATATTGAGCACTATCACTGCCCTCCCCAGCCACCAAACTCATGGCCCATCCTGAAGTAGCCAGAATTGAGAATGTCACATGTAGACAGAAGAAACTAAACAATGACTAACAATTGAGTAGATACTAGATTGTGAAGGCAAAAGAGTTGTACAACCAACTGATGAAGTGTACTTGCCTAGTTCCTTTATAACATGGAAGATGGATCCCTCGCCTTCATGTCCAATTAGGTGACTGAGATAACGGCAAGGGCCTTCTTTGTAAAAGTGGATGTTAGGTGTAACTGGCCATGATATTTTTAGATAATCACCTTCAGATATCGGAATTGCTTTGACAAGAAGCTGCATGACAAATTTCACATGATTTACCATCGCATATTTTTTTATTATTGATTGTTCCAAGTATTCCATTCCCTCCATCTACTATGATTGGTGTTTCTTCAAGTTTGTACCTGTAGATGTTCCCTCAAAAGAGGTTGACTTGGGCATTTGAAGTTTCTCTGATCATTGTTTTTTATGTCGCTAAACATGCGTTCAACAATGCTTTGGATGCAATCGAGGCTTTCTACAAAAAAATAGTTTCTCAGTAACAAATGTATTTTGTGACAATGGACTAACCAGTAATATTTACCTTTTCCATAAACAACAAGGTGCATAAGGTTTGCTGAATAATTCTCATAGAACTTCAGAAGCTCATTTCTGATGTCCAAGCCCCTCTCTTTTGGTTTTATTTCTAGCGTTTCCCAACTCCCTGGTACATTAAATGACAAATTAGCCATAACAAAACAACAAAATGTTTAAATTGTTTCATAAATTGAAATTTCATGCAAACAAGATATTATCACCTAAAATAATTGCTGACTAGGATGCACAACAACTGATAAGAAAACTGAACCACTGTCTGATATGCATTTATATTTAGATGTGTTATCTTATACACAATTTTCTTCAGGTCACATCCAAAGTATATTATATTTTGATACATGAAAAAACAGCAGCAGCCTGTTTGAATCTTCACTATGTTTTCTCACAAAAATGGCTAACAAGATGAGTGGTCAGAAACTCACAATTTCTGAACACAGCTATTTGCTTACCAGTACTAAATTTATGGTAGGGATGATCCTTTGAAGCTAGATGTTTTTGAAGCTGCATAGTGGAAAAGGTGGAAACTGAAGTAAGAGTGAAGGTTGAAGCATATGTAATATGTTATGAATTTAAAGCAGGGGAATGGAAACTACGTATTATTCTGGTATTTTACTTTCTTTTTATCTGACCATTTATGTGCCTTTAGTCGCACGAATTGTCTATAGATGTATTTATATATGGAAGCAGACCTTTTAAATAAACAATATGCATATATTGTGTGAATGAAAAGAATGCATATTCATATGCTTTAATGGCTGCAGTTTCTGATACAGTCATGCAGATATGACAATGATGCATGAAAGAATGTGTAATATCAACTAACAATTTTGAAATGTTACAGTACCTGATACATTCGCCAGCCATCAGATAGCAAATTTTTCTTGTGTTCTGTAAGGACAATACAAAGCAAAGTTAGCCAAAATACGATTATTGCTTTCCAAAGTAAACAGTGTGAATTTTGATGTGATTGTAATAGGGTTAAAGTTATGTAATAATGTTAATCACCTACATAAGAATAGTTGCTTTGAGGTACAATCTTCCTTTTGTTTGGGAGAAAAGAAGCATATGCCATATTATATTTCAATAGCATCATTATGTCTAAAGCGAATACTCAGAACTTACCAGAATCAACAGCATTAATCTCTCTAAGAACAGCATCTTGTGACATCAATGGCTTAATAAAAAACTGCGCAAATCTGAGGAACAGAAACCACCAAACTATTATTATCTGATAATAAACATGCAAAATTTCATAACAAAAACCACCTCCATATTCAACAAATGCACATTAAATGAACAAAAAAGTAATACCCAAAAACCTTACCTATCTAATGCTTCTTCAAAATTGGCCACATTGACATCAAAATAGAAATTTGTTGTCTCTGAACTTGTATAGGCATTGGAAGAGCCACCATGCTGATATGTTTTACATCATACCAATTGTCAAAAAATATAATCTAGGTATGCTGGATGTAATTTTCAAGCATTAATATTGTTTTATATTGTTCAAGAAGAATTAAAATAACAGGACTCCAGATAAGAAATCATGCAAGGTGTAGCTCTTTAACAACTTACAACAGATGACAGGATGAGGATCAAAATGCTGTTGCTAATCCTCACAAAAAAAATTCTGTTGCTAATCAGGACATTGTCCCTCCTATTAAACAGCACCATAACATCATGGCAGATTGGCAACTGTGGGATTTGGCTTCAGGAGAGCACAACATGAAACAACTGGACTTTTAGGGCACGACCAGTCGACCACAGATTAAATATCATTTGGCCTGCAGTCTGCAAACATGCAAACCGGTCATAGCGTAGTAATATATTGTTACCTTCCTCGTACTCTCTTACCAAGTGTTGTTTTTTGTTACATTTCAATTGGTATCTAAATATGATGCAAGGAGCCCTACAACTGTGTTGGTCTCTTACAAATCTGATGTTGTTGTGTCAGCGTATCATAATTGTGTGAATAATACTTTTCCAAAAACATAGAATGAAACGAAATGAAGATTTAGCGTTTCATTATATTTGGAGTTGATTGATAGAAATTACCTCTGTGATATATTTGGTGTAATCCTGTTCCCCAGGGTATTTCTCACTGGCATAAAATAGCATATGCTCTGCAAACAAGACAATGATAATAAATCAAGACAAGAAAAACCAGACAAATGACTATTAAATGGGAACTGTATTTTGAAATTCCTGGCAAACATTTGTCATGTGAATCATTTCTTCCAACCCACTAACCGTTTGATTTGAGCTCATCAAACAATTTGCATTTAGAAGATTAACAAAACATGGAGAAAATGATGCAACTCTCCAGGGTAGAATATCATTTTAACTTAACGTGGCTTCATCTTCTGTATGCCTTCACATACAATATGCAATGAATTAGTACGGTCACACATGTGCATCCAGTACCCCCCGCCCAGCCCCCAAATCCTGTCTAACATTGTTGCCTGACTTAACGAAATAAATGGAGCAAAGTAGATAGCTACCGTCACCGCGTTAAAAAAAGGAATAAGATGCCTTCAACCGATCACGCTGAAGAACCATGAGAGTTCCTTCAGATCTGGCCATCAATGATCTAAACCGTCAAGTGCATGATCCGACGGCCAGAATAAGTGTATGAAAAAGCGTCATTGACCGACGAAAGCAGCAGTGGGGAAAGGTCACCAACTATAACTAAGCATCGCTATTTCCTAGTCGTCTCGTGGGATTCCATGGAGACAATCGGAGACCCCGGTCGGATCCCAAAAGGGAGATTCATTCATGACTCGCAAGCGAATCGAAGAGTAAGAGAAGCGACCCCGCAGGACCGCGGGGGCCAGGTGTCCTCTCGAATACCCGAAGTACTGCATAGCCTGATTCCCCCGTAGACGAATCCGGTGGCCCGGTTGCGCACACGCAGCGAATCGAAAAAACGATGCGAAACGAGAGAGACGATGGATGAGGAGGAAAGTGAACAGCTGACTCACCGAGGAAGTGGGCGAGGCCCTCGAGCCCCTCCGGATCGCTGAACGAACCCACGCCGACCTCCATACACGCCGCCGCCTGCGCGCAGTGAGGAATTGTGGGTTAAACGCACACCCACCCCCACCAAATCACGCGAAAATGGCCCGATGAATCCACGAGCATTCTCTGCCTTCGCGGAAGGAACGAGCGATCGGGGCGAACCTTGTCGGTGTCGGCATCGCTGATGAGCAGGCACTCGAGCGCGTTGGGGAGCACCACGCGGCGGTACTCCCTCTTGTCGCTGCGCGCGCGGATGAACTCCACATTGCTCGCCCCCGCCGCTGCCGCCGCCGCCGCAGGAGCCATCTGGGATTGCTCTCGGTTCTCCGCTTCCACCTCTGCTCCCGAGTCCCCACTCCTCGGCCTCCACGCGAGCGATCCACCAAATCTCCCAAGTTGGATTGGGGGCTAAAGCTTAAGCCGGTGCTGCCGTGCTGGTGTGGTCGCTGTTGTCGTTAGTAATTTAGTATATAACTTGTTCTCCGCTTCAGTTTGGACTTTGGACTTTGGAGCCCACGTAATCGGCCGTTTCAGCTTATCTCTTGTTTTCGTCTCCAAGAGCATCTTTAAAAGAGTGACGAAAAATTAAACTCCAACAACATTTCTAAACAAATCTTTATCTTAAATCATTTTCTAAATCTCTTATTATCTATCCTAAATATAGAATTAACTTTTTATTCCTTATTTAAAAATAAGAATAGAAAAAATGTTGGAAATCAAATTAGTTTTTAGGGATTAATATGAATAGGATGATCCATATATCAAATTTTAGAAAATAAAATTTAAGACACCTCCCACGAAGCAGCTCTCTTTTCTCGCGTACATTGTACGACTTAGAGTTTCGATTACTACCATCTTCATTGTGCTGGTTATTCGTAGCAATAGTAAGTTTTTCTATTTAAATTGACTTACTGTTTTGCTATTAACTTCATTGCCCTTGCTAAATGTGACTTTCTATCAATTTATATACATGTAAAAAAATATAAAAACAATTAAACAAACTCTACTCAATGAAATAGTAAGTTTGATTGGGTTGCTAGATGTAACAAGTGTGGAAAGAAGAATGGATAGCATCATAAAATAACAAGTCAAGTAACAAGTACAATTAAGATATTTTTTGAATCATATTTGTTATTTTAGATAATAGAAAATATGATAGCAAGTATAATATAGATAATCCCAACGTACGCTGGATGTAAGAATCTAAATACATACACATGAATCAAAAACATACTAGAACAATTTATATTCAGAAACGAATGTATTACGAAAGTGAGCGAAGATGTGAAGTAATAGAGACAGTGGCTTTATACACCGTATATATATTTTTAGAGACAGTGGCTCCATACTTCATATATATTTTCATGAGCATATTTAACTGAGCTATTAGCTTTATACCATAAGCGAATGCAGGAATTAGATATATGGGGGCAAATAATGTCTAGGACAAACACATTACAAATTCTAATAATAAATAATTGTATTAATTATGCATGCATTAAAATTATGCAATTGAAGAATCCGACAGTTTTGTAATATACAAAATCTATGTAAACAAAGGAAGGTCAAGGGACTAACTTTTTCAGTTTAATATTGCTTCGCGTGTGTGAATTACATCGAAGTATATCTTAAACTACATTACAATATTTTTATTAATGTAAATTATTAAGCACTCTCTTATGCCCTGTTTGGTAGGTTCTGGATTCTAAAATATACTAAAGTTGGAGTGAAGCATTTGAAGCTGACTAAACTCTGTTCTACCACTCCAGTTCATTTTTTTAGAGTACTTTTAGAATCGACTTTTCAGGAAACGTGTTTAGCTGGACTCTAACTCTATCCAACTCCTAAGGGACAAAGAATTTAAAACTCAAGCCCTACCAAACACACATTTAGGATCCATCTTTCATTTTATTTTAAAACGTGATTTTAATAAGTTTTGTTGCAAAAAAAATGTATACTCTATCATTGTCGAAATTGGAGAGATAGAAAAAGTCGAGTCAAATTGCCAAAAAAATAAGATTATCATTTGCTATAATGGTTGAAACAAAATAATCAACTAAATAAAAAAAGATAAAATCAACGTTGCGTTGTAGAACTGTAAAAGTAGATAACAAACATGCCAATTTTCAACAATCTGAATAAATCCATGGAATACGAAGAAGTATATAAAGTGAAAACCTCCATAGTCATTCAACTTTTATACTTATTGACCAATTACAAATATAAAAATATTATATTTGTAGTGATGTTTAACTTTAATTAATACACGGCTATGTAACGGATCAAAACATTAAAAAAACTGCCATGACCTTATCTGGTGCCACTAGCCTCTCGCTCAACCACTGTACTTAACTATTATAAAATCAATAGTTTAATAACGTTTCACATGTACTCTCTATATTTATTTATTTTTAAATCACATCGTTAACTTTAATCCTAATATTTGATCATTCATTTTATTCAAAAAAAATTATGCAAATATACAAAAATATAAATTATGCTTGAAGTACCTTCGATAATAAAACAAATTACAACAAAATAAATGATATTTCAAAAAAAAATTTAAACAAGACGAATGAATGATCAAATGTTAAGATACCAATCAATAATGAAATCATTTTAAAATGAACTGAGGTAATACTTACTTTTCTATTTGTAGGTCCACCAGCTCGAAACGTGCATGTGGAGAAATCGTTGCAACATTAGGTAGAGATCACTGTCAAACCTGGTCGTACGTGTGGGCGCTTCCAGGAGAGTATGGACATCGGGTGAAGGTGAGGTGGAGTTTTGCACGACGGCCTTGGCCAAATGAAGAAAATATTAAGTGTGACATTTCTTTTCATGAGGTCTTGACAAAACTTTAAAAAGGAATATGTAGACTTCTGGTACAAGTTTTTGCGGTGTGTCGCACTAATTGGCCGGCAAGCAGATCAGCAGATGTACTGTTTATTAGTAAGTTGTTGTTGTACGGTGTAATCACTCATTTGGTGCAAACATGCAATCCAGCGATTCGATGCATCCAATCAAGTGATCCAACGATTATATATAAAAGAGGTTAAAAATAAAAAAGTACTAAGTTTCGTCACAGCTTCTGCTAGATCCGATGAACACGCACAACCTCACCTCATTCGAACAACTCCGATGGAGTGTATTGGCAGAACACGGTCGCATTCGTCACCTCGTTGGAATGAAGAACGGAAACGAAATGTGGCCACATTTGCATTCGTCTGTTTTTTCAATCTTAGCTGAGGTGTAATCGCATTGTAACTGAAGAAAATTCCAGACGAGTATGATGTGATTGTTAGACAATTCTAGAAGGATTGTAACTGATTTTGATTCCTTACTGTATACAATTGTAATTTTCCGTTTTCTGGTTCAAACAATCAACATTCTTGTACTATATGTATCCCTACCAGGGATATCTTAATGCAAGATTAGAAACACAATTGCGTCAATAATGTGTTCCTACATGGAACCCTGTCTACTGCGAGCAGCCCTTCGGTTTCATCGACATATCCAAGTCGAACCACGTATGTCGCCTTAATAAATATCTCTATGATTTAAAACAGACACCTCGTGCTTGGTATAATCGATTCGCCCCTCACCTTCTACAGCTCGGATTTGTCAGCTCCCGGGCCGATCCCTCTCTCTTCATCTACAGCAGGGGGGCGACGTGGTGTACCTCCTACTCTATGTCGACGACATTGTTTTGACGGCCTCCTCCGAGAAGCTTCTTCGTACAATCGTCATGGTGCTTGAGTGTGAGTTTTCCCACTCAAGGACCTCGGTGAGCTTCATTTTTTTCTCGGCGTCACCGTCACTCGAAATTCCAGCGGCTTATTTCTTTCTCAATGACAATACATTCTCGATTTACTAGAACGCGCCGGCACGCTCAACTGCAACGCCTGCTCCACTCCGGTTGACACACAGGCCAAACTCAGTGCAAGCGGTGCCCCAGTCGTTGATCCCACCACCTATCGAAGCTTGATATTGAAGCTTGGTAGGTGCTTTACAGTACCTCTCGTTCACTAGACCTGACGTCGCCTATGCCGTTCAGCAGGTGTGCCTACATATACATGATCCGCGGGAGCCTCATTTCACCACTGTCAAACGAATTTTGCGCTATCTCAGTGGCACCATCGATCATGGTCTCTAGCTTTATCGCTCTTCAACCACTGCTCTCACAGCCTATATCGATGCTGACTAGGCTGGTTGTCCCGACACCCGCAAGTCCACCTCAGGTTATGGTGTGTTCCTCGATGACAACTTGGTTTCCTAGTCATCAAAGCGGCAGCAAACTATATCTCGGTCAAGCGTTGAAGTTGTATATCGCGGTGTTGCTAATGTTGTCGTTGAGACCTGCTGGCTGCATCAGCTCCTGCAAGAACTTCATCGCCCTCTACAACGTGCTACGATCATCTACTGCGACAACATCTCCGTCGTCTACCACTCAACCAACCCTGTTCAACATCAACGTACTAAACATGTGGAGATCGATCTCCATTTCGTTCGTGAATGTGTTGTTTTCAGAGATGTCCGGGTTCTGCATGTGCCAACCTCTTCTCAGTACGTCGACATATTCACCAAAGGGCTTCCAACTGCTATATTCACCGAGTTTCGCTCCGGTCTGAACATCTGATGTCCTCCTGCTCCGACTGCGGGGGTGTTAGACAACTCTAGAAGGATTGCAACTGATTTTGATTCCTTATTGCATACGATTGTAATTTCCTGTTTTCTGGTTCAAACAACCAACCTTCTTGTACTATATATATATCCCTACCAGGAATATCTTAATGCAAGATTAGAAACACAATTACTTTCAGTGGTTAATGAACGTAGTTTCTGATTACGGATTATTGTTGTCACATTTTCCAACTCCGGTATAATTTTTCAAAAAAAAAGAGTAAATCATTTCTTAAAAACTTTTTTAAAATTAACCCTTTTAACTTTCTAGTGTATAATTAACTTTAAAAGCGCCACGTTAATACAGGCAACGTTCCAGTGCACTATTGGTGACGATCCTACGAACTACTGAAACAGTTCCAAAACGATACTGTTATATCAAAAGCAAAAGTTTCATTTGACAAAAAATAAGCACGGAGTATATCAGAAGTCTAATAAATCTAACTGGCACCAATTGCTAATCTGCATTTACATAGTGAATTGAACAATGAAATGCATCACTGTTGATCCCTCTCGAGCTTTCTAAAGTAAATAGAAAATAAGGAGAACCAGTGATACACCTCAGTGATGCTATCATGGTTCATAAACAATTCCTAAGGTTCATCCGTGTTGACGCCTAAAAAATAACAGGATTGATTCTCCCCGTGGAACAATTAATCTCATGAGGAGAATATTTGCAACTTGCAGTTGAATAAACACAACCAGTTGCAGTATTAGTTAATTCTAGACTGACTCTGGGGCGAGGAATCAGTAATAAGCTCCATCTCTATATCCTGCTGCTTTTTTAGGTATTCTTGCGCTGTTGATGTGATGATCTTAACGAAGAAGTTCACAAGCACAAGCCACACCACAGTGTTCCAGACCAATGTAAAAGAGAAATTCCACTGTTTATCCTGTGTATGGTGTAGATGTAGAGTAGAACATAAATAGACGAACAACGAAAATGAGCCAAAAAATTGAGACGAGCGAAGAATAATCTTTGGAGCTCAAATCCACAAATTTGAACTAATGATGATAAAACAGTAAAATATTAACCTCCATTTGAGAGGACGGTGCAGCCAGTGTTGGTGTTGATAAATACTTATCCTTGGCACTGTGGAGTTTGGCGATCAAAGATGGTAGGGAGGCAGAAAACCCAGGAATGTGGCCAAATATCCAGATTAATTCCTTTTCCATAAGATACAAGAGTTGGTTGTTGCATAAGGAGATAATAAATAGTGTCTGTGGAAAAGAGAA
The DNA here is from genome assembly GCA_019279435.1 of Zizania palustris. NCBI lineage: Eukaryota > Viridiplantae > Streptophyta > Magnoliopsida > Poales > Poaceae > Zizania > Zizania palustris. The sequence continues at coordinate 88,948,914 of JAAALK010000288.1, forward strand.
GGCAAGATGCATGTGTCAGCAGAAAGAACAAACTTTTGGTGCCCACAAGACAAATCAGGTGGAAAACTCAAATAAATGATTCAGTTCAATCATTCCTGCTAAAGTCTATTAGACTCCCCTACTAAATCTAGTGGAAAACTTCCAAGTTGATATATACTATATTAGAGTCCCCTGCTAAAGTATTCCAAATTTCTACATGACCTTTACATTGAAATAGTTTACAAAAAATCCAAATTATGGTTTGGACTGGACAGGACCCAGGAAAACATGATCACAAACAATCTATACTACTTTAAAGGGGGTGAATCTGCCACCACCTCTATTGCTACTATAGTTTTTATAGTTTAAAAACTGATACTCCCTCCATTCATTTTAAAATGACACCGTTGATTTTTATCACAACATTTGACCATTCATCTTATTAAAAACATTTGTACAAATATGCAAAAATATAAGTTATGCTTGAAGTACCTTCAATAATAAAAAAAATTATAACAAAATATATGACATTTCAAAAGGATTTTTAAATAAGATGAATGGTCAAATGTTGATATAAAAGTCAACAACGCGATTTAAAAATGAATGGAGGTAGTATTATTTAATATTACTACACAACAACCAATATTTGACACACATATAATCAATAACATATATCATATAAAATATATTTATTTTATTTTATACAATATCATGAAATTTTCTTTTGTTCTAGCAAAGCACAGGTAACTTGCTATACAACTAAAAAACAATATGCATGACTGCCTCACAGAAGCTAAAAGTAGAATATTAAACCAAACCATTCACATCGATGAAAAGCCCACCATCGATTAAAAAAACAGTATTAACAGAGCATTAGAAAGGTGTCAAACCTGGATATGGGTTTTGATGATGGCTTTCCCAAACAAGTAGCCAAGAAGAACTCCCAGAAGGGTATGCCAAATTGCCCACACATTATACCAGCAAGGTCAAATAGTGGGTTTGGGACCTAGTAAATGCAAAGGAAATTGATTGTGTGGTGAATTATCCATCAGATGCTAGCACAAGGAGCAAGTCCAAGTTTCTCCATTTCAACTTAAGTTAGTTGTATGTTTGATAGAGATTCGTATATGTACTTTTTGTAAGATATTTAATACTACAGAGAATTGACATGATAAGATGGAAGAAGGGTGTAGACTAACCGAAGCAAGAATCAAGATAGTAAGGAAGTTGAGATGCTGAGAGTGAGAAAGAAGCCAGCGCTTTGTTTGATTCAGAGTGGATGCTATTGGGCCATGTTCATTTGAAGCAGTGGCATCCAGCTCTTTGACAGCTTCTGGTTCACTTCCTGACAAACGAGCTGCAACATGAAGCATCATTAACTTGGGTGTGGTTACTGGTTAGTTAGAAACTTAGAATATGAAAAAAGAGCCAGAAACCAAAACTTGAATAATATATGGGCCAGTACAAATGATCTTCTACAGTTTATCACAAAAATAATTGAAGTTTCCACCATATTGCTAATCTATGACTGTAAATAAGTAAACAACTACAGGCCATAACATTTCAAAGAAAAGAGAACGAACAGGAAATACAGAATGAAGGGCTTCAAGCTTCATAATATGACAAGACACAAAAAACAGCAAAAAAAACAGCGTATCTAGCACTGTTCTCCTTGATTTGTCGGAGTTTTACCAACTCAAAAGGGATGAAAAACATCAATCTGCTGATAATACTATACAATCTACTCCCTCCATTTTGTTTACTTGTCAACATTGACTATGGAACACATACCAATGCAATAACATTTTTTACCTAAAACAACCAAATTGCCTTTGATGGAGTGGAGTATGTTTTCTTCTTATTTTTGAAAAATACTCTAGAGGTTTCCAGTTACAAGGGGCAATGTCACATTGTTATATTAATTATTGGGTTCATAAATGGACAAAATAAGAAATCACCCATAAAATGTGTAGTGACTATTACTCAAACAAAGAAAGTGGTCAAAGATGACAAGTAAACAAGAACAGAGGGACTATTATTGAAGTAGAGGATTTATAGGTGGACATAGAGTGGTACACAAGTCAAAAGGTAGGATACAGGGATGATGGAGCATGCATTACAATTGCATGATAACACTACCAAAGATATGTTATCATGCAGTGTTCAATGGGAATCAGTTTAGAAAAACAACACAGTAAAGTCAGTTTAGAAAAACAACACAGTGAAGTCAGTTCAGAAAAACAATACATAAAGCAGTAAGTAAATCATGTGTACAATTACAGTGGTTAAATACTGAAGTGTAAATCATATAACTAAGTGTCTAAGTGTTTTTACTTCAGAGTGAATGTTATGCCAAATTACCAGCTCGTGATATAAAATAAGGAGGGAGCTCGCCAAGTGCTGTGCCGATGCCCCAAAGAACAGCTTCCAGCTGAACCTGAGGGAGTAATTCAAAGACTGGGATCCTAACTGAATGAGCTGATGCTTGGTACAATGGTGGTCCAAATTCTGAACACTTCTTATCAAGCCATGATGGCCCTTGCTTAAGCTGTATGGTATCATATGGAGCAGTTTTCAAATCGATCCGTCCACATTGAACAGCCTTAATAGTGAAAAGGGCAATATGGGGGCCAAGATACAGAACAAAAGTATGCAAACCTGAACCTGCTTTCCAAAGAAAATAACCAAATCAATCATTATAAAAAATGAGCTTATTTTTTAACCAAGTACAAAATTTCCAAATCTGTGTTTTATTTTCTAATATTAACACCTGCAGAGAATCAACTGCAACAAGTATACAGCCAGTAAACCCATAAAATGTACCATTCAGGACTCACTGCTTGTATATGTTTTTTCACCTCTAAACCTCTAAAAGTTAACCAAATAAATTTCTGGTAGCCAGCCAAAACTATGTCTAGAAATTTTCTGATAAGTTTTGAATATCCACAAATTATGCTAAAACCACAGATACACTAAGATACCATTCTCTAGATCAAAAATAAAAAAGCAAGTTCATCTGCATTTAATTGTAGAAGTAGCTCTGCAATAGTGCAAATGTGCAATTGCAAAATCTCTGTCCCAATGCAGTAACATACCAAATTAAACTTAGTATGTGATTTGGCAGTGGTCCATTCTCCTCTCCTGGCCCAATACATTTTTAAAAGATTTTTTCTAGGGTTCAATAAAGGAAGGATACATGAATGATGAATTTAAAGGTGATATTGTTGTTGGTATTTTTTTCTGAGTTGGCATAGAGACACTAGATAAGTAATAAGTAATAACTAACAAAATGAAAGCATGCATTGATTTTCCAAGATTGTCTCTTCCTGACTAATTCATAATAAGTAGATAGATGGTTTAGTCACCTTCACACACTATACAGTTACAAATAACAGCTAAAATATTCATAGAGCCAGAAGGATAAAAAAATAAAGTACAGTAACACATTAGTTATCTAGTTTTCTTCCATATATGTGATGGTACTTCATAACCTTGCCCGATAATAATAACACTTGCCTAGTCCAATTGACGAAGCCACACCTAATGAAACCCACCACAACACAAATCTAGAATAATTAAGGAACTCCTGCACATGCTGCATACATGTCAGAAAACAAAATTAGTATTCAAGTATATCACCAGAACTCCAGAAGTTAACAGGATAAATTAGCCAGTGTCCTTATCAGCGCCAATATTGCAAGTTTGCAACCTTAATCAAATTACCACTAATAGGTAAAGTAACACACCTTTTTATGCAGACCATCTGTAACCACAAGTAAAAGCCCAGGAACTAGAACCAAAACAATCAGGACAACAAACAAAGCACCCTTACTCAGGATATATGTTGCTAATCTTTTAAAGTATTGCAACATAGCTAACATGAAAAAATGTAATGTCCTGAATGGATGCTTTGTTAGTGTCAAATTCTCCAATTCCATTTTGTGTTTCTCACGGATTTCTGCAAAATAAAGAAATGGTTAGAATTGATAAATACAGTGTGTCAACTTCGACTGATAAAATATAGCACTTAACTCTAACTGTACAGATCTGATAAAAGGCAAACCTAACTAGATCGATATGTATAAGGGAGAAGATATTTCAATGCCACAAACTTATAAATCTGCATGTATATCTCACACAGCAAACAAACAAATGCCAAATTCTGAAAATAATCAATACTGCAATACAGAGTTCTAGGATGTTAAGGTGCTATGATTTCAAAAAGTAAATTTAAGCATCTATCTTTAACACCTTGCATTGAAAATTAAGGCTCTTAGACAAAGTGCTTAGCATTTTTTATTATTTTAGCATCTATTTAAGCATCTATGCATTGGAGATGGCTTTAGATTCAAGAAGCCACACAATTATCATGTCAAGTTGTCAATATATTGGCCACAATGACCTCAAACATTCTCTCATATCCTAAATTAAGTGCTGCCTCAAATATGAACTTGGTATAGTACATTCCAAAGGAAACAGATATCAGTTCAGAATATGCTGACTTTCCATAGACATATGCATTGTTTGGTGATGCGCAGGCAAAGGCAGCATATCATATGTTGAATCCACCCCTTCCTCCGTTGGTGCCCAGTTCCTCTCGGTATGAACACAAGAACACGAGAGATAGTTTTGGTGCTGCTCAACCAACGCAGCTTTTCTGGGATCTCTTTCCTTAAGTAAAAGCACACCGATTACAAAGCAAAATGGACCCACTAACCCCCCTTGACTCGGCACACTCCCAGCTTCACGCCATAACAGCATGCAGCACTCCCCACTAGACACAACTACCTGAGAGAAAAGAGGAGAGCCTAACCGCATGGACTAGGCATGCAAACAGCACTCCAAAAGATGCGCCCAGTCCAGAGAAAAGACTCACATTATTTCGGCTAGACCAAAACAGGAAATAACTAGGAAGTAAAATGCATACAAGACTGGGTTATCTAACAATCTCCCCCTAACACAGTCTTGCTTCACTTCAACTTGACGATGCCCATCTTGTCACGAAGCTCGCAGAACCTTGCGCGTCCCAGCGCCTTGGTTAGGACATCAGCGAGTTGCTCCTGCGTACTCGCATACTCCAAACAGATCTTGCCACTGTCCACACACTCGCGAATAAAGTGAAACTTTGTGTCGATATGCTTACTGCGGTCGTGTAGGACAGGATTTCTGCTCAGGGCAATAGCAGATTGATTATCCATCTTCAGAACTGGCGGTTGAACGACCCTCCCTGTGATGTCGTTCAATAGCTGAACTAGCCACACCGCCTGACAAGCTCCTGCTGCACCGGCCATATACTCTGCTTCACATGTTGAGAGAGCCACTGTCTTTTGCTTCTGGGACTGCCAAGAGACTGGTAATTTCCCCAAAAAGAAAATCACACCAGAGGTACTCTTCCTCTCATCAACATCCCCCCCCAAATCGCTATCACTATAGCCGGTCAGGTTCTTGTCACCTTTTGTCACCTTGGGGTAGACCACACCATAGTCCATTGTACCAGCGATATAGCGGAGCAAGTGCTTCACAGCAACAAGATGCTCCTGCCGTGGCTTCTCCATGAATCGGCTGACATATCCCACAGCAAATGCAATATCAGCACGTGTATGCACCAAATACCGCAAGCTACCGACCAAGCTGCGATATGAAGTGGCATCAACCTCCGGTGTGTTGCTCTCTGTGGACAGTTTTAGCCGCACCTCCATTGGTGTGTGACAAGGTTTACAGTCCTTCATCCCCGCCTTCTCCAACAGCTTCTTTGCGTAGGCCGCCTGTCCCAGAGTGATGGAGTGTTGTCCCTGTTTCACTTCTATCCCAAGATAGTATGAAAGCAACCCGAGATCACTCATTCTGAATAGTCGGCGCATTTCTGACTTGAAGTCATCTACATCTGCTGGACTGACTCCTGTGATGATCAGATCGTCTACATAGACGCCCACCACCACACGTGTTGCTGCTGTCCCCTTTGTGTACATCCCGTGCTCACTGGCACAGCGAGTGAACCCGAGACTGCGAAGGCTGCTGTCAAGCTTTGAGTTCCATGCCCTCGGTGCTTGTCGCAGTCCGTACAAGGCCTTCTTTAGCTTCAAGACCTTCCCTTCATGGCCAGCAGCAATAAACCCCGGCGGTTGCTGAACATAAACCTCCTCTTTCAGCTCTCCATTGAGAAATGCTGACTTCACATCCATGTGATGCACCAGCCAGCCCTCTTGTGCCGCCACTGCAAACAACATGCGTATGGATTCCATCCTGGCCACTGGAGCAAACACCTCATCAAAGTCAACGCCTTCTCTCTGAACATACCCTTTCGCAACAAGGCGAGCTTTGTGCTTGACAATGGCGCCCTCCTCGTTTCTCTTGACTTTGAATACCCACTTCAGACCAATGGGGCGATGGCCATGGGGCAAATTCACCAACATCCAGGTGCTGTTCTGCTCAATGGAGGACATCTCCTCCTTCATTGCCATGCGCCAACACTCTTCACGGCATGCCTCCTCAAAATTGGCCGGCTCATCTCCCACGGCCAGAAGGAGATCTTCACTATCATCAACTTCCCTCTCAGCCACTCCTGGGTTTTCAGCCGGCCCAAGAATGTTGTCCAACAACCTGAAATGCAGAGGTGTTTGATTGTTGTGGGCGTCATCAAGATCTGGTTCACCAGGAGGAGGAGTGGCAAACTCCAACACTCTGCCACTTCCTGGTTCAGGAGACACAGACGTTGGCGGTGCGTCATCGTTCTGTAATCCTTCAGGTAGGCTTGAGTTGGATGCCGACGAGGATGCTCTTGGCGTCGATGAAACCGTTGGAGCCTCCGGACTGCTCCTGTCCAGTACATTTTCTGGGACAGCACCACGTCGAAGAGTCACTGTCGTATACTCGACGTGAAACGGCTCCTGTCCTTCCATGTGAGTGCCACCTTCACCTTCATCCCAGCTCCATGACCTTCCTTCATCAAACACAGCATCACGCGATATATGCACGCGTTTGGTTTTTGGGTTGAAGAACCTGTACGCCTTGGTACCTTCTTCGTATCCAATAAACACCATTGGCATACTTCGATCATCGAGTTTCTTGAGGTGACCTCCTGCTACCTTCACATGTGCAACACAGCCGAACACCCGGAAGAAGTGCACAGGTGGTTTGAAGCCGTACCAGGACTCAAATGGGGTCATCCCCTTAACACTCCTTGTTGGCGATCGGTTCAGGATGAATATGGCAGTGAGGACAGCCTCCCCCCAAAACCAACCAGGCATGTTCATGGCCTTGAGCATACTGCGAGCCATCCCTAGCACAGTCTGATTTCTCCGCTCCACCACTCCATTCTGCTGCGGAGTATACGGCGCGGTGAGATGTCGCTGGATGCCCTGTTCAGCACAGTAATCAGCAAACGTCCGCGACGTAAATTCTCCACCTCGATCAGTACGCAGGGTGCCCATCTTCCTCCCTGCTTCAACCTCGACGCGAGCTTGGAGTCGAATGATTGCGTCGGAAGCTTGGCTCTTGGCACTCAGCAGTAGCAGCCACATGTAGCGGCTCTTGTCATCCACTAGGAGAAGGAATAGCTTCTTCCCCCCTGGAGTTTCCGGCGTAATTGGCCCACAGATATCAGCGTGTACCAGCTCAAGTGGATTTGCAGCACGGTATTTGCTGATCGCCGGAAATGAATGACGCCGCTGTTTTCCCGCCAAACAACTATCACACAATTGGTCGACGTGATCAATCTCCGGCAGCCCACGCACCATCTTCTGCTTCACCATTTCCTTGAGCCCTTGAAACCCAAGGTGGCCGAACCGGGCATGCCACTGCCAAGCCGCCTCAGAGCTCCGTGCAGCAAGGCATACCGGCTTGTCGATGGCGAGGAAGAGCACATACAGGCGCCCTGGTGAGCGTGGTACCTTGGCCAGCAGTCGCCTTCGCTGATCCCATATCCTCAGAACATTCTGTTCAAGGAGAATCTTGTACCCGTCTTCATCGAGTTGGCCAAGACTCACGATGTTCGCCACCAGTTTTGGGATGTAATACACCCCTGCTAGCTCCTGATGTTCTCCGCTCTTCAGCTTGAAGATGATGGTGCCACGGCCCTCAATGTCCACGACAGAGCCGTCACCAAAACGGACTGTCCCCCGCACACCGGTGTCGATCTCGGAGAAGATGGAGTGCTCCCCCGTCATATGATTCGTCGCCCCGGTGTCAAGGATCCACCGTGTACTCCCCTCTACGCCCTTCTCACCAAGTTGGACGAACAGCTTGTCTTCAGCAAGGTGAATTGGCTCCTGGACCTCCACACCAGAAGGTGAAGTGTGCTGAACAGCACTGTCCGAGACCAAACCAGCAAAGGGGGCGGCATCCTTTTCACCCTCCAGAATCCACCGAGTGCAATTTTCACCGCCACCTTCTCCCAGCCGGACAAACAGCTGTTCACCCGCCGGTTCAGCGATGATCGACGCCACCCCTAGGTTGAGCTCGGTCTCCTCTTCTGCCTGAGTTGTGTGCGCCTGTTCATCACGCTTCTTCTTGCGACATTCCCTTGCCCAGTGCCCTGCCTTACCGCAGTACCGGCACTCATTGTTTGCGACCTTCTTCTTCTTGCCATTTCCACCAGCATACGGTTTGGAGCCACTGCTGCTCCCCCCATCCTTGTCATGACCAGTACCCCGACTGCGCCTGTTTGTGGCAGAGGTCTTGCCACCGCCAGGAGACCCATCACCAGAAAGCTGCAGCCGTGTTAGAACACGCGCCACCAGCTCGTCTTCGGTGAGGTTGAGGGATGCAGAGGACCCTCCTCCATTGCCACCGAGTCGATGACGTTCATCCGCCGCCTTCAATCTCCCAATCAGATCTTCGACCGTCATCTGGTCAAGGTCGAGGAGGGTTTCGATTGCCATGACAATTTGTCCAAACCGCGGCGGCGTGGCCTGCAAGAACTTCCGCACAATCTCAGGCTCAGTATACCCACTATCGAGTACCTTTAGCTGGTTGGCAAGGTCCGTGATGCGGACGCCAAAGTCATCCACAGACTCTCCATCCTTGAACTTGAGCGAATCAAATTCGCGCCGCAGCGTGTTCGCCCTCGCTTGGCGCACCCGATCAGCACCGAGATGCGTCTTCTTGAGCGAGTCCCACGCGATCTTGGCGGAGGTCTTGCTGGCGATGCTCCCTTGCAACTCTGGAGGTAGTCCCATCGTGATGGCCTCCAACGCATTGCGGTCGTCGATGAAGTTCTCTGTCCCGACGTCCACCGCAGTCCACAGGCCTCTCGCCTGCATCTTCACCCGCATAAGGGCTGCCCAAGTGTAGTAATTCGACTTGTTCAGCATGGGGTATGATCCGCCGCCGCCGCCTTCCCTTACGACTCGGTAGACCAGTTGATTACCATCACCAGTGCCGCCTCCACCTCCCCTTGCGCTGTCTGGAGTCCCGCCAGTTCCTCTCGCGTTGCCGCCGATGTAACTCCTGTCACCCGGCGAGGCTGAGCGATGTTGACGACGGCGATTCATCAGCGCAGCGGCAATTGCTCGATCTCGCGTCCACCGAAGGTAACGGGCTCTGATACCACTTGTTGAATCCACCCCTTCCTCCGTTGGTGCCCAGTTCCTCTCGGTATGAACACAAGAACACGAGAGATAGTTTTGGTGCTGCTCAACCAACGCAGCTTTTCTGGGATCTCTTTCCTTAAGTAAAAGCACACCGATTACAAAGCAAAATGGACCCACTAACCCCCCTTGACTCGGCACACTCCCAGCTTCACGCCATAACAGCATGCAGCACTCCCCACTAGACACAACTACCTGAGAGAAAAGAGGAGAGCCTAACCGCATGGACTAGGCATGCAAACAGCACTCCAAAAGATGCGCCCAGTCCAGAGAAAAGACTCACATTATTTCGGCTAGACCAAAACAGGAAATAACTAGGAAGTAAAATGCATACAAGACTGGGTTATCTAACATCATAAACAAACAAAGTAACAAACAAACATAACACCTCCATGTTATAACACGCATGCACAACTAGTCATATAGCTGCAAGGCTGCAAGCTGATACTTTGCAAACATTGAAAAGTGAGAAAACAAAAGCATGACGCAACATATACACACTACGTCACAGTGAGTTGACCCACGCCTGAATCCGATCAGATTGGTATCTCCGCAACACACTGCATGTCTCACGCTTCCGGTTCATAGGTATCCCAAAATCCCACTGAGAACTACAGTCCCACCCCGAAATCTCACCCCCATAATACACCGTATCACCGGTTTCTACCAGAAACTCACAGACCCGATTTGGTAGATGCGAACTCCGATCTAAAAAACTGCAATGCATTGGCACTACCGCACATATCAAAACGAAGGCACGGATCTCACCGGAGATGACGCCGGCCCCCGCCTTCAACGCCGCCGCGGCCTTCCGGCGCCCCATAGCTCCCCCCTGCGAGACGCGAAAACCCTAGATCTCGCTACTGCTCAGATATATCGAGCCCACCATGGGCCCCCGGGCTCGGGGCGACGGGGCGGTCAGCCTGATCGCCCGCGAGATCGATTTTTGGGGGGAGACTCGGGGCGAGGCGGGACGCCGGCCGGCGGGCCGAGCTGCTGATGCCTGCTGGTGCCGCGGGTGGTGGGTTTCCGCCGAGCCGCTCGTATTTACGTATCCTCCGGTCGGTTTGCTCCGGCCGAGGCGCGAGGAGGAGAGGGGCGTGGATTTTGGGGTGGGTCGGTGGGAGGGGGAGGAGGAGCACGCGACGGACGGAGGCCGTTGTTTTCAGTTGGGGCGGGTTTGAGGGGCCTTGGGCGAGTATACTCCTCGGAGCCTGCCAACGGGACCCACTCCTTGCCCACCCTGGTGGGCCCCAACGTACAGTGACATAAGCTCGGGATGGGTGGCGTGCACGTAGGATATAGCATATTGCGGAGCGGGAGAACGAAGCGAGCCAGTCGGAGACCTGCACAGGAGAGGACGTGGGTCCCTTGCGGCGAGTGGAGGAGGAGGTTGAAGTGAACCATTTAACTATTTTTATTTTGTTAGGATTTTATAGTGTTTATAAAAAATACTGTTTAAAATTTAAAATATACACATATATTTATTAGAATATATCAAATATTTATTTTTTTGAGTCAGATGTAAGCCACTCTAACTTACAGTATGTCTCCATTACACTGGTAGAAAAAATATTTGATACTCAAATGGAATTCAAATGGAATATAAAGGGTCTATTTGATATGGCTTCAATTCCAAGATTCAGACTAGAGCTAGAGTTTGTGTAATATAATAAAATAGTTTAAATATTTATTTTTAATATAAAATTAAAATTAAATTACTCAATTAAATTATTTTAATCTATCAACAGCTCTAGCTCCAGGATTTTATAAAGTTAGGTTATATTTGCTCTAAAAAAATTTGAAGCTGGAGCTATCTAAACAGCACCAAAAGCGAGGGAGATGTGGTTATCTCGATCTCCCAGGGAAGATTGGGTGTTTCAACATTTTTGTAAGGCTCGAATCACTCCGATCCATGGATGTCACAAGAACGTGCGTGCGTGATAGTTTGATTTACCGAGCCATGCATAGTGATGCTGCCGGTGCCGGCCCGAAGAGATTTATATTCCAATTGGCAATTTCATGTAATGTGACAAACAAAATGTCCGAAAAGCAGTTAGCAAATGTCCGAAAAGCAGTTAGCAAATGTCCGAACAGCAGTTGGCAAGCGTCCAACGTAACAGAGAGAGAGAGAGAGATGGCTTGTGAAGTTGTGCGTGGAATCGCATTTTTTTCCTCCACTTGTTGCAAAGCGACAGAGCGGGAAGTATACATCTACAGCCAAGTAAAGGATCAGTAGCTATGCTACGGACCTGATACAATTTTATATCTCCATTGACTTGATAGCATGAACTAAAAGGAGTTCTGTGTGGCAGTTGCTGTTGTTGAACAAGGAATTAGTACCGATGAGCACATGATGGAGTTGTTGTTGCCCAGTTGCTTCCTGTTTTCCCCTCCCCCTTTGGTATGCAATGAATGGGAACTGTCACTTGCTTTCAATACTGACATGTCTGATCCTTTTTTCTGAAATATTTGAAGATTTTATATAAAAAATGATTTTTATTATCTGTCATGTTAGTCCATAATTATAAATTTAGAGATCCCACATATCATACACAAGTTACAATTAGTCATGTAACATAAATTTTTTAGCTACAAATTCTGGAATGTCCCTTTTTCTCCATGAGATGGAGATGTGGGGCCGGGCCATACACTGACCCGGGTCATCTCATAAACTAAATGGTACTATGGTAGTAGTTAATTTTTTAGCCTTAGTTCATCTAAACAGTCTAACTAATTATTAAACTAATTGTTAGTTCATGCGACAACTAATGGTTAGCTATTAGTCCACAAAAGTGAAATAATGGAAGCTAATAGGGGCCTTTACTTTTTTTCAAGTATTAGTCCAAAATATCCAAACATATGTGAACTAATTATTAGCCAACTAATTATTAGTTAACTAATAATTAGTACTAGAACTAATAATTAGTTGGCTAATAATTAGTTTTAGTCCATCCAAACGGGCTCTAACACGACAACTATTTCTGATCTTTACATGAAAACAATGATTTCTGAACTGAACATACTCTATAGAGATTTCTCAACTCATGACATATATGATAGAGTATTCCCACCAAAAAAACATGAGTTTGGAACATTAATTAGTCTCTAGAAGATATGTACAGAGGAAAATGTTCTCCCAATGTCCCAGTTAAATGAAATCATGGAGCCTAAACTAAGTGGCATGTAATCATGCATTTTCTTAGTTATCTGCTAGTCTCTGTTGACTTCATGACCATTCATGACAATTTTCGTTGATTGGGTCAAAATTCAGCAATGCTATTACAAGGCCCTGACATAAGCTACACAGTAACCACTCCTTGAATTGGGCCTTTAGCTAGGTCCAGTTCATTCCGGTCCAACTAACCCGGAATTAGATTAAAGGCTCATTTCCGTTATAAGAAAGTGGTTGACGCAGTCAAAGCAACAACTTCGATGACACCGTTATATATTTGATGTGATAATACAATTCAAATAAGATTGATGAGAAATAAAATATGCTCCCTCCAACCATTTTTGAATAATATCGTTGATTTTTATCACAGCATTCGATTATTTGTCTTGTTCAAAATTTTTGTGTAAATATACAAAAATATAAGTTATATTGGAAGTATCTTCAATAATAAAATAAATTATAACAAAATAAATTATATTTTAAAAATAATTTTCAACAAGACAAGTGATTAAATATCGAGATAAAAATGAATTGAATTTAAAATGAATTGAGGGAGTAAATAATTAGCAGAGTTGCCTCTTCTCCCGGGAGTAGGGATGGCAGTCGGGTTTGACGGGTACGAGTAGTGCATACCCGTACCCATTTACCCGACGGGTAGAAACCCATTCTCATACCCGCCACCCGCGGGCGCCGTATACCCGTGGGTATACCCGTTTATCTGTGAAACAGGGTGGAGAGAACGTGTGAGAGTGATTGGATCGGCGTGGAGGCTGGCCGGACGCTCGTCGCGGTGGCAAGGCTAGCGGCTAGACGCAATGCGGAGCAAGGCAATTGTAGGCTCGTAGCTAGACGACCAGAGGGCGCGCCGGCGCGGCCTCATCGCGGCGACGGGAGCAGGAGGCAGTGAGGGCGACGAACGGGACGACCTCGCCACGACCTTGTCAGGCCGCGACGGTGGGAGCTAGCGGCACACGGAACCGCCGAGTGGCACGACGAAGGCAACGCGACCGTGCGAGGCAACAACAGATCAAAGACGGCGAGGAAAACGCGTCGCGGGCTCGCGCGATGGGGGCCTGGGGGGCGCTGCCGGGCGCCGACGAATGGGGCGGTGCCAGACACCAGCGAGGGGCGGCACCAGACACCGATGAGGTGCGACCGAGCGACGAAATGGCCAGATCTGGAAGTGGCGGCTCAGGTTTGGGGTGGGAGGAGAGAAGGGAGAAATAGATGTCTAGGGTTTGAGTTTAATTTTTATACCTAGGTAATCGGGTAAACGGGTATGTATAGTTAATAGGATTTTTACCCGTGGGTAAACGGATACAATTGTCATCCCCACAAATAAGAGAAACTGATAATAACTAGGTATCCCATTAAAGTCTAAAGAAAAAAGATAATACACAAAGCTAAAGCCATTTGATAGCTTAGCTACTGGTTATGCCTAATAAACACACGTTTAACATATTTTATTGGCCTTTTGTGGCCATATATGCATCATGCGTGTAGACGATAGACCCACCTCATCGCATCACGACATCACTTCAAACTGAAGAATCCCAAAATATGGCTCCACCCTAATAATCAATCATGCTTAATCGATCAACAAACAAATCACCCTTTTACATCAGCAAAGCCCAACAGTTTTAGAACGGGCTTAATTTTTGGCGATGGCGAGCATATACACGAGAGAAATTTTACAGTATGAAATATGAGGTACCATAATGTTAATTTTGATACTTATATTAGGTATCAAATACCAAAATTGATATTTTTTATACCTTAGTTACCGGATACCAAAATTAATATTGAAAATTATAGAATAACCGATTTTAGGATTTTAGGTGTACCATATATCACTCCTGGTGCATAGGGGTGGACAAAAAATAACCGAAAACCGAAAACCAAACCGAACCAAAAAATACCGATTTTAGATTTTTTTTTCTAAAATAATTCGGTTTTCATTTTGGTCAAGTTCGGCTATCGGTTTTCGGTTCGGTTTTTCGCTTCTGAAAACCGAGCTAACCGAAAAAACCGAACAAGTGTGCTAGTCTACGCAACAGGATCTGCTAATCTGCTACAGTTTTGTTATTTTAGAGGTTTTTTCTAAAATAATTCGGTTTTCATTTTGGTCAAGTTCGGCTAATCGGTTTTCGGTTTGGTTTTTTTAGATCGGTTTTATTATTTTTTACATGTTATTCGGTTGCTGTTTTCTAAAAACCAAATTTTTTATAAACTGAATAAACCGAACCGAATAAACCGAATGTCCACCGGTGCATGGCCGCAACCTGCTGCATGCAACATGCATGCATGCGCACGAACAGAGAAAAAAGGTGGTCCTCACGTGGGCAATGCGATCGCGAGCTAGCTCCTTTTTCACGGCGCGATGGCGCGAGAAGCGTCGGTTCGGTACGGTTCAGCCATCCCCCGTTCGTTTTCGTTTCGGTTGCACGCTCGCTTTGTCTGGTTGTTGACCGATGCCGTGTGCCGTAAGAATTACCCTGCGCTCTGCCATGCGTGCGTGCGTGCGTGCGTGCGTGCGTTTCCCGGTTTTCCATGCTGCCTCCCTGTGCATCATATGTATTCATGTCCCCCTTGACAAAGGGAAGTGTGTGCCGGAGCTAGCTGGAAGCAAGCTTGGTGGACATGTGTTCGTTCACTGCGGCGTCGTGAGAGAGATCTGCTACAGCGACTCGCCACCGTACCGGAAAGAGATCAGCATGCAGCGCGTCGGGTATAATTGAGCCGCAAGGGAGTCTGGTGACTGGTGAGTGGCGGCAGGGAGAGCCTGAGAGGCCGGTGGTGGTAGCCGCTAGCTCTAAGCAGTAAGCAGTGTGCGAGACTTTACCCAAGTGTAAAGCAAGCCAAAGGCATGCAGGGTCGGCCGGCCGGCTACCGGCTAGCTAGCGAGCCAGCCACATCTTCTCCGGTTATTACCTTCTATATATCTGATTCACACGGTACATATATACGCCGGCTGATACTCATCTCCATGCGCAGCAGTTCTTGGCGTGCTAGCTCGTCGGGGCTTACGGTTACGGCTTCGCTCCTGCTTCGGCGCTATAAATGTGAGGTGGTGTATGTAGTCGACGACGACGACGGTGGCCGAGGTTCGTCGTCAGGATGGGGTGGCTCCGGTCCCTCCTGTCCCTGCTGAGGAGGCTCTGGTGCTGCCACATGAACGCCGTGCATCGAGAGAGTACGCACGCACCTCACAGATCTCACTCTGGTTTATTCCTTCGAGTACAGATCTCATCAATGCATCGTATGTTTACCTGCAGAGAGAGGGATCTACATCCTGTACGACGATGTCAAGTCGTGCCCCTGCGAGGACGTGCACGTGCTGTGGTCGATCCTGGTGGAGTCGTCCCACGGCCTGCCGCCGCCGGCCGTGAGGCCGACGCGGCCCGCCGCGCCGCATCGGCGTCCCTTGCCTAATAAGGAGAAGTCGTCGTGGCGTCATGCATGTCTCCGCAGCATCTATCGGAGGTGAAGTAGAATCCCAATGGTGTTAGTGTACATACGAGTTAGGTGAGAGTATATATGGCGGTGCTCTCGCTCATTTGATCACTTGGTCTCCATTTCATCAGCATCTCTCTCTCTCTCTCTCTCTCTTGGATCGAGCTAGCTGGTCGTTAGATAGATGGAGTGGCCGGTGGTAGAACGTAGCTGCCGCCATTGCATGCATGCGCCGGCCGGATTGATGAGTGTGGTGATGGGCTTCCGGCTTCCCGGAGCGCGCGTACCTCTGATCTTTCGCCTCTTGTCATCTCTGTGAGAAATGGATTTGTTGGATACGATTCTTTCGTCCCTCTTAATTTGGAAGATGAGAGGCGGAAACGAAGACGAAAAGACCAATTAATATTGAGCGATTTTATCTGAAATTATATATGATCATCTCGTTAAGTTGCTGCTTTCCTTGTGAGCGGGCACACTTATCCGTACGATTCTATTAGCCCTGGCACGAGGCGATCAGTGTAGAGTCAGAGAAGAACTAAGAGGAGTATATCACTTTATTAATATATTATATTAAATTAAGGGGATGCACAAATAATAAAAAATGCTAATAATGACTAAAAAAATTCTACGAACCTCCTCCCCGCAATTAACTTCTAAACTATTTTTTGATGAATTGTTTTACCCCGAACTAAAAAAAACGATTCACTCTACTCTCTAATGATTTTCTATCCTTATGCAAGTCGTATTTTACATTAAAATCTTGTGAGATGATAGATTACATTGCAACCTATATATATCAATATTTTTCTGGATTTTCGTACGGTTTGCATTGGTTAAAAATACCTAAAACTGATCTAATCATCAATATTTAAAACCGCATGCAATATCATTGAATTTTTTAAAAAAATTTCAAACTTAGGTTATGTTATCATCTATTTCTCTATAAAATTACAGCTTAAAATATGGCAGCTACAAAGAGAAACAATAATATAGATAGTATAAGGTTGAGTGATTTGATAAAAATACACTACAAGAAAACAGTAAACTTTCGTCGGCCAAAGCCGACGAAAGAAGCTAACTTCTATTGACAAGACGCTAACTTCTATTGTCATTTGGCCGACGAAAGTTTTCGGCGAAATACTTAACTTCCGTCGGCCAAACACTTGGCCGGGGAAAGTTAACATTTTTCTTCTTTTTTCTTTTTCCTGTACAATGCAGTATTTTAAATATCCAAACAAATTTGACATTTTAAATGTCACGTTTCAAATTTCATATTTCAATTTCACAACAGAACACACTGCAAACATGCTCAACACAATTTTATATTCCAAATTTCACATTTACAACAAAACACATCATTTACAAATTTTCATATATCACATTTCAAATAGAACATATTTCAAATTTCACATTGCAAACTTAATGGAACACATCTTCAAATTCAACAGCGAGGCGAGCTGAGGCAGCGCCCGGTCCGATGATGTCGTGGCGGCGACGGAGAGGCGGAGGCGGTGATGGAGAGGCGGAGACGGCGGTCGTCCTGGCGGTGTCGTGGAGGGGCAGAGGAGAAGGCGGCGACGGAGTGGCGGAGAACCGTGGCGGCGGCGGGGAGGCACGTGGAGGCGACGACAGAGTGGCAGAGGCCCGTGGAGGCGGCGACGGAGAGGCGGAGGCGGCGGCCAACCTGGCGGTGGCAGGGAGGGGCAGAGGAGAAGGCGACGACTGGCCTGACGATGGCGGGGAGGGGCATAGGAGAAGGCGGCGACTGGTCCGACGGTGGCAGGGAGGGGTGACAGAGAGGCGGAGGTGGCGGGGAGGCGCGTGGAGGCGGCGACGGAGAGGCGGAGGCCAGACAGGCGTGCGGCGGCGGCGGCGGGGAGGCGGCGGGAGGGGGCGAAAAAAGGTTTAGGTCATTGGTCGGGCCGGGGTCGGGTGTGCGTGCGGTATTTATATTAGAGTTAACTTCCGTCGGCCCAAAACTAAGCCAACAGAAGTTAGTTTTCTTTCGTCGGCATTTTGAAAAACCGACGGAAGAAAATTTAGCCGACGAAAAATTTCAGTTTTCTTGTTGTGATAGTTCAAATAGTTCGAGTGAGGTGAATCATTTTTAGTAGTCTACCCGTAAAAAGAGTAAAAAAAAGTTTGAGGTTGAGTGATTCGATCATCCGAGTCACGATGAACGCAGAGCTCAAGAGCACCATCCACTATTCAGAATTGCAATTTGCAAGGTGGATTACATTATGAATCGGAAATTGACCATATATATATATAGACAAGGTGACGATCGATCAGCAATGAAAAAAAGATATAAATTACTTCATCAAATGCTGTTTACATAAGTCGAGAGAGAATAGAATAATACAAACAATCTACCAGCTTTTTAACGAATTCATACCCAACAATAGCAGACGTAATTAATTATAAAAATATTGAGCCATCAGTGCAACTGGTCCAAGCAAAGCGAGCGAACACTCAGCTCAGCAGAAGAGGTACCCAACGGCGGCGGCGGCGAGCGTGGCAGCAGCGACGACGGTCGGGGCGGCGGCGGCAGCTCCGGAGGAAGCTCCACCGGCCGGGCCAGGAGCCGGCGCCTCGGACGCGGTGGCCACGCCGACCAAGGACGAGGCCACCACGACAGAGGCCGCGGCAGCCACGGCGAGGATCATCCTGAGCTTGAGGGTGGCTGCCATTTCGCCGGCTGGACGCTCAGAAACTACTTGCAATTCTCGGTGCTGGCAACGAAGAACTAACAAGAAGCTAGCAATCAAGCTGGTTGCTTTTGGGATGGATGAACAGCGAGGAGAGGCATGCGTATATATAGCTGCGATTGGGTGGTGGCTAGCTTTCCGTTGTGCGCTTTGTTTAGCATAGGCAGGCTGGCTCTCGCCTTGGAACCAGTGATCGTTTGGCTGGCGTTTTCCTGCACATGCAGCTGGGCATTGTTAGGTTTGCTATGATTAGGAGGAGCAGCTTGCTATACTAGCTGGGCGATTGGCCGGCTCTGAATGATCAGCACTTGGTGTTTCTGGTTCAGTGGTTTGTCCGGTTGAGGAAAACCAACATGTGCAGTGCATGCACCTAGCTCCCAACTGGTGAGTTTGTTTGTCGATCCATATACTCTGACCGCGAAATGGCAAAATAAACTAATTGTCTGTTTGATTCTGATTTTTGATCTTCTTGCCTCGGAAACTGGAATCTGAACAAAATAGTTTTTTTTGGTCACTCAATTTTTTTCAGAATCTATAAATTATCGTAGTACAAATTTGAAAGCACATAGATTTCGCTGAGTTCAACTTTGAATGAATTACCTATCATGCTATTAAAACATATGAGTTCATGTAAATTTGAAAAAGTGAAATTTTAATAATAAAATATATTATTTTAGTGTAATTTAAAAATATATAATTTTAATATAAACATTACAAAATTTCATGATTAGAAAGATTTATATGTAAAATTACGCATTAATAATATAACTAAACATCATGAACTACCAAAATATAAATCTACAACTATTCCAACTAAACAGTTTCTCAACTTTTCTATAGCTCACAACTAACAACAACTTTTTCACAGCTCACGACTCACAACAGTTTTTTTAAAATCTACGGTTCAACCAAATACATCCTAATTAAAGCGATGGCATTCGTTGTTAGTTGTGTTTGATGATTAAGTCCATGTACTAGTGCATCTGTGTGCATGCTGGTCGATGCAAATTAATCAGGTTCTGTTACAGGTCGTAACTCGGCTGCACGAGTGCATGCACAGCGACGATATATACGTCTCTCAAACTCTGGATTGTACGCATGCCGTGTTTTTTCTTGAAGTGCATGGGAGTAGAGATCGATCGAGTGCCAGACAAACTCGCATGCATGCACATAGGAGAGAGAACTAATCCAACGATCATATCAGCACTGCATTATGCATGATCGTATAAACTGATTGACCGAAAGGTCGTCGAAGTACAGTATATCATGACCTAATTAGCTGAGTTTATTATCCCCTCCAGAAAGAAGCGAGCTGCAAAATCGGTACGATGGATGATGCATGAATCATATCACGGTAGATCGATCAGGATTTCATGATCCTGTAAGGAAGAGGGCCGGGGTGTCGTCGCCGGCGGCGGCGCCGCTGTCGGCCCTCCGGTGTTCGTGCCTCGCGGCGGAGCTCCGGTTCCTGTCCACGCTGCTGCTGGTCCGGGCACTGGTGCTGCTCCTCATCTTCTCCCTTAGGCCCCTGCACGACTGCATGTGAGAGTGCAACTCATGCGGCTTGAACTCCTTCCCGCACTGCCTGCACAGACGATCGACACCGTTAGTTGAACTTGTCAGGGCCTAAACCGATCAAAATGGTCAGTGAAAAGGACCATACTTTTGTTGGTTGCTTGCTACTGCAAACACAGGAGTTAGTGAGTTACTAGTTTGACGTTTCAAAATAGAAGAGTGAAGTAGGGTTTGTTGGATCACAACACATTGCAGGCCCCTTTAAATTTCAGCCCAACCCAGCCTGCTCGCCAAAAGCTTAATTGGCTAAGCTGAGCATATGAACCGGTCAAGACCGAGAAACAGTTCGACAGAGTGCATGGCGAGCAAAACAGTTAAACAGTTGGGAGAAAAACGAGCGGGTCTACTGCTAGTAGCGGCGTACTTACGAGCAACGCGGCAAACTTGGCGGCCGGCGGTGCGCATCGCCGCCGTCTCGCTTCGGCTTCGCCTTGTCTTTCCCGCCACTTCGCAGCTTCACCTTCTTACCCACCCTGTCACTCGACACGCGAGGTGGTTTAACGAATCGAGTTACGTAGACGGGAACGGTCACGTGGCAACAAAAAAACTGTTTACTCACCGGAGGCCACACATGTTCATGCCGGGGCAAACCGGCGTACGCGGCCGGTCGTCGCCGGCGCCGGCGCCGGCCCTCTGCCGCAGGACAGGTTGGAGCGCGGCTTCGTCTGTGTCGGCCGTGCCGCACGTCAGGAGGTTGTATAGTATCTTTGCCACGGGCATCCTCCGCGCCCTGACGCCCGCCGCTTCCTGCACCTGCTCCTCCGCCGGCACCGCCCGCGCCACCACCGCTTTGGAGACCCCTTTCACCACCGCCTCTTGCCGCTGCCGCTGCTTCTCCTCGTGAAGGCCCTGTGTCAAGTCGACCTTGGACGGAACCGTACGACTCGCCGCCTCGCCCTCGCCGACGGGCAAGTCGTGGTCCGTCGACGGCGTCGACGTCTTCAAGGAGCACTCGTCGGAGTTCGGAGCTGTCGCTTGGAGCACCTCCTCGACTTGCTTTCGACCGCACGCAGCCTTCTCCTCCGTACTGTCAATCACTTTCTTTTCATCTCCTGAACAGACAAAAATTCTGGGAACTGTTAATCCGCAGCAGTCGTCATCGTCAGAACTCGCACAAGATCGAAGAGCAAGAAAGAAATTGACGTCGACATTGTTGAGCCACCTAATGGAAAAGACTTCTCCTTTGGCGCTTCGGCGCAAAGAGGAGGAGCTCCACGAACGTCGCAGCCCTTGAGCACGAACTCGTTGTCGGAGATGGGCGTGATGAGGTCGTCGTCCATCAGGTCCTGCCATATATACCCAGCCTTGTACTTCCTGATCAGAATCAATCGATGGATCAATGGAATTTATTACCATTTAGGAAGCATTGCATCTTCAAAGCTATCACGTAATCAACGGAGACAAAAAAGAAAGAAAGCATGACAAAAACGAGACGAGGAATTAATCACTGCACGGAAAACCAATCAATCACGCATGGTCACGGATTTGAAGGCGATAATCAATTGCCTTCCGATTATCGTCGGTACCTTTTGTAGGACCAGGAGAAATTGTCCGGCATGTCCTTGCCGCGCAGCTCCGACAGCCACCTCTTAACATCTGAATCGAACGCAATTACGCAACATGAACACCACGGAGAAGAAGACGACGACGACGACGACGAACAGTAGATGCTCGTCGTTCGTGCATGCGAGAGATCGATCGATCAGAGACGAAACTGACGGCGGCTCGCGCGCGCGCGCGACGTACGTACCGCGGAGCCGCACGCCGGCGCGGTGGAGGTGGTTCACGCGGAAGAGGTGTGGGTGGTCCGTCCTCCCGCCACGGCTCAGGAAATACACCACGTTGATCCTCCTCACCTCGCCGCCGGCGGCACCGCCGCCCGCCTTGTGCGAGCCCCCTCCCTTCTCCATGCCGCACGCACGTCCTCGTCCTCGTCCTCGTCGACGGTGACAATTGACAACAACAAAATAATGGCCGGGCCGGGGGGGAGATCGACACCACCAACGCAAGCTCTACCTAGCTACGATATAATCATAATAAATCAAGGCGCGTGCATACATATACACACACGAGCTAGGTTTAGTTTGCAGAAATTGTTACTACGTGCAAGCAGGCAGCTGGCGCGGAGAGATGTGCGAGGTCGGCAAAGACGCGCGCACGCGACGACTGCATGCTCGATGCACGCGACGATGCCCGTTTCGTGTGTGTGTTTGGATGGGAGAAACCAGTATTTATATTTACATATTTACATGGGGAGGTTTTGGCTGATCGATGCCATGGTCCACCTCGTAGAAATGGAAGGGAATAATCGCCGCTCGAGATCGAGCTGGATCAGTAGCTCCTACTTTTACTCCGTTTATTATTTTCCTTCTCTCGTCTGTTCTTTATCAACCGTGTTCTTGTCTGTTAAACGCCATGAAAAAGATGGTGCCCTGTCCTGCTGTCCATTATTGCCCCTTTGTCAAAATTACTGTAAAGTGAGCTGGTTTATCTTCTTTAATAAATATAAGATGGGAAACTGATTAGCTAACTGTTCTATGCAGCTGATCTTTAGGGGGAGGGCCGTAAGCTACATGCGTTGTTCCTTGACTGAAAACTGAGCAGTCCAACCTTGTAGGTTCCATCAAGAACAATAATGGCCAGCAAACCTCAAATGTAAGGTGTGTTTGGTGGGACTCTAACTCCAGAAGCCGGAGCTAAGCTAAACACTTTTTATGAGTTGTAGATTCCACTGAGAACGCTCCAAAAAAATGAACTAGAGTGATAGAACAAAGTCTAACAAACTTCAGGTACTTTACTCTAACTTCAGTGTAGATTTCAAGATCCGGAACTCTACCAAATACACATAGTTAGTATCTCATTACTGTATTAGCAGAGCCCAGCAAGAACAGCCATTAGCATTTGGCAGCAACTGGTAGCACTTTCCCTTTATCATAAGTACTAGTAAATTGATAAATTCACTGGTGTTGAGCTACAGGGGTAGTGTTAGTTGTACGGAGCCCAAAGCCTCAAACTACAATAACAATCTAATCAAGAAAGCCACCACAAGCTAAATTGAGTTATCTCTTTTATAGTTTTATCACCACCACTAGATGACATGTGAGAGCCTATCTCTGCTTCGGATTGCTGTCACATAGTGTAACAGGAAAAAGACTGCAACTTTGGTTGTGAACCTGCTCCATTTGACGAGTCGAGTGGAGTCCTTCATCAGGGAGGCCGACCGGAACAAAATATACTTACCTGCCCCTTGTCGCCGGGCAGCCTCCATTTTTTTAATCCCTTGCAGCTGCAGGCTTTGGTACGGTACGCATTCCCAGGTCCCAGCATAGAACAGAATTTTGATTTCTCTCTGAATGTTTTTTTCTTGGGGCCTTTTCTTTTCTTAATGTTCACCTGACGTAGCGTGTTGCTTCGTGGATGTTGATGCTGGCGGTTGCAGATTTGCAGCAGCCTCAAGGTGTATTGCAGCATAGCTTTCAAGTTCTTCTCATTCTTTTTTTCTTTTATATCTTAAGTTGTTCTTGTTCTGTATTCAGGCTGCAAAGAACATGAGATGAGCACTTCGTTTGAGATTTCTGTTAACAAAAATCCTAAGAAAATGGTTTACTAACAGACTGCAGTTGATAAAGGTGCTGTGAAGAGGGATTAATAGTGAGTCTGCAAAATGCAGAATATGGGTGGAACTGTGGCAGGCACTGAAGATATCATGCCGCAGGCACAGTTTTGGCAGTTCTGAGAATAAAACGTGATAAACTCGTTTTGCAGACTGTTTATTATTGTGTAAATAATAAGGGTGCATATGTGTACTTGGATAACCAGGATATTACAGGGAGACCATATTGAATTGCATTTTAAATCTACATTCTTCCATCTTCAGAATAATTCACAGGGAAAATCACAACTTTATGTGCTGGGCCAAGAAAGTAAATTTTCAGAGTTTATCCAAAAGTACTCGTTGAACATTCACTGAGTAGTTTCTTGGTATATTTGTGCCATGCCAGTGTGGAGTTCGATTCACTTTTGATCTATTTCCATGACCTTGAAAGGCCATGTCTTTAGGCTGATGGCAATACGAAGTACAACTCCCTGATTCCTCGTTTTCTCTTTGACCAGATTATTCTTCTGCTTTTCATATAACAATGTCGATTGCTGAATCAATTGAATCACTTCTAAACTATTATTTGTTACCAATTTGTGCTTGGTCAGGCAGAATTTTTGGGGAGGTGGTAAGGCCCTGTTCCAATACATAACTAAATAGTAAATAAGTAAGCATACACAACCTTGTAGTGTTAAGATGAGAACTTCCAAAATACATCCTGAAGACGATAAATACCCGCGCAGAGTCATCACAACATTGGGACCTAGCGTAGCTTACACACCTAATTAAAGAGTAGAAACCCTAGAATTGTACATTGTACAAGACAAGAACAAACCTGTTTCTTCCCTCTGTAGAGAATGACGATGACTAGAAGTTCAGAACAGATCATCATAGGCAACAATTTCTCTAGCTTTGTAAGACGCTTCTGGAGCTGCTGCCTTCATTCTTGAGAACACCGACTCGCTTGCATTCCGCTTCGGTGCATCATGCAATGCCCCTCCTACTGGGTTGGCTTGAGCTGCAGTTCTTGAGTTATTTGGCGTCTCACTTGACTGTACGACTAAAACCTGCATCACATGAAAGGAACAACAACCTCAGTACCGAAGAGCTGGACTACCAAATGCTCAGAAACGTGCGGCATGTTGGAACCTTGAACTTACTGAGTTTGTCAGAAATTTTGCTTCTTAAGTTTGATTGCAACATTGGTTGAATTTAAAAAGTCAGCCAGTTCATCACAGAATTGAGTTAATGTTGCAGAGCTCAGCAAGTGTATAAGTTGATTAATTTTCCTAGCTCGCTAATTAAACAATTAAACCTACACAATGCTTGAATGAAGCAGCACATGCAAACTACAAAATGTGATGAAATACAGAAAAAAAAACATGCTTAAATTGAGCTAAAATCCCCAGCATAATGTGATGCCAAGTTGCCAACTCCACCTGCACATCTCAAACAAAGTGAAGCTAAAACCTAGAGTTAACATGAGCTAGGATTGAAGGAAGTCCATCGATAAAATCTTTGACAATCAAATCTAGCTGCGCCCAAAGAAAACTAAAGCAAACTAAGCAAGTTGAATCGAGCTATCCCGACGTCAAGCTTCCATACTCACTACACAGATCGTTTTACCTTCTTAGATCCGATGGTCACACCGCCGTCGGGGTCGAGGGAGGCAGCAATGGCGGCCGCAGCGGCCTCGCCGGAGCGGAAGGTGACGTATCCGGTGGCCGTGGCGGCGTCTATGCGCGTGCGCGAGATGGGGCCGTACGCCCCCAGCCGCGACTTGAGGTCCATCACGCCGCACCCGGGCGGCAGCCCCGTGACCATCACTAACGACGGCTCCGGGGCCGCCGCCGTCGCGGGAGCAGGCACCACCTCGTCGGCTTCTAACTCCGGAGGGCCGCGGCTGCGGCCGCCGCCGCGGCGGCGCTTCGCCGGGGGGTCGGGGCTCGTGCGCCCGCGCTTGCCTCTGCGGTGCCGGGTCATGACGTGTAGCCCGTGCAGATGAGGACGCCGGAGAGGGATTGGGGGTTTTGCGAAATTTTGCACGGCTGCTGCCTGCTGCGATTTCGGGCCGTATCTTGCTGTAATTTGAAGAGAATTCAAGTAACTTTATAGATTTTTTTTACTATAATATTGAGATCTAACACTAAATTTAATAATTTATTTTATTTCAAAATAAATCTAGAAAATAACATTGTCAATATTTGTTGTACTACGAAATATCAATCTAATTCTAAATTATAATATTCTAAAATGGAGAAAGTAGTTCAGCTATCCAATTGTATTGCTATATCAATGGATGGAGTGAGAAATTGAATATATCTACTATTAAAATCAAAGGTTAATTGCTTCTATGCCATCGTTATTGTCTGAAACGCCAGAAATACCATTATAATTTTGGTATTTACTCGTATGTTATTATTATTTTAAATTCATTTTTTATATCATTTGTGACCAAATATTCATAAAAGAGTAATGTCATAAAATGGTGAATTAGAAATATTAATAGCATATAAGCAAATATTCAAAGTCTGCAGACGGTCCTAAATGACATAAAAGGGTGGATTTGAAATAGTAAAGACATTTGAGTAAATATCGAAATTTTAATAGTATTTTAGGTGTTTTAGACAATCCGATGGCACGGAAGAAATTAACCTCAAAATCAAATATATTTGTATTTCTGTGGTATTTTCCTTTCATGTTTTCATTAGCATCGCTTAGGGCTCTTTGAAAATTGAAAAAACACAGGAATGGCATGCAACGGCATATGGCATATGCAAAACCGAGGATTATAAATCATTGGGAATTTGTATAATGGGGTGTTTGGAACATAGGGAATTTAAAAACGGACAGTAATCCCAGTGGTTTAGCCTAGTTGAGCATACTTCCGTTGCTCATCCATTGGCAACGGGCTCACACAAACAACGCTACCCAAGATGACCTTTAGACATGAAGAGTGCTCAAAACCTTAGGATTTTGAATCCATCATTCCAAAGAAGCCTTTGGATGCATTCGAGTTTGAAGATCGCTGTGATGTTCCAGACCAGACAGGGTGCCTACATGCTAGCAAGTGATTAACCACTTCGTTTCAAAGGTTTCCTTCATTCTGATCAGGAATTTGTTACGACGCAAACCAATCAGAATTAACAAGAAAAGTGTCCGAAAGGGAGAAGGAATGCTCACACTTGCATAAGAATGAACATACAACAGTATCCTCAGTTGCGGTTTAAATAGCGTCGCGAATACATCGACCCCGTTTGGAGTTTTGGACAAGCCAGAAACGCACGCAAAATTGCTTCTGGACACCGGAAGCGAAGAGAGCCACCAGCTGCTCGGTGTACACTTCCCTCCGGAGCATGCATGCATGAATGCTTCGATCTTTCGGTTCGTACAGGTACAAGATTACAAGTGGGCTCTGAACTGAACTGATGAACCCTGCAGACTGCAGCTAGTGACTGTCAGTTAACCTCAGCATGTTTCCATTCGGGAAAGAAGGAAATTTGCTGCTGGATCTGAGCCTGAGGTCAGATCAAGAATGCTGGCAGAAGCTCTCGGGCGCATATGCAAATGCAGTCATGCTCAGGTAAGGAGGTTGGCACTCGAATCAGCTGAGGTAAGGAGGTTCGTCCAGCTGCATTGGTGCCTTCTGTGCTGCCCCTGAAAACCTGCTCCCATCCGCATCCGGACGTCTGATCACGCTTTTCATGGGTTTATATGCGAATGTGCTTAGATCAGGAGGGCTGTCTGTAGTGCACATAGCTTTGCGTGCGTTTCTGCTGTGACCAAGACGGCCGATGGCAGTAGTAGTTCTTGTTGGTGCACATGCAAATGTTCTCAGATCAGGAGGGCCATCAGCAGCATCTGCAGAATTATGTGTGGTCTTCCCCTGATCAGGATGAGCAAAAGAGGTTGTACGCCGGTACGCAAATGTGGTCAGATCAGGACTATCACTTGAGAATCTGCTTTGTGAAGGAGGCCCTCTCGCAGTCTTCTTAGCTGTGGAGCTGAACCTCTGTTCTGGAGGTCTGACAACCGATCTGAAACAGAATTAACCATGCTATATTACCTCAAAGTTGTGACGAGTAAATTCTGTGAATTTGGTGGAGTTGAAATTTCTGAAACTACACACCTCACAGCAGGAAGAGTATTCTTCACGTCCTTTAAAGGAGCACGAAGGCCACTGGCACGAGAGCCTGCGTATCTCATAGACGATATCAGCTCAGCAAACTTATCCATTGATTTCTCTGCAATGCTACTGTACTCATTTACATGAGAAACATTGCATCCAAATCTTCCTTGAGCATTTGTGTTGATACCATCAAGGGAATCAGTGTCACAGCCTGCGTTAGTTCAGACATTCACAAGATTTCCCTCAGGATCAAATATAGGAAAAGCACACATTCTCAAACATGGACAGAAGCTTCTTTTGTTTTTGGAGAATGTGAGTTTCTTGTAACCCTCATATTATGATAGAAAAATGAAACACAGGACAAGTGCACATTCTCAAAGAGAGAATAAGAAAAACAAAAAACTAGTGGAACTATTACCTTCATCAACTGGTGGACTCTCCTGAGTAGTGGGTTCAAAACTTTCCTGCACAAACAGTACACTCAAGACCAGATAGCACAATGATACAAACTATTAGCTGCAGTCTGATGACAAAATAACAAGTAAAAAACAACTGCTTACATCTTCCAAACTTTCGACATCACTAATTTTTTGCCTCTTCAATAAATCTCCACTGTTCCTTGGTTGGTCTCTAGAAAGAGTGCAGTTACCAGTCTCGCAGTTACCTCCATCATGGATCTGGCCTTTTCCTTTATTTGTGTAAACCCTTTTATTTGCTGTTTTGAAATATGAACTCCTTACAGTAATATTTCTATCAGCAGAGTCCACACTTCTTTTTTGAATATAATGTGGTGCACCTCTGGATGGCTCTGCGTTATGTGAATCTAAAAAGAGATCTGATATCCCAGGCAAATTCCCTAGAAAACAGAAAATAGACACATAAAATCAATACCAACATTCTTTTGGTTTTACTTGGATATGACAGTACATGATTTACCGATCAAGTCATGCATCAACTACATAAAGTAGAGATCTTACCGTCTAAGCAAGAATCTGCCAGCATTGTACTTCTGTTGCAGTTGTTGACCTCAACCTGAATAGCAAAGTAAACTATAAGGACGACTAAATATGATGGTTGTAGAAAGAAAGGATTAGGAGAACACTGGACATGAGGCAATTGCCTTTGTGTCTTCAATGTCAGTGTCATCAGGAGGATCACTACCAATATCACAAGAGCTACAATGGGGTGAAACACTGGCTAAATCACCCCGAGGGAAGTCGCAGCGGACATGCTCAGAACTACATTGAGAGGCAGTATTAATTGAATCATCCTGAGGGAAATCAGAGCTAATATGCTCAGAAGTACACTGAGAAGCTTGAATGTTATTTTCTGGCAAGGAAAGATCTTCAATTGATTCAGGAGTGCTAGAATCTTCAGTTCTGGGACTGGACAAAAACCCATTTAGCATTTGTTGCTTAGGCGTAACTTTAGGTGCCCTGAACTTCCGTTTTGCCTCAAGCGAAGCTAAGCCTTCTAAGAGTTAAGGATTCATCAAGTGGACAATTTAAGTATTGTTTACAAAGGAAGCTAAATAATCTAATAAAATAGCTAGTATGGACAATTATAAATGATTTTTTGGGGGAAATATAAATTGTTCTTAATTGATCCTATGATTGGGAACCAGAAAGTACCAGGACCAAAAAAAATATAATCCAAGGCCCTCCCATAATATAGGCTGCAGCAGTGAGTAGTTCACATAATAAACTTGAATGGTATATAGTTTTATGGGTTAAACTAAAATTTGTTGAGAGGATACAAAAGTAATTTGTCAATATGTTACTTTGGACAGGCAAAACAAGCCTCTTCTTTCCATTTGTAGGAACAATGGACTCTCTGATCGGGCGCACTTTATCAACAGAAGGTGCACTACTCTTTGTTTTTATCTGCAAGGCATACATACAAGTAAAACAGATATAAATTATCAGCAAGAGAATCCAAAAAGTGTAAAATTGAATGATTGTATCTACATGCCTGCATAGTAACTGTGTATGGTCATAAACTTTACCAAAACAGTACAAAGGCACTTCAAAGGGCTATAAAACATGTAAAAATCATGATCACTTATAACCTACTTTGTTTTTTGTGAGGAACCTATATCTTTATTATGTTCTGGCTTTTATCTTTTTTTCTATACAGGAATACAGGACTTCTGTAATGTTCTGCTCAAAATGAACTTACAACCATTTTCAAACGCCCCTGGTTTTTATTTGCATATTCATGTAATTATGTCATGTTTTGCTGCACTGTTATGTATGTACATATGCAAGACAAAAGTAGAGTGGGATGAAATAAAACAAAGTAACATCAGAAAACCAAAACAACCAAAGGAAATAGATCTGTAGTACCTCAAATGATTCCTTGGTAATCGGATCAATGTTTCCTAGGGCAATGCCTTTCGCAACAGTCTGTGGTAGCCATGTATAAATCAATTAAGGAAAATCTCTAATGCATGAAAGTTGAGGTTCTTCTGAGAATAACACAATTTGGAACTACTTAGAGATTGGTTGGCATCAAAATTCGAAAGTCTATTTAGCCTACTTTCTAACTCATGCTGTACAATGGCCATTAGACATGACCAAAGAAGAAATTCATCCTTAAGGTATATAAAACAATGGGTTGTCATATGGAAGAGATTTTAGTGTCCATTGCACAAATATAAGTTTGGCAAGGATATGGTCCCAAAAAGTCCAAGTCTTCACTAATATCATGGGGAATGCCTGACAGATGAACAATATCTTCTGTCACAGGATCATAGACCCTTTGGAATTGAAATGCCCAGATTGCCTTTCTGAAGTTCTCTTCGTATTGAGGTGGAACAGAAACATCACGGTATCTCAGGTGCTTGATTACCTGAAATTATACAAGTCACTCGCTTTGCTGAAAATTTTCTAAGAAATTAAACAAGCTCAGCAGTTAGTGCTTATTGTTCATTTGGATTATTGGTTATTTAAACCACATTCTCATTTTGTGAATGCAAAAATAATGAGATGCCCACATCATGTATTGCATATATGAGTATATGAAAGCCTATGGATTGGGTAATGAAATAAGTACAAGACAATAGCATCATAAAAGTTGAAGCAATCAATTGTCTTGTGGCCTTGACTCCTGGTTCCACTATATAGCCTTCTCTTAGGTATCCTTTTGTAGGTTTTACCAACAATCTCAGACATCTTTCATGTTATTTCATGAATTAGTTCTTTATGACTAGTCCTAACTCCTAATGTTAGCATCTGGTACAGAGAAGACAGGGTTTACCTTCTCATGACTCTTAAGCTTTTGGATAAGTGCATGAGCTCGTTTCACACCCATCCCAGGCAATGATGGAAGATAGTCACAGCCACTTAAAATACACATCTCAAGTAACATTTGCTTTGTGAATCCATTAAAGTCAAGCTCCCTATTTCGTTCTAATCGGGTAATCTGGAATTCAACACCTTGTCCAAATTTGTCCATCTTGAAAATAATCTGTACATTGAAATAAGATGCATTTAAATTAGAGAATTACAGCAAACTAATAAGACAAATCTAGCTTAGCAGCAAAATACTAAAGAATATTTTGAGCAAAAAGATAAATGTTTTAATATTATTCTTACTCTAGAACAGCCAAATGGTATCAGATCCGAATCCTCAGTGATTACAGCATCAACAAGTTTATTTACAGACAAGAATGTCATTTGTGCATCGGCTTCATAAGGTGCAACAATATATTCAACCTTTTCTTGCTTCAGTACCTGCGCATTGCAAAATTTGAAACAACAATCAGGTAAGACAATCCAAATTCTTATTCCTGACTGAAACTACTTTAAATAGGTGGTAAACAATTGGTAAAAATACATGGAATTTGCATTTCTACCTGGATCAGTTCAAAAGCAATTCTAGGTGTAATGTCAACAGCTTTCTGATAACACTCGAAAGCAGCACGTGAATTCCCAGCATAGTCATGCTCTCTGGCACGCTCTAGATTTTCTTTTCGTGACCTAAAGGATGTCATGCTTGATTGATTAGCATCCAATCCAATAACTCATAAAAAACATTCATGTAAAGAATAGCTGAAATACAGTTTGTACTAGCATTACAACTGCATCATATAGGTCTAAAGACACGGTTTTGTCCATAACTATAGCAAGATGCCAAACCTCAACAATCAATTGCTTTTAAGTTTTAACAATAATAAGGGGTAATATAAATGTTCCTTGACAGTTGGAACATGTTAGGCTCTTAGTAACGCCCTAACAAAAAAGCATACCTTGCACGCTTCGTCTCTTGATCACCCTTCATTGGCAGAAGACCACCGTCAAATACAAGGATTGGTTTCACGCCATGGTGCCGCAACATATTAACCCTATGCATGCAGTACTCAATATGCCTGGTTCAAACTCCAGAGGGGAGATACAATGGATAAGTCTATAGTGCTCAGCTCCAGGTGATAAATGGTAATAAAATTGGAATTGTAAATCTACGGCCCTCTGCATTATGATTTCATGACAACCAAAATACAAAAGCATTAGAAGATATCCCCATACAAAAAAAGGCAATAGCGCTAATTTGACATTTACTGAACTATTCATGTGTAAACTATTTCCAACAAAATCTTCACCAACAATATGGTGAATTATGTGAACTAAAGGCAATGTCAGATGCCAACAAAGAATCTCTCAAGAATATTTGTATTCAATCCAACCTATACATATAAGAATCTGGAGGATAACAATATTCAGTAAATGTGCTGCCGGTGTTAGGATGCGAAATAATTGCCCCGCATTTTAGTTCTTTAATCATGAGGCAACACAAACAAGAAACCGCTCCCTCTCTACACCCAACTAAAAACCTCGGGATATCTTATGAATCCGAAGCAAGTTATGTCCTTTACCCGTCCTCCGAAATGGATTTCACCAGTCAGGATCGGAACAAGAAAGCCAAATCGAAAGAAATCCCTGGTTGGACCAATACTCACGAGCAGCTGCCGTTAAGCTAAAGGGTTGAGTCCTAAATCCACTGGAAAGTGGTACATTTCCCGGATCCGTCGGTCCGGTCTCGGAAATCGGGTTCAAGAAAAGGGGAGCGCTGGAGCCGAACCTGGTGGTGGGTATGCCCTTGCAGAGGCGGTCGCCGCAAGATAAGGCGCCCTTGTGGAGCCAGGAGTAGGTGTCGACGGCCACCGTCTGCCCCCTCATCACCTCCACCCCGATGGGCGCCATGATGGACTTCAGCTGCGGCAGCAGCCCCTGGATCCCCATTGCCTCCTGCCCGCCTCTCTCTCCCTCTCTCTCTCTCTCTCTACTTGTAGGTAGGGTTTTGTTGGGAGGGGGGAGAAGGGGAGGGCGGGAAGCGACGGGTTGGAGGGAACGAGCAGCCGAGTAGAAGGTGAATTGGCGGAATCTCTCTTTTGATACCAGAATCATTTGGGGGTCCAATCCAGGATCGATCCAAACCGTTGGTTCTCACATCGAACGGCTGCACAACAGAGTCACCAATCACGCGGTTCCACGTTGCCTCCATGAGAACCGCGTACAGACCGCTTGCGGAGGATAAGGAAAAATTTTAAATAATGTATATTTTTTTCAAAATTATAGCTATGAGTGCATTTTAAAAAAATTATAAAATAGACTCACGACTCTTTTCATATTTAGGATGTGTTTGATCGAGCCTACTGTGAGCTGTAAGATGTGGAAAAATCATTGTGAGCTATAAAAAATCTAAAAAGTTATTTGGTTGGAATAGTTATGGATTTATATTTTGATAGTTTATAATGTTTAGTTACATTATTAATGTGTAATTTTACACGTAAATCATTTTAATCAAGAAATTTTGTAATGTTTATATTAAAATTATATATTTTTAAATTACACTAAAATGATATATCTTACTAAAATTTTACTTTTTAAATTTTTACACGAACCGATATGTTTTAATAGCATGGTAGGTAATATTCGTTTAAAGTTGAATTAAGAAGCTGTGAAATCTAGATTATACCAGCTTTTAAATTTGTACTACTAAAATCTACATATTCTAAAAAAATTTGACTAAAAAAAATTTCAGCTTCCGAGCCAGAAAACTAGTTTTAAAATCTGAACTTATCGATAACCCCTTATCAACTATATCGATAGGAGTCAGAGGCTAAAGTTTCTTACTCGTCGATCAACTAATAGTCAACGAGAAATAAAAATTAAGAGCAACGAACACCATGTAGTTCTGTCAACGAGAGAGTTCATATTTTATATTTTTTTGAAAATGCTCACTATTGTAATTTAAAAATTATATATATTTTTTAAAAAAATTGCGGCCGAGGGCCAGTTGGGCCGGAGCGGAATTCCCACCACCGCGAGGCCTGTTAGTGTTGGGCCGGTGGGCCCCACCAGCAGTACCGCCGCGCGTCGGTGGTCGTCGCCGCTGCCGGAGACGGCACCAACCAAACGCCAGCAAGTACCTGCCGCCGTCGATCGTAATCGCAAATGCCATGCCAGTTCGTGTGAAAGAAGAGGAACCGAGAAAGAGAAAGGAGGCCCTCCGCGTCCGTGGCTCCATGACTCCATGAGCAATGAACTTTCCATATCCATTTTCCTTTGTTCCCCTATCTCAATCTGTATGTACAGTAAGAATACTCATCGGCTCGTGCGATCTGACGCCTGAATAAAGAATGGAATCGCAGTGTCGTGTCATGTCATGCATGTCGATTGGTTAGCCCGTCTGCTATCTACGTGGGAAAGCGCCAAAAACGAGCGCGACGGCGACGGCGACGGCGACCGCGGTGGGTATCATGCCGCTGTGCGACGGTGCGCCCCGCCTCGGTGACCCGTTCACGTCGAACTGCCCCGTGTTCACGAACTGGTTCTTCCCCGACGACGTCGTCACGTTCACCGCCGTCGAACCTAGCGAACGAGAGACGTAAATTTGTCAGCCACCATCACGACGACGTCAGATGAAGAACAAGATGAATCGGTAGACATAGGCCAAGAATGGTCGAAGAGTGAGAGCTGAGTGAGCTTACAGTCGTAGTCTGCCCAGCCCATGCGCATGTTCGCCAAGTCATACACAAATATCTTATCCTTCAAAACGAGATCTGCATCAACGAGGGACCAAACAGTCAGCAAGGAAGCACCAGCCTTGAGAATTGAGATGTTCTGATGCTTGGATCATCAGCAGATGGTTAATTGATTGGGTGGTTATTTATGGAAACTGGCCACTTAATTATTGTTTGCATGCAAATGCAAGATAGTGTTGGGATCAACACACAGGATTAATCTTCCAAGCCTCAACACCCTTGAGAGGACTAAGGACTTGCAGGCTCATGTTTAACATTGATGTTAATCATGTGATCATTGAGAATATTGTCGATCAGTTAATTTTTCTTTCAGACAGCAATGGTGGGATGGTGGTCTACTGGTCTTAGGTCTTAATACTATCCGCGCGCGACTTCGACTTAGGCACGCAATCTTAACTAGCTAAGTCAATCAAGAGCTTAATTCACTAACCTCCCAGTATGGTTATCTCCTGACCTTGGTTCCTTTGCCAGCCAATACACCACAATACATTGTTGTCCTGAAAAGCATGATATGGTATTAAAATGGGCAGGAAAAATTATTTCCAGAAACGGTTAGCCCAATATGCAAATGTTAACAAGGGCAGAAACAAAAAATCTGTGGTCTTACAATAGAAGCCTGCTGCAGAAGATAGTTCTCTGGCTTCACCGTCATCACGACACCGCCCATGAAGTATAATGTCACCATAGGAAACGAGGAATCAACACTGATTAAAAAGAAGAAGAAAAACATCTTTAAGTGATCCCACATACTGAAGAACAATAGGTGCTAATTTCCTTCACATAAACAAGGAGAAAACCTGCTGGAAGTCACAAAGCATTGGTTCCCCTTGCTGACAATAGATTGTACAGATGGAGAGACTGCCGCAGTTATCTGCAAAAACAAACTGTGAGGACTAACATTCACGTAATAAGGTTTACTTTAGTAATGTAGACTTATCACATATTGGTCATTCCAGAACAAAAAAAATGAAGTGTCCTATGAAGCTCACCGCATTGACAAATGGATCATACGCCCCGTCTGCGAGATATGCCAAAGTTGTTCCTGAATCCACAATCGTTCCTTGTGTATTTGATGTTGTAAACAAGGAGGAATCAATTGGCAGCTTTTGACCATTGACAACAATGCTCTCCATATTCAAATTGTAGTGAGGCCTATATTTCATTTTGAAAATAAATCATGAGCAGTAGTTAGTATAAAGAATTTAGGAGGTTGAAAATCAAGTTAGTCATGCAGCAATATCGCTAGCCTCCCACATACAAGGTGAATGCATGTATGATATATGTACACTACTTGATGCTGGGAACTTTTGTACAGACAAATTCAGCAGAATTCTGAAGTTCTACAATAAGTAATTCCAGTAAGAGAAACTCACTGTGATGGGACGAGTGGAGTATAGACTAATCCTGGCTCCACAATTTCACCAAGAACAAGAATGCCACCACCATTATCTGAACCTTTCAGGCAATGAGAGAACACCTTAGGGGATACCCCAAGAGAATTCAGCTGTGAGACAACAGACAACGGATGCTGTCCAAACCCAAAAATCCCATCAACTGCCCTGTCTGTCTTCGTCAAGTCTCCTGACTGTGAATTACTACACCTGTTTCAAAAGAATTAGCACATCCATGAGACAATGAATAAATTATACTGACCATGAGAGGCAAAAGAACTCCAATTTTAGGGTAATGACTATATAAAATGCAAAAAGAACCAACTTCGCACCTATGCAACAAACTGTCAACATGTAAATGGACCACATCACTAGCAAGGTTTCTAATAGTATCCTTAGAAAACCAAAAATTATTTATTGATAGCTGCTTTAAATTATCTAATGGGAAACTTAAAAAGATATTGGGCTTCAAGAAGACTGTACCCAAAAACAATAGAAGCGGAAGAATTGGCGGTCTGCTCATTTCCCATGACAGTGTCAAAATACATTGTGTCGGACACGTAGTACCCTGAGGTGCCACTTCCATCACCATAAGTGAAAGTGTAACCACATGGACTGCTTGATGAGCCTGAGGTCAGGCAGACTGCTTCTCCTGTTTGCAGGGCAGCTGTACACCTATCATCCGAACATGGTATCCTGGATGATGTTGATGAAGTGTCAGGATTGAAGAACTCCAACTGGATCTGATAAAGAAACAAAGCAACAATCCGTCAGAATGAGTTTCTGAACTGATAGGTAATTCAATCTCATGGAACAAAATGCCGCTGTATACATGCCATGAAGAGAAGGATAAGAGAGCAGAGAATGAGATGCCTCACATTGAGCCCACTTGACGTTGGACAACCAGTGCAAGGGCTGCACGCTACCCATAGGATGTCACTGCCGGTGTCGATCTGGACAAAATATTCTTTTGACGGGTTTCCTAATTTCACACGCGTAAAGTAGAGTCTGCAAATTCAAACAATCAAGAATTAGGATAAAGTAGTTGCAAAAAGGCCTTCTGATTTCAAATAGCAAGCCAAGTAGCAGAATGAAAAATGGCATTAATCCTATAATTCTTCTGATTGGTATGCACTAGCTGCAGTTGATAACTCTAAGTATTATCCAAGGATGTGTGTTCATTCAGTCCTTCCACCCCTTTTTGCTATATGCATTGGCAACCATACTTCGCTAATCATGGTATCATCTTACATAGACATGGCATTAATCCATCCTGCCCCTCAGTAGTAGCTAATTAATGTCATTGATTCACAACATTTGCCATCTTTTAACAATCTTTATTTAGGACATGTATACTGTTACATTATATCCATAATCATGCAAAATTGCATCCCTCCCTCGTATTCCCACTGCAGAATAGTATCCAGTATCCACTAGTTGAAGTGATAGATCCAGAAATAAGTTTGAGCCTAAACTTGGGAACAAACTGAAATGTGCATCCTAATTGATTCAAGGATTGATAAAAAGATAAGCATGCTTATATAAGTTAAATAAGACATATCACACAAAATAATAGTAAAGAATTAAACACATTATAGATATGCAATTGTATTATTGTAGACTATGGCACAAAACATCAACTAGAATTCACCATGTTGGGAGGGGTGAAAGCATATGCAAGTATGCAATCCACCGGAATTGCTGAATCATAATTGCTTCTTTTAAGGCTAAGTGGCAATTAAAAAGTTTTGTTTAGCAGTCCATGACACATGGCCTAGTGTTGCTAAGATATCTCTAAATAACCAAGCCTCTGAAGTTACAACTGCTTCTGCACAAAATTGAATTGATGACACAAACGACAGTTAAAATGTAGCTGAGGGGGACAAATCCCAAACCGCAGCTTATGACAAAAAAAAGATATTGTTTTCCTAAGAAGGAATTGTCCTTAAGCAACAGCAACCGAGGAAAATTAAAGAAAGCAGGTGTCGCGGCCAAGGGAAACTGTGACAGGCAACCAGATCCCTGCAAACACAGGATCCAGTACAAGCAAAGCATGAGGCAATAAATGAATTGGTTTCTCTTTGAAAATGGAAAATGGACTCTCTTTTTCCAGCTGAATGCATTTATTTTAATTGGAGAAAGGAAAAAAACATCAGAACCAGGCTATCGGAAGAAGGAGCAATTTTGTATCGACATTGAAAATAGATAAACAACAATTGTCAGAATTGTCGCATTGAGAAAAGGACCAAGACGAATCTAACAATCCAAAAAGAAAACAAGCCGCCGTCATTTAGTTGAACAGTTCAGATAAAAATCGCCAAACCTCGAAACACAACAAGAAGTTGTTTTGCAGAATGCACACAATATCTACCAGCAAAAATCATCGAGTAAGCGTAGGGTTGGACCTTCATCTGAGAAACAGAGAGAACTGAAGCAACCAAGTCCACGAATTACCGCCCACTATCCAAAACGAACTTCCCTTGCCGGTACATGGGATCATCTACCCAGTAGAAGAAACAATCTCAGTTCAACGCCAAGACGATCAAACCCAGAGAAGCCCGGAATCTCCATGCTTGCACCGATCACACACAACCAACCCGACCGAACCGAACCCAACCCAACCCAACCCAACCAGACAAAGTGACAAACAAAGGAAAAAAAAAGCGAGGCAGGTCATCTCAGCTCAGCTCATCTCAGCTCACCCACCCGACCATGTACGGATTGGCGGAGCCCTCCACAGGGAAGTCCACCACGCCGGCGACGGCGGACGACCCTCCGAGAAGCCCCCTCCTTCCGTGCCGCGCCCTGTCCCGCTCCTTCAGGTGCTCCACGGGCACCCCCTTCGGCGGCAGCGCGCGCTCCAGCCTCAGCGCCGCCGGAGCCGCCGCCGCGTCCGCCGCCCCGCCGAGCGCCGCTGCCAGCGCCAGCACGGCGGCGGCCACGGACACGGCCACCTTCACCGCCACTTCCGCCGTCCGTGGCCTCATCCTCTCCACGACTCCGTCTCCCCCCCGACGCGGCGAGGGGAGGCGAGGCGAGGCGAAGGGAGTTGTTTGGCGGCTGCGACGTGTGCGCGTAGCAGTTGGGCCTGTTTTGCTCTCAGGCACTCGAAACAGCCACGATTTTCCCGCAGCACGATATATACCCCCCTCCTTCTGGACCTAGTTGTAAATCGCAAAAACTTGAGGGGTAAAAGCGAGATGCGGGGAAAGGATGACGTGTGGACTCGAAACATTTCTTCTCCTTTTCTCGTCCCCCTCTTCTTCGTCTTCCTCCCTTTCTTTCCTACTCCTTTCTTTCACCGATGTGATGGGTTTGGTTTAGCTTCGATTTGTTTTTTAGAATCTCGTCAGGTTGAATTTCGCACGAGTTTCAGAAGAAAAATCATTTACTGGATGCTCGTGCTCCGCCTAGTTAAAATTAATATTCTATTGCATATTTGTTTTTATAGTTTTAGGTGTGTTTGGTGTTGTTTTTGAAATTTAAAACTGAATCAAACGAGTTTACTAAAAATGCTTCTGCGATGAAAAAATAGTTTTTTTTTCTAATACAAATTTGAAAGCAGTTTGGACCCTGCTTTTTTGCTTCTGCTTTTCTGATTTTCTAATTTTTAGTATAAATTAAATAACATGAATTCAAGGTGTCTTGATTGATCTAATATTATTATGGTTTGTATTGCATTGCACAATTTCATGAGATAATATGTGGTTGTCGGTTACTTTATAAGATGCACTATACACTTTTTATTTATCTAATATATTTTCCAATTATTTAGTTGCATCAATGTTGAATGTTTACTATTTATATATATGTATAAAATATTATAATAATTAAAATTATGTAATTTATAAAAAAATAGTTAGTTCACAACAGTTTTTTCACAACGGCTTCAACTAAATGATTTTTAGTTTTTTTACAGTAGACAGCTCACAGTAGTTTTTTTACAACAGACAAATCATAACATCTTTTTCGCAGCTCACAGCATCAGAACCAAAAACAACATAAGTAGCAGCCAAATCTGCCATGCCTCCGAACAATATCTAGAATATGTAGCAGGATAACTTGGTCGAAGTTTGGCAAGTTTCAACGGTGATCTAGAAAGAAAATTACGAAACCAGCAGTTGATGAGCAAAGCCAAAACCGCAAAACTCTATCTTCTGCAAACTGAGAAACCTGAGGTCTATACTAAGGAATCTGCTGTGGTAGGTCTCTTAACGGTTGAGGAAGGGGTTTGTACTGTGGAGCAAATTCAAATGGAACTTGCTCATTTTTTTGAGAAGGACTGGATATGGAAAATCAAACAGATTGATCAAGACAAGTTCCTGGTGGAGTTTCCTTCCAAAGAAGTTAGAAGGGGGTTAACAAGATTGGACTCAGTTTGTTTTCAGAAATTTAAGATAAAAGCTAAGGTGGAAGAAACTGAAAGAGTGCTTGAAGCATCTGGGGTTCTGAGTCAAGTTTGGGTGAAAGTGTTTGGCATTCCTCAAGTGGCCAGAACAGTTGGGGATCTAAGCAGGCTTGCTGTCTTAGCAGGAAAACCGATGGAGATTGATGTTCATAGCCTCAACCAATCTGGACCTGTGAGACTTAGGGTTGCTTGTAAGGACCCATCAAAAATTGGTGGTACAACAGAGGTCTATATTAATCATGTCGGCTATAACATTACTTGGGTGCCTGAAATGGACTCTGTGATTGTTTTCCCCTATAAGCCAGATGGTAGTAATATTCACGTAAAAGACAATACTCCTGCTGGAACAGAGAGATTGGGTGATGACAATGGAGGGGACCTTCACAAACTAGGTTCTGAGGAATCTGACCAGGGGGGACATGATGCTGATAAAAATTCAGAGACTAAGCAGTATAAACAGGTGGGTGGTACCGAAGAACATTTCTCTCAACTGGACCGGAATGACAAAGTGGATATCCCTGGATTTATAGAAGATTTGTCTGAGGATGAAGCAGAGGAGCAGAAGGAAGATGGGGGTGTGCCCGTGGGGCCTGTGGTCAATAAACATGCAAAAAAAGGGAAATTCTCTGCAGTTAACAGTGAGACGGAGGGGGTTGAAAGGAATATGGACACAGCAAAGTTCAGTGGTTGTCAATTACAGGAGCACCTGGGGGGTGCTGCACAAGGGCCTCACATCGAGGAAGTGGGCATGATGAGTGAAGGCATAGACGAGATGGAGAAAGGGGTATACAAGAGAAGGACCAAACACAAAAAAATTCCTCCAGTGGCGCAAAGATTCAGTGCGAGAATCAAGAGGGATGGCATTCCGATTCAACTCAAAGCACAACAGAGGGCTGGTCAGCTTAATGATGTTTCAGGTATTTCTAGATTCACATCCTTTCATACGACTGAAACTAAACTTCTTGCCAAAATTGCACATGATTCTGGGGTTTGCTTAGGAAAAACTGAAGATGAGGTAGTTAGAAACATAGATTTATTAAAAGCAAAAGAGTTAGCTCAAGCTTTGCTTTGTGAGGCAAAACAAAAAGCCTCTTCTACTCTGGAGTGCAAAGAGGGAGACGTTGACAATGTTGGCTCATCCAACATGTTGGGGGGGATTGAGGAAGAAGGAGATTCTATTGAGGACCTAACTAACACTTGTGATTGAATGAAACTCATTTTCTGGAATGTTAGAGGTTTAGGAGGGGGGGGCAAGAAAAGAGTTGTGGCTGAAACCATTAATGATAACTTATGTGATTTCATCTGTATTCAAGAAACTATGAAGGAAAGCTTTAAACAGAAGGATCTAGATTTTCTTTGTGGGCAAAGGGACTTTTGGTGGCTGACTAAGCCATCCAATGGTCGTTTTGGGGGGCTGCTTTTAGGGGTTAATTTGGACAGAGCAAGTATCTTAGATGTTGATCAGGGGGAGTTTTTTCTCAGTGTGACCTTGAACATGAAAGACACTAATAAGAAGTGGGATCTTGTGAATGTGTATGGGCCTGCACATGAGGCAGGTAGGGGGGGCTTTTTGCAAGAGTTGTCTCAGAAGATGGCCAGAACACAGATTCCTATCCTTTTGGGGGGTGATTTCAATATTATCAGAAAACCGGAGGAAAAATCTAGGGGGGTTCCTAATACTAGATGGATGAGATCTTTCAATGATTTCATTGAGGGGGCCGAATTGAGGGAGCTGGATAAGATCGGGGGGAAATTTACCTGGACAAATAAAAACAATCCACCAACAAGGGAGGTCCTTGATAGGGTGTTGATTTCTGATGACTGGGAAACGATGTTCCCGATGGCTTTATTGTATAATTTACCTCGGATTGGATCGGATCACAGTCCTTTATTGGTGGACCTAGATAGGAAAAACAAAAAAATTAAAGGGGGATTTAAATTTGAAAATATGTGGCTTCAGCAGGATGGTTTCCAAGCTTGGTTGGAGGGTTCGTGGCCGAATCGGTGCAAATCTAACATTATGGACCACTGGCATTTTGTTAGCCAGAGCCTTCGGAGGAAAATGAAAGGCTGGGGGGCTAATTCTATTAGTCGCATGAAAAAAGACAAATCAGCCTTGCAAAAAGAGCTCAGAGATTTGGAGGAAAAAGACAGGAATGGTAACTTGACGGTTGGTGATTGGGATGGGTACTATAACAGTGAGCGGACACTAATGGACATCTATCAACAAGAAGCGACATACTGGCAAAATAGAAGTGGACAACAATGGTTGCTTCAAGGTGATTGTAATACTGGTTTTTTCCATAAGGTCGCTAATGGAAGAAAAAGGAGATCACTTATTCTGACACTTGAAGAGGATGGGAGGACCATTACTGATGAGGGGGAACTGAAACGCCATATATATTCCTACTATAAAAACCTGTTTGGGTCTGAACAAAGTCCTACTATTCATCTTAATGATCAGATGTGGGGGGAGAGAAGGAGATTGACTAGAGAAGAGAGTGAGCTCATGATTGCTCCGTTCACCATGGAGGAGTTGGATAGGGCGATTAAATCTATGAAAACTAACACTGCTCCAGGACCGGATGGTCTATCGGTTAACTTTTATAAAGCTTTTTGGCCTCGTTTGCGGGAGATTTTCAAGGAAATGCTAGACAATCTGTTAGATGGGGATTTGAATCTTGCCAGAATAAACTACGGGGTGATAGTTTTGCTTCCTAAAATCAAAGAAGCAAATAATATTAGGCAATTCCGACCGATCTGTTTACTCAACGTGTGTTATAAAATAATTACCAAAGTTTTAACTTTCAGACTAACCAGAGTTGCCCCAAACATCATTGATGATAGACAATCTGCTTTCATTCCTGGTAGAAACATTCTCGAGGGGGTTGTTACTATACATGAGATTATCCATGAAATTAAAGTCAAAAATCAAAAAGGGGTGATTCTGAAACTTGATTTTGAGAAGGCTTATGATAAAGTTCAGTGGGGCTGTTTGATGGAAGTTTTTCATAGGAAGGGTTTTGATATAAAGTGGATCAAGTGGATGGAAAAGGTTATCAGTGGGGGAAGAGTAGCAATAAACATAAATGGTGAGGTGGGGGGTACTTTAGAACTTATAAAGGGGTCAGACAAGGGGACCCTCTGTCACCTATTCTTTTTAACCTAGTGGGGGATGTGCTTTCGGAAATGCTAGTTAAAGCCAGCGAATGTGGCCATTTGAAGGGGGTCGTTCCTCATCTAATAGAAGGGGGGATAACGCACTTACAATATGCGGACGATACAATCCTGATGATGGATATGAGTGAACAGAACTTTGTGACCATGAAATTTCTCCTATATTGTTATGAAAACATGTCGGGCATGAAGGTGAATTACCAGAAAAGTGAGGTTTTTGGGGTTGGTATCACAGATCAAGAGTTAGATAGGGTAGCGGATATATTTAACTGCAACAAGGGGGAATGGCCGATGAAGTACCTAGGTCTGCCGATCAATAAATCGAAACCGAACAAAAGAGATTTTGCGGGGATTATATCTAAGATGGAGAAAAAGTTGTCTGCCTGGAAGACCAGCCAGCTCTCTTATGGGGGGAGAATGATTATGGTGAATGCCTGCCTGAGTAGTATTCCAATGTACACAATGGGTATTTTTCTTCTACCTGAGTATATGTATAAGAGGATGGATTCGGTTCGATCGCATTTCTTCTGGGAAGGACTA
Organism: Zizania palustris; assembly: GCA_019279435.1. Lineage (NCBI taxonomy): Eukaryota > Viridiplantae > Streptophyta > Magnoliopsida > Poales > Poaceae > Zizania > Zizania palustris. Next base: position 88,993,679 of record JAAALK010000288.1, read on the forward strand.
GAAAATAAAAAAAGATATCATATGATGTCGTGGCAAGCTCTGTGTGCTCCAAAAAACATGGGGGGTTTAGGTTTTATAGATGTTAGGCGTATGAACCAAGCCATGCTGTGTAAATGGATATACAATCTGGGAGATGGCCATGGTGGGTGTTGCTATGAGATGCTTCGGAAGAAGTATAATTTAAGTAGAGGGGTCTTTCAAGCGGATTTTAGTAAGGGCTCGTATTTCTGGAAGAGCTTAGGCAGGTGTGTGAAATGGGTTCGTCTGGGGAGTGGCTTCAAGGTGGGGGATGGCCAGAAGGTGTCTTTCTGGCATGATGTTTGGAATGGAGAGGTTCCTTTTAAAGTAAGGTTTCATAAATTTTTTGAAGTCTGCAGCGATGAAAACCTCACAGTGGCGGAGGCGAGCTTAGCTTTCCTAAGGAATACGCTGCTCAGACGGTGTCTGCGAGAGGGAGATATGGACGATTGGGGGGAGTTGGCCTCTATCACTAAAGAATGTAGAGAGAGAAGGGGGGAGGACAAACTAATTTGGTTGCTAGATAACAAAGGTTTTACTGCTAATTCGGTGTATAGATTCATTGTTAACAGGGGAGTGATCGATGCGAACAGTATGAGAATCTGGAAATGCGGGGTTCCTCTCAAGGTAAAAATCTTTACATGGTTGGTGTTGAAAAAGAGGATCCAAGTGGGGGAGCAATTGGGTAAAATGAACTGGAAAGGGGATCCACATTGCAAACTTTGTGGGCAGCTTGAATCGGTTGATCATCTGATCTTTGATTGTGGTTTGTCCCGGATGCTTTGGTTGTTTACCACAGAAACATTGGATCTGAGACTCACAGACTTTAGTGTAAGCGGTTTTTTGGATATGTTGGATAATATTAGGGGGACGGCGAAAAAATTGATAACATTACAGATCCTGGGGGCTGTTTCTTGGACTGTGTGGCTTATTCGAAATGAGTTTATATTCCAAAACAAAATTTGTTCTAACGTTTTTCAGGTGTTACATAAACTAATGACATTTCTCACTCAGTGGATTCAACTGGTGGCAGTTCGTATAAGGGAGGAGTCGGCGCGGTGCTTGGGCTTGCTCCGTGCAAGACTGCATCAACTTATCCGCCTGGAGAGTCCGGCAAATTCAAGCGCGAATTCCTGAATGTGTCGCATGGTTTGAGCAAGAAGAGGGTGGTGAGCCGGAACAAGATCTGATTCACCTCAAATGTTGGTTTTAGATCTCGCTTTGTCTTGTATTTTGCTTTGTTCTGGATGGTTTTCTGTGTGTCCTAGTGAGGTTTTGTTGGGTTATTTTGGCCAAACTGGGCAGTGCTTGTGGTTGTAACCTGTTGAGTGCCCTTGTCATCTCTGAACTTGATGTTGAGCTGGTAACCCCAGCCAAACTTGGTTACGTTTCTGCTTTCCAATAAAGCAGGGTGCTCCTTTAGGGGAGTTGCCTTTTATCAAAAAAAAGAAACCAGCAGTTGATATCGACAATATTTACGTTCGATTTTGACGGTAGTAACTTGTTCTACGGGCAATCGCGGAATTCAGAAACAGGAGAGCACTGACCATGCATGCTGTGAACTCTGAACGGCGCGTAATCCACCCAACGATTGGAGCAAAGTTCGATCCTTTTTCATGGCTAGATTCTTGGTGCATTCGCATCCCATCTGCATCTGCATCTGCACTTTGATCGAACCTGCCGCTGCTAGTCTACCCAACTGATGAATCGATTTGATTTGACCAATCACGTCTGTTTCTAGACCGTTTGACGAGACACAGCCCGAAAACAATTCCGAATCATTCTCCGTGTTCTCGTCAGCCGCCACAAGAACGATGAAACGTTTTAAATATGTGCAGATGGATATTGGTCATTGGGAAAATACGTGGATTTAATGTCGGTAGATCTATTATTATGACAAAAAAACACTGCTTTTATTGTTTTTTATAATTGTGTGATTAGAAAAGGTATCCCAAACACCAATATATTAGGGTGTGTTTGGTTCGCTAGATATCCCTGCATGAGATAAGGTCATCACATTAAGTTATTTAGTTGGGGGGCGAAAGTGGATGAGATGGTCACCGAGAAGAATATTCCTTTAAGATGCTGGATGGAGAGATTCATGAATTTTTTCTGGATGAGCTCATTCAATATTGGACGAGATGATATGTCAGCTCCTGATTGGTTATTACACATTTAATTTTTCGTTTATAAAAATTCAAATGATTTTTGTTCCCAAATTATTTATCTAATTTATGATCTAATTACATCATTGTATTGATTATAATTTAATTTATAAAATAAGATCTCATATGATTATATTTTTGTTAAAAATATATTTGACAAGTGAGTCCCGCTAAATTTAAGCTTGTCTTATCCAAGATATACATCTAACCAAACAAAAAAATGTCTCATTACATCAATCCAACCAAACACCTCAAATGTATTATCTTATCCATCTTCGTTCTCAAACCAAACGGATCCTTAGAGACTATGCAGATGTTCAAAATGCGATCTACTTCAATCGTTCCGTGATATTTAACATTAAATTCGTTGTACTATAAATATCAAATCCGAATTGTAATTACAATATTATCGAACGAGGAGGTGTTGAGTAATGGGTTAGGAGAAAATTTGCATGAATGATCAGATCAGGAAGAAACCCTGGTGCCAGAACAATGACTTGGGCATCTTTTCTTCTTGGTTGATGGGGCAGGTAGAAATCTTCATCCAGTTAGGTGGCATGCCTTTGCTGGGAAGCTGCCACCCTTTCATTGATCAAGTGGGTTGGACTGAATAAAATGGGAGATAGCTTTCCAATCTCCATGCATTGATGCAATGCAAATTGGTGCTTTCAAGTGTGTGTGTCAGTGTCATCCTTGATACTGCCACACGATTCTTATGATCTTACCCCCCAAAATATTTCCTGCACCAAATGTGTGGCTCCCTTAAGAGCATCTTCGAGAGTAATTCTAAATTTTGATTCTCTATATAGTCTTTTTTTGGGATTATTTTTGAGATGAAAATTATTTTAAATATGTTTATCTCTAACAAAATTCTAAATTTGAGTCCATGTTTATGTTCTATAAAAATAGGGAGCGGAAGGATTGATTTCAAGGATCTTTATTTTTGGGCTATTTAAAGTACCTATCGTAGCTGATTTTTTAATCGTAATCCTAAAAATTAGGGAAACGAGCTTTTCTTCGGAGATGCTCTTAGATTTGATATGGATAGGTAGAATTATATTTCATTTGAGATAGAGTGCAGATTTCAAGATATTGCGAATTAATAAGTATCATTCATTTTTACCATTTGAATAGTAACGATTAATAGAAGTCAGTGTCTTACCTCCTAAAACGTATCTAACGATAAAAGATGTTTCAGATGGAATTAATTAAGTGACTCAATATTGGCTCAGGTACATAGACTTGGCATCTGGTTTGGTCACTGATTTCTCCATGATGACATGCTCACATACATTGCATTTGGTTGAGTTGTACAGAAAGCAGCAGAATAGTCTTCTATACTTGAACAATTCAGCAGGGATTTTCTTGGGAACAGAAGAGCACAGTGCAACCAAAAACCAAAATGCTTTGCTAGAGAGGCGTGCTCGCTGTCTGTCTGTCACAGGACGCATGCATGGGACTGACTACCAAAACCAAACAGACAACCGCGGAATCAACCGTCCAAAAAAAACATAAAATTTCTCTCGTGAAGAAGAGATGCCAAACGGCTCCCCCAAACCTCCCCGTTTCTTGCGTCCCGTGCCTTTCTAACCGGAGCAAAGAACCACCCGCAGGCGACGAGATTGCTCACAGCGACACCCCAAGCAACCACCAGCATTCAGCAGCAGCAGCAGCAGCAGCACACGGCACCCGCCTACGCATCGCGTGTTGCCTTGCGTCGCCGGCTCGCCGGCGCAATGCTCTCCTGCATTGCCATGCGCCAATGTCCCAGGAAAAAAAACGACCGCTTGTCATTTTCGAGATGATGTTACTTTTGTCAGTGATACCGCTGGTCTATAACAGGTGAAATCTTCACCAAAGAATCAACAATGCCATTACTGACTTAGTTACTGTGCGGTGTACTGTTGACATTGCGTCGTCTATACCAAGTGGTCTTGGGTTTTTGACGCATTCAGATTTCCGATCGATACCGTGTTTGAACGAGCTAGATCTAGCGACTGCGAGTTGAGTGGTTTAACCAACAGGGATTCTCCCGTGCTGCTTACTGTACTTACTAGGTCCGTCTTCTTGCGAGGAACCAAGCTGGTAACGCTGGCTGAACCGAACCTTAGCCGGTCAACCCGACACTAGGAATGGAAAGCGTTGTTTGCTAGAAGCTAGCTGTTGATCTCTAGTCAAATAATTGAAAGGGCTATGCCCACCAACGTTGCTTGTTGAACTTTGTTTTCTCAAAGAAAGTGCCTATACTTGTTTAATGATGTTCTCCAATAATAGTTTTTATATAAACATACGAGGGGAGGGGTCGTATTGTTTATAAGGAGAGACCGTTTTATTCTTTTCTACTCTTTTCTAGATATAGTCGTTTTAAAATTTAGAATCTGTTTGGGAGGTACAAGGGCTAAAGTTTAGATCATAAAATAGAGAACCAAATTTTAGTCTTTTGCTGTTTGGATACATGGGATAATTTTAGCAATGATTGTATAAAGACTCATTTATCCATCTTTTTACATTTCTCTTCTTTTAGCATCTACATGTTTCAGAGCAAATATGACAATTAATGCAAGAGAAACACTTTTAGCACTATTTAGCCTCTTTTAGCATGTTTTGGAGGTGCTAAATAAAAAAAGAGGGCTAAAATTTAGCACATAGGTTTTAGCTCACTTGTTTGGCTCCCCAAGAACTAAAATATGGGCTAAACTTTAGCTCCCTCTTCCAAACAGACCCTTAATGCTTTAGGATCTACTTGGGAGGAGTGGGCTAAACTTTAGTCCAAGGGCTAAAGTTTAGAACCTAAAATAGAGAACTAATTTTTAGTTTTTTTTGTTGTTTGTATACATGAGCTAAACTTTAGCAATAAGTGTACAAAAGACTCATTTGCCCTTTCTTTCACATTTCTCTTCTTTTAGCATCCACATATTTGAGGACAAAGATAACAATTAATTCAGGAGGACCACTTTTAGCACCATTTAGCTCTTTTTAACATTCCTTGGAGGAGCTAAAGAAAAGAAGAGAACTAAAGTTTAGCACCCAAGTTTTAGCTCACCTGTTGTTTGGCTCCTCAAAGGCTAAAATGGGAGATACACTTTAGCCCCCTCTTCCAGACATGTTCTTAGTCTTGTTCTTTCCTTATCAAATAAATGGTACTTATTTCATAAATGATACATACCTTACAAATAAAACCACACAATCCTATTATAATATTATTCTCGTCTGAACATACTCAATGCTATTAGTAAAATTCTCGTCTTAAGAAGGAAAAACACACACAAATTTTTTTTTGATAGGACACTAACCTCAAGCTAAACGATTAGCTTTGCCCTTAAGCAACCTGAGGGGGGACACTGGTTTGGAAAAGGAAAGATCCCAGCAAGGGAGAAAACAAAACCTGGCCAGAGATGGAGATGGAGACCTATCACTACCGCCTTTTAACACAAACGAGAGCCTGAGCCCCATCAAAGCATCTGCGACCAATCACCCAGCAAAACTACAAGAGATGTCTCACATCACATCGGATCCCTACGGGACGAGCTTTCCCTTCTGAAAATTACTGATATGTATTCCCTTCGTCTACCTAAAATATGTGTATAAATTAAAGGTGTGAAATCATCATTTTCATCGTTGGTTTGATCGGTACAAAAACATAAATATATTACTTTATTTTAAGCTTATGATTGCTTTGTTTTCGTGTAAAAAATGATTTGTTTATAAAACAGTCATGCATCTATTGATAAGTTAACGGAGTAATGTATAAAGTCAAGTTAAATTCTATTTTTAATTAGGTATAGATTAAAATTAGATGAAGGGAGTATCTAAAGGGTAAGAAGTTGAATTTTTATATTCCGGTTTATTTATAAATTCAAGAAGTTTTTTTAAAAAAAACAGAGTAAATTAAGCTTCTTTAGAAACAACACTAGAGAGAGGTAGAATGACAGCTAGTATGGTAGCATTACTTTGGTACGGGAATCTGCAAAGATGATGTGTTACGAACTCGGGAGACCGGCGAAGATCAGCACGTGTCCAATGCTGGATCTCGTGTACTGCTAGAAGAAGACCGATGTAGATATGTGTCTTGTACTACTCTCTCTTTCTCATTATCTTCATCATCTAAATGTTTTTCAAATTTTTCACAATCTACATCATCTAATAGTTGAGTCATTAAAGCAGCACATCATATTATGTGTGAATTGATTTAGAGTCCACATGCATGGCTTTGACTTCTGTTTTTGTTTCTTATTTTACTAGTATTCCACATTATCACATGCACATGTAGGTTAAGAGTGCGAAAAAACAAAGCAACAAACACATCATACGAAAAGAATTTAAGCTTCATATCTCTCGCCTTGGTCATCGTGTCAAGTTGTTAAATGATGGAGATAATGGGAAGGAGAGAGTATTTATTTATACACCAAAAAGGGGAGGAATACGGATGCGTATCTTGTGCACTAAAGTGAGCCATGTTTGAAATTATTTACCCGTTCCAAGGTAGTTTGAGACCTATTTGGTAGAGCTCTAGATCCTATCTACACTGAAGTTAGAGTACAATATTTGAAGCTGATTAGATCTTGTTTCATCACTTTAGTTCATTTTTCTGGAGCGCTTTCAACAGAATCCACTACTCAGAAAAAATATTTGTCTTGGAGCTAGAGCTCTGTCAAATGCATCCTAACTTTCGCATTGCATTTTCTATACACTTGTCGTTAGAACATGCTGTAAATTTGATAAGAGAAATATTCTCAAAACAAGTGTAAATTTGAATCAGGTTGGTTAGAATGTGAACGTAGTACTTGTACTTATTTTGAGATAATTATGGATTCTACAAATATACTTATCGGTTCCTAGACTTCCTCCGTCTCATCGTATTAAACTATAGCCGCTAGCCACACTCATCTCATATTAGCTACCTTCTCATATCAACAAACTACAATCATTTCCTTGTTTTTAATTTGACATATTTTTTAATTCTCATGTAAAGCTCAAACCACTTTTAATTCTCACTACTACTTCACTAGCAGAATAGCAGCTATCTCCAATGCATTGTGCACTCGACTTGCGCCCCTTCCACCATCTTGTGGTTCTTGGAATAAAAGAAAAGAGCTCATTGGTGGCCTCCCCTTTTGGCCTTTTGGTGGACAGCAACCAGCCGCACTCACCACCACACCACCTCGGCAACCATCCGCCTCACCGAAATAATAGTATTAAAGGTTTGGATCTAAGAGGCTAAAACAAATTGGCTAAAAATCTAAACACTGAGAGTTAAAAGAGATTAGAAATTTTTAGTCCCATTAGCCCCTAAGGAGGAGCTAAGAGGAGCTAAAATGTTAATTTTTCCATCTCTACTCTCGTCATGCATGCATACATGAAAAACAAGAAACAATAAATATGAGACATTTAAGTCATTCTGCAAGACAATAAAGTATTTAGTCACTGCATCCAAATAGGGGTTGACTAAAATTTAGTCACTAATTAGTCACTTTGAATTATCTCCTTTGGATCCAGACAAGCCCTAAAATGAATGAACTAAGAAAGTCTCGTATCATATTCTCAACACTTGTCTTTCAAATAAAACTGGACTAATCAGTTTTTTTGTTTGGTTTCAGATACACGTGGATTCAAATGTGAATCTGATTTAAAATCTATGAATTTTACGGATACGTGGTGATCCGCGGGCGGCCGATGTGTGGATCTGTCAATTGGTAGTGAGGGCACGGCGTACGTCTGCAAAGGTCAAACCTGCCCGCGCCAGCAGAAACGGCAGAGTCATGGTACACCACGCAACAACCAAGAAAAATAATAATCGATGGATGGATGGATGGATGGATGGGATGGGTTGGGTTGGGTTGAGCTCGTTCATGTCTAGAGGAATTTGGCTGACTAGGCTATTCGCAGCCAACGGTGCGGTTAGCTGTTCGGATTCCAACGAGGTTTGCTCAACGGAGCTTAATTGGCCGTAGTAATCTCGCCGGGACAACGATGGATATGGCATCCGTCGATCCATTCGTCCGATCGGCAAATCGAACGTGCGTGTCAAACGGTTGGGGCTAGTGGTTGGCGGTTCGCAATCAGTCTATTATGCATATCGCTGTGCACCGTGGTGGATTGCCGCACGCACCACGGAAAAGGGCACACCCTTTCCGACCCAAAACCTCGCAGTCGTTGACAACGGCCCATCGGGCACTGGTTGGTAACATCTCGCCCCCCTAAAAAAAAGCAACATCTCATCCACCGGCTCAACGCTGTGATGCCGAGCACACAAAATGTCGAAAAAACAGTAAACACAGAGGCAGTAACTGTGTACCAGCTAGCAAAAGGACACGAGCCAAGTTAACACCAAATCTCATAAGAAAAAAATATCATAAGAACTTTAAATGTATTCCGATGAAAATAGTATCAAGATAGATGATCTTATAAGAAATTCTGTTGTCACATTCCTTGACACATGCTTTTAATAAAAAACCCCGATTAGTAACATTCTAGAAAGTTATCACATCCTGGGTTGGAGGTTCCAATTTACACAGTTAAAAAATCTAATTTTGGTTAGGTACTCTCCACTCCATTTAGATAAAAATTAAAGATTTGCCCTCCTAAATCCACTATCTAATCTCGCGATATAAAATGGAACGCCAAATGTCAGTGGTTTGAAGAGGACGAGGAAGATACATGCTTTATTGCTATTCTCAGTGTACACGTGTGATTTTTTTTACCCTCAAGCTTAGAAAACCACAACCGCTGCAGTTTGAGCACTGTTCGAATCTAAACAACCTTTCTCCAAACCGCCCGGCCAAAAAAGAAGGGAAAGAAAGAAATAAAGAATGGACTCGAAAACTCATTTGCACGGACGCATGTGGTAAGTTCTTCTCGCTTCTATATACCCTGTAAAATAAAATTGCACGCAGGAATCACACCAAAGCAGCACCTGACCTCCAACTATCGCTGCACCTTTCATCTCTGCAGAGTACACAAGAGCAGGCAGATATTTGCGAGCCACCAGTAGATAGAGCTTCTCCTTTGCAGACCGTTCAAAGATGTGAAGGGCATTGTAGCATTGTAGGTTGCGACGAGTTACGCAGACCCAGCTGTGGTATGTGGCATCATTCTGTAAGCAACAGAAATCCATTGGCATAGCAGATCGTGTTGTCCATTTGACAGTTTGGACATTCGCTCATGTCAACTTGCATTTAACAGATAGGATGTACAGGGCGAAGATCAAGGATCACAGCACAGGGGTTATGAATCATATCGGACCCCGGATGTAAAAGATGAGAAGAACCCAGCTGCTGGTCCAGGAAGGATGTCACTGAGTTTACCGACCTGGCCATCAGAGAGCATGGACCCCCATCTTGATGTGTTCTCCCCAAATTTGCTCCCAACCTGATAAATGGCATATCATGGAGATGTTTAGCTGAGCATTGTTATAAAGTTAAGAAAAAAACAAACCAGAAAGCTCCATGTCAATTAATTCCATTAGATGTTGACAACATAACACCTTAAATAAATTGAGTATGTTTTCAGTTCAACCTGCTCAAGGAGGAGCTAACGAAAATCAAACCTCTAGATAAGGTTTCTGGTTGACTTCAAACAAATGTTATGCACTAGTGATAAATGAAACTGACAAGGATCAGCATCCGGTTTATATAATTATTTTCCTGTGATAATCTGAAGTGACGTTTGAGTACTTCATACTATGCTTATGCCAAAAAGGCATAAGAGGGAGAATACAATTAATATTTAGGGTCCACATTTAGAAATGTACTCACTACTCAGGACACATTATCAGTATTGACTTGTGACAATCCAACTTCCAAATGCAAGGCATAAAATATAAACATTAGGTAGTTTACTCACCTGGGTAACAAATGACTTGAGCAATGGAGCAGCACCTCCAAGGTTAACATTATCATCAAATTCTGGTGCAGTAGATCTATCTCCATTTGAATATGATTTCCAAGGGCTTCTAGATGTGGAATCATCGGATGGTGACTGTAATGATGATTTGTGCGTTCTTGATGATAGAGCTGGGGCACTGCATGTGAAAAAGAACAGAGGGCATATTAGAAAATACAAACTAGTGCACTTTTTCATCAGGACGACCCAACCTCCTTACAAAGGTTTCTTAAAAAACGACTCGTGTGAAGCTCAAAAAACAATGGCCAACACACATGAATGCACCATGCATGTTCAATGTACCATCACATCAAGTACTTTAAGCATGACCTTAAACACCGTAAATACCTAAAATTAACGACCTTAACAGATCACCATCAAATGCCAATAATCAGTTTGCAAACAGATTTTTTTACCTGATTGGTAGATACTTGAATCTTGGGACCTGGGAGCATCTCATAATGTTTGAATCTGTGTTTGATTTTGTTGGTAGCTTTTGCACAGTTCCAGTATACATGTGATTCAGTTGAACTAAGAAGCCAAAAAGAACAATGTAGCGCTTGTAAGATTGCTTCTCATTCTCCCACAAATAAGGTTCATACCTGTTTCAAGACAGGCATATGCTTCATCATGGACAAATACTGGGTAGTGGTTTTCATTATTCAGTCCATTAATCATGCATTTAAGATGTATTAACTAATAAGTAATGTGTTTATAGTAACAAAGTGAAATGGAGGACAGTGCTTACGTAGCCCAGTCTATCGGATCCAATCTCTGCGAAAACTTATTGATCAGCTTGTTTATAGGCTCTATGGTAGCTGAATCTGCCTGCAATTGTGATTGTTTTCTCCTGAAGGAAGTTCTAGCTAAGGTGTCTGGCAAAGAATCCTGTTTTCTCTGTGTTTCAGTAGTTTTGGTGGAAGAACTTTTGCCTCCTGATAGGACATCACCAATGAAACGCAGATCGAGCAGTACTTGCAGAACCCCCTTTTCTGAAACCAGTGAACTACCAGACTCGGTTGATGCCAAAAAGGTTTCATAGATACCAATAACCTATACAAATTTAAGTAGATGTTATGTCCAGTGATTATAATGGCTTTAAAATCATGTACTGAAGTCTTCATTCCCAAATCCCAATCATCATCAATACAGGTAGAGAGGAAACAGGTAATTGTTAATAAAACAGTATATATAGCAACTAGTTCACTTTGAGTTCTCATAATTGAAATATTGATGTCAGTAAATGAGGCATCCAAGCTAGAGATTATAGTGCCCAACTTAATTAAGTCTTGAATACAGAAAAAAACAACTAAAGCTGGAAACCTTGATTAACTTGCAGTGATTTTACAGTTAGGACCTACTGTAGCCATAGTGAATTGTAGATTACTCATTAGACTTTGCCAACAGCAACTATTGGACATAACATAAATAAATGTTTACTTCTTAAAATCTATCGTTGATTATCATTACGATATGGAAATGTTTATATGAATCTTACATGTGTCTAAGGCATACCATGATTGTTTTCCAGGTTAAAAACACAAGAATAATGTCAATTATAAGCTATTTGTGTTTTATGCAGAAGCAGGATACAACATTCTTCATTTTTTCACTATAAGTTTCAGGTCAATGTTTTAGTACTATAAGATGCATCACAATTGGTTGTCATGAATTCATGATCGCCTCAGAAAAAATAGATGCCATGATAGAACATACCTTCTGTAACAACTCCCATGCAAAGTTTTGCAATATAGATTTGTCCAGGATGTGGCCTCCGATTTTATGAATCTCCAAACATGCTTGATAAAGACAGGATATAATGTACAGTGAAGGCATTGATGGCAGTGCTATTTGCATCTCCAAGGGTCCCTCAGTGGATTCCTCTTGTTTGATGACTGTGACTTCCCATCCCTGACAAGGCACATATATCATATTAAGAAAAGCAACCAGCATTTCAAATCTAGGGCAATTGGCATAACATGTTTATTTCAACTATAATTTTGACATTAAAATGGCATCATAGGACAAGTCAATGTTGAATCCGACAATCAGAATTAATCTTTGAATACAGACAAGAATCCAAGTACAAAAACTAGAGTTAAGAATATTTGTGTTAGCTGCTCATTCATCTCTAGAAAAGGTGAACCAGTAGGTATTGCTCTATCCAACATTCTATGACATATTACTTCAAAATTGGTGTTCCCTCAACAAGCAAAACCAAACTCCTTATAGGACACTTTTTTGTTCAATAAGTTGTTTATAAATCATAAGGGCACTAAATCAAAGAGAAATGCCTTATAGCTGCCCAGTCATGTCCAACATGATCCATGTTTTTATCAATATGTTACTGATGTTGCTCTATGTATATGTCTTTGTTAGCTACTTAGCTATCCAGCTAAAGTACCCAGTTGATAGTATGAATAACATGGAAAAACAATCAGAAACAAAATTAAGAAATATACTTATAATGATAACTATAATAATTCAAACGATAAGTGGGAGATGGGTGTACCCGTAAAGCAGTTGATGAGGATAATGAATCATCTTTGTTAAGGTTGTATGAGAGAAGGAGTGATAATTCAGTGGACAACCATGTTATCCACAAGCCATGGGCAGCAATGCAAAGTGACTGTAAGGTCTTGTTTAGTTCATCAAGTCTGGGATTAGAGCTATCATCAGCAAATAAGGAAGCAGCAGCAGCAATAGTCTGTCTTCTGGGGTTGTCAGAAAATTGCCTTCCAGGACTCCTTGGGCTGTCAAATGTGTGCCTCCTGGGGGTAAAAGGCATTGCCACATCAAACAATGCTCTAGAATGTCTTGGTGAGGGTGATGATAACCTCACAAATGCTGCACCACCAGCTTCCTTTACCCACTGCCTTGGGGAGCTTAGTATCAGGGGTACATGACTCAAGTGGTATCTCAATGCAAACATGAGGCGGCCAATGAAAAGAGATCTCTCCACAATAACAGAAGCTGCATGCATGTTGTTATCCCCTTTTTTGGTTCCCAAATAAGCAGATAGCTTTCCAAGTTCAGCTTCTAATCCATTCAGTATTCCAGCAATGGTCCTGTAGCATTTCTCCTGGAGGTAGGGCACCAATTCCTTCAATCTGGGAGCAGAATTGTGCGGCTCCACAAAGCTTATCAGATCCTCAAGAATAGTCTTGCATCTGCTATCAATTGCATTCCTTATGCGACTAACTTCTGCCTCAAAATACAAAGTAAGGCAACTGTGGAAGTCATTCTCATCAGCAATTGGCTTCAAGTGTGCCAAAATCCCACCTTTCTTGATCTTAGACTCAGAGAACCAGACACCATCCCCATTTGAAGCTTTCTGTAAATACACCAGGAAATCACCAGCGTCCTTTGGATCAGCATTGGCACCAATAGCCTCAATCGATTTCCTCACATTTACACTATCACCCAAGCTGTCAAATTCCGAATGCACAATGTCTTTCATCCGTTCCACAAATGCCTCCTCCATCCAATCCTCAAAAATATCCTTTCCTTCCTTCAAGATCAAACCACGGATCTGATCCCATGGCGATTCAATCTCTGATCCAAACACACTCTTCAACCACTGCTCCAGACTCCCTTCCAGTCCTTCCCTCCAGTCTAGTGTCTCATGCACAAGTCTTTGCAGAGATCCAAGCCCTTCCCCACTCTCAATGGCATCAACTAGCCTTTGCCGTCCAGCAATCACACCAAAAATCTCATCACAACATTCCTTAAGCCAATCTGTACAGGTTCGTGCGACAATATCTGGTTCAAGTAGCACCATGGTCGCCTCAAGCTGATCCCAGTGTTCTTTCCACAACCGTGTCTCCTCAACAGGGTCTGGAATGCCACCGAACAGCTGCGAAGGGGGTGGCAAATCGAGCACCGTCTTGAAGAACAGCGGCAAATCATTGAGCACAAGCACAAACAACTGCCCAACGTGGCCCAGCGTGACCCGCACGATCCTGGCGACATCGCACAGCACGGAGGAGTAGGAGGACAGATCCGTGGCAAATGTGGTTAGGGCTTGGGAGATCCAGGCACGGCGGGATGAGAGAAAGAGGAGGAGTGCCTGGGACGGGGTGAGCGACGGTGCATCGATTGAGGCAGCGGCCGCGAGCGCGTCGGCGTGGGCGGCGACGGAGAGGCGGCGGTCGGCAAGGCGTTCGCGAGCGCGTTGTGCGATCTGGGGCCGGAACGCCTCTACCAGCTGGGCCTGGTGCGCGAGCAACGGGAACCGCGCGGCCGCCGCGGCGTCCCGAGAGAGCACACTGTGCACGACCTGCGCCCGCACGTACCGCCCAGCGGCCTCCAGGAGCAACCCCTCATCGAGCCGCCCCCAGATGTGCTCGGGCGTGTCGACCAGGTACTTGGCACGCGCCGCCGACGCGAATAGCCGAGCGCGTCCGCCAGACGGGGAAGGCGAGGCAGCGCTGCCGCCAGCAGCTGGGGCCTCGGGGGGCGGCGAGAGCGACGCGAGGGACTCGGAGATTCGGGAGAGGTTTCCGGAAATAGAGTCGGAGGACCGATTGATGAGGAGAATAGAGTCCGCGGAGTCGAGGAGGTCGCGGTAGCTGCGGCCAACGAGCTGGCGGAGCTCCTCCTCCTTGGCGGAGATCTCGCGGCGGGTGGCACCCTCCGCCGCGCGGATCTCCGGGATGCGCTTCGTGCGGAACAGTTCCTCGGCTTCGGCCGCGCCGCCGCCGAAGACGGCCGCGCCAGGCATCGCGAGCGCGCGGCGAGATCCGGGAGCGGATCGGGATTCAGGAGGTCGGGGGCTCGAGAGACTATCGCCACTGGAGGAGACGCACGTTCGTTTGAGTTGGTGCAGGTGGACCGACTGCGCGTCAGACAATGGGTCCAGTATGTCAGGGACACAAGAAACAGTGCACCGGGTTCTGTGAGCAACATAAATCGAAAAATACATTTTTAAAAAGAAAATATAATTATGTACCTTGATTATTTATCTTTAGACTAATGCATCATTGGTCTAAGTAGACCCCACATGTTATTAAGATGTTAATTAATGATAAAACCTCAATTTCTAACTAAAAGAAGATTATACGATCAAATTCCCTTTATTAAAATGTCAAGGTTTGTTGAAATCTATAGGAAATAAAATCACACAATGTTTGGATGCCTTGTAGTAAAATACAAGAAATTTGATTACTCCATTGATTTATTGAAATGAAAGTGGAGAGGTAGGGAGAAAGTGTATGTGAAGGATTTTTAAAACATATAATATGTAACTCTTGTCAATCCAAAGGACTATATAGGATTTTTCTTTTGGATTGAGATTATCAAATTTTCCTATAAAGTTCCATTAATCTAAACAAGCCTTGTGCGGTAAGGTGTGCTACTAGCTAACTGGCATGAAAACATATTAACAAAAATAATTTGATGTTAAAGTTACTTATATATTTTTTATGATATTAGTCAAAGTTTGAAAATTTCAACTTCCAAACGACTAACGGATGTATTACAGCTCACACTCTTGTGTAGATTTGTGCTATATGTACGAGTCTACTTCAAATGTTATTGTTGTAATAGACTATTTATAAAATACATTCATAATCAGTGGATTATTCACGAGGCGGATCTAATGAGTCTAATTATGCTATGATTTGATGATGTGATGTTATATTAAATATTGTTAATCATAGATTAATTAGGCTTAATAAATTCGTCTCGCGAATAATCCATCGAGTCTGTAATTATTTTTATAATTAGTTCACGTTTAATCTTTTCGATTGATGTTCAAACATCCAATGTGATACGGACTAAACTTTAGTTTATGCAACCAAACACCTCCTAAATATCGTTGAGAGTGAGTAATCTTCTCGTTACACATACAAAAATGGTTACTATTGGGGTGAGCTAGCTCCAATTTTCTTTCTAGCTTTGTTCATTTAAATTCGAAATGTTTTAGAGGGAAACAAGGTTAACCATATCAATTACTAAGCCACAAGTCGAACCAGCTAATGAGTTTTCTTTGTCCCCTAATTATACTAGATGATGATTGTTTTTCACTAGAACTTATCACTGCATTTATCAAGACAAACGTGAATGCGATTTCAATTGAACATAAAAGCTAGGACGAATCATGAAATACCGAACACCCCGAAAGACGAAAGACGTGAATTAAGGCACGCCGTTTGGTTATTTAGTCCAAAAGTTTAGTCCCATTATATCAGATATTTAAATGTTGTTTTAGAGTATTAAATATAAACTATTTATAAAACGTATTTATAATCGGTGGATTATTCACGAGTCTATAGTAAATATTTACTAATTATGGATTAATTAGATTTAATAAATTTGTTTTAAAAATAATTATTTGATTATGCAATTATTTTTATAATTAATTCATATTTAATTCTTCAATTTAAGATCCAAACATCCGACCTGCCCGAACTGAATTTTAATGCACAAAACAAACGTCCACTAAGACAAATTAGAGACGGCCAGCTATCCGTAAAAAAAAAACTTATGTTTCCCCTTTGTCGAATACAAGCAGCGATGCAGCGTCAGAAATTTGACCGCTGCCCTTTCTGGACAAAGAAAGAAAACCGCTTCGATGAAATGTCATTTCCGATTCGTGCAAAACCAAACCCGAACTGTTCAAACGAAACTTGTATTTAAACCCGTATATAAATATCAATTTCTCTTCGAACTTGTATCCACACATCAGATGGGTATCCATCCTACCGTGGTTTTTACGCAAAGTGTAAAACAATAAATAAATACAGTTACCTATTTATCTTAGGTGCCATTTGGTTCAGAGATAAAGTTTGATGAGACGATTTTTTTTCAGTTTCTTAGGATGGGATTGTTCCATCTCGTGTCTGGTTACGAGAGATGGATATGTTCTATTTTTATGTTTGGTCGATGGGTTGAAAGAAATGAGAACTTGCTTCAGAACCTCCGTCCCGTATCGAAACACTTTTGGTCTGTTTCAAAACATTTGGCCCATCCATAAAACCTCCATATTGGAACCTCTGGTCCGCTATGGAACCTCTATCCCAGTCTCGGAGCCTCTGAGCATGAGGTGCGACGAGCATTTTTGGGACGAGTCCGTCCTGAATATTGGAGGAATATTCTTTAGTAGGACGACTCTGTCCCATCTAACTCCAAACAAAAAACCGTAAAAAACTGAACCGTCATGTCTCATCCCACCTCATCCCTCGAACCAAACGCCACCTTATATGTTCACCGGTATTTTTTATATTTGATAATTTGGTAGAGCTAAAAAATATTTTCTATTTTTATTATTATAAATATTTTATTAAACATTTTGTAATAATAATAATGTAATTAGACATATCATTAATTTTAGCCCCCACGACATTGCTCCACGCCTCCACCCACCGTCCCGCCCCCTTCCCGGAACCAACCACATGCATGGTGCACCGCGTCGGCGGTCGGGTCGGACCGACCAGGCCCAACCGCCCAACCAGAATAAAAGATCGCTCGCCCTGCACCCGGTCCCTTGTCTCGCCTCCCCACACGCGAGCCCAACACGCAAACGGAAACTCCTCCCCTTATCCTCTCCTCCGGGCATCCTCCGATGGCGTCCCTCACCACCACCACCTCCTCTCCGGCCGCGCTGCCGGCGGCCTCTACCGCCACCGCGCCGGCGGCGTCCGTGTCCCCGGCCTCCACCAAGCGGCCGCACCTCGCAGGGGACGACGCGCCATGGCGGGCCGCGGCCACCGGCGCGGCAGGAATCCGCCCCGTCCCGCGCATCCACCACGCCCCCATCCTCCGCGTCGCGCACAACGAATCGTCCGCCTACGCCCTCGCCGTCATGAAGGTGCGTCCCCGTCCCGGCTCGGGTTACCTTTTTTTCGGTCGGTCTGGTTTGGAAGGTGGGTAGGGCCTAATTTTCGGTTTGCCTTGCAGCATCCGGATCCGATAGGGGAGGGGTTGGCCATGGAAGCGGTGGCGGAGGCGGCCGGGCCGGAGTGTATCGTGCCCGGGCAGCAGGCACCGCTGCGGCTTCTGGGGCTCAAGGTAAACGCGTCTTTTGATCGCAGTATTTTTGTAATCCGATCGTTGTCCATATGTAATGGATGTATCCTCTAGTTAATTGCCTCTTACTATTGTAGCGTTTGTGAGGGGCCGCGTGGGGTTGATGTCACTTATTGTGTGTATTGCTTTGATGTGTTGCCAGGGGATGTGTGTGGCTGACTTCGCTCTATTATGTGTATCGATTTGATAGTTGTACTCAATTCAGATCCATGGTTGGTAATTTGTGCATGTGTTTGACTTTTTCTCGATAATTTGTTGGTATGCTTGTTAATCACCAGGCTCTCTGCTCGTTGGTTTTAACAATCTCATAGCCATGCAAATTAGAAGGCATCAAGACAATATTCATAGGATTACGAATTAGTTCATGTAGATCCTGTTGTGGGATGCTAATGTATAGTTAGTGTTGGTCGATTTCATAGTCATACAAATTACTCCTTGATTTGTATTATATGGTTCATATTGTACTATAGTGTTCAGCCATATCATTTTCAGAAAATAGAAACATAAAGGATATTTGGTTAGTTTGAGCCTTTAAGGCCAGTATGATGGTGTAGAAATATTCATTTCATGTTCTTGTTTATATTACTCAGTATCAAAGGTTGCTAAACATATGTGAGCTCACAACCTTTTCCTTTGTTTGCCTTCTATAGTTGGAAATTTCAACATTTCATAAATTGCTTGAAGCTTGGGGATAAAATATGCAAATGAGCTTTCACATTATGATGTTCAAGACTTAAAGTACTTGAAAATTCAAATATGCTGTTCTTTTTCAATGTTCATGTCTTGCTTGCAGTAAATTCTTTCTGTGCATGTATTCCTTTCTGTCTTACATAGTGCCAATACTTTGAATTACTAAAATACTAACACTCCTTGTCCACCTGATGTGAATGAAAATCCCAGCGAATTAACATGCCTAGTGTGAAATAATGTGGATTAATTGAAACCAAAGCCACTCTGCTCATTCTTGAATTTACCTTTTTTTGTCATTTCTTTGTAGGTTTGGCCCCTTGATATAGAAATGAAGTTCCTGGAACCTTTTGGACGGGAATTAAGTTCCATGAAAAAGGTAATGCTTTAGCTCGAGGCTTTCCTTCTATTATTCTGTTCCAGCTGCATAATTTGTTTGTATTATTATTTATTAAGGCTCCTTCTAGATGGTTTTGGCTTATTCATAAGAGCTTAACAGTCCAAATAAGTTGCTGTCCTATTCTAAACGACTTTTGAAATTTGAGCTTATTGATGAAAATATTGTATTACCCATGTACTTATTTTGTTTGGTGCTTAATTATTAATACCATTATTTGCAACAATTTTTTGACATTAGATGAAGTGGATTTCCAAATAAGCTCAAAAAGCCTCAAAACAGGAGCTTTTATCTGCCACCAGGACCCAACACTGGCTTATGGCTTATTTGGACAACAAAATTCGCCTTCTAGACAACTTATGGCTTTTTTGGAACAATAAGCTAGCCATAAGCTGTGTAGAAGGGGCCTTAAGTCCTTGAAACAGACTCAAGCCTTTATTGTATGGCAGTAACACTCATCACAGTCTTTAGCCATACAACTTGTTTGCAAATACAATGCTCCTGAGAAACACAAATTTGTGTTTGTTACTGTCTCTGTAACAGACTTGATCCTATAGGCACTCTTTCAAGTCATCAAAGCTTGTTGCATTTCTGCACTTTCAACATTAATGTTGACTTGTAGAATGCACTTGCGGAATTGCTTCCACCATTAGCGTTTTTTAATGACTTGTCTATCATGAACAGAATTAGTGCACACATGTATGCACTATAGGATCATAACATGTCAAGGCAGGGACATAGGGCAGTAGGCCCTGACAACGTAATGATACAATGCATTTTATGTTGTGTATTGATCTTCGTTAGAAACACCACATACATATGTTCTACTTTACATGTCTCTTTTGTCTTTCTTCCATCTATCCTCTGGTGTCCTTTCCTACAAACTAAATGTGATTTAATGACCATCTGGTGGTTTCGTCAAACCATAATAGCCAAGGCTGATGCATTGCAGTGTTGTTGCAATAACTCTGAAACTCTCTGTTAGTCGAATTGCATAGATAATATATGACTTTGTTCCTTAAACTCTATTTAGGGTTATATTATTAGCTCTAGCATAATGGTTTACAAATTAGCCTCTGCTGGTCCATTAGAACGATAGTTCTTCGTGGTTGATTTGTTTAGACTATAGATGTATGCTTTGTTGTGTAGTTATATATTCTACGTGCTCATACTTGAACTAACATCGCTCTCCTGCTATCTTGTGTTCTCTTTTGCAGTTCATGGACAAGTCATGCAGCTTTATGGACTCATCTATGGCAAATAAGTAGGCACATGGCTGATTAGTTCCCTCCAGTATTAGCAACGTTGTATTCACATCTCTTGCTGAAGTTACAGGACCCGAAAGATAAAAAACTAGAAGAGCCCATGGAGAGAAACCACATTCTTGCATACCCTGACTCGTATCACTTGATGGAACGAGACATGGCGCCAGGAACACAGTAACTAGCGAGTAATTATGTATGGAACCTGGTCTCTGTCTCCACCAAGCTAAATTCTTCTCTACATGTTATGCATTTATTATATTCATGTAACGGGTGACCCGTTGAGACTTAGAATATAATGCTGAGTTGCAAGGAAACTAAGAAAAAGATAATACGAAATACCATTCTTTCTGGATCTGGTTTTCTCCACTGTCTATTCCATATGTTTTTTTTAAAAAAAAAATTCTCGGCCGCAGTCCGCAGACCACATGTGATGGTGAATTCTCGTAATAACTTATTGTGTTTTGATTCAGTGTGCGCCGGTGTGGGACCTTGTGAGAGCGTTGTTCCCACCGCCCATACACAATTCCATTGTTCCCATGTATATTTGTCATTCATTGTTAACTCGAGTACAATTTTACTTGGAGTCTCTCATGTATGCTATCGCCCATCGCAAAGCGATCAGCTGTCCGTCTACTGGTCTGGAGTGGCTTACCCTGTCGTCTGTGTGAAGTTATCACCATGTTGATACACAAGGACTCTTACTGATGGCGCAAGGGTTTCGGATGGCGATATCTGCCAGCGGCCAAGCGTGGTTTCTCGATTACTTAACGAAACTGAGGGCTGTGTCCAGGAGGGAGGAGTCGCACGCACGCACGCACGCCGTTTCGTTCAGGTCCCTACCCAAGCAACAACAGCGAGCGAGGGCGCGTGCGCTAAGGGCCGGCGTGCCACTACTACCCTGCACTGCCCACTGCTGGACGATATATGCGGGTATGGTCCATCACATTGCAAGAAGCCAAGAACGGTGGCTTCAGCGCACGCCTGCATGCGGCATGCCCGGCCAGTGGGCAGTGGCAGCTCTTCCAAGCCCGTGATGTCGAAGCGTTGTAGGCTACTAGTTGCCGGGCCACCTATGGTTCCATGGAGCGTAAGCTACAGTACTCACCGCTTGCAAGCATATTCGCATCAACTCGTGGGGGATTGCACTTCGGATACGCAAATATTCAGTTTTCTTCGGATACGGACCCAGGCACGCACTTGGTCGTCGCTCTCATCTTCTTCCCTCCCCGTCTCTGCAACTCTGCATGCGTGTTCAAACGTGAGCTAATCAATTCTCCGCCTCCTCCCTCGCCGAGATTTATTTCTTGGCACCTCGGCTCAGTATATTCCATCTCCGCCCCACCCGGCACTCGCCCACTTTGACCAGCGGTTGCGGGATCGACCTCGGTATTACCGACCGGAGCAAGCGATCCCGTTCCCAGTTCACCCTCAGAGCACGCCACCTTCCCGAAGAAGCCAGGAAGCAGGGCTCGGAGCAGAGGAAGAGGAACCAACCCGGCAACCCCCTTTTGTCGCGCCGCTGTTGCTGCTCGTCCGCCCAGGCATGGGGCGGCGGCGCTGGGAGGGTCGGATCGGCGGCGCCGCGGTGGACGCCTGGTGCCGCGCCGTCGTCGTCCTGCTGCTCTGCGCCGCGTGCCGTGGCTGTCTCGCCGGCCAGACCAGCGAGTACCGGCGCCAGCTCGGCTCCGCCGTCGACATGCCGCTCGACGCCGACGTCTTCCGTGTCCCGCCCGGCCACAATGCGCCCCAGCAGGTATCAGGCTTCGATTTATTACGGCATCTGCGCCTCCAAGCAATCCGTGTCCAGTTTGTTACCTTCGTGGTTGCTACTTGTGATCTGCCCTTTGATTACTGCATGTTGCCATATACTTCTAGCTCTGGACTCGTGCTGGTCCTGTTGCGTGGTCATGCCATGTGCAAGCTTCCCTTGTGGAGACTCTCCAACTGATAATGATTCTGACTGCTTTTTTCTTTCTTCAGAAACTCTTCCCCCTCTTAGTCAAACTATGTGCGTTGAATTCACTATTCAGCCATTTCCAATGGATAAACTTTGTCTCATTAGTACAACTCAAGTCCTGAACTTGGCATCATCGTGGTGCATGATTGTTTCTCAGTTGTTTGTCTTACAGCCTTACAGGGTTTTGCCATTAGTCTATTGGTATTTGGTGAGCATTTGGCTTATTCATGGTCGTCATCCGTTTCGGGTCATCACTCATCATTGAGGGATGCCTTTTGCCCTTACTTAATAGTTAATCCCAGTCTACAAGTGTTGTTCTTCAGTTAAAGTATTGCTTCCGTACCACCGTTTGCTTTGCTTCACTCATTTCTAAAGTTAACACTTAACACCAACCTTTAGGCATGTCCTCCATCATACATTTCTTTTTTGTTCTTACAATCTTACCTTTTTCACTTACTTTTCTTTTAGAACTTTCTTGTTCTTGCTTAGCCTTGCCCCATGTAATTTAATATTAGGATGCCTTTTTACATGAGATTGATGTCCATTCCTTTTAAATATGCTGTCAGGATAAAAAAAATTATGCAAGGTGTGCTAGTGTACATTCATTTGTGTATTCTTTCCATTCTGATGCTTATTGGTAATTTGATATTGTTCTCTGAAAGGTTCATATCACACAAGGCGATCATGATGGTACAGCCATAATAATCTCATGGTTGACAACAAGTGAGCCAGGCTCAAGCACTGTGCTCTACGGGATATCAGAGGATGACCTTAATTTCTCTGCGGAAGGAAAGTATACTCAGTATACGTTCTACAACTACACCTCAGGATACATTCACCACTGTACAATAAAAAAGTTGGAGGTAATTGGCTTTTTGAAGATGTCTGCATATCTTTAGTGTTTGGATTTTAGATTGAAGACTGGCTACTGTCTTTCTTGTAGTTTGACACGAAATATTACTATGCTGTTGGGATTGGACAAACTGCGAGGCAGTTTTGGTTCAGAACCCCTCCAAAAAGTGGCCCAGATGTTCCATATACATTTGGTCTCATAGGTAGTGTTCAATATTCTTAGATGATGTCTGGTAGTTGGATGCAATTAGTATCACTGAGAACGACAATTTTGTATTCAGGTGATCTTGGTCAGAGCTTCGACTCAAATGTTACGCTCGCTCATTATGAGTCCAATTCAAAAGCGCAAACTGTGCTTTTCGTTGGGGATCTGTCATATGCAGATAACTACCCATACCATGATAACGTGAGGTGGGATACATGGGCAAGATTTGTAGAGAGGAATGTTGCTTACCAGCCTTGGATCTGGACAGCTGGAAATCATGAGATAGATTTTGCTCCGGAACTTGTAAGTGTAGTACTCTGTCATACTCTACTTTGTTTGCGTATAATCTGTTCAGTGGGTGCATATACAGTTCAGTACTTGATAACCAATGGAGCTAGCCCATATGCTAGAAGCATTTAGAAATGTTTATTCTGTTGCACATTTGCAGGGTGAAACAAAGCCATTCAAGCCATACAGCCACAGGTACCCCACGCCTTATAAGGCTTCTGGTAGCACGGCACCTTACTGGTATTCCATCAAAAGGGCATCTGCCTATATTATTGTCTTGGCATCATATTCATCATATGGTACGTGTGTATGATCCACTGGCGTTTTATTTTACATCTGTATTCAAAGTACTGTGTAGCAAGCTTCATAAGTAAAAAAAATAAAGACCACGTGACCAAGATTCTGAATAAGTAGTCAGTCTCGCGTGCTCTGTGGGAACAAGAAAACTTCGGACATTACAGTGCACATGTGGCATATCTGTTGATTGCTACTAGATGAAATAAGGCAATTTATCAGTTCTTTTGTTTGTTTTAAACCAGGAAAGTATACTCCTCAATACAAGTGGCTTGAAGCTGAGTTTCCTAAGGTTAACAGGAGTGAAACACCATGGTTGATCGTGCTAATGCATGCTCCATGGTACAACAGCTACAACTATCACTACATGGAAGGTGAAACCATGAGAGTAATGTATGAGCCGTGGTTCGTGAAGTACAAAGTTGATCTCGTGTTTGCAGGACATGTGCATGCCTACGAACGGACAGTAAGCAATTACTCTCAGTTTAGGAAATTGGGGAGAAAAATGGAAATTTGTTGCAAATCAATTGCTTCTGTGTATTTTGTTCTATCTTAGAGGACACATATCTATTTGCGAAGAAACTGCCTACGGTACTAATTAGTTCGATTTTCTTTCGCTTTTCTACAAATTTCAGCATGCTTTTCTTTTTCGTCTTTATATTTATATATTTGTATCTGATGAAATCAAGCTGTTTCAGTTCGACATGCCAGGTTTTACTACTGGTACTCTGCCTAGAATAGTATCTTAATCTTCAGCTGCTGACATAGACTTGTGTTCTCTGATTGCAGCACAGAATATCAAATGTTGCATACAACATTGTGAATGGCCTGTGCACTCCAATTCGTGATCAATCTGCTCCGGTCTACATAACCATCGGTGATGGTGGAAATCAGGAAGGACTGGCCACCAAGTAAGAATCTTTTTCGTCTCTACACAGCAGCAGCCTGACTGTTTTTCCAGTTCCTGACCTGTTGACACGATATGCGTTGAATCATCTTCGGTACCTGGTAAAAATGCAGCATGACTGCGCCACAGCCCAGCTACTCGGCCTTCAGGGAGGCGAGCTTCGGGCACGCCATCCTGGACATCAAGAACAGGACGCACGCGTACTACACGTGGCACCGGAACCAGGACGGCGACGCCGTGGCGGCCGATTCCATGTGGTTCACCAACAGACACTGGCAGCCGACGGATGACTCTTTCGACGACTCCCAGTGAGATCGACATGGTTGCACTTGTTGCTTCTTCGACGTGGATAATCATTCTGTCGATCTGAACACACACGAAGTTTATCTCCGCTCCTGCTTCCTCGTGTACGATCGGTGTGGTTCCACTCAGCTGCGGCCTGCGTGGCTCTGTTACTGTGAATAGAAGCGAAGTTTACTCGTCTAAATGTTGAATAAACACATCAGTTCCGTGGCATTACGAATTGCTTGCTGATTGCATGTGACAACCGACAAATTGACGATCTAGGGAGTTCTGGCAATCTGGCCTAGAGGCTGTGGTTGGTTGGTTGGCCGGCGATCCGCGCGGCGATTTTTTTCGTTGGGCTCGGCCGTCGTGGATTTTTTTAAACACAATTTCAAATTTGTATAGCAGTTTGAAAAAATTTCAAAAATAAGTAACGGTCGGCTCTTCATGGGTTGATTGTTGCCACATGACGATCAGTCAGCTCTTGGTTCGCCGACTGCTACCACGTCAGCGTCAGTCGGCCAACCGAGTACCAACTTGTGTTGTTGGCGCGCCGTGCCCCACACACGGTGTGCGTGTGCGCTGCCCCCTCGCCTGCCCCGCACGCCTTGCGTACACTCCCTCGCCGCCCATGTGCCTCGTGCCCCGTGTACATCCACATAGCGGCTAGTCGACTCTTGGTCAACCGACTGACGCTATTGGCGCACCATGTCGTGCCCGCCCTACACGCCCCGTGCCCCGCCCCCTAGCCTCCCACGCCTGTCACGTGCCCCGCACAACCAAGATGGCGTGAGAAGGGTTAAGAATAAGATAGGATCTCCAAAAGTTATGTTTTCTTTTAAAAAATTATCACCTAAAAACTGTAAGAAGCGTGAAAGGATATAAACAAGTTAGCATCAAATCTAATGAAAACTTCAATATTAAACGTGATCAAACGAGAACAATAATAAGTGACATCCTAAAAAGTGCTCATATCATTTCCCCACCTTTAAATAAGTTCGGGTCTGGCCTTCTTCCTTCTAAGTATTCGATTGGTTCTTTAGTACAAAAGTTTAGTCTTGTTACATTAGATATTTGAATGTTATTTTGAAGTATTAAATATGTACTATTTATAAAACCTATTCATAATTGATGAATTATTTACTAGATGAATCTAATGAGTCTAATTACGCTATGATTTGACAAATATGATGCTACAGTAAATATTTACCAATTATAAATTAATTGTGTTTAATAAATTCATCTCGTAAATAATCGTTCAGTTCTGCAATTATTTTTATAACTAATTTAACATTTAATCGTTCGAATTGATATGATAAATGACACGACTAAATTTTAATCGACAGAACTAAACACCCCTAACCCCTAAGAAACCGTAAGAAGGAGAAAAAAAGGGAAAATGTAATAGTAATTCGAAGAAATCCTCTCTTTTGGGAATCTTTCGGCTTCCCAGCGGCAGGCTCCCCTCCTCTCATCCGGCGCGGACCTCCGCCATGATGAACCTGGATCCGCGCCTCTACGAGAACGTCGTAAGCTCATTCTGCAGATGCGCCCTTCTTTTCCCCCTCCTGTGTACCTGTCACTACTCGATACGGTAGTGTTTGCGGTTGCTAGGTAGGTTTTTCAGGAACCCATCTGCTGCATATTTGGAGGCATATTTGGAGGAGGGGGACGAAGTAGGTGGACTGGTGAATTCTGTTTGCTTTAGGCGCTGGTGATCCTTTGCCCGTTTGTGTGCGAATTCGATTTTCCTGTGTGTCGATTGGATCCGTTTGGTGGTGAGGATAAGGTGGTTTATTTGATTGTCGAAGCGCACAGTCTTCTCTCATTCTAGGTTTTTTTGTGGGGAAAGATTGAGAGTTTTTTATGAGGTGGTAGTGCAAAACAAACAGTACTGTAACGATGAGGTTACTTGTGAACAAAGATAGGAACTTTCTTGACTGTTTTGTCAACTAGGATCACTGGGATCCAGTGGAATTAATGAACATTCTTCTTATGACATAGGTGGCATGCTGGCAAGTGCAGTCTAATATTGCAGCTGTGTTCATTAAACGGAAAATATTTATTGCTGACATTTGTTGAGACCTGAAAGTTTGTAAATTTGGAGTAACACTAGATGTATACGGGTATCATCATACTTATTAAGGTACATACAGCTATTGACACTAACATTTGGTTCCAGTCTGTCAGCGATAATGATGCCCGCAACATAGTGCTGTCATATCTCATGCACAACTGTTTTAAGGAGACTGCTGAGACATTCCTATCCAGCACTGGGTTGGAGCTACCCGTTGATTACACGGTGGATGTAGATAAGCGTAAAGGTATTTATTCGCAGGTCAACACTGAATTTTTTACCTACATATTTTTTGTGGTTGTGTGATACTTGTTACATTGTCCACCAAAAGGAGCTAGCAATCTCATGTACTCCGCTTCGCCCCTTGACACGAAGGCTATAAGAATCAAAGGAATACTAGGCATAAATGACTTATTATGTTACTTCTTTTGTTTCTGTTTATGAAATGCTTCATGTTATTTTTGCCTGCACAATCCTTTATAGCCTCCCATTTCAACTTTCATGGTAACAGATGTACATGTACTCACTTGATATTTGTTAAAGGTGTTGTAAAGTCAATACTCATTAGCTGAAAGTCAATATTCGTTAGCTGAAATAATCTTTGTAAATCAACTGGTCAATGGAACTGCGGCATAATTTAGCCAGTGGGACATGCAGTCATTTCATGCACTGTTTAGTGCTTACATCTAATGCTGTGTTTTGGTTTCTTTCAGTGATTTTTAGTTTCGTGTTGGAAGGGAATGCCCTGAAGGCTATAGACCTGACAGAAGAGTTGGCACCTAACTTGCTAGAGAATAAAACGGATTTACATTTTGATCTCTTAAGTCTTCATTTCATTGAGTTAGTTCGTTCTAGAAAATGGTAAGCATATAAAGTTACTTTGGGTCAAAATAATGGTGCCACAATGTTTACTTAATCTGCTGTTTTGATTGACAGCACAGAAGCTCTTGAGTTTGGTCAGAAAAGGTTGACACCATTTGGGAAAGTGCCCAAGTATGTTGAGAAGCTAGAGGTAACTTTTCCAAAACCTACAGAAGTTTGATTGTTATCTGTCATATGCTTATATAATTACATTAGATAAGTTTCAATTCATACAATTTTGTCTGGTTGTAAGGTCAGCACTCAGCAGTTTAGAGAATCAGCAATGATGTAAAATGAACCTTGTTACCATTTCCTCTTCCTTAGTGCAAAAGGCCAAAAGCAAGCAAAATTTTGCTTTTCTTAAAAGAAGTCCTTTCAGTATGGTAAATTTAGTTAACCACTATGCATGAGAAACAGATGTATATTGGAGGAATACGTGCAAAGCAGCACTACCTGATCCACCTTCATTTTGCACAGTGTTGCAGCCTTGTAGTGTAGATCTGATTTGAGTATTTGACATCAAAGCTCTTTCTCTTTTCTGCTCTTAGCTGGGCTTATCATGCATTTTGTTATCTTTACTATATAGATTTAAATGTTGGCGGGATATTTGCATTGCATTTATTTAGTAATTGCTGGTGCTATATTAATAGTGCATTATATTTTGATGCTGTACTTCGCACTGATGCCTAGATGCCTTATTATCAACACTGACACAGGCATTACATTAAATAAGTGCAAGATTTTGTGAAAATGATTGAAGTAGGGATCACCGTTCTTATTGGTTGGTTAATAATGCTATGCATGGAATATTATGAACAATCCAACTTTTGTTGCATATACATAGGACTTTATGGCCCTCATAGCCTATGAAGAGCCTGAGAAGTCACCTATGTTTCATCTACTAAGCCCAGAGTACAGGCAGAATGTTGCAGATAGCTTGAATCGGGCTGTTCTTGGTATGTTCTAAAATACTCTGTTTAGCTTTTGGTATGATCTCATCTGTTGATGATACAATTGTTGTCTGTCGCATGATCAATGACAGCACATGCTAATCGGCCAGCATATTCATCATTGGAGAGAGTGATACAGCAAGCGACTGTGGTTAGACAATACCTACAGCAGGAAGTTGGCAAGGCAATAACTCTATTTGTATCTTTAGTCTCATGATCAATCATGATTCCGTATGATTGCAGCATATGTTGTCGAAACCTTTTTTCTCATATATCGGGAATATTGGTATTTTTCTAACCGGGCGAGTGCTTATCCATAATCATAAGTTATTGCAGTCCAGTTAAATTGAGATTTAGCTATTGGTGCGCTTAACATCATGATGCATACATGACATTTCAACTCTTGGAACAGGATTCTTACCCGCCATTTTCTTTGAAGGCCTTTCTGAACAAGTAAGGTGCTACCAAGTGGAGTCTTTGGAAAGATTGCCTTGATGGCTTACAGGCCTCTGGATGCCAGCGCTCTTCAGAGTGTGTAAACAACTCTGCAGTTTACACACGTGCGAAAGCAAACGAAGCGATGCACATATTCAAAGAACCTCTTCTCCTATTGAACAAGTATCATCAGTGGTGCACCCACAATATCATCTGCATTGAAATAGGAATGTTGTATAACTATTGGTTCGTCAGTTACATTCTTTTCCCTTTACCTCTTCCTCCTTTAAACGTCACCAAAGATGTGCTCATGTACATATTGGAACCTTGATCTGCTTTGTATGTTCGTGCAGAGATGTATTTAGTTTGAGCAAGTTTGCTGTGCACTTGCTATGCCTGAATAGCCTGATGCGTGGTCCATGGTCTTACAAAATGTTCATGCGTTTTTTTGGCGCCCATTACGTCGTATCAAGTGCTCGATCCAGCCAAAAAAAAAAAGGAAAGCGGAGAAAGTGACAAGAACGAGGGGGAAACGATTGTCGAAATTCTCTGGGAATCGAAGAAAAAAGAGTCCCTGCTTCTTTAGTTTTCCATCGTGAACACAGGGAATCATGCCCAGCTGGTGGAAAGGCGAGAGCGAGCGGTGGCGGCAAAAAAATTGCTTCTTTCCGGTGTCCATTCGACCTCTCATGTGTCGACTGGTCAGATTGGTGATCACCCAGGTAAGCGAATCCAGTTCTTCCCCAGTAGCTTTCATGTATTCTTCAGCCGTTAACGCTGCAGTTGCTGCCAGCTCTGTGAATTGAGATTATGCTTGCTCTTTTCTTACCCGCAAACAATTTTAGGGTTATTTTACTACCGGCTCCTCTATAAATTGGCAGGCGAGTGCTTCTTGTCGCAATAGTGAGCTCATCACTTGGTTTACCAGCTTATAAACGTTCACTCCTGCTTGTGCTGTTGTTTGGGCGATAGAACATGGTAAATTAAATTCTCACCGTTGTTCATGAACTGGTGTGTATTTATCTGCATGTTTGCTTGATTGTATGCATGCTAGCAAAAAGAAGGGTTGGAATAGAAAATATGGTTCTTTGATGTGGGAAGGAACATTTATATAGAAGTGTGTTTGGGGTCTTCCCTCTTCAGAAATCAGAACTGTTGTTCTGCAATTGTTCAGAGTTTGGCTTGTTCCTGACGGGGTAAACATTCACTTTCCAGGTTACACTTTCAGTTTCCTCAAAAAAAAGAAAGGTTACACTTTCAGAGTTTCAGTAGCCTTTTATCAGATCAAAATGATGTCCTAAGTACTAACAGAAGTACAAATTTTGCGAAGAAAATTGGAAAATTGAATCAGGCTTTAGTTGCCCCCGGAGAGTTGGAAGTATTTTCCTTTGCTCCGCACCTATGCATTAGAAATCTTGTCAAGTCGAGAAGAATACAAATATATTGATTTGAGTGGTAACAAATGATATGCATCATGAACACAATACGATAATACACACATATGATGACCTGATTTCATTTTCATGTTCAATAGAGCTTCAGAGGATTCAACGAGAAGAACCCGATACTCGTCGGGCCATGGGGAGGGTTAGGAGGAACCCCTTGGGACGACAGGGTGCACTCCACGGTGCGCCAGATCGTGATCGCTCATGGTGCGGCCATTGATTCCATCAAGATCGAGTACGACCTGAAAGGGAACTCAGTCTGGTCAGAGAAGCATGGAGGTGATGGCGGCTCAAGAACTGATCAGGTTTATCTACTTGACTTGGAAATTTCAGTGCTCGTATATGTGATAAATGATCAAAAATCTCTCTTTTATGTTACTTGAAAGCTAAATAGATTAAGCTAGAAATGCACATCTTGTTACAAGAATGTTAGGCTACATGTTTGCTGTTTGCAGTATCAGACTGACATTACCAACAGGTGAAACTCGATCGCCCTCAAGAAATCCTCACATCTGTCAGCGGCTACTACGGATCATTTGGAAGCTACGTCGTCATAAGATCACTAACATTCGAGAGCAATCTCTCCAAGTACGGGCCTTTCGGCAGTGAGCAAGGGACGCCCTTCTCGCTCCCGGCGGCGGTCAGCGGCAAGGTCGTCGGCTTCCACGGGCGGTCCGGGCAGTATCTCGACTCGATCGGCTGCCATTTCAAGAAGGAGAAGAACGCCAGCCCGTCGCCCGATGCGCCGTCGGCGCTCCGGAGCATCTCTCGACCTCACGACAGGAATGGCCACAGGTACGCAGATAGCCATGCCGGGTACGACATGGTTCTTGCCGTGAGAGACAGAGGCGACAGCTACAGTGTCCTGGCTAGCAACAGCCCCAAGGAGCTGCGCCCTAACCCATCGTCACAGGATGCCACTCTCTGGAACAAGGTAGGCGAAGTTCAGAATGCTTCAAAGTTCTTGAGAATTTCTAGCTGCAGAGGCATTTATTCAGTGCGTGAAATTTTGCTCTACTGTGCAGATGGTGTCATTGCCTAGTTTCTACTCGGATAATGGAACCATGACAATTACCACTCCGGTGAGATTTGGTCCCTGGGGTGGAAATGGTGGCACCATATTCGACGACGGCATATACACCGGGGTGCGACAAATCAATCTAACGCGAGGATTGGGGATATCCTCGATGAAGGTCCTCTATGATCGAAATGGGCAGGCTATATGGGGTGACAAGCGTGGAGTCAGTGGGGGTGCAAGACCCGACAAGGTGATGCAATTGCTGAACTCCAGTTCCAGCTTCTGAAACTTCCACTTCAGCTTCAGGAATTCTCAGTTTCAGACCTGATTTTGTGACAGGTTGTGTTCGACTTCCCGTCAGAGATCTTGACTCACGTAACGGGTTACTTCGGCTCGACGATGATCATGGGGTCAACGGTGATCAAGTCTTTGACATTCCACACGACGAAGAAGAGCCACGGGCCATTCGGGGACGAGCATGGCACGTTCTTCTCCAGCTGCCTGACGGAAGGTAGGATCGTAGGGTTCCATGGCAGGGGAGGATGGTACATCGACAGCATTGGAGTCCATGTCCTGGAAGGCAAGGTGCTGTCACACAGAGCTGACAGAGCGTTGACTGACACGAGCCCGTCTCGACACTCCGACTTGCTTGCCATAGCGCAGAGGGAACTAGGAGATGAGGTAGACTAGATACATCCTTCCTGATGCATTTTCAGTACAACTCTTTCAGTGCAAGTAGTAGTCATGACCAAGGGAAAAATGTGTGATTTTTTTCATTTGTAGGTTACATATGGTGTGGTGAAAGAACCAATACCAGTAGGGCCAGGACCTTGGGGTGGGGAAGGAGGCAAGCCATGGGATGACGGCGTTTACACTGGAGTCAAGCAAATCTACATCGTGAGATCAGATTTCATCGGGTCAATTCAGATCGAGTACGACAGGAGTGGGCAATCCATCTGGTCTACAAGGCATGGCAGTGGTGGCCAGATCACACACAGAGTGAGCTAGCTATACACTGAAGCAGCTCACTAAGCAGAGCTTAAGAGGAGCTTGATATGTAAAATTAACTGTTCAACAAATGCTGGTGCAGATCAAGCTCGACTACCCAAACGAAGTCGTGACCTGCGTATGCGGCTACTACAACACCTGCGTGGAGGAAGGGCCAAGGGTGCTGAGGTCGATCACCGTCGTCAGTAGCCGGGGGAAGTACGGGCCGTTCGGCGACGAGATCGGGACCTACTTCAGCTCGGCTACGACGGAAGGGAAGGTGGTCGGGTTCCATGGCCGGAGCGGCCAGTACCTGGACGCCATTGGCGTGCACATGCAACACTGGCTGGGGGACAAGAGAGCTGCAGCCCCCAGCTCTAATAAGTACTACATCTCCAAGTACCTGTTCTGAGCTCCCTGCTAATGGTGTGACGATCTGTTCTACTACTTGAGAGGAGTTCTTGGCATCGTGTTTGAAGCACGATTCGATCCAAAGTGCAAACACTTTCAGCTTGCCGCGGAGTGTCGTTTGATTGTTGTGGTTCTGACTTCTGACTACTGAATGAACCAACCTGTTTGTTTGTTCTAGTCATTTTCTATTGAGATCGCCAGATTGGAGGTTTTGATTATCAGTTGTGTGCCTGATTATAATTATCATTTAAGATGCCTACAATTTTTTCTGTTTGACACGTAATTCACTTCTATTCTAAGCCTAAGTGGTTAACAAGCTGTACCAAAAGGGACTTAATCTTTGTTTATGGCATAATACATCATGAAAAAACTTTAGTGATCACTGTTTTTCCGGTCATGTTTTGTTTAGGGTTACGTGATACGTACCTCGTACGTCCGCTCAGAAGTGGAGTCGATCTTGCTGAGAGCATTGCGTTATTCTTGATTTCTTTCGCGTGTGACATCAAAGGCAGCATATATATGTATATGTATGTATGTATCCATGCTTGCATCATCCTTCGTTTCAGAAACCTGTAGACTAACACCAACATGAGAGCATGATGCTTGCATTGATGCGATCTTCAGAATTGCTGCTTTATTTGTGTGCTTGCTGCTGGTGAGCAAGCAGGCGATGCTGTTCTGTTTCTCCAGCTAGCTAGCCCAACTTGGCAGACGGAGCAATCCGCAATGCAAGAGGACCGATGCTAATTTGGATCCTAGTCGTGACACACGTTGCGGATCGTATCGAGATTCAGAGAACCGGATGGTGAAGTGGGTGAGGAGGAACGAGCAAGCTGAGCAAGTGGCCTGTTCATCACTAGCTAGCAACCAACAACTAGAGCTGGTAGTACATTCTAGCCTAGTGGCCACTCACTCACTCGCTCACTCCAGTCTGGTAGCTCGTACTGCATGCGATCTGGCATGGCACAACAGGATTAAACTTATATTCCACCGATCCATCTGACACTACGCATCAACGATCGATCGATCGATGTGATCGACGTACTCCTGCTAGAGTTCGTCGAAATGGCGGTGACGAACGTCCATGGAGATAAGATATTGCGTGCCTTGCTTAGGGGGAAAAGAAGAAATTTTGAGAGCGGCGAAAGGAATCGCAGGGCCGCGTCCATGTCGGATGCGTTCGTTCCGGACAGTTGCTGTGAACTCTCCCCCTGGATATATATGATGTGATCATCTTAAGGAAGAAGCGAATGATCGATCGAATCGAAGGAAAAGGAAAAAGAAATGTGAGAGCGAGGTCAACTGGACATGGACATGCGCCGTGTCTATGTTCCGTTCCTCCATGCTAGGGCTTACAGTGATCGGTAAATGTCAGCATCTGGTGCAGATTCTTATTGTTTACACACGAGATGTAGAAAAATGACGCAGTGGGGTTTGATAATTGGTTCGGTAGTGAGCTCACGAAGAATATAATCTGACCGACCTGGATGCTGGATGCATGGAGAGCTAAGGCCCTGTTTGTCTGAGCTTTTAATTTAGCCAACTTCTTAACCCCAAAAGCTAAAAGCTGAAACAAATAACTAGTTTTTTAGTCTAAATTTCATCCTTCAAAACAAGTTTCTGGTGAGCTTATGGAAGTAATTACCCGTCTGCCACCGGTAAAATAGCTTGAATCGTTATTTTTTCTTTTCTTCTTCCGAAACCTAGTGTCTCTTCCTCCCACCTGACTGTCGCCACCAAGTGCCCTCTGCCTCCCCCTGGCCCCTGCCGCCGATCGAGCCGCCGCGCGCCTCCTCTCGCGCCCTCCGCTTGAGCCGCCGTGCCCTCCTCCTCCTCCGTCTCCCAAGCTGGGAGCTTGGTCGGCAAATCTGTGAAGACTGAACTGGCTCTAGTGGCTCATGCACGTCAAGTTGGGAATCGAATTTAATTGATTTCCTGCGAGCCCAAGTCCAACTTCGAGCACTAATTCGCAGCCAGGGACCAGTGTTGGAGACGTGGATGCGACTCGTTGAGATGTCCGTGCTCGATTCGACATTCCCTTGTGCTCTACCTCTGTTACATTAAAAAAAAAACTTGATTTCCTCTCGCTACGGTACGCAGCCGATGGGGTGGTCATGCGCGGCGGCCGCTCGCGTCCGGGCCGTCCGGGTGGTGTGCTGCGTGCGCGGCGCGGCACGGCGAGAGCGGGGCGCGCGGCCGTCGCGTCGCGCCGGCGCTGCCACCTTAAAGCGAGCCGCTTCTGGAAATGAGATTTCCCTTTTTGCCGTGTCTTCCTTGGGACTCGCGAAAGATGCGAGGCGTAGGGGCTCGGCTCGAGTGACCGTGACCACTAGATATAATAAACTATACTGTGACTGAGGCCAAGCTTTTCCTGCTCTCTGCTAGCTGCACCCATGACCCATGCATCATGCATGCATGAGCTAGCTAGGGTGGCACACTGTGTATGTGTTCACCGTGGCACCTCTGTTTTTTTCGCCTGTGTTTTCTACCATCCAAATAAAACCAACTTGCTACATAAAAAAAGAAGCTGAAATCCTGCAAAAAAAAACAGATCATGTTCTTCGCTTGGGACTGAACAATTTCCACGTGAGTTGCGTGATTAGCACCGAATACCTTTGCTTGTACCGTTTCTATCTATCTCGATCTCCTGGTGGCCTCTGGCCATACAGATCTTCGTGAAAGCAAATGCAAATCCGTCTGAAGTCGATCTGAACTCCCTGCACACATGCATGCAGCACTAGCGAAGTTCGCAGACAAGGAGCAGGTGGCAGCACACAATCGGCATTGCTTTCCACGCGAGCACCGGCAAGACGGATAAATCCTGCACCTCCATCCCTATCTGAAACTGTACTTGCATTGCGATATGATCCGGGAGCTGCAGCAACCAGCAAGCCTGACGGATAAGGCTCGATAATCTAAAGCAACGCGAAGCCTGCATTACATTCAGATGATCATATCTACTCCAGCAAACAGGCTTCAGGCTTGTTCTCTCTCTCTCTCCCCTCGTAGATCTCCGCCTTTTGTTAGATTAAAAAATCATATGGGAATGAAATGGAGCAAGTACTGGACGCGTGCGTGCGTGCGTGCATGCAACCTAGTCAGGATTCAGATCAGATCGATCTTTTCAAAGGCAAAAGAGAAGGCAAGCAGCAGATAGCAGCACTACTAGCTTTGTGTACATGTACTGCTCGTAGATGAGGGTGCAAGCTAGAGGCGGCCCAAATCTTGGCGGACAACTCTTTTTGGGATTTGGTTCTTTGCACACAATGCTAGATAGTACATATAGTGGATGGCCTGCCCTCCCTGCATGCATGCGGCGCCACCATATCCATATATGATCCATGCACGATCGACCGGATAGATCGACGACACGATGCAATGCATCCAATGTCAGCAGCTAGCTAGCTGCTACTACTATACCACGTACGCTAGCTAGCTAGCTTTTGCCCCGGGACCGGGCCCGCTGGGGCAATGGCGCGGCACGAGCGTACGTGCAGATCCCAGCAGCAAAGCAAAGCCACGAGACGTACGTGCCGTAGGCTGCATGCAGCATGCAGCTGGGAATTCGGGCGTGCATTCGTGTCAGTTTTGACGCGATTTTGTGTGTAAAAATGGGGTGCGCGCCTCCATCGATCCCTTTCAGTCTCCAGGAACGTTGACCCGCGCGCGATTCAACGAGCCAGCTAGCTAGCTACTAGATAAGCTAAGTCGCCATGTGCGCGACGACGCGTGTGGACTCTTTGACTAGCTAGCTAGCTAGGCGGCGGAGTCCGGCCGTGTGAACTCGATCCCAGGACGTGGGTAGGACGATCGACGACCTGGTCGTGACAGCGAGTTATCCCAAAGCTAATTAGCCACATTCTTCGCATGGTCATTAGTTTAGTAGTTAACTACACTAGCTTGAAATGATTTAGATTTTAGATCCCAATACGCCGTATAGACCCTGTGAATTACATATAAGAAATGTTCTTTGCACGTGCCGCAACGCCGTCTCTACGTTGGCATCGTGCGAGCGAGCTGCTGCTGCTGGCTTTCGAGCTAGCTAGCAGTTGCATGCCAACCTCAGTATAGTACGTGCTGCATGCCATCACGTGACTTGGCCGGCAGGACGGCATTGCGACGATAGATGGGATCTCACTGATCAGTATCTATCTCAGTGCAAGGTACTCATTGTAGATTTTATGGCAATATTATTTTCAGCTGTTACGTGCATGCATTCTCGGTCGAATCATCATTAGGGCACACCCAACCACTGTAAATTAACTTCTGCAGCCAACGTCTCCAGTTTTTAATCAAACTATACATGATCAAAAATAGGTCGGCCGGCCAGCACTGGCCAGTTCGTGCGATTTGTGCTAGAATATTTCGCTTTTTCGAAGCTCATATATTAATTTATACTGTGAATGTATTAATCGAGCAATGAACTGGCCAACCAGATCTCGTTTCCATGCATGGCGAATCCTTTCCAAATTATTCTCGATGAAAATGACTGAAGTATACTAGCACGTATTATATTCTTTTCTCTATAGTGTAGTAGTAGCTAGGTATTGATAGAGTTTAGGGACTTAGGTGATCTCTAGGTCTAGATCTAGTAGGGTAGATCTTAGGGTTACCTTTAGAAGGCTTGACGAAGAGGAGGACGCCATGGCCGGTGCTGTGGCGTCGAAATCCGGCGAGCGGCGGTGGAGGTCAGGGACCTTCCCGTTGCTTCGGCACTGAACTCAGATCGGTAGGACTTAGGGTGTTTGGGAGAGGTAGAGGAGATGGTCGAACCCTCATCAGTAAGTCTAGCCTCTCCCTATATATTGCCGCGCAACAGGGGGCCTAACCAATTTTATTGGGCGCTCTCGATCATTGCGCTGGGATCAGGCGCATGCACATGGCCTTTGTGCATGTGGGGAGGAGAGGGACTTAGTCCCCCTCTCCTCCCGGGAGATCTGTTGCTAACATTCTCCCCCCAGATCTCTACTTAGTTCTTAAACTGCACTTAACATAATATCTATTTCATTATAGATAAATGCATCGAGCATGCTGCATCACATTAGTCAGTTACGTACTACGTGACTCAACAACTACAATACACCTCTCCATTCTGAAACAGAATCTCAACTTATTTTGGGCCCCTTATAAATCCATAGATCATAGGCTTTCCTCAAAACCCACGTCGACTAAGTGTTCTCTGAACACAGTGGGAGGTAAGCCTTTTATGAGCGGATCCGCAAGCATTCGCTTGGTACTTATATGCTCTACTTATTGTTTGATCTTGGATTCTCTCCTCAACAATATAACACTTAACTTAGATGTGTTTGGCAGCAACACACTTCTTGTTGTTATAGGAGAAATATACTGTTGACTCATTGTTACAGTATAACTTAAGTGGTTTTAAAATGTTGTCGACCACTCTTAAAACCGGAATTAATTTCTTAGAAACATAGTGCCTGTCCGACGGCCTCACAACTTGCTACAAACTTGGCATACATCGTGGTAGATGCCATCATAGTTTGTTTGGAGCTTTTCCACGACACAGCTCCCTTTGCGAGTGTGAATACACAACTTAATGTGGACTACTTAGCATTCACTCATCTCGTAAGGTCTTAAATTGAATAACCCGCAATCGCTAGGTTATTTAATCTTTCATACATTAGCATGAGGTCGTTGTGCCTTATATAAATCATAAGGCTTTCTTAATTTAATCCAGTGATCTATTTCTGGATTTTTCTGATATCTACCAAGCATTCCGGCGGCATAAACTTAGTCAGGGCGAGTACATAATTGAGCATACATTGGCTTCCGACAACAGAAGCATATGGAACCAATCTAATTTGATCGATCTCATATTGGTTCCTGGGATACTAAAGGTTCCCAACTTATCACCCTTGACTATCGGATCAGGCGATAGCTTATACGCATGCATACTATATACTTTATCAGTATATCTTCTAGTATGCCGTATGCGATAATCTTAATACCCCCTTATTGATATCTTAGAGAAACTCCAATCCTAACACATAGGAAAAATTTCTCCAAGGTACTTAATGTCAAATGAGAGGACAATATTTCTCAGTTTCTAATAGTAGATGGACATTACCACTTGAAAACGGAATGTCATCCACATGCCAAACTGGGAAAATAAATCCCCATTCTTAAACTTAGCACAAATACAATTGTCCTCTTCATTATTCTTAAACCCAAAATTTCAGATACCCTTACTTGAAACTTATTTAAGTCCATTGGACTTAGATAAAACAGTATCATAAAATTTTCTTTCCATTTTATGACAAAACACTTAGTTGTGTCATATAGACATTCTCACTTAAACCTTATTGAAAATGTCGTCTTTATATCAATCTGATGCAGTTCTAAGTCATAATATGCCTTAATGATTCTTAAAGAATCCTTAAATAAGACATACAAAAATGTCTCATTTAATCTGCTTCTTATCTGAGTTGGCACATTATTTACTAAGTTAGAGAGTTGTTCCTTTACTTCTTCATTAGCATCATCTAAAAATGCAGATTCCTGAATAACAGGAGCCTCATGTACAATAGATGTCGCTAATGAAGGTCCAAACTCAAGAATTGGACAAAGGACACTACCACAGGTACATGAAAATTGCTCTTGAATCATAGGAGTGGATTCACTAACCCACTTCTCTTCAAGATTAATTTCTCTAAGTACCGTGCTCCCCCTGATTAAAGCATCTTCTAAAAAAGCATGTCTCGTCTCTTCAAACTTAACATGTCTGTTAGGACATTACAAAACGAGATCACTTAGACTTATCTTTGCAGTCAATAAAATTGACACCTTACTGTCTTAGGACTTTAACTTATTAATATTTGGGTTAAAATATAGCCTCAGCAGGACGACATACTCTTATTCTAAAATAATTTAGAAAATGGTTATCGTCTTGTCCATAATTCTTATGGTGCTTTCAGGCACAGACTTATTAAGGATCCAATTAAAATTATGAATGTTGGTTTTAATGCCTTCATCCACAAATTAATCGGTAGAGTGGAATAACTTACCATACTACTTACTATGTCCACTGGAGTGCGAGTGCACCTTATAGCCATTCTATTTCGCTAAGGTACACCCGATATAAAATACCAGGCTATTTTGCCATTTTCTATAGAACATTGCAAAAGAGTTCGAGAAATCGGCCACACGGGGTATATTGACCATAGCACGGTCAGATCTTACTCTTTTAAACTTTAGATCATGCTGATATAAGAATCAGCCTTAAAAACATCTTAAATTTATCCAAAGCAACTAATGATCTGATCGCTATGATCTGATCCCTCTTAGATTGGATAAATGTTAATCAATTAATTCTAAATCACCGTTGGGCAGAATTAAAATCAATTGAACTTAAATATAATAACATTATCACCAACGTTGGTCAGGAGATAAAAATTACTACAATCATTAAACTTAATTTCGCGTCATTCTTAATTTATTTGACGTATTTATCTTAATGCAATATATGCATGAAACTCAGTGTAAAGAAACTAAAGCGGAAGAATTGACTAACCGTTCAATCCTCCCCCTCGAAATATGGTCCATTAGGTAGTGCCATAATTTCGAAAATACGTCATCAATTCTTTTGCTCTTATCATTATTCTCATATGATAAAATCATCTTGGGAAAATAAATAAAGTTTGTCATGCTTAAAGGCAAGACTAGTGACTTTATTTCTAAGTGCGAAATTCATCTATTACCATTCTCGTTCATCTATTTTGGGAACTCCACATATTCCTTCATGTGGTGTTCCTCCTTACATGTCTGTACATGCCCTTCAGGACATCATGTTCCTTTATGTGAGCTTATAAGAGGAGTCGTTAGTATCATTAGAACAAGTCTTATAATGCTTCTTCCCCTTTATTCGTGTTGCACATTATGACCTAAATCATTGTGTGCTTTCTTAATTCTTATACATAGTTTGAAATCAGCATCTACAAACTCTAACACTCTCGCTGTAAGTTGTAGTTGATCACAAAATGATCATAAAACTTAGTGCAACGTCATAATAAAAATTTGGACGATAACATCCTCATCGAGCTCTTTATTCATGGGTTTCAGCTTTGAAAACCATGTCGCAAAAACTTATTAAATTTTCTTAATAAGCGTGCTAGCATACGCCTTAGAAAAGTCACTTTCAGATACTCTTTGCAGTATCATGACGTGGGATAGAACCCCTAATTTGCTCCATAAAGGAGCTCTTAATCATAATACATTTTGTGTTTCCACTGATTTCCTTTAGTACTATATGTCTTATTTTATTCTCATTTCGGCGAAGTCACGTAACCTTATGACAAAAGCCTCTTGGCTTTCATCTTCTCAGATCACGGGCTTCGCACGCTTAGTTAGACAATCAAGCATTAAAGCAAGATTTATGTCCTATAGCACAATCGCTATTTTAATATCTCATCTCCGGGAACCGTAGTTCTCACCATTGAGAGACTCAATGCCGGAGATATGACTTAGCAAATTTCTAATAAGGAACATTATCAAAATATATATTATAACAGATATAATATGATACATGAAAATTTAACGTTGGTCAAAATTAACATGTGATACACTTAATACTTAAAAGACGAATTAATTCTACATCACCGTTGGGCAGAAATAGAATCAATTCAACTGAACCATAGTAATTTCATCACCAACGTTGGTCAGGAGATAAAATCACTATGTTAACAAAATACAACATTTATAATGTCAAATTGAATTATCTCGTTGGTTCAAATTTAATTGACAGAATAAATGCTACTTAATTGATAGGATGAACATGGTACTAATCTTAAAACAGTGTATTCACAGCGGAAGACTTAAAACTAATTAATACACTGCTTGAAACAATAATAAATCTTATATTTAAACTTAAACAAAAGGTTCTAAATTAATATTTCCCGATTAAATATAGTCCTTTGACTAAATTCAATAAGGGAAACATTATGAAAATACTTAAAATGTTGCAAAGCGACATGATTAACAGTAATAGCACAGCGGAATTCTCAAACTAAAAATAACATACTGTTTAATCATCAGCAAAATTCTGAATTTAAATACTTAAAAAAAACAATTATTTTCTAATAAAAAAAAGTCGTTGGACTAATTTTAAATTAGAAAATAACACAAAAGGAATCTAAAAATGCTCAAAAAATTCAGAACAGTGCTAATAACCATGATGAAAATTACTAAAATTTTCCCTGCATTAAACTTAATTTTATCTTATTTTTGGGCAATTTTTCTTAATTTCCAGAAATAAATAAAACAGAAAAACAATTTCTTAATTCTGAAACAAAATTCAGCTCAAAACTGAAATTAAATCGGCCCATTTAGTGTTTTCCTCAGGCCGGCTAAGTCCTGGGCCTGGGCCATGAATCTGTTCCCCCGCCTGGGCCTAAACGACGCCCAATCACCGCTGGCCGTCGGATCTGATCCGACGGCCGAGCGCGACGGTCGCCCAAACAAAACCAAGCGCCCCCAGAACCCTAAACCTAAACGCATTTCCCCTCCCCCACCCGAGCGAGAGGGCGACGGCGGCGCTTGGCGCGCGGCGCATGGCGGCGCGAGCGGAGCCGACGGCGGGCCAGCGGCCGGGGGGGAGCTAAGCGGCGGAAGGCGGCGCGAGCACGCGCGGCGGTCGCCCGAGCGCGACGCGCGGCGGCGGCCCGAGGTGCGGGGAACGGCGGCGGTGCGAGGCACGGCGCGCGGCTCGCGGCGGCGGCCCGAAGCGCAGCGCCCGGCTCGCGGCGGCGGCCCGAGACACGGCGCGCGGCGGCCCAGCTGCCTTCCCTTCTTAGCTAGGGTTAGGGTTAGGGTTTAAACCCTAACCCTAACTCCCAGATCTGAAGTCCCTCTGTGTTTGTTTTTTTTTGTGTTCTGTTCTGTTCTTAATCTCTTGGTGTTCTTACCCGAAGGATCTCAGCAGGGTTGGGGAAGTTTCTGTTCTTGCGGGTACTTAGAGTTCTTACAGCAGGGGTATGCAGGGGGTTTGCTTAGGGTACGTTTCGGGTTAAACACAGAGAGTCCGTTTTGTGTGCGGGCATTTGTGGGCTTAGGGGGGTTCTTAGGGGTGGTGGCGTTGGCTCAAGGGAGCCCGACGCCACCCTAACCCTAACTAGCCTAGATCACTAGCAAAGCTCTGATACCATTGATAGAGTTTAGGGACTTAGGTGATCTCTAGGTCTAGGTCTAGTAGGGTAGATCTTAGGGTTACCTTTAGGTGGCTTGACGAAGAGGAGGACGCCATGGCCGGTGCTGTGGCGTCGAAATCCGGCGAGCGGCGGTGGAGGTCAGGGACCTTCCCGTTGCTTCGGCACTGAACTCAGATCGGTAGGACTTAGGGTGTTTGGGAGAGGTAGAGGAGATGGTCGAACCCTCATCAGTAAGTCTAGCCTCTCCCTATATATTGCCGCGCAACAGGGGGCCTAACCAATTTTATTGGGCGCTCCCGATCATTGCGCTGGGATCAGGCGCATGCACATGGCCTTTGTGCATGCGGGGAGGAGAGGGACTTAGTCCCCCTCTCCTCCCGGGAGATCTGTTGCTAACAGGTATTATTAGCAGCTCTTGTTACCAATCGAACGACGTGCAGTGTACATATACGTACTACTGTGTGTACACGTCTATATATCTTAATTTTTGCATGCAGTTAATCACATTAACCGTAAGTCTGAAACTGATATATGTCTCTACGATTATTAGTCTGTGTTATTCGCAGCTGATATGATAGATTTGCCTATGTAAGTGAAAAAATTTACAATCCTCAAAGAATTATTAAGAGTTATTACAATTTTAATATTAATTTTTGTTAAGCTCACCCCACCTAGCCAACTCAACCATAAAACCTAGGCGTTATAGTGGGAGAGGTGGGGGCTTTTATCCATAGTCCAACATTCCCCCTACGGCGTGCGAGCCCGGCGTAGCCCGCAGCAGGTTCTAGAGCTCGGCGTAGCTTGCAACAGGTCTCAACACACGAAATGTGTGGCTAGGTGGGGTGAACTAACATGGTATCAGAGCCAAGGTCCTGGGTTCGAACCCC
Organism: Zizania palustris; assembly: GCA_019279435.1. Lineage (NCBI taxonomy): Eukaryota > Viridiplantae > Streptophyta > Magnoliopsida > Poales > Poaceae > Zizania > Zizania palustris. Next base: position 89,038,142 of record JAAALK010000288.1, read on the forward strand.
CCTGGCCACGCATTTCCGCTGCGCCTCTTTCGTGTGCTGAGACCTGTTGCGGGCTACGCCGGACTCTAGAACCTGTTGTGGGCTACTCCGAGCTCGCACGCCATAGGGGGAATGATGGATTATGGATAAAAGCCCCCACCTCTTCCACTATAATGCCTATGTTTTATGGTTGGGTTGGCTAGGTAGGGTGAACTAACATAGTATCAGAGCCAAGGTCCTGGGTTCGAACCCAGGACCTTGGCTCTGATACCATGTTAGACTCATTTCATCTAGTCAACCCAACCATAAAAACTAGGCGTTATAATGAGAGAGGTGGGGGTTTTTATCTATAGTCCAACAATTTTAGCATATGTCGGTATCTCAGGTACTAAAAGATACCAACATTTACATATTGGTAAATTCTAAAGACAGTCACTGCACTCCGTAGTTATTAGCATATATATTATGTACGACTAGTTTGTCTATTGAGATTTTGAATAGTAAGTGCTAGCTTAAAATAAACGACCAAACTTAATAAATTAATTTTTAGGCTAGAATGTGTATACAAAAGTATACACAAAATCAGTGGCGGAGCCACCTCCCAGGCACCCCAAATAACCGCTCAAGTTTGTAGGAGAATACACTATAGAATTTTAGTATCGTTTTAAATATTAAAAGTAGAATTTTTATATCAAATATTAAATATAATTAGATTTGTCCGAATCGAAAAAATTTATTGGCTCCTCAGAGTTGCATGAAATTACGAGTGTTTGAACGAATCTTCTCACAACTATTATTGTGGATACGATTCAGACTATCTCGTTCGCAAATATTCCTTTCGGCAAAGTTATTCCAAAGCTAGCTAGCTGACATATAGCTACCGTCGTCATATGGAACCACGCATATATATATATATATATATATATATAGTATAGTTATTTTACTGGGAAATCTATTACTGAAAAAAAAGTAATACCTAATTGCTATTGTACTAAGAAAAACTACTACTAAAAATAATCGGTATAGAATAGCTATTCTACGCACGTGATGTAGAATAGCGCCCTTTATATATATATATATATATATATATATATATATATATATACAAATGCTATTCTACACCGACGTAGAATGGAGGGGTTGGGATTGGGTGGGGGGTGAGCACGATTGGAATGATCGGTGTAGAATAGCATTTACACCCATAGTGTAGAATAGCGTTCCCGTGTATATATATATATATACACACACATATGACTTTAAATTAAACGGGAAATCGCACGCATGCTTACGCGTGCAATACGATGAACACGTTAGCATACATGCCATACACACGCACGTACGATAGCTAGCACAGGGCAGTTTTGGTTGTCACGTCGTCGAGTCCTCTTCACAGGGGCATCATCCACATCTTGGACTATGAAACTATCTTGTTTGAAAACAATCCCCTCCAGATAAAGTTATTCCTTTTTCGAAAAAAAGATGAAATTATTCCAAAGCTAGCCTTGGTTACTTTCATTATGTTCTTTATATATGCTCTTCAACTGGAGCGAAAGGGACTATCCACGGGCACGCACTACCCTGAAACATGTGCGAAACAGACGTGGCACACGCGCGCACCCCACGCGCGAACAGTAGTCCTATATATATATTTTCCATGTCACTGGTATGTGTATTAACGTGACAACAATAAAAACTAGAAATCACTTACAAATATATATAGCTACAAGAACTTAACCCAGCAAGCCAAACCAGCAGATGGACACGGTGACATGCATCAGATCGAAAGGACGTTTTTGCTGGCTAGTATATATAGCCACGTGCTGACACTGGTGACATATATCGCTCGGCGTTGGCATGCATGCACGGGCGCCCGGCCGGCGGGGGTGACGCGCCGTGACGCGACGCGATGCGATCGCCACGCACCCGGTTTCGTGGAGGCGCCAGCGAAAACTTTGTTGGTGACGCACTTTGGCTGAGCCTTCCGGCAAGAGATCTCGGCGTGACGGCGGCGGCGCCGCGCCCTGCCCTCTCCGAATCCGATCCTGACGAGACCTGCAGGCCAGGCCATGACAGCGCCGTGTCACGTCACATGTTTTATCGTATCCGCGCACGTCATCTCCTGTGTGCAGTTCGCACGTACGTCCATGCATATAATAACCGGACGTCGTCGTAGTACGCAGCAGCAACGTGACACGTTAGGTATCGATTGTTTTTCGTTTTTTCCTCCTACCGTAAAACGTACTGCGCTATACGTATAGTAGGTTTAATTCTGGCACAAAGTTGTTGCAGCGATATGCAGAGAGAGAGAGAGAGAGAAGAAGGGAGCATTTAATGGGTGGTACCGAGTACCGACCAAGTGTACCAAACAATTCGGATCGATCCAAACGCCGGGCGCGCTGTGCGCCTGAGCCTGTGCACGCATGCGCGCCGAGCCGCCGACCCAACGCGTTGGCTGCGCCGTGGAACCGGCCGTACCGGCTGATCGTCGGTCGCCGCTGGACCGTTTCCTCCCCCGCTTGTCCCCCAGTGACATGCATGCACTCAATTGTGTCGTGTGCCAGTCCGGCCGAGGCGAGGCACGGCTCCTCAGCCTGAGCGCCCGCCCGGTTATTCCACCAGTGCAACTGTGCATGCAATGCAAGTTTGTGGCAGGCCGTACGTGGTCGATCGATTCGGTTTAGCGAATAACCATCGAAGATGTAATGGGCTAGCTGCATTGATTGTGTGGACGATGACAGTGCCGCGCCAGAAACTTAACAGTGATCAGCACAGTATAACCTGGTACAGTACTATACATTCGTCAATCAATCGATCGACGTCTTTTAACATTGATACGACGAAAATATGCGTGTGCCACACTGTTAGCTAGCTACCCCATCATCTGTACATACATACACGATCGACTCCAGTTAACCACACGTACCGCCTCACGTCCTACTTCCTTACTCTGTGTTCTACTGTGTACCACACATGGGCGCGCCTGCGCCGTACGCGCCCGTCGCCTTCGCCGAGTAAATGCGCACAGGTTGAGACGTGGCGTGGTACGTACGTCGCGGCCGCGACGGCCAACGAACCAAGGAAGACTTCTACAACCGAAGGACGAAGCCAATGTTGCCGCCAAGAAATTTCGCCAGCTGCAAGTAGTGGCCGCATTAACGCGCGCGCGCGCCCGGTGCCAATGCAAGCAGGACGACGCGGCGCGGCGCGGGCCACGTGAAACACGGACGCCACACGCGCGCCGGGGCGCGGGCGCGCGCGTGATTTCACTCCCAAACTCTACACGATTTACTCGTATCATCTACCGCAGCTAAAACCATCGTGCTGTCACGTACCATTCCGTCGCATTCAACTTGGTTGAACCAACGAACGAACGGAACGCTACGTACGTACCTTAGGTCTCGCGTCAGGCGCGTACATGTGTGGCGATCTGTTCGATTGCTGCTAGTACTGCTGTACGTGTCGCGCGCGTGCAGTGGTGGACCGACCGATCGAGATGGTCCAAGCTCAACAATAAGTACGTACTGCTAGTAGCAGTAGGAATGAAATGTGCTGGATTGAATTGGAGGAACACGACAGTTAATGCCTCCCACATTATGTTCTTTTCGACGAACGAACGGCCTGTCGTTTTAGTTGTCATTGACTTGCTTTTCGGTCTTGCTCCGAATATTTCTCTGGAGAAAAAAACTCTGCAAAAAGAAAAAACAAAAAAGACATTCCGAAAAAGAAACATACACTATGCAAATGCAAAGAAATGTACTTCTTTTTGCGTGGATTTTTTTTAAACGTGACTTGAATTTTGAAAGGGAGACGCACTGATCGAGTAGTACGCAAACAGTGACGCGCCTGTACGTGCAGTGCAGAGCAGAGCAGTATTTCGCACGTACGTACGCACGCACAAGTTGATCCACTATGGCATTATTATCCCCTTAATTTGGTCCCTGGCCTCACGTCCTCGATCGACCGAACAGTATAATAACTTATAGCGGGCGCATGCGGCATGCGTGGCTTATTCTTCAACGTACGAACCTGTGGTACTTGATTGCTATACCCGTATCAATTTGCAAATCACAACATGCTCCATTGGTCGGGAGATGGAGATGGACCACTCGATCGGTTCACACGTACGTACACTACTATCCTGCACAGCCAAATTACTAAAACCGTGACTTTATCTCTGATATGTGAATCTGATAGTATTAACACTCAAATGTTAACGTTAGTGACAATACATGAACAAAGATCGAGCTTCATGGTCAATAACTTTGAGAGTAGCAGTGAATATATTAATCGATTATATTCAGACTTTCAGAGCATGCAGGCCGGCTCGTAGGCAGGCAGCAGCAAGATGGTTTCCGACCATTGATTTTGTAAACACGTGATTGGAAAAAAAATTGAACAGCTCGCCACTCCCATTGTTGGCGCCCCGCCCACACCCCATCGCCGGCGACCCACCATCGCCACAGCCATTGTTGGCGCCCCGCCCACACCCCATCGCCGGCGACCCACCATCGCCACAGCCATTGTTGGCGCCCCGCCCACACCCCATCGTCGGCGACCCACCATCGCCACAGCCACTGCCCCTATCCCACTGCCGCCCCACTGGGCCCGTCGCATCGTCGGCGACTCGCGTTCGCCCCTACCCCACTACCGCTCCGTCGGGCCTTGCCCATCGTGGATCCTGTTGCCGTTCCGTTGGCCCTTACACTCCTACCGCCCTGCCGACCCCCGCCGCCCCGTCAACTTTGTCGGTGTCGCCGTCCATGCCACACCGTCACCCCCATCAGCCTCGCCTAGCTCCGTCAGCTAGATTGTTGCTATGCACATTTTACTGCTAACATAAAAATATAAGAACGTTCTTCTATTATTTGAGATATCATTTTCTCTCCACCTAAATACCAAGAGATACTAAATTAATCTAAACCGTTAGATAAATATTATAAATGGTTCAGATTTGATACTTCCCAGCTAGCTAGCCGGACAGGAGATGCGACAATATCGTTCCAGAATTCCAGACCACCTTTACCTGTAGATGTAATAACCTACTAGCTCGCAGGACCAGGCCCAGCACGTGTGTGTGTGTGTGTGCACGCCCCCACGGAGTTAATTCTCGCTTGTTCCTGCACACGACGCCGGGCGCCCGGACGGACGGACGGCCGGCCGATCCGGCTCGACATCGCGCGCGTCGTCGTTGCAAGTAGCTGACGTGCATACCCTGCATCTGAAAATCACGTCCACTCCGGGGCGTGGCGTGGCGTGGCGTGCAGTGCGCGCAGGCACAGGGCCGCGGCCGCCGACGAGAGGGAGCTCGCTCGCTAGCCGGCCGCCGGCAACAATGCGCGCGGAAAGCAAAAGGACGCAGCGTATCCCGCCGCGATCCTGTGCAATCACGCATGTGGACAGAGCTGTTCCTCCTCCTCGTCTCTTGCCGTTTGGTGGTGCTGCAAGCTAGGAGTATAGCTAAGATATCCACGCAAGCAGCCTAGCTAGCTATCTAGTGGAGTACAGTATGAGAACAGCCATGCCTTTCGCTCATCAACACTGAACCCGAGATATTGACCATATCTGCGAGCAAGAGCTACTACAGTGCCGCACATCTTCTCCTTTTTAGCTGAAGATTTGGTGTAGCTCGTACTTTGGTAAAATGCCTGCCCGATCTGCAGAAAGCTAGCGGATTCTCCCCATCTGCATGCCCTAGCTAGGTACGTACTGATAGCCTGGTCAAGAATCAAGATACCGGAACGGGGATGGTCTTTGATTTCTTTAGGTTAAATGACTATCTCCATCAAAGCTACGCAGCGATCGAGCCTCAGCGTGGATCCAATTAACAAGAAGAAAGAATTCCTGCTAGAAAGTTCATCGCACATGCATGGTACGTAGCGGGAGCGAACCCGCCGTCCGCCGGCGTACGTACGGCACCTTTAAAGTGAACCAAAATGCAAGAGGACTAGAGGAGGATTTTATAAAAAAATAATATTTTTTTAAAAAATTAAATATGTATGCCCATTTGAAAAAATTACGGAAATAACATGCTGTCGACCCTTGAAGTGCCGACTAAATGCTGCCCCTTATATATCAGATTCTGTCACATCAGCTTCAGTCGGCACTTTTAGTACCGATTGAAGATGACGTGGCGTAATCGGCACCAGTTGGCACTTGAAGTGCCGATTGGAGCTGACGTGATATCCAGTCGGCACTTTAAGTGCCGACCGCGTACTACTTCTTTATTTTTTTCAAACGGACATACATATTGATTTTTTAAAAAAATATTATTTAAAAAAATCCTAGAGGAGACTGTAGATGCATCGGAGAGAGAGATGAACTCGCGTTATTTTTCCTTTTATTTGGCGATTTGAGTACGGATTAGGGAGGGTAATTGTATCCCATTGTTTGTTTAACCAAAACACGTGAAAAAACTCAATTAGAGTCAAGTTTTTTTTATGATGAATAAACAAATACAAATATAAGTATTGACTACTTATATCCACTTCATCTTATATTATATAAGTATAAAAACCAATTCTAAGTCTCCTCCAAGCCACGGCCACCACTAGCCCCACTTCTTCTTTCTCTTTCTTCGATCTCTCCCCTCTTGGACGCCACCTTATTAGGCACATAGATCAGTTTTATATGGTTATTTCGTGCCCGTCGACTAATGGCCGGCCTCCATACCAACTTCTTACTGCCACTGAGCCTTTGGCGTTGACCCTAGAAGTGGGTGGTGGACCTCACTTCTTCCTCTTCATCATCGTGACACCATGGTCTTATCGGTCACCCATTCCTCTTTCACAAGTAAATAGGTATATTCGTCGGTACACGTCGATTGCTCGATTGTGAGCGACAAATATGGACACTCTGAAATAGCCCAATTGCACACCGGCCATGAATAAGTTGGGCAGGGTAGGTCATGTCTCTCACATCATACTTCGTGCAGTGGTAGTGAAATGATCGTTTTCTTTTAGTTTTTTTCCCCTTAATTAATATTGTAATCATGTAATCTTATAGTTTTTTCTAATCTTATATTTTTTCCCGACTTATAATTAATACAAACCCATTGTTTGGATTGTTAAAAAAATCTCGAGGTTGTGCATGAGTCGTGGTGTGGCCTGGGAGTTGTTTATTCAGACCGTGCTCCTGGCCGCGGCATCCATCGTTGCGTTTCTCTCTCCTAGCGTCCGCGTCCACTTTGTCTAAAAGCCCGCGTTTCGCCGCTCCATCACCGGCGCCTCTCTCTATAAATACCTCTCCCCTCCCCAGCAGCAATCACACACACTTCACCGGCTCTCCTCCTCCTCCTAGCTAGTGTGGCACATCAGTCGCGCACGGGGAGCTATACCTAGCTAGCTAGCTAGCTCTCGGAAGAGGCCAAGAAACAGAAAGAGAGAGTGGGCGGCAATGACGTGGTGCTCGGTGTTCATGGTGTTCCTCATATACTGCCTCATCTTGACGGTCGGGCTGCCGGTGGAGCCGGCGGACGAGGTGGCGATGCGGCTGGGCGGCGGCGGTGGCGTCGGGGGAGGCTGGTTCAGCGTGCAGCCGTCGGATGACGTCGTGGAGGCGTCCCGTGACTTTGGGGGGCTGAAACAGGGCGAGCCGCTGGCCGTGTTCCACCCGCGCGGGGCCGGGGACGTCGCGGCGCTGGTGCGAGCGGCGTACGGGTCGGAGCGCGGCATCCGCGTCTCGGCGCGGGGGCACGGCCATTCCATCAGCGGGCAGGCGCAGGTGCCCGGCGGGGTGGTCGTGGACATGAGCCACGGGTGGCGCGCAGAGGCGGCGGGGAGGGCGGCGGCACGGGCATTGCCGGTGTACTCGCCGGCGCTCGGAGGCCACTACATCGACGTGTGGGGCGGCGAACTGTGGATCGACGTGCTCAACTGGACGCTGGCGCACGGCGAGCTCGCGCCACGGTCGTGGACGGACTACCTCTACCTCTCCGTCGGCGGCACCCTCTCCAACGCCGGCATCAGCGGGCAGGCCTTCCACCACGGCCCCCAGATCAGCAATGTCTACGAGCTCGACGTCGTCACCGGTGAGCATCCGCACACAGAGGCGATGCAACCGCACACAATATAATTACCCCACGATCGCACTGACGCATGTCACCGCGAATTCTTCGCAGGGAAAGGAGAGGTGGTGACCTGCTCGGAGGCGATCAACCCTGACCTCTTCTTCGGCGCGCTCGGCGGGCTCGGGCAGCTCGGCATCATCACGCGCGCGCGCATCGCCCTCGAGCCTGCTCCCCACAGGGTAACACAACCACCCCGCAAATCCAACCCACCCCCCCTGCGCGCATCCACACACACACATCAGCAGCACGTCACATCTCCCTCTCTTCCTCCTCCGGTTGAGCCGATCGATCGATCGATCGACCGACATGCCGCTACTCCACCCGTTGCACCTCGCGCAAATTTTCCCTTTCGCGAGCGACGAGCGCGATGGCTACCATCTTCTTTCGTGTCACCGGCCTCGCTTTCCAACTACTGGCGGAACTGAGGCACCCAGCCGCCATGCCATCGGCGAGAGGGAAAGCTAGTGGCTGACACATGTCAACCCCGCACCGCGTGCGCGACGGCGTGAGACGAGGATGTGGACGTCGTCCACTCGTCCCAAGGGAAAGAAGCCAAGCCACCGCGGCGCGACACGTAGGATGAGAAAAAGCGTCACGAAATGGATTTTTTTTGCGAGTAGGCGTTGGGCCAGGTGGCCCACAGGCCCAGCAGCAGGTTGGTTGGGAATTTGGGGGCCGAGTGATGTATCGACGACAGAATAGTTGCGACGACTAATCGGTGGTCTGCTTATACTACTGAATACTCTATATATAGGCGTTTGGTTAGCTGATCGTGCGATCGCTCACGGGATTCTTGTTCACATCTGCAGCTCGATTAGCCAACTAATCCATGCTAACTATGCGTGTGTGTGTGATCAAACGCTGATTAAGATGCACAGTTGATCACCAGTACGGCCTGGGTTACTAATTAATTAATGGGCGATCCGTTTGCGTGCCAGGTTCGATGGATCCGGGCGCTCTACTCCAACTTCACCGAGTTCGCCGCGGACCAGGAGCGGCTCATCTCCCAGCACGGTGGCCGGCGGTTCGACTACGTCGAGGGCTTCGTCGTGGCCGCCGAGGGCCTCATCAACAACTGGAGGTCCTCCTTCTTCTCGCCGCAGAACCCGGTCAAGCTCAGCTCGCTCAAGCACCGCTCTGGCGTGCTCTACTGCCTCGAGGTCACCAAGAACTACGACGACTCCACCGCCGGAACCATCGATCAGGTCAGTCTCTCCGCCTCTCCGCTCGGCGCCACCTTTCCTGATCATATAATGATCAGTGCTCTCCTTGGGGCGCCTAGCCAATCATTGGGCCATGTTTTTTTGTTAGTTGTGGGCGGTTTAATTAGTAGGCAGTGGTGTAATCTAAGCACTGTTGATCGTATGATGGTTGCACCCACATGCAGAGCACAGTGGTCAGTGGATCGATCGATGGATGTTGCAACTAGCTGGTTGCCTAGATCTTAGTCCCACTGACAAAACATGAACTATTTTTATCGAGCACTAGCTAGTAGTATATATATAGTATGGTGCAAGTGACGCGAAAAGTGAGTAGCTAGCTAGATATTAGTATTGTAGATCTGGAGGTTAATTTTTGATTTGTTGTAGGAGGTGGAGGTGCTGCTGGGCGAGCTGAGCTTCATCCCGGGCACGGTGTTCACGACGGACCTGCCGTACGTGGACTTCCTCGACCGCGTGCACAAGGCGGAGCTCAAGCTCCGGGGCAAGGGCATGTGGGAGGTACCGCACCCGTGGCTCAACCTCTTCGTGCCGGCGTCCCGCATCGCCGACTTCGACCGCGGCGTCTTCCGCGGCGTCCTCGGCAGCCGCACCGCCGGCGGCCCCATCCTCATCTACCCCATGAACAAACAAAAGTAAGCTGGCCGGCCAGTAGCCACGAGCCGTGCACCCATCCAGCGCCCATCTCTGCCTGTCATATATATTCGTCTTGCTGATCCACGCACGCACGCACGACGGTGCGGATCGCTAGCTCGGGCATCCATCGGGGCCCGCAGCGTCACATGCGGCACGAGAGCGCGAGGCTGTCGTCCTCGCGACCGATCGATTGAGCTGCACGGCGCCGGCCCTCACATGCGGCGCAGCACGGCGCGCTCACAGCGCCGTACAGGTGGCCGCCGCTGGCCGTGGCGTGGCGTGTGCGTGTGCGTGTGCGTGTGCGTGTGCGTGCCCGGCCCATGATTGGCGCCGGATAAACAAACATACCCCCAGATCGGCAGCAGATTGCACGATAGATAACCGGGGTGTGCTTCTGCTTACTTTAATTCCCGGAGTGGATATGATGAAGCCGCCGCGCCCGGATCTCCGGTGACTGAATGCATGGCCGCGGACATATATACCACCGCGCACTAGGGCGACAGCGCCCTATTCTAATCTGTAGTGGCGCATGGCGGATGGCGCCATGCCAGCCATGCCAGGAACAGCCGGGATTCATCAATCACCTTCACCGCCGGCGCCGCCGACCGGGCTATCCACTTATTCTAATAAACTGGCGCCGCTTGGCGCTTCCATCGCCTTTCCACGGCATGCATGCATTGCATGCACATAGCCCGATAGCTCGCCAAATTCGGTTGCCTGCCTCCCGCCTTTTGGAGTTAGTGGCCAGATAGTTGTACGTGCGTTGTCGTTTTCATGTTGCACAGATCAGAATCAAGCAGAGATCTTGGTGCTGACTGTAGTTGCATCCCTTTTTCCTGCTCTGCTTCCGTGTGTTTTCTTTCTTGCTGCTTGATTTTTAAATGGTTTTCGGGACGTCTCGTGTTGCAGGTGGGACCCGAGGAGCTCGGTGGTGACGCCGGAGGAGGACGTGTTCTACCTGGTGGCGTTCCTGCGGTCGGCGGTGCCGGGCGCGGCCGACCCGGCGCAGAGCCTGGAGTCGCTGGCGCGGCAGAACCAGCAGATCCTCGACTTCTGCGACGAGGCCGGCATCGGGGCCAAGCAGTACCTGCCCAACCACAAGGCGCAGCGCGAGTGGGAGGCCCATTTCGGCGCCAGGTGGGCGCGGTTCGCGCGGCTCAAGGCCGAGTTCGACCCGCGGGCCATGCTCGCCACCGGCCAGGGGATCTTCGACTCGCCGCCGCCGCCGCCGCCGCCGCCGGTCTTGGCCGACGCCTGAGAAGGAGGCTAGCTAGGCGCATGTAATTACTAAGAATCAATCATAGGGGGAGGGGATTAGTTAGCCTGATGTATATACGTGGGGGTGGAAGCGAAGCTGGCTAGCTGATTTACTGATTTTGTTGGGTTCTGTACAGTGAGGTGTGTCAAGTTCATGCAAATGTATGCAACTTTTTGCCGGTAAAAGTCCGCGTCCTCTCTAGTTTTTCGAAACTTCTGGTTATTCTAAGGCCTTGTTCCAACTCCACATTCCATCGTAGATCATGGTGATGTGGTGACAGAGCTTTCCTCAATATTCCTGCTCCGTCATCAGTGGAGCAGCAACTCAATAGAGCAAGTTTCTCTCGTACAAATTGGTAAAGTAGGAAAAGAGATACTTGTGAGCTTTGTTTTTAAGGTTCGTTTGTATGGATTAAAATTATTTGTTAGCTATAATTAATTAGTTAGCTAATAATTAATTGGCTAAAAATTAGTTCATATCTGTTTGATGCTTAGACTAATACCTGAAAAAAAAAGTAAAAAGCCCTCTGTTAGCTCTCGTTAGTTCACTTTTCCAATAAAGGTTTTTACAAAAACAGTGGCGAGAAAGAACGGGGAGGAGAGGATTTGTTTACACTTTCGAAATCAGAGACAATTAGGTCCACTATTTCGGAAATTGGATGAATGGATCCTTCAAATCAGTGACTTGATCTGCTTTATAATCTCCAGGTATTAACGGGTTTGCAAGCTATAGTGCAGATGTGGTTCATGAAATTGCGCATCTTCCCCAGCTTAAGAAGCTTTCTATAAAGGATTTGAAGAACGAAGATGCCGAAGAAAAGTCATGTTCTTCTTCGAACAAACTTAAGGAGCTATTATATCTTCCCTGGTGATGGCACTGAACCCCTTTTGACCTTGCAATTTTTAAGCCTTCATCATGTCTAGAGAAGCGGCATTTAGCTGGACCTTTACAGACTTTTTTTTGAAGATGGAGGGGGAGACGCAACACCATTTTTTAAAAAAGAAGGAATATGGCACCTAGGATCGAACCCGGGTGGGAGGCACCACAGCGGACAGTCATCCCCAGTCCCCACGGAGCTACGGCTCAGTTCGCACCTTTACAGACATTGCCAGATTGGTTTTCTCAACTGTGTAATCTTACAAAGTTGCGCTTGAGTTTCTCACAGCTGCAAGATGACCCACTTTCAGTTCTTGCTCAATTGCCAAATCTGTTGTTCCTCCAGCTGAACAGAGCATACCAAGGGAAGGTAATAAAAAGCTGCTGTCCAGGCTTTTCAAAGTTGAAAATCTTCATTATACCTGAACTTGAGGAATTCAAGGAGTGGCATATTGAAGAAGGGTCCATGCCATGTATCCAGGAAGTGTGGACAATGTTATGTTCAAAGCTCACAACTGTTCCTTCTGGTTCCAGTCTCTTGATACACTGCAGAGGCTGAGATTGGTGGGCATGCCAAGCTCTTTTCTGTGTAGATTAGGGGAGCTTGGAGACGATTTTATTAGGGTCAAACACATCCCATCTATCCAAATTATTCAACAGCTTGGGTGAGCACTGAAATTTCCTGCAACTATGTCTTCTACTCCTCAGTAGGAACCTCTCCTATTGGTTTGCCTAAAAAACTGTCTTCTACTTGGAGATAATAGAATGTCTCAGAAATCTTTTTTTTGTGTGTGTGAGTTCATGGATCTGATCGATGTACATAAGTACATTTATTCAACCTCTTGGAAACTTTGCCTACCAAGAAAACTCCTATTGACATAACAATATCCTTTTGGGAGAACTACCAGATATTGCTAGGTTTGACAGTTGACACTCAAGCAAACTGAATTATAAAAGAAAATTTAATATGGTATTCTTTTGAGTAATCATTTAATCTGGTATCGATATAGTACCATGCTAAACACAGGATGCATCCTGGAACTCATGGTCTCTGCAGTGGTGTTAAGTAAACCAGACAACAATATGTGCAGCAGTTCAAGTCAGAATGTATTTACTTTAAGTTATAACTTATAGCACAGACTATGTATAGAAAAGCACAGTGGTAGTACCTCAAACTCCTAATAATCCAAATGATGAGCAATAGCAAAGTGGAAAGTGGAAACATTCTTCTTCCCAGGTTTCATGTTCTTGACATAATCATCCAAGCTGATTAATTCCCGGTTGCTTTTTTTGCGGGGAAATTCCTGATTGCTTTGAGAATTAACAAAGTGGAGAAAGTAACAAGTTAGTTCTTGGCTGTCCATATCTTATGATTTTTGAGCAATCAAACTTGAAAATCTGTCATGTTTCTTACAAAAGTTTTCATGATCATGAAGTAAATATTAATTAGGCCAACTGAAGGAGGTACATACAACTATGAGAAAGATAATAATAAATACGTAAGGGACTGTTCAGTTAGGAGGGGATTGAAGGGGATTGAAAAGGATTGAGGTGGATTGGAAGGGATTGTAGTATAAATCCCCTCCAATCCCCCTCAATCCCCTTCCCCAAGGGGATTACCAAACAGGCCTTAAAAGGGAAAGGCTAAAAACATGCTCTGTCCTTTTGTTTTCACTGCTAGTCTGCTACAGGGGCTAAGTATCGTATCAACTATCAAAAGCATTGTTCACGGACTCTTTTCTCAGTTATCGTCCCGGGCGGGAGAACAGTACTAGTAAGCCACAAACCATACCGATAATCTCCTCGTTTTGTGATTATCAAGTTATCAGGCAGGATAATAGTCCGGAGCGAAATTTATTGCCGAGTTTCACACGGATCAAAATCATGGGCACGTTCGATGATCTATACCCTCTAGTAGGCAGTAGCAACGTGGGATAACCATTGTTCATCGGCAGTCAGATTCTCATCTACGCAAACGGTACAGATCTGTGCAGAGGAACCAGCAGTACGGACTCACCGCGCAAGCAACAAGGGCGCCCGTGGTGACTAGAACGTCGTCGCCGGCCGCGTCATGGGGCTCGCGCGGAAGATCTCCGCCGCGGACGCCCAGAGACTCTCCGGGGCGGGGGGCACCGCACGAGCACGAACGGTGGGTTTGCTGCGGTCAAGGCCGACCCCGAGACCCCCGGCGCCGCGGCGGGCAGCGGAGAACGTGTGGGGAGGAGATCGCCCGAGGCCGGTCGCGGAGGGGTGGTGGCGTTCCTGGGATGAGCGGCGGAATGCACGATTCTCGCCGTAGGACTTGCGAGATAGGCAGGTTTTTTTACCCTACTTCTGCTCGGATTATTTTTTATTTTAGAAAGTATTTTTAGAGTAAGTTTTACGTTTTTTTTTCGTTTTTTAAGAGCACTGTGAATACACATTTCTCGCATTTACTTGTTGTGGCATTATAGGTAAGTATTTTCTCTGCTTTAGAATATTTTTTTAATGTTATAATTCTGCAAAGAAATTAGCTTTCTACTTTTTAAGTATTTTATGTATGTAATTATAACCGTTCACAATTATAATCTTTACGTCTTGTGATATATCTCTTGCTTGATTAACAAATAAATATCTGTAATTGGAATTTATTGTGTTCATATGTGATATGTGCCATTCCGTACATGAATCATTTTGTATGTGTATATTCATTTGTTTATGTTGTCTACTCTAAACATATTTCTTTCTAAATTCTTATATACTTATTTTCAATTTTTTATATATTTTTAATATTTTTGTTACGATCGTGATTTTATATTTAATATTTATTTAAAATACTAAATAATTTATATACATTTATATATACATATTATTTGTGGTTGATATATGTTGACACAAAAGATTACGCTAACATGTTTTAAATAACCTCGAAGGGTTATATGTTCGAAGTGTTTAGCTGTGGACTACTCCAGACCTCCGCTGAAGATAATAACTTTAGACCAGTTCGAAATATCTTTGTTTATCTGAATATTCGATGTCCCCTTACAATAAAAAGGGGGTATTTACATGTATGAATATAATAGGAAAAGACTATCCTACTCTCTAATTACAACCACCATAGTAGACACTATACCTAGGGCTCCGTAGGGGTAAACAAGACAAATGTCGTGTGAATACTTAGATAAAGCAAATATCTTATCCCTTCTGGCGACATCTCTTCAGAATAGAAGACTCCGGGTACACCCCGATAACAAGGCTTATATGAAAAGTATACGCTCCGAGGCTGAAACCTATTGCAGAGTCCCGTATATGTTTTGGTCTTGATAGGAGCCTTCAAGCTCTCCCCTCATAACATAGGGGCCGTTACTAATGGTTTCACACTCTCTACCTATCAAAGTCTCATCGATCTCTGTCGGATTATTTCCCCAACAATATATATTCATTGAGCTCTCTATCTAGAGTGTCGTTTAGGTGTGTCCTGAATTTAAACCAGGAAACATCAACAAACGATGTTTTAGATGCATCGCATACGATCAACTGAAGCTAAATCCAAATGGCCTCTTTAGAGCCATTGGTTGAACCGTTGAAGATTTGGGAATTTTTTTTATGCTAAGTTTATGAGATGTGATGGAATGTTCATCCCATGGTTGGTCTTCCTCCTCACCGCCGTGTTTTTTCCCCTATCGCGCGCTCCACTCCCGCAGTCCCGCTCAGATAAAGATGGCAATTGGTCTATACCCATCGGGTTTGATTATCTCAAACCCATATCCGTTAGAAAAAAATCTTCCCGTCGGATAACCCATATATACATGCGGGTACTATTTCTCTCCCAAACCCATATCCATGCGGGTAAAATATACCCATCGGGTATCCATACCCATCAATAAACACTACACACAAAAATATGCTAACAAATAACAATTGTATATCTATTTCCACAAAAACAATGTTTCACCTAAATAGATCGATCAATCATTCAATCACAAGATCAAAATTGCATATATAAATAAACTCTCAAACATAATACATCAATAATTTAATCTACAACAAAAGCAATAATAATTTAAATTCCCAAAAATATAACTTATTGGGTGATGGGTACCTAACGGGTATGAATATTAGGAAACCATACCTATACCCGCGTACCCGTTGGGTACTATTTTTTCCCATTAATAAACGCACGGGTAAGCAATTTTACCCGTATATTTACCATAATAAGGTAAAAACTCATCGGGTTTACGCTCAGACGCTCAGTCCACGTCCATCCGCGGCCCGCCGCACGGGTGCGCGCATCTCGGCGGCAGAAGGGTACAGCGATCAATCGGACCGCGCGGAGAAGAAACACATCGCGCACGCCGCACCTCGTCTCCCTCTCCCACTCCCACTCCCACTCGCCATCGCCCATATAAATTCCCCAATCCAAATATACCCATCCCCTTTCTCTCTCCTCCCCGCCTCCCCCTTTTCGTCTCGCCGCCGCCGCCGCCGCCGCCGCCGGAGCAGGAGCAGCCGCAGTAGCTCTGCCTCTCTCTCCGTCGCCGTCGCTTCCAGCTCCCTGCTGCCGACGCAGGTGAGGCACTATGCCCTTCCCGGCCGGCGACTGGATCGGGGCGGGGCGCCGCACCGCGTGCTGCTGAGGTGGGTGCGGCGGGAACTCGTGGGGACTAGGGTTTGAGGGTTAGGTGCTGGCCTGTTGGGGATTTGGAGTCGTGGAAGGAATTCAACGTCGCCCCGTCTTCGGGTTTCTCCCATCTGTTGCTAGCTTTGCTTACGTATATTTTTCAGGGAAATTTGATTGCCGTGCTAAGTGCTTTTGTTTTAGATGGATGATACTCGTATGCCGTGATTATGGATTGCTGTGGTTCGATTAGTTCTTCTGTAGCTGGTTTGACACGATTTTTGAGGGCTTAGGACATGTTTAATTAGACTGCCATTTTGAAACAGTAAAGTAAGCATGTTGAATTTAGCATGTATTTTCTTTGTTTCTGCACACAGATCCAAATTCAGGCTATCTGCATTTTGGCGATTGTTTGATGGCGCATGGCATGCCAGTTGATGATTTTGTTGCAACTGCTGGGTTAGGAGCAAGGGCTTTGTTAGAGACCAAAAATCTCAGTGTGTCTGATTCTTCTCTGTCTGAGTGTCGGTCCTGTGAGCACATTGAGAATCAGAGCACTTCCACGTCCCCTCCCTTTTGGGACTCTGATGGTGAAGATGACGAACCTGGTATGCAACTATACTGCTTCTGTTCATTGTGAAGTAAATTACTGTAAAACTGAAAATGATAGCACTATGTCTCGAAATTTTCACAGAAGTGATAAACCTGGAACTTATTGTTGGTCACAGTTCTTGACACGATATACATTGTATAACAATATAGCATCTCCAAATTAACATGCTATTTTTAAGACAACTCTTTTGCTTAGGGGTCAATACTTTCTGCTATGTTTCATTTGGATATGTTTCATATAGCTAATCTCTGGCAGTTATCTCAGGGCCTAGACCTTCAGATTTATTCGGGAAACATACTTGGAGAATCGAAAACTTTTCAAAAGAGAAGAAAAGAGAAATGAAAAGCGATCCATTTGAAGCTGGTGGTTACAAATGGTAGGATTCCTGATGGTAACTGGGTAGAAGATTCTGTCACAGCCTTTCTCTATTCTGAGATGGGAAGTCTAAATTGATCATTCTGTATTCCATTAATTGACTCCTCGCTCATCAGCAATTGTTGTTTCTGCAGGTACATTCTAGTGTACCCTCAAGGATGTGATGTCTCCAATCACTTGTCATTATTTCTCTGTGTTGCTAACCATGACAAACTTCTCCCAGGTTTGGTGTTATTATGTTGGCTAAACTATCTTATGTCTTCCACACATGTTTAATTGTACCCTTAACACCTTTCACCTTTCAGGATGGAGCCATTTTGCACAGTTTACTATAGCTGTGGGCAATCTTGATCCTAAGAAAGTTAAATATTCAGGTGAGATAATCTGGTGAGTCATCTTCTTTGAGTTAAACAGTCCATTTTCAGAGTTTAATCAAGTAAATTTGCAGACACCTTGCACAGATTCTGGAAGAAAGAACATGACTGGGGATGGAAAAAGTTTATGGAGTTATCAAAGATCCAAGATGGTTTCCTTGTTGATGATGTTCTTGAAATCATTGCTCAAGTTCAAGTTATCAGGTAGGTAGTTTATCAAATTTCAGGAGTAATACTTAAAAAACCTGTGTTTCTATGTGATTGAATATAAATTCTATATCTACAACTCTACCTGTAAAAAATTCCACAGATCTCTTCATTGGATTTTTCATATGATGCACTTAAGCTGAAGTGATTTATTGATTTTTGTGCTCTCCATAGTTCAAGTATTACTCTTGCTGTGCGGTCTTATCCTATTGGAATCCTATTTTTACCCTGTTTTATGAGCTGTAATTGCTCATGTATGTATATATATTATTTTGTTTTTTATTGCAAGCGGCAACACAGTGTACTGCAATCTGTCCAAAGTTCATATTCTCTGTTGAATCACTCCCTTTGCCTTTTTATTATTGTTGCAATCCTAGCTTTTATGTATACTTTGTCAATGCTCAACTATTATGTGCTCAGGAATTTGGTTATATAGTTATAAATTGTTTGCTGGACATTCAGTAACTGTTTTTTTTGCTTTTTAATATTGGAGGGAGAAAGTGGACCACCCATTTCGTTGCCTTGATCGCCCTTATCGACAAGAATTACTCCGTGTCTATATGACAAATATAGAACAAATTTACCGACGCTTTGTTGAAGAACACAGAAGTAAACTTAGCAAGCTCATTGAGGACAAAATGAGATGGTCCAGGTTAAACA
Organism: Zizania palustris; assembly: GCA_019279435.1. Classification (NCBI taxonomy): domain Eukaryota; kingdom Viridiplantae; phylum Streptophyta; class Magnoliopsida; order Poales; family Poaceae; genus Zizania; species Zizania palustris. The sequence goes on from JAAALK010000288.1 coordinate 89,057,002, forward strand.
ATTAAAAATTTGAACATTCTACTATCCTGTTACGACAATTGGTGAAGTATTTGTAATTTGTTTTTTGGAATTTTAATCCTAATGCACACATATATTTGTTTGTATTGCAGTTTCCGTGCCTTCTGGCTTGCAATTGACCAAAGCACAAGGCGTCGCATGTCCCAAGAGAAGAGTGATGTCATATTGAAAATAATGGTGAAGCATTTCTTTGTGGAGAAAGAAGTTACTTCAACATTGGTTATGGACTCTTTGTATACAGGGCTGAGGGCACTTGAGTGCCAGAGCAAGTGCAAGAAAGGCATAAACTCAGTGGATTTTGAAGAGCTATCGGTGCCTATGGTCCATGTTGATGCGGACGTGTTTGTTTTGGCAGGCGATGTCATAGCTTTGCTTGAGAGGGCAGCTTTAGAACCCTTGCCTTGTCAGCCTTTGTCTCCAAAGGATGACAAATGTTCCCAGAGCCGCACCAAGGTAGGTAATCTTGTATGATTTATTCATTCAGTTTCCAGATTATCTACTATACTGGCATCCTCTTTCATGCTTTAACCCCATATTTTGTTTTGACAACAACAGTTCTTATTTTCAGAGTTTGATCTCTTGAACTTTCCATTTTCAATGGATACTGTGGTCTGTGGTTGACACTTTCACCAAACCGTAGCGAACCATTTCATTGCAACCCTTATGATAATTCAATTTGGCTGATCAGATAAGCTGCAAACAGCAGTTTTTACTTTCAAAATTCAAGTTTGGCATATAAGTTGGATAGGAGTAGATTTCTCTGTTTGTCAAAGTTGTATCTTGGAGACTGAAAGTCAAAACAAACAACACTATCCTGTGATGAGAGGGAGTAGAACAAGAGTGAATTTTATTATTTTTCTCAATTTGTGGTCTTGATAGTTGATACTTGAATATTCTGAGCATTCTATTACTTGAATGCATTACAATTATTAATTTATTATCTTGCTGCTCAGTTTGTGTCATTTTCATCTTTCTAGGATGGCAGTTCTGGAGAAGTTAACAAAATTTCAATTGAACGTGAAGAAAGACGCCTAACTGAACTTGGTCAGAAGATACTTGAAACATTTACACTATCCCATATATTCAGGTAGTATTTTTCAGTCTGATCATCTTGTTACCTCCCCATGATTGGTTTTCTGGGTACATATCATAAATGTGTAAAACCATTTATGTACTATGTGTCTATGTTGTCTTCTTTTATGTGATCTTTTAGTATCATCATCCATTTATGCGGTCGTTTTTTAGCTTTATGTTACTGTGTAACTATAAAGTGGTCAATGATGTTGTTGAGGTTGGTTTATGAGTTTAGCTTGCTCCAAGGCTGCCGACATCACAAAGATGCTATGGTGGCAGAAAGACAATATAAGTGGCAGGTAGAGAGTAAATAGAGTGATTGGAACAGAGTATCACCTAAATTCATAAAAGACATATGTCATTGTCATCCGCATATAATGGTTGTGCATACCCTTAATATTTGTTAATGTGACAAATGACAATATCTACTTGCCCCTAGTAGGTTTCTGCAATAGATTTCCTGCTGTTTTGCATTGAAGCGTGTACTTTTTACGAGTAATTATGAAACTTTTCCATGAAACCTCCTGCTGTTTTACATTGCAGCATGCCCCTTTAAAGTTCTAAAGAACTCAATAAATAGTTTTGTAACACCAAGTTGGATCCTCTAGTTCTGCTTAGAAATATACTGGCATGGTCCAATATTTTATGAGATTTGCACAAGATAACCTTTCATTTCTGCATTGCCTCTCGCATTTTGTTTTTATATTAGTGGGATTGAGGTTGCCTATCAAGAAGCTGTTGCTTTGAAGAGGCAAGAGGAGCTTATTCGTGAGGAGGAAGAATCTTGGCTCCTTGAAAATGAGATGAAGGGGAGGCGTGGTAGTACCACTGAAAAGGAGAAACGTGCAAAGAAAAAACAGGTAATATTTTTAACATGGTTCAGCGTACCACCCTCACTCTTTGTAATTCCTTGCATTCAATGGGTAGAGCAGAGTGTCTTGATGAAAGCTTTCTTTTCACCATTTTTCTTGAACAAGTTTGCAAACTGGAATAGTTTCCACGATCCAACTGCTTGAGTATTTAGCTTAAATTCCCAGTTATAGATTTTCGAGCTTCCATTGAATTCAGCATCTCTTGTTACTGATGAGTGTTCACTAGTGCTTTTTGGTTGGAACTGACTAAAACAGATCAATTCATTCACACTTCACAGGTTAAACTAAAAAATGTTGGCCCAAAGTGTTTGAAATCCTGCTGCCATTTAACTACTTTCTTCAGTTTTTTAAGACAAAACCTATCAAGTCATATGCTGTATTATGAGACAAGCCATAAGACATCTGAATTCTAGCATCAAGTCACTCATAATCTATCTATTTTAAACTGCTCAGTGCAACCTATGCTTGCACTGCCCTGTTATTACCTTTTAAAGCAACTAGCAAAGTTGAATATATAGCTTTTAGTTAAAGTAATCAAGCTGCTGCATATGGATGTTCTTGCAGTGAATAAGTTATAAGGATAATCATTTGCCAGCTCTTATCAAAAATCTGCATTTTTTCTTTTCATTTCAGTAACTATATTTTGATACTTAATACAAAGCTCCTCTTACTATTTTATAATTAATCAGGTGCCTGATTAAGTGTGCTAGTAGAAGCATAGCATGGCAAGATGGCCATTTAGAATAACAAATTACAGGGTTGAGCGCAACGATTTGTTTCATGTTTGTACTTTAGCATTAGCGCTCTTATTTAGGCCATGCCACTACCATCTATTTTGCATTAAGTTGAACTTTGTTTACTTACATAATATTGAATTACTGTTTGCAGGCAAAGCAAAAGAAGAACAATCGCAAGGTTAAAGACAAAGATAGAGAAGAAAAATCTGATCCAAAATTTCCAGAAAGAGGTCAAGATGAAAACACAATTCGTGACATGGAGGACTCCAAACAGGCAGGTCAAATAGCTGTGAAAGTAGACACCTCTGGCTCTGAAGAAGGTGCTTCAGATGATATTCCATCAAGCACAACTAGTTCTGACCGCAATACATCTGGCTGTGGCCCAGCTCCAAAGCTTGATCAGGAGACTGTTCTACTTACCTTAAAGGATAGGCTTCGGAAACTTGGGCAACGATTACATGAGGTCAAGTTATTATTACAAAATATTGAGCTTTATTTTCAGTATTTATTCATTTATTGGCCTTACCCTGGTTGTGCAAATGGTCATTTTAAGCATTCCACCATCATCATTGGTTTCATTGTTATGTCAAGTAGTACTGTGAATTTGCTTGTTTATGTTGGAAATGAAATAGGCTAGATACTTGGATGATAAATTTAGCAATGATTAACAGTATTGTTTGCAAGGAGTTTGAATTTTTGCAGGACTAAATGATAGGAGCAAACACCAGAGCCATTTTTGCTATGCTACCAATATGTTTTGGCTATTACTTGTAAAACTGTTCCATAGTCCATACACAATTCTCCCTAATTTTAGCTGTATGGACAGTAAGCACTGACTGCTTCCTGATCTTTGAATAAACATTAATGGGATCCCATAAGATAGCATTCTAAATGAAAATGTAACTTTGCATTCAATTTTTATGTCATGACCTCGTATTAGTACATGATCAAATCTCACATGCAACATACCTTGGAGAACACAACTACACACGTACACAGCACAGAAGGACAAGATGCAACAGATCCGTAACAAATTCATCTCATTTTTTTCATTGAAATGATGAGTTGCATGGATATTCCTGACAAAACTATGCTTTCACGGATTCACTTCCTGAATTAGAATTTTATTTAGTATTTGATACTTATTTCATATTAAAATTAGAACAGCTCAGCTGCTGTCCTGTTAACACTTCAATAGTCAGTTATCTTGTGCACTTGTTGTTTATTTACTGCTAAAGTTTGATGTGTTTATTTCTATTTATCTATGTTTCCAGAAGGAAATTGAGGGCAGGAAACTACTCAAGGCTCATTTGGAAAAGAAGGTAGCAGCTGAGGCAGCAACTGGTTCATCCTCGTCACTCTCATCCAATTCTTTAGAAAAGACCCCCAATGGTCTGAAGAGCTCAGATCAATCTTCAGGAACTATCTCTGATGCTAATATTAACACATCACCTCCAAGGTCTGTAGCTGTAACCAGGAGCAATGCCAATAATGAAGTCACTTCAACAACACCAAACACCACCCTAAGCACCAAGTCTGTGCCTACTGTTTCTCCCACTCTGAATAAAGCCGAGCCAGTTTTGTGCGAAGAACATGTATCATGTTCAACTCCACAAATTGTTAAAGCTACTCCATGCACCTCAAGATCACTGCCAACTGATAAAACTGCTTCCCTGCCTTCAAGCGTGCCGCTTGTTGATCAAGCTATTCCAGCTCTCTCTAAATCACCTGCACCCCTGGTTGGTAAGGTTTCTAAAGTTATTATGTCTCCCCCAAAATCACCTGCTCCACAGGTCAATGAGGTCTCCAGAGCTATTCCGTCTCCCTCAAAATCACCTACTACACATGGCGAGAAAGTCACTAGAGCTATTCCTACTCCCCCCAAATCATCTGCTACACAGGGTGAGAAAGTCACTAAAACTATTCTGGCTACCCCGAAATCACCTGCACCACAAGTTGAAAAGGTTGCGAAAGTTGTTCCAGCTCCACCAAAATCACCTGCACGTGAGATTGAGAAGGTTGCTCCCCTTAACACAGTATTACTACAGATGCATTCCACATCTAGTTCAGAAGCTCGAGAAGCATTTGTTCCCAAAAAGGTTGTAGTCCCTTCTGTTCCCCAAACACCTACGGCAACATCAAGGCCGTCAAGTGCTCCTCTGTTCCAGGCACCAAGATCAACTTTTCCACCTACACCAACAGCTCAAATCCCCCCAGTGCTTTCCTGTTCAATGACTGTGGCTGGACGATCAAGCAATGAGCCCTCCTCTTCTGTACCAAGTTATGCAGCACAGACATACCGAAATGTCACCATTGGTAAAAGTAATCTTAATACAATCTCAGCAAGTGTTGATCAGCCAACTTCTTTAGGCCAAAGTGCTGCACTTCCACAGCCACTATCATCATATGCATCAGCAGCATCTACCATGGTACCTCCTGTTGGAAGGAATGGCCAATTACCAGGTAAACAAGGTTTCATGTTTGGGCTGGGCAAGTCAGAAGCTATTGATAACTGGCACCCATGGAAAGATGATAGTGATGCTAATAGACACATGTGGAGAGATGAATCACGTTACCATCAAATGACTAATGGTGATGCCCTTACACAAGCTTGGAAGGGCAATTCTTATCAACAAGTGAGCTGCAGTGGAAGTGAAGAACAAGGCGAATTTGGGGGACTTCAACATAGGCAGTTCCAGAGGGAGATTCAAACAAACCCTGTTTCATACCAACTTCCAGGGTCAGTGGGAGAAGAATTTCCTCACCTTGATATCATCAATGACTTGCTTGAGGAGGATCAAAGCAGTGTGAGTATGTCAAAGTCTACCCTCCATGGATACCATACATTTGGCTTGCCATTTTCTTCTAGAGGAAACTTAGTAGATTCTGAAGTGACTTCAGTGAGTAGTTCTGGCCGGTTGAACTTGACTGACCATTACTATGATGAGGGTTACCCTGGGGCCTATGACAGGCTGAATGCTCTTTATAGGTTGAGAGAGGGGCAATTTTCCACATCGGATGCTTATTCCAATGGAAGGATGGACTCTATTGCTTCTAAACCTTGGTTACATAACTATCATAATCCATCGGTGAACCTTGGAGTTAACCCCAATGGATTTTCACAGCAAATGAGGGACTACACTAATTTAGGGAGTGGGAGGGCGAATGAGGAATATCTGTACCGTCATGCCAACGGGCAATGGTGATGCCTGTACACAATCAATAATGCCATGCCTGTTGTATGTTGTAACAGACCATGGTGTCAGGTCTTAACTGTCGCCATGGCTTCCAGGTTGTAACTTTTACTTCAAAAGTGGGATAAGAAAGAATACATTATGTAAGCATTGCAGTGCTAATTTTCTGTGGGATGGTTTTATGGTTGTTCTTTCCTACTTTTCTGGTTGGAGCATAGAGCCACATTTACCAAGCCAACTCAGAAGGGCGTCTATGACCCGGTCAACCATTGGTTGCGAAGTTCCAGATTTTTCTTGCAGGTGCTTGTGGTTTCTCCTGACATGGAGCTGGGAGAAGGATAAGTGTTGTGATTTCGCAGTGGCAAGTCGGATTGCTGGATGCCAAGGTAAGGGAGATGGGACGTTCATACTGCGAGTAATGCAACCTGGATAAGCAACTCAAAATTTAAGGTACCGTCGAAATCTCGTCTCAGCCAGGTTATATAATAGAGTTAATTTTTCTGTGCCATTACAAATTTCACAGTTTGTCAAATGTCATTGGTCCGTCACAATCACTGATATTATAAACAATTCTTGAAAAATATAATAGTACATGAGTAATTTTTCCTATATAATATACCCACGTAATTCCTTGGATCACTACATTGTTTTTACCTTTTATCAAGGCATGATTACTTTGCTATTATTAAGATCAACATATTCGCCTTGGAGTTATCCGATAAAAAATTATGAGCAAAACCAATCACCAAAAAAAAAACAGTTTACAAGTAAGTCTACCTTATGTACAGCACAGGCTTTTTCTATGCAATTTCCCTCAAGCTAGAACAAAGTATCTAGTATACAATGTACATGATGGATGTGAATCTGTATACAAATAACCCGCGTGGCTGCGTGTAAAAAACTAAATCGAGTTGGGCATCTTATTTACTGTCAACAGCAATTGCTCGCAATTCTCTCAGGTTGCTTGCAATTTCCCGTATGAACATCACGCCTTCTTTGCCATTCCTAAGCGAGTTTATGCTGTGTTCAATAAAATTGCGGTCTCCTTCTAGTGTCTTCAATCTCTTGTTCAAGTTTGAGATTTCTTCTTGAAGCGTGCTAAGATCAGTCTCCCCGCTGATCGTTGAAGACTGATCTTCTTTAGCTAATAAAATAGGCTCCTGTGTTTCTCTTGAGCTTTCTTGACATTGTAGCTCACCATACACAACTGGCATTTTGTTGGAGAGGTAATCCTCTTTGACATCTGAATCTGACAAATGAATAGTAGTGCTGTTGTTGGAGTATGAGTGGAGCTTCTGCTCCAGCTTCCTCAAACAATTTGCAATATATGTTCTCTCATCTTCAAAACTTTCCAAAGAATCCGTACCACTTAGTGTGGTAATAGCAGGAACTTCAATATTGCTTTCATCAAGTAAAATTTTGGTAGTATTTTCTTCTTTAGATGAGATTTTGATGGGTTGCATCTCTGATGGTCCATCTGCAGACTGTATCCTGTAGTTTTCGAGCTCAGCTTCCAATTCCTCTATTTGTTGTTCCCTCTGAGTAAGCAGCTCATTAGCTTTAGCAAGTGCATCACCATCATACTCAGCTTGTTCTTCCATCATCCGTTGGTAATGTAAAGCTTCCATCTGCATTGCAGCCTTCTCATCCTGCAATCTGGTAATCATAGCTAATGCTTGGCTAGCAGCAATTGCTGAAGCGTTCCTTTCTTCTTCCAGTTCTTTGCAGAGGAGGTGTATGGATTTCCGGTCAAGATCAACCTGTCGTCTCAACCGTTCAATGGCGCTTTCACCTTCCATCTCACTAACAATACTTCCGTCTAGAGACTCCAAACCAGATGCATTTCTCTCGATTGAAATTCTATTGGTGATGTTCTGTAATATCAAATCATCACCACGCCCATATGCACGTGGGCTAGGGCCTGAGTCAATCCATGGAGCCTCAAGCCCCCTGGAAGCTGAGAGCTGTGACAGGAGTAACCTTAATTCTTCATTTACACTTGAAGTGGAGTCCTTTCCAAGGATCACGTCAGTCAAGGTAGGGGATGGCAAGCTACCCTTGCCACCAATGGCGAGCTTGTAGGCTTCATTCATGCTAATCTGAGTGCTGAGAGACGGTCTCCTTTCACCAATGGTTTCACTTGTTTGGGGGTGTTCCTCTATGACATCGAGACCCTGAGATACCTCACCCCTTTGTCTAATATCATGTGGTGATATATGAGCTTCTTCCACAAAACCTAAGTGAAATGGTTAAATATAAAGGCCAATTTTTGAAACACAGTTGCTTTATGGAAGGTGAAGTGAAACTAAACTAACCTTTTGCTATTGGATCACTGGAAGATGTATTTGAAGGATCTTCAAGTGTCAGTTCATGTGTTTCCATATCACAAACCTGTTTATCTTTCTTAGCATAATCTTCGACTTCATCAACAGCTTCAGAGCTAGAACTAACTTGTGAAATATGGACATCCCCAAAACTACCTGAAAGGGAAAACACATAAGTTTTTTTAGTATATTAGTATTACAGAGGGGCAGAAAGTCAAAATTTAGAAATCTTTCAGATATGCATCTTCTCAAGCAATATGTGGAGTCCTAAGGTACTGGTTCAGTCTTACCCAGGTCACTAGTTAATGCAATTTTCTGGTGAAAGTCACCACTTGGTGCTGCAGTAATTTCTGACATGTGACCTTCCAGATCATCTGGCATTTTTTATTATTATGCTGGTGTTAGACAAATAAGAATAAAATATCATTCATTTAACTGTAAAGTGTAAACTATGGTCAAGATATACCTTTTGTGTTTTTGTCTCCTGAAACAGCAGTGTGTTCTAGTATTGTGGATTGCAATGCATATGGATCAATGGTGCTTTGCTTCATTTCATGACATACCTCACTTTCACCAAGATTCTGAGGTGACTCAACACTTGATGCAAGTGGAACTTTGGGAACACTGAAATCTGCATGATTACCCATGTTAGTAATCTTTCAACTTTTATGAAATTCAGCAGGAGTCCCCTGTTTGTGTGACTAAATTACCTGTCAAACCTGACTCGTCTGTAACAACTAGGGGATCATGCTGGCATGCCTGTTTTCCTAATGAAACGTCTTTTGCTTCCATTTGCCCCTCATCAATAATACTAACAGTTTGATCATCTGCAACATGATATGAAGATATATCATGTGATTCATGAGCATTGGGTTCCCTCAGAACATTCATTTCAGATGGCTTGACCACCTCAGTGGAAGAAACAGCTAATCTCTCGACGGTGGCATCTTCTTGCAAGTCCTCCATATTGGTTTCATGAAGGTGTGAATTTTTGTCATCGTCCGCACAGGGAACGTCATCCTCAGAGTCAGATGTCATCTGCAGCACACTGTATCGTTCATGAGACGAGTGATCACTCTGGTGATAAATATCTCTGGGTTCCAAAGATTTAACCACTTGACATGGTGTGGAGTAATCTGTGCAAATCTTTGGTGAACAAACGGCCTCATCATGCTCTAGTTCTGTGATCTTTGGGGAGAATATCGTCGGCCCGTGTTGTGTATAATGCTGCGCACAACATGAACAGATTCTTGTAGCATCCATCGTTGGCTCATCGGTGCTGTCATCATTGCTTGCTTTCTCTGTCTCAGCAAGTGAGCCACTGCATGTTTCGCACATATTTTGTGCACCTGCAAGCTTCTGGTGGAGGCGGCAGAAGGCCAAAGATGACATCTCTGACTTGTGAGTTTTGCAGATCAATTCCCTGTAGAAGCATGGTTTCTCATTACCCAGGACATGATCCAGCCTCGAGCAGAAAGGGCATGGCGCCGGCAATCCGCAGAGACGGGCAAATCTAGTGACCAAGAAGCAGTAAACTGCATCAATGAACAGCAGCAACATTAAGATCCACTCCAGCAACGCCGACGACAGCGCAGCTGACAATCTCCGCAAGGTTGGCATCCTTGTACCCATCATCGAACAGTATGCTCAAATCTTCACAATTATTGCCCCCCAAATTCTTTAGATTTGTGAAAGGTGGCTGGTTTTGAACCAGAATTACTACAGGACATAAAAAACAAACTTGATGAGTAAAGTGTGCACTTGATGCTAGTAACGATACAATTTCTGATAAACATAGCAGAAGCTTATTTAAGCTGTTGACATAAAAGTTTGGTAGGATTAGGATGGCCCTTTCTCTTATCATTGGTTATTGATAATAAACGGAAAGATAATGATGGCATTATCCTTGCAGCGAATATGCGTGGATTTGGTGAAGTAAAGGCGAGCTTAGCTGGAGAAAAGACAGGAAAACCGAACACCAGGTTGGAAAACCACTAGATAATAGAAATTAAAGGCGCCCTGCGGCCTGCACCAGCAGAAGTGGTGATCGATAGCTGACCGAGACCAAGCACAAGGAGAACATTGAACACATTAGTCCAATTCAGTGAAGAAAATTTTGTTTGGAGACGATTTCAAGAAGCTTCAGACTTCAAATCAGTGATGCTGAACAAAAGAGCTTTCTTACCAGCGCAAACAGAGGAGGGAGAAACCTCTTCAAAGCGAGAAAATTTCTTACCAGGACAAACTGAACGATGTCAGCGAACCAGCAAGAAAACACAATCCGACCAAACGAAAGAGAAAAACAAGCATAAATCTGGCTCTGCTGTAGCCAGCACAGTGGTTTCCCAACGATGGAAGCTCACGAGCTCAACGCATCACCAAGGATGGAAGCAGCACAGAAACAAATTGGAACTGTCCCAACTCCCAATAAGCTACCAAGCTCAAAGAGGATCATCCAGCAAGAACATACCTGCGGAGTCGGTCGCCAGTGGAAGAGAAAAAAAAAGAATCCGCAGTTTTTTTTTTGCGCTGACCGGAGATCCCGATCTGCGATGGTGGGCAGGCAGGGCGAGCGGGTGGATTCGGCAGGGGCAGACGCCAAGAGGAAGCTCGCGGCACAGCAGATGATGTGATGATGAGTCGGAAAGGTGGCATGCACCGGCCAACTTGCCTGCCCGGGGCCCGTCCCGGCTGCCCCCTTCCAGCCACCGGCCAGCGCTATATCCTATTCCCACCCGCCGGAACGAGCCAAGAACGAAGGGAAGCGAGACAAAGAGAGAGCAGGTGGGGTGGGGTGGACCGGTGGAGTGGGCGGCGGCGGCGGGCGGGAGCGGGGCCGGCCCGGACAGCGACGGAGCGAGCCGAAAGGCGCTCATCGTGCGGCCGGGCGCCGGGCGGTAGTTAGCTCGCGTCTTCTCGGGTTGGCCGCGGTCTCCCTGTGAGCACAGAAATTGTTCTTTAAGAACACAAATTTTGTTTACTCATGTCAGTAGGTTAAGAATTAATTTGGAATGCAAATATTTTAAGATTCTAGATTTTTTTATCTGTTTGGTGTGGTTCTCATGGAATCCTCACGAATTCCATGTGTTTCGAATGTCGTTGTCTTGCTGTCCAGCTATACGCTACTCTATTCGTTTTCAAATATTTTTTGTCGTATTCTGTTTATTTTAAAATTTCGACCGCCTGTTTAAATACTTTTCATCATGCACTATTCATTGTTAAATTTTGACTGCTTGTTTAAATACTTTTCAATTTTAAAATTTGGCCGCTTGTTTTCTCCGGAAAATATTTATAAATATTTAAAAGTATACTGTATTAATGAAGTATGTTGCATCCTAAATATATCCATGGAACTTTTGTTAGTCATTGCGTAACCATTCAAAATTTAAACGATAGTTAAAGTTCAAACAGTACCGGTCAACAATGTCAAATGTTTTGGTTTTGAATTTTACCGATAGAATTTTGCCTCTGCTACTGTCCGTGATGTAAAATGGTGAAAAGGAAGGAGAAGAGGGATAGAAAAAAGATTACTTGACAGTGGCACCCCATAATTATATATTTGTCTATATAAGAAACAAGTCAGGTTGCAATATAATCCTTGCCAAAACTATTAGACTTTGTTTGGTATCCTCAAATCTCAGCCCAATTAGATGGACAATTAAAATCTTGTCCCATTCATTTGGATTGGGCTGGGCTAGGATTTGAAGTTAGAGGATTATTTAAATGGCTTTGAAGTTAAGGGGTTATATAAATATAGAATACTTTTATCTATAAATCCAATCATGTTGATGTAGTAATGAAAAATCCAAACAAACAAGTACTTGTGACCAGTGGCGGAGCGAGAGACAAACTGAGGAGGGTGCACTACTTTAAGCGGTACACCGTATTGAGTCTAAGGGGTGCACAAAGGGTAAAAATGTTAATAACAACTAATTTTTTTTGTACCGGGTTCCTGGGAACCCCCTGCCATGACTGTAGCTCCGCCCCCGCTTGTGACCGGAAGGGTAACTTATATGAGCTCTTTTAGAAATTATATTCAAGATATGTTTATTTCAGCTTGTAATAGATAGAGATTATCAGTATCTAACTAGTCTGATTAGCTAGATAGTGTGAGTATCTAGCTGACGAGAATTTGAATAAGCTAATATTTTTCGGCTTAAGATTCTAATTCATATTATGCGGTTGCTTAAGTCTAAAATCTGATCCTACGGAATTCTAAAAATAGCTACACCCGTTGTACACTTTAACTTGCATCAAACAGTTTTTCGTGCGGTTATGTGTGTGTGATATGTGAAATACACGACAACTAAATATTATTAGCACAAAGAAGAAGAGAGAAGAGAAGGAAAATGAAGAAGAGAGGAGAAAGCTTCAAGCAAATAAAACCATCACCGAATAAAAAAACACATGCAATGTTTATTTCGTATTTCCCAAAGATATATACGGGCCGCGCCATGCGATACGTATGGGCCTACAGATTCTGCCTGTCCGCAGAATTCGATTCCTCGATCTCGTACGAGTATAACTAATAATTCGTACGAGTATTTGCGAAATGTATCACCAATTCACCATTCGTCTATTAATTCACCAATTCTCCCACGTCGCTTGCACGGCATCTCATCATAATATCCCAAATCTGACCAGCCCTCAAACGGAAACCGAGGGATACGACAATCAACGTCGGGATCAATTAATTATCTCGTCTATCTCTTTTCTTAAAAGGAAAATCGTTTGAGAGTTATATCTAAAGTTTTCAAAACAAGTCATTTTGTATCTTTATGTATTTTGGATGTTTTTATCTTTAATATAGTGACTACTAGCCTGCGGTAGTAATCAATGAGATAGAAATATATTATTGAATTTGCGATAGTAAATGTACACACTAATTAAACCTTTTTTAATGTATAAAATTATGTACAAAACGATTTCTCTTTATTTTAAAAAGGAATTACGATTTTTCGATCTAGTTATTATCCGACGAGAGGGACAGCTGCACTGCAACTCACCCACCTCCGCATCCGACGGTCGCCATTTCTCCGGCGCCACGACGCGCAGCCGTCGGATCTCTTCTCTACCAATCAAACAGCACAGTCGTCGCCGTCTCCGCCGCGGCGGCGACGGCGCCGTCGCCGTCGCCGCCGTGGCATGTTCCATTTTCCCGTAACGCATCACGCTAGCTTTGCAGCTGCATTAAAAGCAGGAGATCAGAAAGGAGGCGATGGATCGGACAAAACAAGCAGCTAGCAGCCGAAGCACTTGTGTCCCTCGCGGCCTCTACGTGGCGCAACCCTAGCCTCGCGTTCCCCGCGCACACTGGCTGGCCGCTGGCTGCTTCACCGTCTCCGTCTCCCTCTCCCTTCCCCACACCACACCCCCACATCGGCCGGGTCGCATGCAGCTGCTCGCACACTGCATTTCCCGCATTACGGCGACGCTAACTAAGCTAGCAGCTAGCTAGCTAGGGTCGCCGCCGGCTGGACTCTTCGTCTTCTACTCCCCCTTGACCCCTATCTCCCTCTCTCTCTCTCTCCTCCCACCCCGAGGCGGATTCGGCGCGGCTGGGCTCAGGCGCTCGTGCATGGTTACGATTCTCGCGGCGATTTGGCGATCCGTGGAACCGGCGAAGTTCGGCCGGAGTGGCCGGCGACAAGCGCTGCGCGCGGATTCGGTGGTGGGAATGCTGTGAGATGAGATCGGGGTGACGGTGATGCGCTAGCTATATACTCCCCCGAGGTGGCTTCTGCATCAGAGATTGCTGTTTGTTTCCTTTTTATTAGCTTTCTACTACGTCGCTTTTCTTTCTCTTTATGTTGTTTATCCTGCCTTTTCTTGTCAAGCTTTTGTTTTCCCCCCAAAACAACGTAGAAAAATCGCAAATTGAGCGTACAAGTGTTTTCCTTTTAGTTCCATTCTTATCAAGGATTCCTTTTGGTCCTCTAGATATGAGTATACGACCAAAGGTTTCAGGGCCGGGAGCTGGGAATAATATCTACCTTTTGGATATATAAAAGGGTACAAGAACATAAGAGTTGGAGTTTTTGCATCTTCTTCATTTAGTATAAGTTCGGTTCTTGCATATGTGGATGGGATATAACTTAAGTGGCTCTTCTTGACTACGACTCTTGTTAGATAGAAAGATGTTCTTAACTTCTTATATATGCTATTTTATGCACATAAATCTCATTCTGCTCATACTTTCAAAATATCCTAATTGATATGATCTAATTAGAAGAAGAGAAACTCTTGTTGTATGCCTTGCAAATAATCCTCTTATCTTATAGTCTACTGAAGGCATATGGTGTGCGTGGGCATTCAGGTGCAGGTGTAAATGCAGTCAAATATTCGGCATGGGACCTCTCTCTGAGCTGGTGTGGTCTCCGGATGAGGGTTTGAGCATTAAAATCGCAGCGTCCAACTTAAACACAAGGAGAGCTTCTCTTCGCTGGAATGCAGATTTGTTGAGCATTGTAATATCTTCACCTCAACACAGTGGTGGTGGGAAGAGTGGTGATAACATAGATGCTACACTAGAAGACGCTGAAAAGATGCCGTCTCAATTAAGAACTCGCAGTGAAGGTTCCGCGAGAGTATCCACGGGTAGTCCAGCTAGAATAAGAAAATTTGATGATCAGCAACCTACTTCTATAAGATCACATTGTCAAGATTCAAGTAAGTTTAAAAGGCATGAAAGTTTGGAGTAGTTCAAAAACAGTTCATTGATGCTTCATTTTATTGGCATAGGTATCTGCATTTGTCAGTTGTGGATGGTCTAGTTAGATGCACACAACTTTTTCAGATAAATCCAATCTAATAAACAGAGAGTTGTGAATTAACTTTTTTTGTTCACAAAAAGAGTTTTCCAAAGTAGCATAATCAGCACAAATTGCAATCTCTGAAACACATTCATCTCTCTTGATCGTTTGCTAGGGAAATCGATTTTTTCAAAAAAAATATTATCATCCAATGGTCATTTCCTCACTTAGTGCCTAACCTGTTGCCTGTAGAATCCTGTGGTGAGATGGATGTGATGAATGAAGGGAAAGAAACATCTGATAACTACTGTGTGGATAAGCTGGATAAAGAGGGGGAAGTGGGTAGCTGTCCCACAAGATGCTGCAAGGATACTTCTCATAGTATAGGTAAATCAATTAAGAACCCTTCTCTTTTCCGTTCCTAACAGTAAAGTGTTTATCTTATGACAACATTTTACAGGTTCAGCATCCAGAAAAGAGATCATGCCTACTAGCATTGCAGAAAAACAGGTTTTCTGTGCAACCACAGTCTACAATGAAACATCTTTGGCAACTAATGCCTGGCGCGCTTGGTTAGTAAAAGCAATTAGTCAGAAAGACTCTTCTTTGCCAAAAAATGTAGACAATGTACATCCAAGTTCAGCCTTTGGGAATGCCATTGGTAATACAGGCAACTTACCTGGCAACTCGACGGGTATGCTAGGTAATGATAACGACAATAGCCAATATCACATTATGCAGGACAACCATGAGGATGAACTTCTTGTTGCTAGGTGTGACCCTGCATCTTCTGTAAATCCTGTTGCCAGATGCGAGTCAGCGTGTGGTATTAATCCATTTGCAAGATATGAGTCGATTACTGGTTGTAATCCTAGAAAGCTTGAGAAGGGCAAAGAGAAGGTTATCTATGATAAGAACAATCATGTTAGCAACACAATTGAAGGTGATGGCAGCAATGAAAGTATAGAGAGCTGCCCAAGTACAATAGCTCCAAAGAGAAAGCATGCCCAATTTTCTGCATCCGAGATGTCATCTAAAAATAAAAGACGTAGAAGGGAAGACAATGGGAGTTCTTGCTCAGGATTGTTCCAGAAAAATGGTAGCTCTTTCTTTAACTGGATGTCGTCTCTCACTAATGGGTTAACGGTGTTTGATGAAACTCCTGCTGTTCCACTTAATCAGAAGTTTTCAGTGCCTACAGGAGAGGAATTTGCAACAAGTCCTGTAGTGCCACTTCAAAACAACAGTGGTGTTCCTCTGCAGTCTCTCGGCTTCAATTCTCTTTTTCAATCTCTTTATAGTCATAATGTTATGACTACTTCAAGAAATATCTGTCACCAGTCAGAAAGCAACTGCACTGCCAACAGGTTTACACCGGGTTTAAACAGCAGTAAACCAATTATCATGGGCAGAGAAACTCTTGATGTGGCTACTGAGACTTTAGCTGCTGACAACATTCAAATGGGTTCTGGTGGTGATAGAGGGGCATTTCCACATCAAATTGGAACTCTCCCTTTAAAAGCAGAAAGAAATCTGAAGCTGCTCAATTCAAGTAACTCATGTTGTAGATCTCTAGAAGAAAAACAAAACCAGTTCCATGCCAGTTCTTCAAATGATGCAATGGGAAATAAAGGTGGTTTCTCAGGAAATTTATGGGTAAGTAGGTTTTTGCCAAAAACATCAATGAAATTGATGGATGCAACTAAGTGCAATGAAGAAAGTGATCTTCGTGCCATCAGCCCAAAAGGTTTAGGTGATAAATTGGATAGGTCATTACAGAATTTTAATGTGGAGGAGTTAAATAATGTGCAATGCTTTATTAGCAAAGAAAGTGGAAACGAAGATACAAGTAGCAAATGTGCAGCACCCGAAGATGAACATAAGCCCTCAGAAACAATGGCTTCAGCTTTTGAGAAAAGATTGGATGCACTTAGACATGCAAAGACCTCAGTAGTAAGGCTGGATATGGCATGTGACCATGGAATGTCCAAAGGGCATAATCACAGAACGAGTTCTTTTGTTGTTAGTTGCAATAGTCATGATGAGCTAGAGTATGGACAACAAACTCGAAAGTCTTCTAGTGGAGAAGCAAGGCTAGTTTTGTGTGTAGGTGACAAAGGCAAGGAACAGCTATCTCCAATAACTAATGAAAAATTAAGTGGAAAGGTTTTGTCTCAGCATGAATATCAGAATTGTGGAGGGAACTCATATAGAAAGGCAGTAGCTCCTAATTGTACTTTAGAAGCAAACACATCTATTGAAGAGATTGAACGGAGGCGATTAAACATTAAAAAAGTGGAATCAAATTCCACGGAGAAACAACCAGATATCAAGCAAATTGTATCTTATGGTACTGTGCCCAATGATGTTTGTGACGATTCAGGTGTAGTTTTTGGAGCCTTGCAGAGGCTCCGTTTGTCTCGATCAGATATAATAAGGTACTCTAAAGGATTTTGTGGATCACCTCTGAATTCCTTTACATATTCATTTGTACCTTCTATCTAAATCATTTATGCTTGTATCATTGTATGGGAGAATTCCATACTTTTTTCTATATGTAACAAATAGGAACATCAAAGGATGGCATAGTTCGTACTTCATAGGGTTAACTAAAGCACATAAAAATGTTTTCTGTGAACAAACTTTGACTTCTATATGATGCATATACTTTACATTCCCCTGAGGGAAAAATTGGTGCTATATACTAGCTTTCGCCTTTCAGAAATAATATTGGAACAGTACGGGTTTGCAGTTTTAGTGAGTATTTTCTCTAGTTGAATACTAAATATCAGTTTGTTCTGGAGTTATGTCCATTGACCAGATTAATGTACATAGGGATATCCCTCTGTGTAAGTACTCAAATTGGTGGAAAATCCTGAAAACATGATATTTATTTCATGTTTTTTACTGTTACCTCTGTTCTTAAATAGATGACGTCCTAGAACACATGCACTCAAATCTCGAAATCTTAAATTATTAATAGGTTAAAAAATATTACAATCTGATAAAAATAATATTAGTAGATTTGTCATGAAAAATACTTTTATATAGTAGTATTTTTAATAATTATTATAAATATATAACTAGAAAAATAGCATAGAAACATATGCATCATAGATCATATTGATGTCCAAAATGTTATCTTTTGAGAACGGATTCAGTACTAATTCTTGACAGATGGTTGAGGTCACCAGTCATGCACACTACCTTAGATGGCTTTTTCTTGCGTCTACGATTTGGTAAATGGGAGGAAGCACTGGGCGGCACTGGATATCATGTTGCAAGGATAAATGGTAAATGACCAGATAACTGTGCATAATATGGTGATTGGCAACAAAAAATGCTCTGGTTGCAGAGTGATGTGTTCCTTTCTTCAAAAAAGAAAAATATTGACTAAAGGAAAATAAAATGATATTGGCTTCTCTTACAGGAGTATCTATTCACTGGTTTTTATTATTTATTCTTACAGGAGTGCTTGATAGGAATCGCCTTTCTGTGACCATCAGGAATTCAACTTGCCAAGTAGATTCTCGCTTTGTATCCAACCATGACTTCCATGAGGTAATTCATGAACAGACAGTAATCTTATCCATGTTGTTACTTAACATCAGTATCCGTTCTTGACGATATTTAGCCGAATTGGGTCAGCACCATATAAAGCAGAGCAGCATTAAACAATTCCAAGTGAGTCTTTTTAATGCTTATAATCCACAGCTCAAGATAACGAATTTCCATACCTTTTAGGATGAGCTGAAGGCATGGTGGTCAGCTTCCATGAAGTGTGGCTGGAAACTACCTTCAAAAGAAGAACTCAACACGAAGCTACGAGAAAGAGAGCTGCTTCGTTTTTAAAGTGGAAACGCCCCCCAACTCCAGATGGCAGTACCAATGCACATTACAGAGGTTTCAGTCTTGCGTGCCTCTGCTTTCTGACTGGAAACGCCAGCGATGCAAGCAAGCATTACTACTCAGGTACTGGGATTGCTTTTCTCGCTGTTCAGACTGCTGGGCTGGCTTAACTTGTTTTAGATTGAAATGAAACGCTTTGAAGAAAGAAAGAAAGAAGGAAATGCTGCTGTTCCTTGCGTCAGCTTGTGTTTGAGTTCATCGGCCATATCTATCTGCTGTAAATAGGAAGCTACTAACAGAGTAGTGCGACTGTACTACCGTTGAATATAATACTTCCTTGAAGAATAAGATGGAACTGGTTTCTTACGCAAAATTTTGAAGAAGTTTTCATGAGTAGATAGCATGCAAAGCACGAGATTACATCCCTTTAAGGCTTTAACGGATGAAATGGCTTTCTCATGCTTCTGTCACAATCGCAACACAGAGGAATAGCCAGTACGGT
The DNA here is from genome assembly GCA_019279435.1 of Zizania palustris. Classification (NCBI taxonomy): domain Eukaryota; kingdom Viridiplantae; phylum Streptophyta; class Magnoliopsida; order Poales; family Poaceae; genus Zizania; species Zizania palustris. The sequence continues at coordinate 89,076,324 of JAAALK010000288.1, forward strand.
ACATTTGTGGGGATAGTTTTGTTTCAGTTTTTATAACTATCAGATGGTTTGTCTTTGTGTTTTTCCGTCTTCTTCAGATGATTATCCTCTACTTGAGTTATCACCTACTTCAGATGGGCCAAATGCTCCCGAATTTGCGTATTACCCGTTCTATCCTCAATAGATTCTTCTCCCCTATCTTCTTCCCTTACAACAGCGACAACGGGGATACTCCCTGTAAGGTAGGGGAGGGTCCCTGTTTAGGTAAATCTTCTCTGTTCCTGTCCCCGATTTCGGAGACACTTTTCTCCTGTGCTCGATCTATGATGGGGAATAAATTCTTCCGGACAGAATTAATCCTTCAACTCCAATATACTCAAACTAATGAAAAATTGACATTATGCAACTAACTTGATTATCTCTATTAGCATAATAGTTCAAGATATAGACAACAAATATATATTTATTTGTAACAAATCACAGAATATTTAGGATTTGTAGAAGCATTCATTTTTCACATACACGTTAGTTTCGTAGGTATACCCGTGGGAAATGGGGATGGAGACCGGGGAAATGTCTTCGTCCCCGCTTTACCCAATGGGGAAAAAATTTCCCTTTTTCTCCTCCTCGCGGCAATGAAATTTACCCAAACCTGTCATCTAATAGAAGAAATCCCCGATGGGGATCAGGTCCCCATTGCCATCCCTATGCATGACCACGCATCCACACGGTCCATTGAAGCCATCCGTATCATGGCGTCGTGCACACATCCCAACGCAAGTACTATAAGCTCGACGAGTTCGTGAACGATGTCGATCTCGGCCATCGCAATGCTGGCAACCTACTCTGGAACCTCTATGTTCTCTCCTCCGCGCCCAACTTCAAGATGAAGTCGCTTCATCGCGCATTCTTGGAGATGGTCGACGTCAGATTCTAGCTGAACCTCACCACCTTCAACATCTGCGCGATGACCTTATCCAAGATCGATGTGCATATTCTGGGACCTCCACCTCAGCGCCGACCACATGCGGCGCGACGTCGTCTCACCGGGCTTAGTAGCACACGACTGCTTCGTGGACGCATACCTGGAGAGGCACTTTGCGCGCAACTTGGTCGGGGTCTGTCGATACACAAGGGAGAAGAGGTAGAGATTGATGGTGCCGTCGAGGCGTTGCACAAGGTTGGTGGTGGTCGTGCTGCAACTCTGCCCCCATTGCTAGCCCCCGACACCCTATCTCCCTTGGATAATCTTGAGCTTGGAGAATCCGCGAGTAGGGGCCAACCATCGGGAGTAGCAGTGTCATGAGTGGGGACTGGCCATCGAGGGCAGCACCGCGGTGATATTGTGTGCTCTGCGGGGGTGGGGGCAAACGGCCGGTGGGCACGCTCGCTGCGGGGGTGGGGGCAAACGGCCGGTGGGCACGCTCGCTGCGGGGGTGGGGGCTAGGTGTGCGTGGGGGCAATGGCCGACAAGGGAGCTGATCGTTAGAATCACTCAGAAGAAGAGGAGGAGGAGGGTGCTAACACAAGGAAGATGAACAGTGTAACGCGAGGGGCATCATAGGCAATACAAAATGTGTGAGTGTATTAGAGAATAGTAATAGAATGTAAGGTAATAACGAAATAGTAATAATATTTCTTGTGATTCAGATGGTATGGAACCCTATTTTCTTTTGTGCTTGGCTACTACTTGTGCCTTGAGTTGACAGGGAATTCGAGTTACAACCTTGCTATTAACCTATATCAAAATGCACATAAAACGAGGATGCAGCAACAGAAATTTCGGCCCTATTTCACCATTTTAAATGGACGATTTTGATTAGAAAAAAAACAACAACGTTATGCTGCATGTCACACATCTCTGTGATCTCTACTACAATTCACGTATTCTAGAAAAAATCACTTTAGCTTTTTTAGAGAAATAGTAAAGGACTAAGAGCATTCTTCTATAGAGCTCTTATGTTTAAAATCTAAGCTTTTGATAAGAAAAAAATAGATTCCGACAACGCTCCTAATCCTAAACCATTTTCTAAATCTCTTGCTATATTAACTTTTCTTTTCTCATTTAAAAATAGGACCTTAAAATATAAAAATTTATTGTGCACCAAATTAGTTTTTAGAGAATAACAGAGATGCTCTAACAAGGAGGTGAACCCAAAGAAAATTCAGAATGGTGAAATAGGTGTCGTTTGAAAAGTGTGTCGTTTGAAAAGTTTGTTATAGTACAGAAACAACGCAAGTCATTCTGCCAGAACAAAACAAGAAATGGTAAGACATTGTTCAGTAGTAACATAAGAACAGAGTAAGAAATGCTAAGACATTGTTCAGTACTGTTTTTGACTTTGTCCGAACAACAAAAAAAGGAATGTGTGATCATATGCATGGTGTAAGACAAATTCTTACACCATGGTTTCTAACAAAGTTTACGTGCTGCTTACCTCAAACTAAAATGATACAAACTAAAATGGACATATATACCATACCAACTTACCAAGCAACACATCTTGTGTGGCGCATCACCAAGTAACCTATCAACCATAAGGAATCAGAGCAATCCTCAGGCACGAAAGAGGGAAGAAAAACAACCTACATTCTATATAATTGAGTTATGAATAGTAAGTTTAGAAGGAATAACCTAGCTTTAACATAAAATTCTAGCAATCCATGGCAACGGATAGAAAATAAATCAACATTCAGTCATTTTGGATTCTGAATTTCAGCTTAGAACCTCAGTGTTCTCCCTTTCTTCAGTAATTTTTCAAGAAGCCCTGCATATAGTTGACTGACAGAGATACGACATAATCAAACATCACATTCCATGCAAATGCAAATATGCAATTCAGCAAGACAAAGTACACCATCATCTATGAACAAAAACGATGTGATATCGCCAAAGAAATCTAAGCAAAGCCATGCACATGTCCACGGTTCACGCTGAATATCAGTTGCAACAAGGATATACTAAACTCTGAATCATCCAAAAGGGAAACAGAAAGGTAGCAAACTGTGTACAGCAATAGGAGTACACATTGATCGTAGCTGCAGGTTCAGCTTACTGCTGAGACTAATCAGCACTAACATACCAGATGCTAGAGCACAGCACAAGAGGAAACAAACACAATGTTAGCGAGATCCGAAACTAACTTGACCTGTCGAGAAATGTTCCCAAAACCTGCCGTCTCAAGGGTTAATCCAAACCTGAGGGGAGTAGTTCGATGGGTGTTGCTCCGGGAAGCAGCGCTCTACCCGGGGCGGTGCTTCCGTCCATTTCCCGCAGTCAGTGCAGGGGTACTGCAGTGCGACAACCTCATCATCGCAGAAGTAGATTCCGCTCTCGAAGCCGGGATACGCAGCCGCTTCGTAGGATTTGGAGCTACCACGCCCGACGAACAACATCCGGCCATCCAGGGAGGGCAGCTCCATCCACTTGTACTCAACCACGTTGTTGTTGTTGGCGGGCACTTCGGGTTGTACCATCCGGAACACCTTGAACGCCGATGTGGGTTGTCCAGGATAAGGAGAGCATCTGACGACCAGGAGCAGGTCCCCGCGGGACTCCACGAGGTAGCGCGCTTTAACGTACTGCTCGTAAGCGCGATTGCCCGGCGAGAAATAGCGATTCTCCCATTGTACTTGAGTCATTCCCCCTATATGGAAGGCCGGAGCTCCCACACGGATGTGGTCACCTTGGGTGAGGAAATGGAAGGCCTCATTGTAGTACAGGACGTCCTCCACTTCCCAGCACACCTCCGGTGCGTCGAAGTAGCCCATGACCACCTCATCGTACAAGCGCCAGAACGCAATCTTCGGACGATGTTCATCGGGGAAGTGAAGAAGTTCGATGATGCCGCCAACAACGCATTCTGACATGCATGGTTGGGACGATAGGGTGGCGGCGATGATGGAGAACGGCCGTGTCCACAGTTGTTGCTCAAGCTCTCCGGGCGCTGCTTCGTCGTGCACGATGATGCTGGGGAGCTTGTAGTGACCCAACTCTAACAGGTCGAAGACGACGTGCTGTTGAGGAATACCTTGAGGCTGATCGAAGATGGAGAGGAAGGCCATGCTGTCGCCCCACGAGCCGACGTAGCGCGCGTGGCGAAAGGCCGGCGGGATGTCCATGGGGGTGGGAAAGGGATGAGAGGCGCCGCCGCTTAGGGTGCAGCAGAATCTGGGCCCCTCAGCAAGCGGCTGCATGAGAAGCGGCAGCTGGCGAGTCATAGGCGGGAGCTGGATTCCCTCGAGCCCGATGGCGTCGTGCCATGATCGGCATACCCGGTGGCAGTTAACGCGGTCAATCTCGCACGGGAGGCGGCTGAGGATCTCCCACACGGCAGCGCCAGGGAGGTCTGCCCATGGCGGATACCTAGCCCTGACCCTTTGCCAGACCCTGCGACGAGGCATGATGCGAGGTTGGGGTCTGGGGGCCTGGTGGCGATCGGCCCGCTGGACGCGACGATGACGACCACGACGACGCGTGTTGGCTAGTTTGAATGTTTAATTTGATCTCCCTTTTGCTTCTGGAAGCCGCGGAGCGGGCGGGGGCTTCTTGTGTCTCAAGGAATTGGAGCAGGGCCAGCCTGGCACACGGGCCTGTTGTTTAGGACGGCCCATTTAGGTGGGCCGATTAGATTAAACCTCAGAGAAAGCCCACGATTCTGTCTAAAAAGAGACAAGGCGCTCCAGACGTCAAACCCTTTGGGCAGATTTTTTTTCAAACAGTTAAATAAATTTTTTTGTGTAACTAAACTGTATCTAAAAGACTAAGGACACGTTTGATTTCTTTTGTCTTCATTTATTTACTTGATTACTAGCTATTTGGTTTTAGTAATTAAAAGTTATTAAATGAGTTGAATAAAGACGAATTTAGATGACCCACATTGTTTCTCAACTAATAATGCATGCAAATTAGTACATAGATAAAATAGGAAGATTTAGGAAGAAAATTGTAGAAGTTGTAGGGGCTGGGTGGGCTTTCTTTTTTTTACAATTTATTTTTGAAAGTTGTGTTGAATATCTTTTGCCATTTGAGTACAAATTTAGTCATCGTGCGAAACTTTCTCCCCCTTGTTTTATATAAACTTTTGTCATGGGTAAACTTAACTTTATGTATGAAACTTTTCCAACAAAACCCTCTTTCTAGATTCTAATGAATCTTTTATCTATAATAGCAAGGTTTAGTACAAAAGTTTCCACAGAAAATTAAAATAATAACAACACTATATTTCTGTGGGTGGGAAGTTAGGACTTGTATCGGAGCTCTTTTTTACGCGTGAGACGTGTTTGGATGGGTACATCTAAGGTATGTGATGATAGATTAGGAAATATGTTTTTTTAATATGGTGTACGCGTTCAAAAAAATATGAGGAATGTAGGCTCATCTAAATTTACAAATAAGATAATATCTTTTTTTATAAAACTTTAAATGATTTTTAATTTGTATAAGCGTGCGTTAGGTTGGTATATTTAAAATAAAATTTGAACGAACATAGAACCTTATTATATTTCAGGACTGTAGAAATACTATCTTATTCTCTGCTCTAAAGAAGAGAAGGAGCTAGGTTTAAGTGGTTATTGCTAGCTCACTTGGTTGCACACGACGACGACGAACCAACCGAGTCAATAGAGTTGACCAGATGACAACGACATTCGCCTCGGCGAGAGCGAGATGAAACCATGAGCAAACTGTAGCGCCCCGATTTATCAAAATCGAGACATTATTGAATTTCATAAGAAAAACAATAATACAAGAGGTTCATCATGCGACAATCGTACATACGACAGTATTCATGGTACGCAGACCATATTTAATACATCAGAGTAAAAATTAAATAAATAAAAATATGATGAACGTCTTCTTCAGGATCTTTGCTTGACTGGGTCGCTACTCCAGACCGTCTTCATAGTAGGCATCCTCTGAGGTGTTCAACGGGTATGAGTACAAAAAGTACTCAACAAGCCACCGCAAATGCAAGTAATAATGCAAGGTAATAACAATTGAAGGATCACGGCTCAAAGTGCGGAAAAGTACATTTTTAGTTATGGCATTTAGTGTAATCACATTTTTATCATGTGGGAATATAAACATGAACATCAATAACATCATCTAACTCGAGGCGTACGTTTTACCTCCTCGCACAACAGTCCTTACATGTCAAACCATCATGCACATGCATATTCAAAGTAATCTAACTGTGGGATGTCATGCAACCCACCCTTGACCGTGGGCTCGGCTTTTCGAAAAGATTTAAGACTCTGATCAGAGGTGTACTACTGTACCCACAAGGCACGCACTCATCCCAAACGAGATGACTCATACCACGAGAACTCGTGCCAAAACCTCGATATGAAATGCTCCAAGCGATAACCATCCGCTCTAGGTTTCGCCGGCGCGCCGGGCCGCATCCCGGCTAACATCGCACCCCCTTTTGCGCCACGTCGGTAAAGCCACCCGCAGGTGCAGCTTGACCCATTTTCAAATGGTGGCCTCGGTTTGGAACACTCCATACCTTAGTTAGGACTTACCCACTAGACTTGTGGTTAGTACGGTTGTGTATTGCAATGGATCCCTCAGATCGGTCCTTATAGTGCCTCGGGTGCTACCGACCAATGCCCTAGCTTGCACCCGGAACCCACCATGCATACACTCACAACCATGACTCATCACCAACAGAATTCCAAGGATAAGGAGTAACGGGGATCATATAGTAGAACCATTTTACTACGACTCATCTTTATCCTATAGCAATCGTGTCAATACGTCGGACACTAGCTAATAACATTAACCATAGGGCGACAAGGAGGTTAGGCGAGATAGTATGGCTTGGGTGGCACAACAAGGTCGGGGGATCCTAAATAAATATAGAGTAAGGTTTTCATTGGACTAATGCACATATATAACCTATGTGTTTTAGCGATAGTTTAATCAAACATTGGGTTCAATATGCTCAAAAGATTGGTTTGGTGACTTGCCTTGTTCAGCGAAAGGCGAGGGAGGGACTTCCGGGAAGTATTCCGGCTCCTCGGTGACGTCGTAGTCTTTTCAATATAATAAAGTAAAATAAAGTGAACACAATATCCAATCAAACAATATAACATTTCATGATAAGCACATATGTTAAAGTTGGTTTGATTAAATTAAGTTTATTTGTTAAGGTTCTGAGATTTATTTCATAAATAATTTTCAAAGGAATTAAAAAGAAAAGTTGTTCTTTATAAAAAGGGTTTTAAATATGAGGGGTCTAAATTTTAAATCTCCTAATAAAATTTTATATGAAAGATCCATGTACAAATTGGTGGCTTACAATATATGAACAGAGAGAAAATTAATATAAACTTTAATGGAGTTTAAATAATTGAATTTGCATTTTTACCCTAAGGGTATTTAAAATACCTATTTAAATAAATGTGAAAAAGCCTAAAGTAACATATTGTTTTTATTGAACTAATGTATAGAGAATAATATTATGAATTTTCTAAAATTGGAATGACAATTTTTAGAGTTCAAATGCGCCATATAAATTTTACAAGTTTCGATAGAGTTGGTTGCACGCGACGACGATGAACCAACCGAGTCGATAGAGTTGACGAGATGACAACGACATTCGCCTCGGCGAGAGCGAGATGAAACCATCAGCAAACTAATGATGAATTGAATTTAACAAATGCTCTCATGCAGCGGTGTACTACCGTAAGTTACTCACGTCTGTTCGCAAAAAAACAAATCGTTTTACGCACAATTTTAGATATCAACGAATTATTAATTAGTGCATATTTTACTTATTTGTTTATATTAAATACAATACATTATTTTCTTATATTAAATATAATAAAATAGTAAAAATAGTATAGAAAACGAGAAGAAAATAATAATGCTTCGTACGACAGACAAAACAACTTGTTTTTAAGTACAAAAGAGATTAGCCATGGTCGGAGCTGAGATCGACGTGACGATTTCCACGTACTACTAGCTAGCTTAAAACTTGTCCGCTGGTTTGGTTGCGGCACATTTAATTTTATATTTCTGCTTCGATTTGCCTTGATCGTACGTAGAGTGTAAACTTTTTTTTTTGAAATTAAAGCGTGAGAAGACGCTTTCATTCATTAAAAAAAAGGAGAGGCATCATGTAAGTACAACCATAGTTAGCTTTTTTTATATTTAGTTATATTTAGTAGCAAAAGATTAAAAATGAACTCATGAACATAAATATGATTTTTCTACAATTTTTAGTGATTATTTCATGTACATGTATTTCAAATTTGACCTAATTCGAATTAAATCCCACAAACATGATTAATTAATTAAAAATAGCAAACTAAATCATAAAAATATGAAAATTTTCCATAGATTAACACATGTTGAATTATGACCATAAAAAAATTTCAAGTTCAAAAGATGTTTCAAATATGCAATTCAGCGAGACAAAGTACACCATCATCTATGAACAAAAACGATGTGATATCGCCAAAGAAATCTAAGCAAAGCCATGCACATGTCCACGGTTCACGCTGAATATCAGTTGCAACAAGGATATACTAAACTCTGAATCATCCAAATGGGAAACAGAAAGGTAGCAAACTGTGTACAGCAATAGGAGTACACATTGAGAATTCGATCTACTAGAAAAGGAATGCTGGACTCCTGGTCCTGCAGGTTCAGCTTACTGTTGAGACTAATCAGCACTAACATATATACCAGAGGCTAGAGCACAGCGCAAGAGGAAACAAACACAATGTTAGCGAGATCCGAAACTAACTTGACCTGTGGAGCAATGTTCCCCAAACCTGCCGTCTCAAGGGTTAATCCAAACCTGAGGGGAGTAGTTCGATGGGTGTTGCTCCGGGAAGCAGCGCACTACCCGGGGCGGTGCTTCCGTCCATTTCCCGCAGTCAGTGCAGGGGTACTGCAGTGCGACAACCTCATCATCGCAGAAGTAGATTGCGCTCTCGAAGCCGGGATACGCAGCCGCTTCGTAGGATTTGGAGCAACCACGCCCGACGAACAACATCCGGCCATCCAGGGAGGGCAGCTCCATCCACTTGTACTCAACCACGTTGTTGTTGTTGGCGGGCACTTCGGGTTGTACCATCCGGAACACCTTGAACGCCGATGTGGGTTGTCCAGGATAAGGAGAGCATCTGAGGACAAGGAGCAGGTCCCCGCGGGACTCCACGAGGTAGCGCGCTTTAACGTACTGCTCGTAAGCGCGATTGCCCGGCGAGAAATAGCGATTCTCCCATTGTACTTGAGTCATTCCCCCTACATGGAAGGCCGGAGCTCCCACACGGATGTGCTCCCCTTGGGTGAGGAAATGGAAGGCCCCATTGTAGAACAGGACGTCCTCCACTTCCCAGCACACCTCCGGTGCGTCGAAGTAGCCCATGACCGGCTCATCGTTCAAGCGCCAGAACGCAATCTTCGGACGATGTTCATCGGGGAAGTGAAAAAGTTTGATGATGCCGCCAACAACGCATCCTGACTTGAATACTCCGGTCGATAGGGTGGCGGCGATGATGGAGAACGGCCGTATCCACCGTTGTTGGACTTGTTGCTCAAGCTCTCCGGGCGCTGCTTCGTCGTGCACGATGATGCTGGGGAGCTTGTAGTGACCCAACTCTAACAGGTCGAAGACGACGTGCTGTTGAGGAATACCTTGAGGCTGATCGAAGATGGAGAGGAAGGCCATTCGGTCGCCGCACGTGCCGACGTAGCGCGCGTGGCGAAAGGCCGACGGGATGTCCATGGGGGTGGGAAAGGGATGGGAGGCGCCGCCGCTTAGGATGCAGCAGAATATGGGCCCCTCAGCAAGCGGCTGCATAAGAAACGGCAGCTGGCGAGGCGTATGCAGGAGCGGGATTCCCTCGAGCCCGATGGCGTCGTTCCATGATCGGCATACCCTGAAGAAGTTCTCGCGGTCAATGTCGCACGGGAGGCGGCGGAGGATCTCGCACACGATAAGGCCATGGAGGTCTGCCCATGGCGGATACCTAGCCCTGGCCCTGGCCCTGGCCCTGGCCCTGAGCCTGACCCTGCGACGAGGCTGTCGAGGCATGATGCGAGGTTGGGGCCTGGGGGCCGGGTGGTGATCGGCCCGCTCGACGCGACGACGACGCGTGTTGGCTAGTTTGAATGTTTAATTTGATCTCCCTTTTGTTTCTGGAAGCCGCGGAGCGGGCTGGGGCTTCTTGTGTCGCAAGGAATTGGAGCAGGGCCAGCCTGGCACACGGGCCTGTTGTTTAGGACGGCCCATTTAGTTGGGCCGATTAGATTAAACCTCACGATTCTGTGTAAGAAGAGACAAGGCGCTCCAAACATCAAGCCCTTTGGGCTGATTTTTTTCCAACAGTTAAGGCTCTGTTTTTTTTTTAAATTATACTATACTATATTCACGACAGTTTATAATACCGTAGTTTTGTAAAAAATGATTGATACCAAAGTTTTCAATACTGTATATTGAGTACAATATTTCTAATACTATAATTTACTTTACAGAGATTTCAGATGGAGTTGTCAAACACCTTTCAATATATCTGTACTATTATAAAGCGGCTAGTTTTCCGTTCCTCCGTTCGCAAGCCAGTACACTTTTTCACTTCCCATAAAAAACCAATCAAAACTTATACCCTATAAAAACCGGTAGCGCGACGTGCGCCCCGCCCCTTCAACTGTATGCATGCGCCCAACGCAGGCTTGGCTACATGAGAAAGAAAGAAGAAAATAGGAAAAAGAAAAAAGAATAAAAGGAAAAAGAATAAAAAGAAAATAAAAAACAAGAAAAAGAAAATAAAATTGTATTTATATTTCAGTCTTTTAATTTATGTATTTTGCACGGAAATAAAAATTTTTAGATTTCTAAAAAATCATGTAAAAACATGAATTACTTAATTTTAAAAAATTTCTAAATTTTTTTATTCTAATGGATTTTCTTCTTCTTCGGCTTTACGAAAACCCTATTATAAAATAAGATTCTGTTGCAAAGCACAGACCTCTGACTAGTAATACTGTAGTATTACTCAATACTGCAGTATTTCTTCTAAAACTATAAAAAACTGTGTTCCTAAACAGGGCCTAAATAACTTTTTTGTGTAACTAAACTGTATCTAAAAGACTAAAAGTAGATTTGTTTTTAACACTATACAAGATTTTTCAATTATTTTAAAATATAATATTATTTGAGATAATCTCTTACATACCACTTAAAGTTAACTTGTTTTTTCACGTGGCACTTCGTTCTCTTACTCACTCACTGACACGTGGTCCTAACTTTCATATAGTTAGTAATTTATACCCAACCAATTCACACTGTTATAATCTATATCCACTCCACCGTTAATGGGGTAAATGTTTTTTAACATGGTAATTTATACTACTGCTAATTATTTTTTCATTAGGAAATACTTCCTCCGTCTCAAAATATAACCATATGTTGACTTTCGTTGACAATCACTCATTATTTCTAGAGCCACGAGATCCATGATCTTCAACATGTCTCATCGGTTTCTCAACATAACCAACTGAGTCGATCGAGTTGACCAGATGACGATGATGCTACGACGCCTAAGCGAGAGCGAGATGAAACCATGAGCAAGCTAATAATGAATTGAATTTAACAAATGTTCTCTTTTCACAAAAATAAATTGTTTTGAATACGATTTTAGATATGAATGAGTTATTAATCAGTGTGTATTTTATCTATTTATTCATATTAAATACATTACAAACATACAGTAGTAAAGATAATACAAAAAAGAGAAGAAAATAGAACAAAATATAGAATAAAATACAAAACGACCTGTTTAGCCAACTATTGATACTAGTATCGTACTCATGCTATGCAACATTGAAAATCAAAAAAATATTAGAAATATTTCGCATGTGTCGTCTCATTCTTACCATGTGTACACGTGTTAACAATACAATAAAAATAAAAAACAATAAATATACTGAACTTAAAGCAAATATTCTTTAAAATATTCATAAGTTATTTTAAAAAAATACAAAATCACTATTTTTAAAAAATTCCAAACTTTTCAAACTTTTCCTCTTTTTCTTAAAAATCCAAATTTGAATTTTCATAAAATATTAGGTGTCCCTAACCCAATCCGAGCGCCTCCACCGGTGGCCCCAACCCCCTCCGAGTGTCTCTACCAACGGCTCGAGCCCTCGTGCCCTCCATTGACCCCCTCCACGCCCCTCCATTAATCTCCTCCGAGCACCTTCGCTGGCGGCCCAAACCTCCTATGCTGACCCCCTCCGAGCGCCTTCGTTGGTGGCCCCGATCCCTCATGCCCCTGTGCTGACCCTCTTTGAGTGCCTCTACCAGTGGCATGGACCCCCATCCGAGCACCTCGGCCGGTGGCCCTGACCCAAAACAAGCACCTTTACTAGTGGACACAACCCTATCTGCTGCCTCCATCGATGCCCCAAGCCCTCACGTCCCTCCATCGGTGGCCTTGACCTCCTCTGAGTGTCTCTACCGTTCGTCCCAAGCCCCTGCGCCCCTTCGCTGACCCCCTTCGCGCCCCTCCGTTTATCCCCTCCGAGCGTCTTCACCGGTAGCCTAGACCCCCTCCGAGCGCCTTCGCTGGTGGCCCTGAGCCCTCATGCGCCTCCGCTTACCCTCTCCGAGCACCTCCACCGACGCCCTATACCCTATCCGAGCACCTCGGTTGGTGGCCCCAAGCCATCGTATCTCTTCGTCGGTGGCCCCGACCTCCTCCAAGCGACTCTATCAGCGACCCTGAGCCCCTGTGCCGCTCCGCTAACCCCCTCCAAGCACCCCCGCCGGTGGACCCTGAGCCCTCGCGCCCCTCCGCTAACCCCCTCCGAGCACCTAATAAGGCAAGGAGCTCAATCTGGCAAGGTGCGAGAGAAATTTACTTTATCATGCGTGGAGAGATGAATGGTCCAGAAGCTTCTAATGAGTAAAATGAGGAATAAATGAGAGATGAATAGTTCATATACAAGTTTCTAATGATAAAGTTATCGACCAATTATATAGTATAGAATGATAAATCTAAAACGACTTAGTTTCTGACTTTGAGGAGGAAGTAAAGTACGAGCTATTAGCCATCGTCGCGTGCGGATCGATCGGGGGTAGACGGACGAAGCTGAGACAGCTACGTAGAAGCTCGAACGTAGAATGTAAACCACGCAAAGTTCATCGAAATGCCAATGCAACTATGCAAGTACGAGGCGCAGTGGCGCGCTGCATATATTAATTAATTTACAAGGGAGAAAAAATAGAGATTGTGACAGTCCGATCCGTGCGTGCGAGCATACAGTGGACTCGACGATTGTTAAGTTCGTTCCTCCCTCATTCCATTAATTTACGCCATTATTAATTGCCGCGCACTTAAAACACGAGGATTGTTCTTTCCTCGTTCCAGCTAGTACGTACGTCAATTATTTAACAAAACGAAAAACGATTAGTCAAAACGGGAGAAGGGAGAGTCAACGACGGACGAGGCCTTAATTACGTAAGTCACGTAATAAATATTGTATGGTGAACAAACATTGTTCCGTACTTCCCCCGGGTAAAAAAATTATTTTAGGTTGTATAAAAGTTACCCAAAACAATTCGTTTTGTTTTTACATAAAATGAGTCGTTTTGTTTTTATATATTTTAGACAACTATATTCCTTATGTAGTATTTCCTCCTTCTCATTATCTAACAACTCGACGCGATAATCGAGACGAAAGATGTGGAGCTTAAATTCCCATTCGCATGTTGTGTCTGATGCTTCCTTTTTCCACACCCTCAACCTGCATGTGCATGTGCATGTGGCCATGCGGAGTACTAGTAAAAGAGGAAACAAAAGCGAAAACTAAAGCCATGCATGTAGACTCTAAATCAATTCGCACATAATACAATGTGTTATTTTAATGGCTCAACTATTAGACGATATAGATTGTGGAAAAACTGAAAAATGCTTAGGGCATATACAACTCTGAGACGGCGGAACGGTTTTCAAAGTACAAGAGACAACAAAGAAACTGCATGGTATAACCCTAATCTCCTGAATCATAGATGCAGCTAAGAGACAATGCGTACGGATAATCGTGTAGAGACGGGCTCTTCGCGAAGAGCTCGTCCCTTGTATTTTTTTCAGTTAACCCTCTAAAGACTTCTCAAGAGACCACTTATTAAATGTGGTTGTACACGCCCTTAGATGATGGAGATAATGGGAATGAGGGAGTACTATTTTTCTTGTTTTTGTGCTATGTTTTCTCTCACGTTATATTTAATAAGGAAAAATACGAAAAATACACACTAATTAATTGTTCCTTGTATCCGAAATCATATCTAAAATGACTTTTTTTATGAACAGGATGAAGTAATTTGTTTATGGCTATTGGGATGTGACGCTAACAAGCTAAAATATTAGATGGGACATGGTTTATGATAATTTATATTTTATATTACTTGGTATTAGGGGTGAAAATGGATCGGATACGGATGAATATCACTAATATCATATTCTTTTTTTTATATTTTTCGGATTCAAATTCGGATTCAGATAATCTGGATACGGATACTGAGTCGGATATTATCGAATACGAATATAAAGCGGATACGAATCAAATTTGAACTACAAGTGCATGAAATAATGAACTAAAAATTCTAGAAAAATCATATTCATGCATGTGAGTCTATTTTAAGTTAGTATCCACTAAATTGAAAGATATTTTTTAAAAAATGTTACGATCGATGGACAACATAGAGCTTAATGAAATTTTAATTCTAAAAAATTCAAACAAAGTTTGAAAAATACGAGACATCTTATGGTATCATCATACGATACATAGATTATGTGATAAAAATTTAAAATTATTTTTACAAAGTTTGCATGTACGATGTTAAGAAAGATGGAGATTTGAGAGTAACGAATTAAAATGTTAAGAAAAAATGTGTTAGGTTTAAACACAAATTAATAGTTAAATCTTTGTTTAAACTTTTTCTATAATTAAAATAAAACATATATTAATTTATGGAAATTTGCTATTTTTCGTTAATTCATTATGTTTCTAAAATTTAAATTGAAAGAACTAAAAAAAATCTTTTTTATATGTTAAAAATTTTTTATGTTTAAAATTATAGAAATTTATCCCATTTTTAAAAATATATAATTTAAAAAAAATCTTCTTTATTTTTTTTAAATGTTTTTTTAAAATAAAGAAGATTTTTTATTTCTAATCTCCTTGGGCCACGGTGTTAGGCCTGTAAGGCGGGTCTGCCATGTGGGCGTGGCTGCAGGCCTGCAGTTTGGTCACTGGGCCTAAATTTTTAATGGGCCGGATATCCGAATAATAACTATTCGGATTATCCGAATCCGTATTCGAATCTGTATCCGAATCCGACGGATATCAGACATATCATATTCGTTTCCGTATCCGAAAAAAAATATCCGAATCTGAATCCGTATCCGAATAAAAAAAATCTGAATCTGAATCCGTTTTTCCGGATACGGTCGAAAACTATCCGAACCACTTTCACCCCTACTTGGTATTCTCTTCGGTTTCCAAAAGTAAATCGTTTTAGATGTGATTTAAGATATTCTTCCGGGTCACAAAAAGAAGTCGTTTTAGGGTTGTATCAAGAGTTATCTAAAATAAGTCATTTTGTATTTTATTGTGTATTTTAGACAACTATACCCTTGATGTAGTACTACTTATTTATCATTTCCCATGTTATGTTTACTTCCTCATTATATTTAATATGGGCAAACATAAAAAGTACACATTAATTAATTGCTTCTGAAATCATGTCCAAAATGATTTGTTTTGGGGAACCAGAGAGAGTACCAAGAATGATTAATTTGTGTTTACTTTTCTTATTTATCCCTATTAAATACAATATATTAATAAAGATAGTGCAAAAATGAAAAGAAAGTTGTATTACTTCGGATAAATAGGATATATTAAATACAACATGAAGATAACCCATATCTCATTTAGACATGAATGAACTCAGCAAACAAATAGGATATATAAACAGTTTAGAAGAAAAATCATTTAATTATTTTAGGAACTAGATAAATAAAGAAAGATATATCGAGACACGGTGTATATGAAACATTATTCCTTCAACTTAATTTGCTCACTCGTGAAGCAATCAAGAACATGGTCCGTATACAACACAGAAGCAGTTATCAACTCATTAGTAGCACACCACTTTCAACTTGACAGCTAAAGCTCGACTTACTACTACTGATTGGATCTTGCAAGCAGCCGGATTCCATCTCCATGAGGGTATTTGTTATCGCCTTGTCCACCTCACGCGAAGATATCTTTAATTGTGTATATGAGATGCATGGAAAAGTTTGTGTTAAATATTATAAGTTGTTTGGTTTTTAATGGATCAAACTTTTGAGACTTTATAGCTACGTTTACGGAAAAATACATCAATAATTATAATATTAAATTGGTTTCATTAAATTGAATATAAAATATGTTTTACTAATGTATGCATCTGATATTATAAATATTATAATGTTTTGTTTAAGTTTATTTGAAGTGAGGGGGAAATTACTTTACAAAAAGTAAATGCTTTATAATATGTACTGCTAAAATCGTTTTTTTTTTTACTTTTCAATCGATGACAAATGGCACGACTAATTATATATACCTCGGACTCTACTGCGATGTCCATCCGCATCCCGCCGGCGTCAAGGCACGAGTGGATCGCCGTCACCCGGAGCTCCTCCATGGCTTTGAGCCGCCGGAGCACCACCTCGAACACATCAACCATCGAGCGGCGCTCACTCCCGGCGGCGCGCACCTTCACCACCATGCCGCTGCCGCCGGGCGTCGGTGGCGCCGCTGCCCGCTCCAGCTCCTCGTTCCGCGCGCTGAGCCACCACTTCCTCCCCTCCAGCTCCCGGATGTAGCTGGCCGCCGCGGCGACGATGAAGTTCTTGCCGACCTGCGTGGACAGAAAAATGGCAGAGAATCGAAATGAGCCGGCCGATTGATCGATCGCCCGAATTGCGTTTGACATGCTCGAGTGAGTGCTGTGTCTTTTTGACGGTTACTGCTCTATACTTTTGACGCGCCGGCGCCGGGGAGGATGGCGTGGAGTTCGGCGTAGCCCTGGCTGAGGCGCTCCCGCCGCAGCCGCTCCCGCATGATATGCCGGAACCGCGCGCTGCCGCCGCGCGGAGCCAGCTGATCATGCCCGACGGCGGGCTCGCCTTGCGCCGCGGCCGGCTGCGTCTCCACTGTCGCCGCCGCGGCGTACTCATCGAGGCTCCTGAGGTACTCGTGCATTCTTCGGTGGAGGTTCGCCCCGCCGCCACCGGAGGACGAGTACGACCGCCGGTTCAGACCCTCCGGCGACGACAACGACGCAACCGCCGTACTCCGGTACGCCGCGAAGGCGCTTCCCGCCAGCTGATGCTGCTCCTGCTGCTGCACCACCTCCGCTGGCGCCACCACCGGCGGCGGGAGCAGGAAGCCGAGGCTCACCAGAAGCTCCTCGTCGTCCACGACGGCCGCCGCGTCCTCCACGAAATAGAATGGGTAGTCGTCGTCGTTGTCCATGGCCATGTCCCGCATGCATGCATGCCGGCCGTTCAGCCGTTGCGTTGCCGCGTGGCGCCTGTCGCGTCGTCTGCGCTTATATATACCCGACTCCGAGAAACGAAGGTTCGGAGACCGGTCGCCACCGCGCGCAAGGCTACTTTGACCGGTAAACGACGCATCCGCGTTTGCAGGCATAAGCAAGAGGGCGACTCGTAGGTCGTAGCCCTTACTCTTTTGGTTTCTAGCTAGAATTCATTCCAAATAGTATTTTTAAAGTGTTTTAAATTAAAAATATTTTCCTTTTTATCCAAACTTAAAAACGCATTTCACGTCAATTCTAGTTTATTTCATAAAAATCTGAAACCGTAGCCAAATGATTTTGTAATTAATTGAGATTCACACTCTTTTTTTAAGATTAATCTATATCCCTACAAAATGTTCACTGATACCATCATCAATTTATATTTAATATTATACTCCTTCTGTTAACTTTTAAATGACGCAGCTGACTTTGAACTCAACATTCATGTTATTTAATTTTTTTACAAATATACAAAAATATAAGTTATACTTGGAGTGCTTTTAGTAATAAAACAAATTATAACAAAATAAATTATATTTTAAAAGGTTTTTTGAATAAAACGAATGGTCAAACATTAAGATAAAAATCAATTATATCATTTAAAAGTTAATAGAGGGATTAGGATTTTTAGTAAGACGTTGAATTTATTAGCCATAATATATTACTATTACTACTATTAAATTACATAGGGATATTTATATTAACCTAAAAACATTAAAAACATGTATTTAGAGGGGAATATAACCCATAATCAATTGATCCGGACGTACACGCTATGACGCGTGCGCGGCATCTGAGACCTTGTCGTCGAGCGAGTTGCATCTAGTGGGGCTTGTAGCTAGCTAAGCTAGCACTAATCAAATCAGCAGCTATTAGAGCAAGTTTAATAATATAGCTAGATGTTGGTTTTATATTTGTGTCATGTCATATTTGGCTAATCTAATAGCCAACTCATATAATAGTTAGTTGACTATATGTATCATGCATTTAATGTGTAACATACTACACCATCTCACAATGCTCATTGGAACTTGTGTATGAGTGAACTGTTAATTAGTAGCCTGCTTTTATTCTCTCTTTTCTTCTCTCCTTCATCTCACTACTAATCTGATGTGACAAGTCTTGTAGCCTGCTTACATAAGCTTATTATATTGCTCTTATAATAAAATTAGGAAATTATGGGTCAAACTAAGTGTGGTAGGTTTGACCGTTTGAAGATATATACAGCGAGTGAGGCGATCGACGTTGACTTTTCAAACAGTCGTCGTACGTGTACCATATCACGTACGTACTCGATCGATCTGTCGTCGTCGTCGTCGTCTCATCATCTATCCCCAGCTGAAGCTCGCGCTCCCACGTGCGGCTTTCGGATTCTTCTGGGGAAATATATAAGCAAGTAATCTGGACTTTAATTTGTTCTAGAAACATGCATGCATGCATGGGCGGCCAGGTCGTAACTCGTAAGCTAGCGATTCCGATCTAGTGGCAGTGTACATAGAAATTACTGCGTATAATATGTCGTCGTCGTATATATGAATTTTCTACGATGCGTTGGAGGATTGACGAAGAAAGAGAGCATGCAGGAGACCAGGCCAGGAGTTAAGTCTGGCGTAAGATATACACGTCATCCGGTTGTTTATATGATTCGTTTTATCATTCATAAATATTTTTAAATATAAATCTTTTAATTCTTTTATTATTTTTTATTTTTTTATTTTTTTATCAAATAAGTATTATTCGTTTTACAAATAAGTAACCCTACATATAGTGGTGGAGCCGAGATTTCATGTTTTATGGCTCGTTTGGTAACTTAGATTTTTTTTAGTTGATCTAACTTAATTTCAAAAAATCCCGGAGCTAGAGCGGATAGATTGAGAGTATTTAGTTGTGTAATTTAATTTTTATTTTTGGATTAAAAATAAAAGGTTAAACTATTTTATTTTATTATACAAACTAGATCCAACATGAATCTTAGAGTTAGGTCTTGTTTGGGAGAGCTCCACTCCAAGAATTTTTGTAATGGGTATAGCCTAGCTCCACTAAATCCTGGAGCTAGAGCAATGAATGGATTAAGGATATTTAGTTGAGTAATTTAGTTTTTATTTTATATTAAAAATAAATATTTAAACTATTTTATTATATTACCCAAACTCCAAATTCAGCTGAATCTTGGAGAGTTTCATGTCTAGCTCCGGGCACAACTGGACTGTCAGGGCAGAAAAAAGAGTGTGTGAATTGGGTCGAATTCCAAAAACCGCTCTAAAATTCTTACAACGTTTGGCCCGCCACACTTGTCAGCCCAACCGAATCCCCTGCGTACAAGTCCACGTGGCGGACGCGGAGTGGCCAGGACCGGATAGGCCATGCATGGATGCAATGCAAGGACAGCCGCTCCCGCGCCTCACCCCATCCCGGTGGCGCCACGCCGGCCGATCCCGATCCATCCCGCGATGATTTGGCAATTGACACGTATCGCCTTCAAAAAGGCAAACGCCCGTAGCTGCACACGCGAACCCGAGATACACCACTCCCCACCACCAACGCGCAGGGCCAAGCAGCTAGCGAGAGAGGGAAACCATGGCCGCCACCACCGTCAGCGCCGCCGCCGCGGCGACCGCCGTCGTTGCCCGCGCCGTCGTCTCAAGGCCACAGGCCCTAGGTAACTTCCATGCATGCATGGCCTCATCGACAGTTTCATGTCTGCACGTGCGGCTCGTTGTTGCCTAATTAGCTTACTGAGCTGAGCATGATATGTATACGTGATGTGATGTGTGTGATATGATGCAGGGGTGCCGCAGCTGAGGGCGAGGAGCGTGAGGTGCAGCTACTCCAAGGACGCGAAGGAGGCGACGGCGGCGGCCGCCGCCGTTGTCAAGGGCGCCGGCGCGTCGCTGCTCGCCGTGGCGGCGGCGTCGGCGGCGCCAGCGATGGCGCTCGTCGACGAGAGGATGTCGACGGAGGGAACCGGGCTGAGCCTGGGACTGAGCAACAACCTGCTGGGGTGGATCCTCCTGGGGGTGTTCGGCCTCATCTGGTCCCTCTACACCATCTACACCTCCGACCTCGACGAGGACGAGGAGTCCGGCGGCCTCTCGCTCTAGAGCCTAGGTAATTGTCATGTGATCGAGATGACGAGATCTGCGTGCATATAAACATGGTGGCTGTGGATTGAACTGTGTAATTTGAGGAGAACATGGTTGTGCTAGTTGTATCTAAGTGTACTTTCAATTCCGAGAGATGTTTTTCAGCATCATATATCCATTATTCTTAACTCCACAAGTGTAACATCCAATAATGCTGCACGCGTCGCTGATCGCAACGATCGAGCAGGCCTGTGCGCGCGGTACTACTCATGATACAAAAACCCAAAACTTCTGTAACTGTTATAGCAGTTTGATCATTGGGATACCTCGCTCCATCGAGTTCGAGTAGCGTATTTGTCAAGTTATTGGGCCATTTGGGCCGGCTGAATCAATAAACTGCATTGTTAATAATTTTTAGTCTCACCTCATTTACGTTGCATTGTTAATAACTTTTAGTCTCACCTCATTCACCTAAAAAACTATGACCCTCTTATAAAAGAGAGTAATCATTTTTTCTCAGACCAATTTTTTAGAATGAAAATGAATCTTTGCTTATAAGATTATAAGAGTGTGTCAGATACGCATAAACATAAACGTGGAGAGACCAATATAGGCCAACGGGTCACACATGCAATTCAAGACTCTCAACTCGCTAGCTCCGACGGCGACCAGAAATCCCGACGAGGACCGGCTGTGGTCGACGGCGACCGATCGACCGTACAACAGACCTTTGCCGTATCCACAACCCAGGCGAGACATCTCTTGTCCGGTGCTGGGGATGTACACGCGCCCTTCCGCTTCTTCACCGGTAGATCAGTTTCATGGTATTGATAAATGGAATCCTAAAATGGCCCTACATCTCAACAACGCGTAAGTATCTCCGTGTTGCAACTCTGAGATGTTTTACCATCACAATGAGTAAAAGATTTGCACAGAATTTTGGATAGCGCTCATGCGATTGCATGCCCCATGTATGAGTCATTTGGCCATACAGTGCGCTGAGTGCTCTAGTGTACAAAACTTTAAATACGCTGTTGATTATTTTAAAAAAAAACTATCCAACCAATACAAGGTTACAAACAGAATGAATTAATGAATGCTCGTTCTAAAGTTACTTTGACAGTGAACAGAGCAGGTGCCTGGTGGATGGTAAATATTGATGCTGTGTATTGAAACCGGAGATCATTGTCATTGGTCAACCGAAGGGTTCTCCCATTACCACAACTGTAGATTTTTCATTTTTCAATAAATAAGCCGTGCTCCGATACTGATCAGTGTACCTGGATCAACACTTGTTGGCAAGAGCTCTGAAATGGTGGTACTCCCGTATAAGTGAAAATATTGGATCCTACATGGTCTAGAGGTCAGCAGTCAGCTGGTATCTTCCTTTAGTTGACAATCCTGAGAGGTAGTATTTTCGCAATTGTTTTCTGTCTGTTCAGAGACGATTTCAGTTTCTTCAGAATGTTCCTCGGGGTATCCTTGGAACGAGGCACCAGCAGCATCTGTCCCTACAGAATCAGAAGTTGCCACCACATCTGCATTATACTGACTTGAGCTCGCAGGCTCCTCGGTTTGGCTTGTGACTGGATTAGAGATCAATATAACAGACGTTGATTGAGCATGGACACTGGATTCGATCACTTGTGATTCATCAGCATTCTCACGACTTTCGGGTTTCTGCTCTATGAAGTATGAGATGCCAAGTTTCTGTGCATGAGTTAATCCTGGACAAACTCCCTAACCAAAAATACATTGTGGTTAGAAAAATGAGAAGCTAATAAATATGGATGCATGATCTCACTTCTCACGTATTACATCATGAAAGTGATAAAATTCATATATGATCCTCTTAACAAACCAAACATTTGTGAAGAATAATAGACATACTATATAGGCCATAAATTAATTGTTTTAATATTCAATGAACATCAGCTAGATAAAGATAGATAGTGTGGTACTCCCAACTGCCTATAGTTTATGTGATACAAATATTATCTTTGTCTGCAGCAATGAAGGCTTGGTGATAACTTGATGTTAAAAACCCCAACATTTGTGTTGCATGAAATATGCCACTTACTCACTTGGAGGATATAATCCTTGGTTCCAATTTCTAATAATGCTTACAAATGCAATGTGCAAGAAAACTGTAAATCAGATATGCAACAGACAATACCTTGATATAGCCTCTTGTTGTAGACAAAATATTTGATAAATATTGTCCAGAAGATGTCTGACTATCATCAAACGAAATAGAGTTTGCATTTTGATGCTTACTAGAACTATCACTGGTACCATATCCATGGACTGCACTACCATTGCAGAATGCTCCAGCATACAAGCAATGTTCATCTAACAATGCTACCTCAGGAGTAGCAGGAAATAAATGACCTTCTGTACTAAATATGTATCTGCAAAATTGATGATACCAGTAAGCAGGAATTTTAAGTCTGTAAACGAATGAACTCACAGGATCTATGGTGTCATACTTACTTATATGGACCATTTTCAACGATGTTATCAGGGCCTACAGCTAAATCAAAAAGCAGCCAGAGATATTTGACCTGGAATATGCTGGTAGTCAGATTTAACTAGTACAGGATGATTCGAGGAAAATAGCATGCACATAAAATTTAGCAAATATGCAGTAAATGATTGAATTGCTGATTATTCATGCCAATATCTAAATATCTTCGTGAATTTCAGTTGATGCCAAATAACTTCCAAAACCAGAAGGTGAATGTTTAGTGCTGGTATACTAGTAGTAAGCATGCTAGCTAAAGTCACATGTTTCAAAATTGATCCTAAGTTTTTGGCTATATCTGTAAAGCTGGTCCATGAAAGAAATCATGGGTACAGCCACATTGTATCAGAATAAAATATGGTGACGTCATTTGATTCAGATAAACTCACTGTCTCTGCAAGGAAAAAACTCTCCATGTGGTCATCCTTCTGGTGAGTTTCCACATCTGAAATATGGCAGTAACCACAAGGACATTTTGCACCATACTGAAGGCTTGCTAATATATCCCTTCCAACATCAAGGTACCTGCATTTAATAATTAATATTAAAGCTGAAACATTAAACCTAGGGCACAAAAGTATTAAATAAACACAATAAATTATTAACTGAAATTACTGTGAAAATTTGACTAAGAGTAGTTTTAGAACTTGCTAACATCAGTTAAAAGTATCTGCATTTATTCATTGCAACTAATTTGTAGTTTAGTGTATGTAACTCAAAATCAACTGGACCAATACTTTTGTCCACATCAGCATGCCATAAAAACAATACTTGGTCATATGCAGAACTAAACTCAAGTCCCATTTTATTTTCACTGCTGGGAAAATTGCATCTAAAAACCTAAAAGCATTATTACAAAATAATAGCTTATATCTTCACCTTGTAGATAAAGACACACCTATGATCTCTTGTAGCCTTGAACAGCCAATATGTGCTTTCAATCAACTCAGGCCGAAGTGGATAGCTCCTTTGTCCATTCTGTGACATAGGAAATGGTCGGATTGATGCATAAATAAGTGGCATGTACTTTGTGCTTCAACATTTTGGTGACCCAAACTCTATAATCAACCCTTCAACTGATTCAGATAGTTTTTTAGGACCTTTGTTCTCTTTTAGCTAAATTTGAGGGTATAGTCCTGTTTGAAATCTTTTGAAAAAATAGTTCTGTTTGAAGCTCATGGCTTATAGTTACAGTGGATCCTACCCTAAGGTTTTAGGATAAAAATGTATTTACCAATACAAGGAGCAAATGTTGTTTAACTACCTGAACAGTGGATGTAGCAAGATTAAACCCTTCTGGAGTGAAACCATATTTTTTCCACACGCTGAAGAAGGCAGCATGAGTTCGGATGGCTGGATCAACGTCTCCCGCTAACACCTTAAATCTAAGTAGCATAAGTAACCATCTAGAATATGCACTAAAGCGCTGAATTTTGATATATGAGTGATCCAAACCTGAAGTCCTGGCCAGAATGCCTGGAGACTATTGAATAGTGGCCAAACAGTAGCACCAGAATTCATATTTACCTCCACGTACCTGGGATTAAATTTCTAATTTTTTATTTGAAACTTGAGAAGGAAACAATTGAAGAATCTCTAGTGTAACATGCACACTTAACTATCCTATCATTGCCCAGAGCTAAAAGAAATGATTGAACATATGTACATATATCTCTAAAGTTTCATATCAATGGCATAAATACAATGACAGGTCACCTGTAATTCATTCAACACTATATTAACAAGATTTTACCAAGGATCATGATGGAGATAATGCATGACAGCCTTGTAAGCCTCCTGAAATATATACAGGTATTCTTCATCTCCAAATAATAAATATGCCTGTTGAGTGTTGACACATAAAACTGTTAAAATACATAAAATAAAAAAAATAAAGGAGAAGATGAGATAATCAGCTAGCTCATGATCCTAGTTGTGTTCATGCTATAGTAAAAATTATAGAAGGATTGATTGAAAAAATTAATTGTGGGAGGCACATTTCATTACATTAACAGTGTAGCTATAGCTCCAATACAGTTTGACTGGCTAGTTGCCCAAGTCATACAATGGAATATAACACAACTGCTACAGGCCATGCACTATATTGAGAGGGGATAGGAAGAGGAACTCTCATATTTGGTAACTGAGAATGCTGGATTGGTGCAACAAAGGTGAGGGAGGCAGTTAGCCAGTTCATTTTTGCATGGACCTCTTTAAACTTGTAAAGATGTGGAATCTGAGAGGCAGTTATAATATATGTGGGAGGGGTATATAGAGAAACCCCTCTTTATAAACGTATAGATTTACAATTCAGAAATGTACAAAAATTAATGTCAAAATGGGGTAGATTACTTACCTTCAGAAGATATTCATAGAAAGAGTCAATGCTTGTGCCAATTCCTGCATCCTGCAAATATGGGGAATTTCACTGAGAATAATTCATAATGATCAATAATCTCAGAAACTAAACATCGCTGATCGCTTGAAATAACATTTTGGCAAATTTGTGTATCATCTAATGGAAACTATATGTAAATTGTTAGCATAGCTACTCAAGAAGCAAGAGAAAGGTGTCTCTTTGGTACATGGCAAAATAACTATCTTTCCACTCAACTGAACCTAGCAGCCATATATCACTTTAATAAACATAACTATTGGGTCACTCCGCAAACATGAATTTATCCCTGATAGCATGTTGCAAACCTAACAAATGACACAAGATAATTTATTGTACACCAATGAGTTTGCATATCAGCAGCAGAATGCAAGCAATATAACATTAAGTAATTTCAAACTATCACTGAAGGAATTAAGGACTTAAGGTTAATACCTTCTGTGTCCATTCACCAGTAAAGACATTTATATGGGCACCAACAAGGTTGAGTTTCGACCTGCGTGCCCATATTCCACGCACTGAGTTTTTTGTAACTCGTTCAAAAACTGCCATGAGAGAAGCATTCAAGCATTAACTTCAATAAAGATAAACATACCAGTAAAAGGAACTAAAATTAGTGTTCAGAGGGGTTCCTTTTTTATGGATGAAAAGATTATTAAAACTAGTGAAGCATGACACAATGAACAATAATAAACAAAAATACAAAATCCATGTGAAGCATAGTAAATTCAACTAACAAAATGTACTCATGGTAAAAATATGCATAAATTTGTTCTGAACATCTAGGGCAGAATGATGAACACAGATGTTGACATGCAATTCTGATATCAATATCATGACTCGGCACCTTAAAAATTCTACTAAGTACCAGTAAGAATAGAATAAGGTACCATAAGATTTAAGAACATGAATTATCAAAAAATAAGTAATCATGTATTTCTAATACATGATAGCTACGGCCTACGAGCCATCATAGTTATGTAATAATGTAGAAGCCTTGGACAAAACAGTGCGACAATGGTATAAACTGCCAATACTAACCACTTTTATTAGTCAAACGACTCAAGACACCGAATTCCAATGTCAAAGTGCCACCACCAGCTGTTGAAGTTATCTGGAGTAACTAACATCCTGGGTGTTAGTGATTAATCTCAAGACTGTTTATGTCCATCTAGTAGCCAGCCTTTTCAAGTTCCAAAGCTTGTACTGATGAACCAAGCATAATTACAGGAAATAAGGCATAGTTGATGGGATGGGATGATATTTATTATTAACATTCTTAATGAGCAGAAGAGAATGGAGAAGTGTGATAAATGTATGAGTAAATTTCACAAAATTACATATATTTTGACAAAATTATCACAAAACCACATATTTAAGTCACAGTTTCTCACAACCAAAATTACTTAAGCAACAGGACAAACCCATGGGATTTGGGAACTCTAGTAATATCCATATCAACCATAATTAACATGAAACCATATTATGGACCTCTTTCTGCTAATCTGCTTGCAAGCTCTATAAACAAAAAAGAGGACGAAAGAAGCTTGCCTTGCTTTCATTTTCATCGACTCCATACAATAAATTAACTGATCCAAATGGAATACCTGCGATGAGAATTGAGAAGTGCACTCATTAAGCAGAACATAGGAAATAGTGAACACATCATGATGCTAAAATGATGAAAAAGGCTCTTCTTTTATTCTTTTTCAGTTTGACCATCTCACAAATTACTTTCCAGCGTAAAGGAATGTTTGAATGTCACCATTTTTTATTTAGTGTGAAATGTGTGTG
This sequence comes from Zizania palustris, assembly GCA_019279435.1. NCBI lineage: Eukaryota > Viridiplantae > Streptophyta > Magnoliopsida > Poales > Poaceae > Zizania > Zizania palustris. The sequence goes on from JAAALK010000288.1 coordinate 89,103,705, forward strand.
CACTCTCATGTATGTGCATATGTGGGTATACACTCATGCATGTGTACTTTGCATGTAGGGGAGGCATGGGGGGATCAAATTTATGATATGGTACATAACATATTGAGATATTCCATTCTGTTTAAGAAATATGCGTGAATCCACAAAGTAGCAAATAGACAAAGCAGTGAACCTGTAGGAGTGTCAAATGCAGGCAACAATCTCTCAGCTAAGTCAGCCGCTAAATGAAGTAACTGATCATCATAAGATTGGATTCTCATACCCTGTCAATGAGAAGCTAAAATAAAGATTGGAACACTTCACTGGGTACATTTTGAAGATGCGACATAGAAGCTTTGGAAAATTGAGACATCTTCTTAGTGTACATATTTTGTGGACTTTCCATCAAGTAAAATATTCATGATATCTGATTGTGTTTATGTTTTTCCTCATTTTCCATTTTCTCTGTGGATCTTCTGTATTTTCTTTTTTTTTATGAATCTTTATGATTGTCTGGTATTTTTTAGGTTAAATGACAATGGATAAATAAAGAAGTGCTTTTGGGGGGATTATAAAACAGCAAATAGAGTTATAAGAAGTGGCAGCAACAAATTATCTCACAAGTTACATGGTTCTTCCCTACTAATAAAATATGACTTTATCCATATAACAGATCAAAGTCACAGAAATGTTAGCCACCATGAACATAAAACAAAAGTATACCAGCATCCCAGTTTTATTTAATATATAACTAATTATATAAACCATATTAACGAAAAAATCTAACCAGCCATATTCTGAATAAACCACTAATATTATGAACAATTTGTTAAACAAGCAGAAAGGTGCCTCTCTACCATGGCATGCTTCCATTTAACACCACAACAGTTGTGGTGTTAATAAGCTTACACATTATCAATATGATCCTTTTGAAGTGGCTCGGTTTTGCAGCACAGGAATTGCTTTGCTTCAATCAGATTCTAATGACCCACTTTAGTTTTAGTTTGCATATATTTTTGAAGTTGTACTTTAAAAGTTTATGTTCATGATTAACAGTAATGCAACAATTGCAACCAATAGTAAACATTACTAGCAAAAAAAGGATCAGACATACATACAGTAGCATAATCACTGGCAATCAGGTGAGCGGATAGCAGGCCACCAAGAATACGTATGTTGGTTTCAAAAACTGAGACAGTTTTGTTCTGCATATACAGCGAGGAAACAGATTACCAATCATACTAAGGAAAGTAGATTGTAACCTACATCAACATTCACATAAGTAAAATTAGTAGGCTAAGCAGAACTGCAGAAGTAGAAAGATCAAATACAGATGCATATACAGAACAAATAAATACTTGGCACTAGAAGATTAGGTATGGAAAATTCATTTCATATGCAAAAAAGAAAAAACTGGGATTGCCCAAAGAATGTTAAAAATGTATACAGTGCAAAGTTATTAAACCCAAAAAACACTAACCATATTAATATTTTTCCTAGTGCATTGCATCACCAACCCCATAATAAATTATTAATTGTATTGCAAATTTGAAGAAGCACCATTTGGTTATTATTAACATTAAGCTGCCAGAAAGGCAATATTTGACATCTCTCAACTACCATAGTACCATGCAACAAACCTAATCATCAATACTGGCCGAAGTTAAAAATAAGAATATTTCTAAACTGTCTACCATCACATTTCCTTATTCTGAATCGTTGGAGATGCTATGTCATTGGAAACCACCTAATATGAATGTATTATGTGCTTCAAATATTCAATAGTTCAATATTCATGTAAGTCGGATAATGCTAAATTGTAAACTGCTTGAATATATAGGAGAGATTGAAATATGAGCAAAAAAAAGTACTGTGTTTCTATCATACCCCAATAAAGTTGAATGGTTCTACTGTGTATTAATTAAGATCTGCAATTAGTAAAATCAAATTCATTAAATGTTGCATATGTTTACTTACAATATCAAAGCGGACGTTCTTACCAACCCACTCAACAGCAGCACCAAATCTCTCCTTATCCCCTAGTAAAGCCAAAGTATCCATAGAGTCAATCTGTTCAATGAATAAATGTTCACTAATTGTGATAATCCATGAAGGCAACAAACAATAGGAAATCTACATGGGAACCAGTTCCTTAATTGCTTACAAGAGTAAGTGCATAGCCACCAAGCGAGTCTTCTCCTTGGCAACTTAAAGGTCGCAATTCATCAAGTGGAAAAGCATGTTGCATGTACCCATCAAATGCATGATAGAACATATCTTTTACCTACATCAAAGACATTTCCTTGTGTTAGTCTGTTAGCTAAATCAATATATACGTCCTTCATGGAGAATTCAGTGAACTGATCTATCTCAGCTAAACATCACAGAAATTAAGCTATAGTTTATTGGAAGCTCAAAGTTTAGCCTTCCCTTATTATTCTCATCAAAATGCACCTCAGAGAAAGACACAGAACATCAGAGCCTTGCCTGAGAAATGCTCCACAAGACTAATGACTTGCAATAAGTTTTTCGATTTAAAAAAGCCTGAAATACAACATATCCCACTAACACATGCCACACTCAAAATCAAACTAGCAATGAAGTGTAGTTACACAAGGTTGGAGCTTAAAGTAAAAATACCAGAGCTGCACGATGTTTTTTTAGTGAAACGAATTGCGCAAAAATCGTCTCAGATCAGATAACCGAAACGCCGCAAGTATATAATTAAGTAATTGAGTTCCTGGAGTAAACTGGATAACATGGTGAATCCGAGTATAAGTATGCATGATCAAAACGAACAGGTGAAAATCTAACTAAGCATATTAACTAAACAGGTCGAATGGCGGAGTCCAATAGTCTACTGCCAGATTGCAAAACCAGTCCGCATCGGTCGGGCGGAGAATTATGCAACAAGCAGCACCAAGTTAGAACCAACTCGCACCCGTCGAACCAGACAACGCTCGGCGCGCGCGGGACTACGTAGCTAGCCATAGCAAAGCGGGGCTAGGGGCGGCGGATCTGAGAGGGGAGATGGGCCTAACCTCGTCGCGGAGACGTCGGGCCTCTGAGGGAGTGACGCCATCGGCGACAACGGCGCCGGGGAGCAGAGCAGCGGCGAGGAGGGCGGCGAGGAGGGAGACGAAGGGGAAGCTCTGGCACCGCCGCGCCGGCCGCATCGCGTTCGGCCCCGAGGCGGGCATGGCACAAAAGCGGGAGGGACGATAGGCCCGGCACGCAGCTCTACGGATATAATGGGGGAATTTGGAGTTTGGACTTGCAAGATACAAATACGATTTGTACCTGGACTACAATGAAATGTTGGTTTTGAAATGCAAATACCTTTAAAATAAGAATAAGTCTAGTTTATAGACGAAAGTGTTAACGAAAGTTATCCTCAACTTAAAAACCAGATTCTTAACTCTCAAACTATTATAAAACAAAAAATAAACCATCGAGACAATTTACTGCAATGGTTTTGCTTATGTAGCGGTCCACGCTAGCGGTTTTGCTAACCGTCACAGTTAGCAAAACTGTCATGTCAGTAACATCATTAGCATGTACTGTCATGTCATCAAAACTATCGAAGAAAACCGTTTCGAAGGGTTATTTATCCGGTTTAAAATAGTTTAGAAGTTAAGATGCCGATTTTTAAGTTGAGGGTAATTTTCCTCTACAAGGTAATTGTAATGTAGACTTATTCTTTTAAAATAAAATAAAATGCCAAAAATGCCGTGTCCGTTCTTAATACTGAAGATAGTAAGATACCGTACAGTTGTATTTGACAGTCAAATCCGGAAGACAAAATAAATTACATATCAAAGGAATATCCAATAAATTAGCAAGAGTATTTTTTTTACCTCGCCCCGGTATATTATTAAACAACTCGGTCACGCCTCGCGATCAAATGGTTTAGGCCAAATTATTCTTGAAATTTCATTAAAAAGAAGTCTTAAAAATGAAAAAAAATCCTCTGAGATACTGGTCGTGGGCTCGGCTCATGGCACATTCTCGTCGAACTCTCCGGCGGTCACGCCTTGTCCTCTTCTCTCAACCCCGGCGGCCACGTCCTCGGCGTCACCTGGCGGCGGCCGCATCCCTGCACGGCCCGACCCCGTCCCCGGCCCGGCTGCGGCCGGCCTTCCTCTTCACTGGTGACTAACCATTCCCAAGAACAGTTTTTTCCCCTTCTTGAGCGAGGAACCAAGAACTACGTTTTGGTAGCTCCAGTGGCCTCCCTCCAGACCGCAGTTCGCTCCTTCGGATACTTCTCACTGAGTGAGCCCTCTTCACTTTACTGCATTGTTTGGTCTCTTCAGTTTGTTAAGGACTTTGCCTCCGGTGAGGGCTAGATGCATTCCTGTTGGTTTCAAATGCGATGTTGATGTCTTATTGATTATATTTTTTTTTAAAAAAAAAACATCAGGGACTCTGCTACTCTTTATAGATAGAGAAATTTGGATCCATGCCATTACAATTTTGCGACTTTGCAGAAATGCCATTATAATTCACGTATTTAAATTCATGTCATTACAAATTCAGAGAACTCCGAACTATACCATTACAAATTTAGAAAATTCTGAAATATGCCATTACAATTTTAGAGAAATCTGAAATATGCCATTATATTTTGTGAGAGCTGCAATTCCGAAATGGCATATATCCAAATAGATGAATTGTAGTGGCAAAGTTCCAAAGCACAGTAATTGTAATGGCATATATCTAAAGAATAGCTTATAGATAGGAGAATGACCAACATGTTTTACCAATCCAGGGAGATCGCAAAAGAAACGATAGGAAAGAAAGAAGCCAACTGAAGCACAGAACAGCTATCAAGGAACCATGAAATATTAAAATTATATGCACCATAAAATGGATGGATGTAACTCGACAACCCTTTCGATCACTGCTCTCGTGAAAGCTGGTATAAAACCCAAGGAATTCATTCTTCTCATTGGACAGACACTGTATTAAAGACAATTGTACACACTTCCAAGTAGAACAAAGTTGTCTCAAAATTTCCCAACAACTGAAAAATACTCTTCGGCAAGCCACTCAACCATTGATCATTTATGACAAAGTAACCAGGCATGTACCAAAAAAACTGAAAATATGAAAACACATGGAGCCATAGATCAGTTTGTAGCTGTTGTGCAGCACATGCAACTGGCAAAAATGGAAGATCTTGGCTTCTGCTTTCCTTTGTTTCTGGGGGAACTAACCATGGTGCTGTTACTTAGAACTGGTTCCTGATCCTTCAATGGAGACCACGTACCAAAACTTTCACCTGTCATTAAGCTCTGCAGCGGTTTCTTGCTTCTTACAGATTGGTTAGGTACTATGAAGTTCCTTCCTGCCGGTTCCCTGGGACTTAGCAGTGGACTCTTCTCATACTCTTCCTCAGCATCATCTTTAACTTGTACCAGAGAGATGTTAGTCATGGGGATGCACTCAACTACTTTGCTATGATGCTCATCAGAGTAACTGAAAGAACTCATATTTCCTAGGGTCTGAAGCAATGGAGTCTCGTCACTGGCATCTCTCCCTGGAGCTGGTGACTTCTGCAGATATTCTTCCTGACCAGCCACCTTCTCAGTATTCACAATGAATTCCTTTTGGTCGGATTTAGCAGGAAAACCTACCTGCACCGTGACTCTTTCTGGGTTGCATTCAAAAGTAGAACCTATGGGTGTAGCAGATGCACTGTCTTTCTCCTGGTAAGAGCCATGAGGAAAGATTATGCTTGTGTTTGAACTGTCTTCCACAAACTGCATGCAACTGCTAAGAATGCCACTATTCTCAAATTTCACAACTTCAAGTTCTTCAAGTAGCATTTGCTTGTCATGTTGTGAGGCAGCCAGAGTATCTTGTGTATCTGTAGTCTTTACTTCATATGTAGAGGTGCTGGCCCCTTCATTACTAAATATATTATTAACTTTTAGATCTCTCTGGTGAAAATCTTCCATCAACTGGAGAGGAGATAATGATGTTAATGATCCATCTCTTACTTCTGTTTGCATCTTTTCTTCATTCACAATAGGTAGATGGCAGGATAAAGATGAGTCTAAGCATGTAAAATCTTTTCCCTTGATTTCAACAAGATTGACTACATCATGGACACAGCCAGACTCCTCTTCATTATTAGAATTATCTGCTAGATTCTTCGCTGCATCAGCTCGCTTTTGCTCAGTGTGTGTTCTTTCAATGACATTATGCTCCTCTGTTCCAGTTACAGAATCCAAGATCTCTCCTGCTACAGTACCTTCGCTCTTATTTAAAGATGACTGGAACTTTGAAACAACTTCACCAATATCAAGAGCACCGCATGGATCTTCATCCTGGTTTTTCACTCCATTGATGATCTTGTCTTCGTCTATTACTTTATAGCTTCCAATCACAGTCTCTACTATTGCCCTTTGGCTTACTTCACAGATTCCTTCCTTCTCTTCCAGTATGCCAGCTCTACCATTCTTAGATGTCTTTAGGTTGGTGTCATCTGCTGGTCGCACATATGATGAATGGCCTCTACCTATAGGTTCATCTTCCATGACAACCTCTTTAATATCAGAATCATCGGCGTCAATATAATCAGTGATAATTGTCTCTGTTGATGATGTAGGTACTCCTTGCATTGGCATCAATGAATTCTCTACTGTTGACACCCCACTCTGTCCCTGCTCTAGGTTTTCAACCATATATTCTCCAGTTAGATCAACCGCCTCTGATGCATGATTGCAAGATTCCTCATCTTCTAGTGGCCCTTCAACATTTTCCTTTGACAATGATTGTGAATTACCAATGGTACTTTCTTCACATCTCCCCTTTGCCTCATGTACAAGTTTGGTTTTTTCATCAGATGTTGAACTGTCCTTGTTGCTTGTTATATGCTCAATTGTGGAGCTGACAGTGACAGTTGTTTCTGTCAAATCTGTGACTGTTTCAGTTTCCCCATTATTCAATGGTTCAACACCTGTACCATTTTTTTGAGTTTATTATAATGCTACAGGAAAAATGGCCAAAATTCAGAGCAGTGTTTACATGTTATTATCTATTTTGGATTCTGAAATAGTGAAATGCAATATGGTTTTGGTGCGCCAAGCTTAAACTCTTAGTCTAAGCAACTACATGCCCTTGTTAAACAACTATTCTATTTTGGTATAAGATGATATATAAAGACAACAAACAAGCTAGCTAAAAAATGAATTGGATGACTGAACTAACCTTGAGTAGTTGGTAATTTAATACTCTGGTCATCATTTTGTGTTAATGAGTGATCCTGAAGCGAGTCACTGTTCTTATCATCTAAATCTTTGTTCTTAATGGATGCATTCTTTTGATCTGAAACCATTTGCTCATCTCCAGCTTTTGGTATGATAGGGTCCTTTAACTTGTCTAGATCCTTGGTGCCATCGTTTCCCTTCCCTAATATAAATATAGATTAGTGATCACAGATCCATAGTGGTGATTCAGCTCAAAAATAGACTTTTTGATGAGTTTTAGTTAGATTAATATACTGAGAAGTGAGAACTATGCTTCTCACCGTCTGTGCCGTTTAGACTAGGTGAGTCATCCAAATGGTCAATGGTGGTTTTGGCAAATCCCTGAGCTGTTTATTCTGATACTGATCATAGCAAAAGATGAAAACAAGCTAATTAGTTCAATAATTAAGTTCATTTCTTGATAGCAGATAAAATTCAGCATAGTGCATACCTTGTTGACCAGTGACGTTGTTGTTGCCCATCTCATTACCCATCACACTTCTCAGCTCAAGCTCTGAAGTACTAAGAGCAGTAAGAACATCCTTTAGTTAGCCCAAGCTCAACCTGGAACAGAAGCTATTGAAACATAAGGGAAGCACCAGTGAGCACTACATACCATGGTAGTGGACACTTGAAGATTAGCTAGAGAGGATGCAATAGGACAGCACAATTCCCCTGTGAGCCTCCTAGTATTTGTACTGCAGGGAGCACATCATATGAAAAACAGTTTTTTATGGATCACCATTTCCTTTCTGTCATAATAAAAGTTAAGGAAACTAAAGTAAGAGATATGATAAGATGGCCCCACAATCTTTGAATATATCTGTCATAAATGACTAAATTTGTTTAGAGTACAGTTCAATGCATTGCATTGTAGTAGGAAAGCTGAACCCTTTTTTGTTCAAAAATCATAAAGGTTTGATCATATTGGGTGCATGATTTAACATGGTGGCTTTATGCTTTTTAACTGATGACAAAAAAATGTTTGCTTGCAGTGCTCTTCTATTCTGGGCATATGAATTCACCATTATGCCAATCTGTTCTTGTGAATTAGCATATTCATATGATTCAGCTAAAAAGACATGAACATGGACCATTCTGCAGAAACAGATTTTTGTTTACTGTCTGTTAATTATACTGACGAGTTTTGCAGATTAGAGAACAGAGATCCTATGCTTGTTAACAGTATGTGATCATGACGTCCTGGAGCTTCCAGAAAAAAGATCTTGGCATCCTGTCCTTCCCTAGATGGAAGATGAAATTCAAACAAACTCCTTTACTTACTGGTCATCCAAATTCCAAAGGATGAAACATAGTGCTTTTGGTGCTTTTCCATCATGGCTAGATAATTTGCAGAGTTTTTGCTGTGCATCCTTCTCAGTGCATAACAACTCTTATTTGTCTAATATATTCTGTAGGGTCCTCTCTTCCTGTTTTCACTGAAAAATATTGTGATGAATTGATGATCCAGAGAGCTGCATTTTTTTCAGCCAATCAAGCGTTCGGCGCATATTTCATGGTTTAAGTATGCCTTGAGTCATGCTCCCTGTCTCAAGGTCCTCTTTTTTGAAGCATCATCTCAAGGTTTCTTTGGCTCTAAAGGCTGGATCCAGTTGAGTTGGAGGGGAACATGAGCCTTTGGTGTTGTTAAGTTTCTGGTGTAATCATGGCCTACATACACAAACACCTCCCTTTTCTGCTGCCAACCTGACTTCCACAAGGCCCTTCCTGTTCTGCTCCCTTATCACAGGGTGGAAGTGGGTTTCCACCTAACACTTTTTTCCTTAGCAAAGTGTATGGTGGCTACACTACACTGACTCACTGTATCACCAGCTCTTGCTCTTACAGTTGCTGATCATCTGAAGCCTGATGAACATCGTTCTCCTTGCAGTAACATTCTGATCATCAACCTCTAAGTAAAAAAAGATCGATATGAATGAAATTTTAAATTGTGTCCGTACATACGAATGTTTAGGGCAATTCTAATAGTAATGTCTACGAGAGTATCTATGAGTTGAGCGGTGTCTTGAATGAAAGAGAGTATTAATACGGATCATCTTTTCAACCAATTATCTATTTTTTGTCTCCTTTCTCTTTCAACCATCTTTTTTGCCTATGTAATGAAAAAAGGTGTATTCTAATAGATGCTATATACTAAGACGGTAATATCTTCATTCTTAAATATAAGATATATATACTCCCTCCTATCCAAAATATAGTGGCTTCGAGTTTAAAATTTATATATCCTAGATGTAACAATTAGTACTAATAAAATATCAGTTTTATCTCTAAAGAATTATTTATTTTAAGGAAAGTATTATAATCTTTTTATACAACTCTTTAATATATTTGTCAATATTTCGATATTTTATTTTAGGAACGTATATGCTAAATTGGTAATGTGCGTTTGGTCCGGTTCAACCTACTGTCAATTTTTTTTTTACTTCACACCGCACCAAACTTGCGGATATGGATAAATATTGTGTAACTTTACCTATTTACCATTGGAATAAAATTATATAGGCGATAGATGTACAGTTGTACGTACGATCACATCTCAATGGATGCCACGTGTTGGAAGGTCGTTCCATCGGACGACTCCACTCCATGAGCTTCGAGTGGAACCTCGCCATAGCCCTAACGCCGCCGCCGACCCTACCCCTGACGTCGCCGCTCAACGCCGCCAACCGAAACCGCTCGAAGACACCTCGACGGCATCGAGGAGGCAGGCTGCTCAGACGTCGCTGAAGCCGCCACCCTAACGCGATGGCCGTGGCCAGGTGTAGACGACGCGCCACCGCCGTTGAAGCCACCGCCCTAACGTGACGGCCACGGCCAGATGTAGACACGCCACCGCCGCCTCCAATCTCAGATGCCCTCCTCTCATCGTCTGATCAAACGGCTTGCATATGACATCCATCAAAATGGGGTCATATTGTCGCTCCTCACGCCGATCGTCCATATAATTTTATTCCCTACCACGTCGCCTTCCAGCGCTTCAATTCGGAACCGGTTCCTCTGCTCGCCGACTGCAGAGGGCAGTCGCCCCTCGCGCACCGTGCGACCTAGATCGGGTGGTGCGAAGCCCTCCTCTCTCTCTCCGAAGCCCCCTGCGAAGTGGATCTCACCAGCGCGAAGCCCCCCTCGCACAGCCGTCCGATCAAGATCGGAGGGCTCCGAGGGGCGACTGCCCTCTGCAGTCGGCGAGGCAGACTGCAGAGGATCTCATTTGCTTCAATTCATGGGTGATACACTGCGCAGGCGCGCACTGCGTGCCACTACATCATGGCATGCGCCAGCGACACGTGGTGGTCCAGGACCACGGCCAACTCCGAAGGGAACGGCGCGTGCATGCATGCGGAGCCTCACCGATCGGACGGACCACATCCATGGACCCATGGACCTGCAGTGTGCCACAACTTGTTTTCTTTTTCTTTTTCTCCCTCTCTTCTCGAGCTACGTACCCAGTCGTCCCCACGGCTCGTAGATTCGTTCGGTTAATTTAAGAGAGATTAAAGAAACAGTTTAGCATAATTTTGCATCGAAAATACAATACTCTTAGTTAATTAAGAAATGCTCTGTAAAGTGCGGCTAGCTGACAGATGGTCCCGTCTAAAATTCCATTCCGGAGTAGGCCGGTTTGACTGAAGGTCCTAGCTAGTTGCAGATTTGCAGGGACGTACGTACGTGCGCGCCACAAATCAGCCGTTCAATACTTCAATCAGACCGAAATGAACAATTTGGGTATTACTTCCATTATACGTACGAGGAGCGATTTGGGATCACGTAACAGCTTAGCTAGAGTGGAACCGGCCGGCTCATCTGCTATTAGCTAAGGAGTCCGACGTTAAAGAGCAGTCGAGATTCAAGTCTTAGGGCATGTACAACCCTGACACTGCTGTACGGTACTCCAAGCATAAGACAATATAGCTAAAACACAATATAGTACAGTGGGTGTGTCTAAAACCTGTGTCTTGCTATATTCATTGCACCAATCAGAGTATTCAATAAATTAAATTGACCAATCAGCTAGTCCTATGCCTCGAGCATAGAACCAAGACACAATTTCTTCGTTAAGAGACGTGTCTTGAGTTTTTTTACATTTACCCCCTTAGACACATCTGAAGACACAACTCAAGACACTCATTGTACATGCCCTTATTGAAATCCAACGGGGTGCGAAATCATTTCAGCTCCTCGGACCTCCAACCACTCGAAATTAAACAGGGTTCCAATGATTGTACTTTAACATCAGTTTCTCTAGGTAAGGGTGGATCGGAGCTACTCAGAGGTAAGGGGTTCCCAGAAACCCGGTTCCGAAATTTTTTTAGTGTATATTAGTAATTTTTTACCCTATATATGTGCACCCCTTTAAGTTAAATATGGTGTACTGTTTAAAATGGTGCATTCCTTTCAATTTTTCTCTAGCTCCGCCACTGTCTCTAGGGTCTCGGTTCAGCTAGATCGAGCAGTATCATTGGTTCCTCAAAAGAAATTCATGATTTCATGTAGTCGTATATAACTACATGCCATAGATTTTAGAAGGGTCGTTGAAACTGTCACCAATAAACAACATCAATAAACTTATTCATCATATATATATATATATATATATAAATGCTATTCTACACCACGGGTGTAGAATGCTATTCTACACCCATGTGGAATGGAGGGGGTTGGGATTGGGTGGGGTGTGGGAGCACGGGATGATCGGTGTAGAATAGCGTTCCCGTATATATATATATATATATATATATATATATATATTATCATCTGTACGTCTTGAATGAACGATTATTTCAAGAGCTGGGATTCACAGTACACGGTGTTAACTGGATACTGTATGCAATGATCTCAGAACTCAGAAGTCAGAAGCTTCGTCGAAGCGGGGACGCGGCCAATTGTATTGGTCGATCTGGGCAAGCGCTATAGCTAGCTAGCTTTTGCGCCAGCCATGCATGCATGTAAGAGCAAGGCTAATAATATAGTCGGCTACTAGCTTGTAGCTCATCTTTTAGCCTATTTGTATAGTAGTTAGCTCTTCAACATTAATACATGATCAACTTATCTCTCACAGATTTTTTTGGTTCCTGTGTCTAAGCTGGCTACAAACTTACAGTCTACTTATCCCTCTCTCTCTCTTCCACCTCAGCATCTAGTCTACTTATAGCTTGCTTACAACCTGTTATTATACTTGCTCTAGGCTGATGGCCGCATGCATGCTTGTCAGTCAACTGGTCAATATCCAAGTATCCAACCATAGATCCTAGCTACCTTAAAGCCTGAACATATAGTTTATGTATCTCAACTTATAAACGCACTAGTAGTAGCAGTACGTGTTACATTTACTGAAGACTACTGGCCTAATCAATCAAGAGGTCATAAACATGCATGGGATAATGCTAGCTGCAGGCATCTCAGAAAACAAACAATAATTCAAAGAAACTAACTTAACAGAACCTTTCTGAATAATTCTGACGACCAAACAAACAAATTAAACTGAATCTCAATTCGCCGATCGAACTGGCCCGTTACTCCCGTACGTGTTACTGTGTTAGCCGCGTATAGGTCGTAAGCTTGTAGCTTGCTGCGATGCAAGTATGCAACAGCCCGCTAGAACAAACTTGCACGCCTTATGGTCTTATGCATGTACTGCATTATTTGCACACCCGGGCTAAACCTATCGCTAGTCCAAAAGGTGTCCTGGTGCAGATATATACTATTGCACGATCTATATATATATATATATATATATATATATATATATATATATATACAAATGCTATTCTACACCACGGGTGTAGAATGCTATTCTACACCGACGTGGAATGGAGGGGTTGAGATTGGGTGGGGGTGGGCACGATTGGGATGATCGGTGTAGAATAGCATTTACACCCATAGTGTAGAATAGCGTTCCCGTATATATATATATAGGGTATAGCATATTAGCATAATAAGCAACGCATGCAAGACAAGACCGGTTTTTCAATATATATATTCCTCGATCGATCTGCATCATGCATGCTCATAGGACCACATTAGGTAGCTTTAGCAAATTTTAAATCCCGATTCAAAACTTTAGCTCCTACCGTTTGAAATGGGCTGTAATATAATCTCTCCATACACTTTCTTGCTAGCGAGCGATCGAGCTAGCTAGCTAGCTATCTTGTGCTTCTCCTGCTCTATAAATGAGCTTACATGCCCTAACTCCATTTCACACCCTCACACCGGCCGGCGGCCCATTAGTTGGCTTGTGATCATATACGCGTGTGCACCTTAAGCAGCTGAAGCTGCCAGCATGATCTGATCTGATCTGGTATTTCTTTCGGTTTTGCTCTGACCTCTGAATAAGAGTACTGTTGCAAATATTGGATATATTGAGACTAAGATTCAGATCGTGCTGCGCAGTTTCATCTGCTAATCGAGCACTATGGATTTCTTCATATCATATGCCATTAGATCTTCGTCTCCGATCCAAAAAAAAAACAGCTGAGAGAGAAAAGAAATATAGAGAGGAGATCTAGAGGGACGAACTCAGATCTTGCACCCAAAAACCCTAGCGCCGGATCGAGAGATAGAAGTACGAACAGAACAAAAGAGGTTTATGATCTCCAAGCTGAAAGGTACGTACTAAATAATAAGTGTCTCTTATGTATGTATCAATTTCTGTAATCACAGGTAATAATAAGTCGTCTTAATCAATCAACCGATGCATTTATATGCATGGTTTTTCTCTACATGGTATATATTGTCGTTGCTCATCACTGCCTCAACTCTAATAATTCATGCACACGGTGCAGTGTATTGCTTAATCACACTGCATATGCGGCTACCTTATTAGCATAGAATAATATATATTATATGACATTTCTGTGCATGAAGTTTTGTGTTATTCTTTATAAGTTTCTTCCGGCTACCTTTTCTTTTCAAAGGATGAATTGTACAGATGCATGTGGTCATAATTCCTAAGTTGTATTTTTACTTATTGAAAAGATCTTGTATTTGCATGTTTCTTTGGCAGATTTGTGTCACAGTGGGCTCACATACATGCAATAATTAATTAATTTTTTCGTATGCTAGTGGATTAATTGTTGCATGTACTAAAAAAGTAAATAATCAACAAATTTCAATACGGATGACACACATGCAAATTACTTTTCATAATTAAACCGGTTAGCCCATTTTCTTTTTTAATTATTTATTTTAAACATATGTAATAAACAATATAGATTTGTTTTAACTATTACCTCCATATTCAACATTGTTGATACAACATATCAGCAATTCAGCATACACATTAATATTATTGAAGCTGCATAATAAGTGCCATTGCATAATGTCTCTCAAACAAATCAATCCAAATGGATTTGTGCTCTAAAGATATTAAGTGTCTATTGGACTCAATATCAAACCTATAAAACTAGGGACAATGTTCTATATATATCTACTTGTAGGTTTAAAGTGTGGATCACAAGATGTGTCTCATCCATAGTGCATGTGGAGGTGTGTTGTGTAGGGTAGTTCGATCTGAATAGAGAATAACAAATAAAATATTAACATATTGTTAGGCTCACAGGTAAATATGTACGTGTTCCCTACGAAAGCACTATGAATTAAAAAGAAAAAGTTTCAATAAGATAACTTTTTTTTAACTTGTAAGCCTCAGCTCACTTGTTTTCTCTTGCATAAAGTAGCACGCATTGCATGTGGTGCTCACCATAACACACATATATGTATTGCGGTACCCACCACATGCATGTCTACATATATATGCGTGAATATATATGCATCACAAGTAGACTATTTTTTAAAGATTTGTATAACAATACATACAGAGATTTTGAGTGAAAATTTCGTTCGAGTTTTGAAAGTTTGTCTCACGTATATATTCATTCGATCCCTAAATAGGTAGCTAGACCGCCGGTTAGGACAATAACTAGATGACTAGTTACAACGACAGTGTGTTTAAATAACCAATCACTAATCAATTAATATATAGTAACAGCTATTCTTCTAGACACAGTGCATCCTTGTAAATTCTCTCCTAGCTAGCTACGACCCATCACAAAAGTACAAACTCCTGACTTGGCCTTTGGGGCTAGCTAGCATGCAAGCCGAGACCATGTGGATTGAGATCCATTAATTTCTAGGGTAGAGCTTGGACAGCGTGCTAGCTTGACCGAGCTCGATATCCTGTACTGCAGCGGCGTGCGGCCGGCCGGCATAGCCACCGGACCGCTGCACACGGCACGCGCGCCGCACTTCTCTCGTCGACCTTTTCTCGGAGAGAAAAGCTGCGCCCGACCACGCACGCCGTCTCATGCTACTACATCACGCTCACGCGTCCTTTAATTTCGTGTAAGTACGTCCATCCATTGCATGCAGAAGAAGTGATCAACGAACTCATCTCATTGTATTCATTCGATCTGTCTCCCTCTGATTAATATTTTCAGTTGTTAATCCTCTCAACCGACCTCAATATTACGTTTTTACCTCGAAATCGTAGGGAGTACCGTGTTAGCTACAGATCTCCCGGAAGGAGAGGGAGACTAAGTCCCTCTCCTCCCCGTATGTGCATAGGTCATGCACATGCGCCTGCTCCAACTGTGTCCTGATCGAGGGCGCCCCAACAGAATTCTGTTAGGGACACCCTGTTGCACGACACTACAAATAGGGAGAGACAGAATTCATGCGAAGGTTGCAAAATTCGTTCTCCTCTGCATCTACCCAAATCCAAAGTCCTAAAGCCGATCTAACTGGGGTAGTGTCGAAGCAATGGGAAGGTCTCCTAAGCCTTCACAACGCCATCATCGCCGGACATAGATGCCACAGCGACGACCATGGCGTCCCTTCTTCCTCCTCATCTCCGAGCAACCTAAAAGGTAACCCTAAGTTCATTCCCGGCTAGTCCGAGACCTAAAGATCACCTAAACAATGTTCTATCAATGGTATCAGAGTTGTGCTAGTGCTCTAGGCTAGCTAGGGTTAGAAACCCACTCTGAAAATCCTCTCTGTTAGTCCCGCGGTAAGGAACCCCAAGAGGAGTTAGAGGGTTAGGGTTCCCGAAACCATAACCCTAAGTCGGCCAGTAAGAAATCGCTAAAGTATTAAGGCTCGGACGTAGAACTTAGATGAACTCGTTTCGGTCGAGGAAGGGAAAGAACTCAAAACACTCAAAAAAAAGGTTAGGGTTCCCGAAACCCTAACCCTTACCCCGCGGTAAGAAATCCCTTGAGGATTCGGTGTCCTCGAAGAACAGGAAAGGAAAACAGTAAGGATTAGGGTTTTTGAAACCCTAACCCTAAAGCCAACTAAGACTAAGAGAAAGGGTCGGGGTACTCACCTCGTCGCCGACGCTAGATCCTGCCACGTCGGAGTCCGGGAAGACGACCGGAACGCCATCGTTCGCCGGCGGCCACCGATTTGCCCTCGGGTCAAGGGAACGACACTGCCGCGGGCCACCTCGACGGAACCTCGCTCACCCTCGGGTGAGCAGAGGAGTCCGGCGAGGAGGCCGACGGACGGCGCAATAGTCCTCTACCGTCGGTCGAGCTCCGCCGCGTCGCCGCTACTCTGCTCTCGGCTTCACGCCGCCGCTCAAGCTCGCTGCGTGCTAGTGGGAGTTGAAATGGCTAGGGTTTCGGGGTATGGCACCCCCTGGAGGGTTTTGTGCGGGCGAAAATGACACGCGGCTGTCGGATCTGATCCGACGGCCAGCAGCGATCGGACCCAATTTAGCCCAGGCGGGGTGGCAAAAACGCGGCCCAGGCCCAGGTTGCGGCCTAGGTGTGCGGGAGCGCATGGGGGGCGTTGTGGGCCGGGCTAGTTTATTCTGTTGGCTGGAAATTTTAGCACAGTACGGGCCGGTTTTGTTTTCGAATTTTCAGGATTTTCAGAATTAGTTTTTCATTTAAGTATTATCTAGAAATTCAGAAAAATGCCCAAAATTAAGGAAAATGTAAGTTATATGCGGGGAAAATTTTGTATAAGTTTTGTAAAGACTCAGTAATTTTATTCTGAATTTTTCAGCATTTTAAAGGACTTTTATGATATTTTCCTTATTGAATTTAGTCTAAGGACTATATTTAATTGAGGAATATTTGTTTAGAATTTTGTTTAAGTTTAAATTCATATTTTATTACTATTTAAGCAGTGTATTAATTAAGATTAAGTCTTTCGCTGTGTATGTTAAGATTAAGTCTTCCGTTGTGTGTACACTGTTTAAAATTAGTATCATGCTGAAAATTTATAATTTTATTACTGATTAAGAAGTGTATCAATTAGTTTTAAGTCTTCCGCTGTGCATACACTGTTTTAAGTTTAGTACCATGTTCATTCTGTGAATTAAATAAAATTTATTTTGTCAATTAAATTTGAACCAATGAGATAATTTAATTTGACATTATAAATGTTGTATTTTGTTAACATAGTGATTTTATCTCCTGACCAACATTGGTGATGAAATTACTGTGGTTCAGCTGAATTGATTCTATTTATGCCCAACGGTGATGTAGAATTAATTCACTTTTTAAATATGTCACATGTTAATTTTGACCAACGTTAAATTTTCATGTGTCATATTATGTTTGTTATAATATACTTTGATAATGTTCCTTATTAGAAATGTGCTAAGTCATATCTCCGGCATTAAGTCTCTCAACGGTAAGAACTACGGTTTCCGGAGATGAGATATTAAGATAGCGATTGCGCTATAGGACATAGATCTTGCTTTAACGCTTGATTGTCTGATTAAGCTTGTGAAGCCCGTGATCTGAGAGGATGAAAACCAAGAGGCTTTTGTCATAAGGTTACGTGGCTTCGCCGAAATAAGAATAAAGTAAGATATAGATCGTACTAAATGAAATCAGTGGAACCACAAAATGTATTATGATTAAGAACTCGGAGCCAATTAGGGGTTCTATCCCACGTCGTGATACTACAAAGAGTGTCTGAAGAAGGTGAAGGGTCAGTACACTGACTCTTCTAAAGGTGTATGCTAGCACGCTTATTAAGAAATGCATAGTAAGGATTTGCAACATGGTTTTCAAAGCTGAAACCCATGAATAAAGAGTTCAATGACGATATTATCGTCCATTTTATTATGATGTCACACTAAGGTTTTATGATCATTTTGTGATCACCTACAACTCACAGCGAGAATGTTGGAGTTTATAGATGTTGATTTCAAACTATGTATAAGAATTAAGAAAGCACACAATGATTTAGGTCATAATGTGCAACATGAATAAAGGGGGAGAAGCATTATAAGACTTGTTCTAATGATGCTAAGGACTCCTCTTATAATCTTATATAAAGGAACATGATGTCCTGAAGTACATCTACACACATTGTAAGGAGGAACACCACATGAAGGAATATGTGGAGTTCCCAAAATAGATGAACAAGAATGGTAATAGATGAATTTTCACACTTAGAAATAAAGTCTTTAGTCTTGCTTTTGAGCATGACAAACTTTATTTATTTTCTCACGATGATTTTATCATCTGAAAAAATGATAAGAGCAAAAGAATTGATGACGTATTTTCGAAATTATGGCACTATCTAATGGGCCATATTTCGAGGGGAGGATTGAACGTTGAGTCAATTCTTCCGCTTTAGTTTCTTCACACTAAGTTATATGAATAGATTGCATTAAGATAAATACATCAAATAAATTAAGAAAGACGCGAAATTAAGTTTAATTATTGTAGTAATTTTTATCTCCTGACCAACGTTGGTGATAAAGTTACTATGTTTATGTTTAAGTTCAATTGATTCTAATTCTGCCCAACGGTGATTTAGAATTAATTGATTAAGTTACTACGACTAAGTTTAATTAAGTTCACACAGTTTTGTGTGGTTCATTTCCTGAAATGTCTGTGAATGATTATAATTTATTCATAACATTTATAGTTGATCGTTCGCGTGACATTTATCCAATCAAAGAGCGATCAAATCATTAGTTGCTCTAGATAAATTTAAGATGTTTTTAAGGATGATTCTTATATCAGCATGATCTAAAGTTTAAAAGAGTAAGATCAGACCGTGCTACGGTCAATATACTCCGTATGGCCGATTTCTTGAACCTTTTTTATGCAAGGTTCTATATAAAATGGCAAAACAACCCAGTATTTTATACCGGGTGTATCTCAACAAAATAGAGTGCCTATAAGGTGCGCTCGCACCTTAGTGGACATAGTAAGTAGTATGGTAAGATATTTCACTCTACCGATTAATTTATGAATGGAGGCATTAAAAAGCATCATTCATATTCTTAATTGGGTCACTGATAAGTCAGTGCCTAAAACACCATAAGTATTATGTACTGGACGATAACCCTTTTCTAAATTATTTTAGAATATGGGGATGTCGTTCTACTGAGGCTATATCTTAACCCAAATATTAATAAGTTAAAGTCATAAGACAGTAAGTTGTCAATTTTATTGACTACAAAGATAAGTCTAAGTGATCTCATTTTTAATGTCCTGACAGACATGTTAAGTTTGTAGAAACGAGACATGCTTTTTTTAGAAGATGCTTTAATCAGGGGGAGCACGGTACTTAAAGAAATTAATCTTGAAGAGAAGTGGGTTAGTGAATCCACTCCTATGATTCAAGAGCAATTTTTCATTTACTTGTGGTAGTGTCCTTTGTCCAACACTTGAGTTTGGACCTTCATTAGCGACATCTATTGTACATGAGGCTCCTGTTATTTAGGAATCTGTATTTCTAGATGTTGCTAATGAAGAAGTAAAGGAACAACTCTCTAACTTAGTAAATAATGTGCCAACTCAGATAAGAAGCAGATTAAATGAGACATTTCCGTATGTCTTATTTAAGGATTCTTTAAGAATAATTAAGGGATATTATGACTTAGAACCGCATCACGTTGATATAAAAACGACATTTTCAATAAGTTTTAAGTGAGAATGTCTATGACACAACTAACTGTTTTGTCATAGAAATGAAAGAAAATTTTAGGATGTCGTTTTATCTAAGTCGAATGGACTTAAATAAGTTTTAAGTAAGGGCACCTAAAATTTAATTAGACTATTAAAAAAATTGGGTTTTTAAGGAGAATGAAGAGGACAATTGCATTGATGCTAAGTTAAAGAATATGAAATTTTTTTCTAGTCTTTTATGTGGATGACATTCTACTTGCAAGTAGTGATATCAATCTACTATCAGATACTAAGAAATTATTGTCCTCTCATTTGATATTAAGTATCCTGGAGAAATTTTCCTATGTGTTAGGATTAGAGATTCTCTAAGATATCATTAAGGGGTATTAAGATTATCGCAGACGACATACTAGAAGATATACTAAAAAAGTATATAGTATGCATACGTATAAGCTATCGCCTAATCCGATAGTCAAGGGTGATAAGTTGGAAACTTTAGTATCCCAGGAACCAATATGAGATCGATCAAATAAGATTGGTTCCATATGCTTCTGCTGTCGGAAGCCAATGTATGCTCGATTATGTGCTCACCTTGACTTAGTTTATGCCGCCGGGATGCTTGGCAGAAATCAGAAAATCCAGAAATAGATCACTGGATTAAATTAAGAAAGCCTTAAGTTTTATATAAGGCACAAAGGCCTCATCTAACGTATGAAAGATTAGATAACATATCGATAACAGATTATTCAGATTAAGACTTTGCGAGAAGTGTGGATACTAAGTAGTCCACATTAAGTTACATATTCACATTCGCAAAGGAAGCTGTGTCGTGGAAAGGCTACAAACAAACTGTGACGGCATCTTCCACGATGTATGCCGAGTTTGTAGCATGATTATGAGGCCGCCAGACAGGCACTATGTTTTTAAGAAATTTATTCCGGTTTTAAGATTGGTCGACAGCATTGAAAAACCACTTAAGTTATATTGCGATAATAAGTCAATAGTATAGTTCTTCTATAACAACAAGAAGTGTGTTGCTGCCAAACACATCTAAGTTAAGTGTTTTATTGTTGAGGAGAAAATCCAAGATCAAACAATAAGCAGAGCATATAAGTACCAAGCGAATGCTTGCGGATCCGCTCATAAAAGGCTTACCTCCCACTGTGTTCAGAGAACACTTAGTCAACATGGGTTTAAGAAAAGCCTATGATCTATGGATTTATAAGGGGCCCAAAATAAGTTGAGATTCTGTTTCAGAATGGAGAGGTGTATTGTAGTTGTTGAGTCACGTAGTACGTAACTGACTAATGTGATGCAGCATGCTCGGTGCATTTATCTATAATGAAATAGATATTATGTTAAGTGCAGTTTAAGAACTAAGTAGAGATCTAGGGGGAGAATGTTAGCTACAGATCTCCCAGAAGGAGAGGGAGACTAAGTCTCTCTCCTCCCCGCATGTGCATAGGATATGCACATGCGCCTGATCCAACTGCCCCCTGATCGGGGGCGCCCCAACAGAATTCTGTTAGGGGGCCCCTGTTGCGTGGCACTACAAATAGGGAGAGGCAGAGTCCATGTGAAGGTTGCAAAATTCATTCTCCTCTGCCTCTACCCAAATCCAAAGTCCTAAAGCCGATCTAAGTGGGGTAGTGCCGAAGCAATGGAAAGGTCTCATAAACCTTCACAACGCCGTCATTGCCGGACATAGATGCCACAGCGACGGCCATGGCGTCCCTTCTTCCTCCTCATCTCCGAGTAACTCAAAAGGTAACCCTAAGTTTATTACCTGCTAGTCCTAGACCTAGAGATCACCTAGGCAATGTTCTATCATACTGTACTACGTAACAACTACATGCGTATCATTTTGGATGGTACACACAAATTCAATTAAAATTACTTTATTACCCCCCGGTTTATTCTCTTTTAAAAATAAATTAGTTGTTTACTAATAAAAAGTATCATTTATTTGATAAAAATAAATATAAAACGAGAGATTAAAAGTACCTAAAATTTCTAATATAACTTGAATAACAGTTAAAAAACTGAAACGACATTGTATGGGCCAATATTTTTCCAGGCCGAATAAGGCCTAGTCCAAGAAAGGCAGGTACTGCTGTATACAGACTGCAGCCTAGTATCATCAAAATGTGGGTCATCAAAACCTATGTTGTTGCATTGCACAACACCACCTTCCCATCACCAAATTACGTTTCAACTGTTGATACTTTATCATCAAAATGAAGGTACCCGAGTACTACCTTGCAAACACCATTTTTAAGCATCTTTCTTTTTTAGAAAACAGTAACTACCACATGGGCTTTTCTAGATATGAAACAATCAGCAATTCAACGTACATGTTGAGTCCAATCAGTCGGTCATCTTCGAACGTGAGGTACCATGCAAGTTCAGGTTTCTTTGCCAGTACAACCGTCGGTATGGCAAAAAAAAGTGTCGAAACGCGGTGGAAAAAACAAAGATTAACTTATGAAAGAATTATTCGTTGTACCCTACATAGTGCTCTACAACCCCAGTATCGCCCAACCCCCCCGCTCATCTCTGGTATTACATTACGAGACAACGGAAATATACACAAACAAATAAGAATACATGTCGATCAACTGGTATATGCCTTCCTATGTACAAGATCTCTTTGCCGCGACGGATGGAACATGTCACCTTGCTGTAGTCATAGCTCAATATTCAAGGCCATTCTTAGACGTTTTGTTCACCGGGTGGTGCATCATCCTGGAGTGGAATTCATTTTGGCAGAAAAAAAGTGTCATTGCATTGGAAAAATGAAGGTAAAGTGATTATTAGATTGGAAATCCACAAGGAAAAACTGAATCCAAAGGATTCTGCCATTTTGGGCGTGTGAAACCTGCTACAAATATTTACTCATACAGTGCAGAGGTTTATGTGCTTTAATTCAGAAAATATATACACCATCATGATCTGGTTTCATTTCAAAAGTGAGGAAAGAGAATAACATCGAAAAGGCGAGGCTAAAGAGAGTAACTCACATCAACATGAATCTCCACAGGGAACAGATTTATGGCGCCAGGATTGAAAGAGAATCTGGTAAAATGCAGAACACAGGAAAAATCAGTGCAGGTTGAAGTTTAAGACATCAGAAATTCGGAATAAAGCACATGAGAAATATATAACCCTGCCATCAACTAAGACAGATGTCTGGAAATGAGAAAAAAAAGAGGAATTTTTGCTCTTATGCCACGAAGTTGAGTAATGTTTACTTTTTTTGCCACGTCCTGTGTGTTTGACAACTGGACCCAAAGGTCACATGTCATACACTCATATGGGGTAAAAGAGCAAATTCCATCAACTTATGTGTGGCATGAATGCAAATCTCCCCAAAAAACAGCAAGTGATAAACAATGTCTAGTTAGCAATAAAAGACTGGAGAAAATTCAACCACATTGTGTCTGACAGATGATGAGCCAATTTTGTCCATAACTCTGCATAACCCACATTTAGTGGGCCTAAATAAGGAAATTTCATATAACATGTGAAAACTTTGAGCTATGATAACCTTGTAGAATAAGATGCTATAATCAAAACTAAGGCATTTTGCATGACCGAAAACATTGTAGATATTTTTTTCAGTATTGCTCACCGCATATTATTTGCATTATTTGCATCTTATACATGATAACCTAAAGACCGAACAGAAAAACATTACCCTTGTGATAGGACAAGTCGCCATGCATATGGGATAAAGAACTCCTCAGGGTGACTTTCTTGCTCATATGTAAACCGTAACTGGGTAAACATCTGAAAAACAGATCATATATCATATATGTTGTCATGCCAATTAATCTGAACATAAAATATTTTGAAGCACAACAGATGTAACTTAAGGTCAAAGAATAAGAAATATACAACTATCAAAGTATTATAGTTAAAGCAGCAGCTTTCAAGTATTGTATAACCCTCACCTTCATCCCTTCTCCACGCCATGAACGACAGTTTTTGTTAATGACCTCAAGAACCTTATTTACAGACCATTCCCCATCTAACTGTTGCATGTCCATTCGACTATTGAAGAAATCCAATACCTTTTAGACATATTAATAACATGAAAATGAGAATGTGAAAAACTTGGTTCAATTATATGGTGTTCAACTTTGCCAAGTTCATGAAAGACAATAATAACACATACCGTGTATATATTCTCAAGCAATTCATTGAAGCGGGGATGATTTTTGAATGGCTGAAAAACCTCTTGTCGATGCAAGACCGCATACACAACCTGTTGACACGTGTTAGAAGCAGTGCTGTTCTCCCTATGAGATAAATAAAATTGCTGGTTAGTACATACCTCAGGATTTCTGGGCAATGCATATGTAAGAATTGCATTGATGATTTCCAGAACAATTCTTAAGAAGTCAGTGTATATGTGAAGTTCTGTGGACTGCAAAAGCAAACCACTGTTTAGTGAAAAATAAACACAAAGATGCCATCAAGAGAAAACTGTTTGAGTACCATATCATCAGAGATGTTGTCCGCTTCGAATTGATCAGATACAACTTTGAGAGCCTTGTCATTTTTTAATTCAGCTAATTTGGTATACCTGGAGCATGGGGCATAAAAGAAAAAGACAAGGTCACTTTAGGTTCCATTCAAGCAACGAAAGATCAAGGTAAATAAACCGGGAGAAAGATTGGGCTAACATACTTGCGAGAAAGCATGTCAAAGAGGCTAACCAGCCTTTGAGATGCATATGCACTCATCCTATGTGCATGAGGAGCCATATTTGCTAGAATTGCGAGGCAGTTTGTATGAAGGTAGACATCCTGCAAGTGTAGATAAGCTTTTATCAGTCACTAAACAAGAACCAAATGTAGTGTTAGCACAGCATTGGATTGCAGGTTAAGATGCAAAAAAGAAACTGATACTTACTCGCAGTTTGGAGAGGTTGTATTTGATGGTCCGGATTAGTATAACAACCATCAAAGATCCCAAAGAAGTTTGATGCATGAGGCGCTCATGATACCAAGGGACGTTCAGAAGCACCTAGAATCATACATGGAGCCATTAATACTTTTCGAATAAAATAAATTAAAGGTAAACTAAAGTTCTTACCAATTTGTGCACACTAGCATTGAAGGTTGGATCTTGACTGAGTATAAGAAGAATTATCAGCAGCATGTATATCTGATTGGAAGTCTTCCTTGATGCGTTGTAAAGCATTTCCAATATAGGCATTAGCTGTTGCCAAAATTTACAAATTAAATTAGCAAGAAGACTGATATTAAATGCAGATTTGGATATGCCAGGTCCATAAAACAACTTTTGATGCATAACAGTGCATTTGAGGATGGATTCTTGTTATGTGACTTGATAATGAACTTGCAGAATTTTGAACAAGACGAAGAAACTGCCTGTGTGCAAAATCATTCAACATCTTTACAAAAAAAATGAATATTTGGCAAGACATAAATTCAGCCAGTCAATAAATGATAGTTTTGAGCAGAGGTGTAAGCCACTGTTAGTTCGAAGCTAGACTGTACATGTTGTTAGGTTCACCCCACCTAGCCAACCCAACCATAAAACTTAGGTGTTATAGTGGGAGAGGTGGGGGCTTTTATCCATAGTCCAACATTCCCCCTACGGCGTGCGAGCCCGGCGTAGCCCGCAGCAGGTTCTAGAGCCCGGCGTAGCCCGCAACAGGTCTCAGCACACGAAAGAGGCACAGGGGAAATCGCGCAACGGAAATGCGTGGCCAGGGGGGTTCGAACCCAGGACCTTGGCTCTGATACCATGTTAGACTCACTCCACCTAGCCAACCCAACCATAAAACCTAGGCGTTATAGTGGGAGAGGTGGGGGCTTTTATCCATAGTCTAACACATATGTTCCGGTGGGGCTATTATTGTGCCCATTAATCTTAAGTTTTGTTATGTATTTCAATATGGAATTTATTTTCCAAATTATAGTGCTTCAGCAAATCAAAACCACATTTAATACAAATATCATCTCATTGGAAACAAATAAATTTTAAAATCGGATCAGTTTTATTAACCCAAAACAAATATGTCCTGATATGTATTAAATGGCATCAAGCTCTACTAAACATCATTCAGAAATATTGTTATCAAGCCAACATACCAGAGTATCCAAGTCGGTTCGAACCAGTACGTACTCCTGAAAGTCGCAGTTCCCATGGACTAAAGAATATAGAAGTAGAACTGAGCTTTCATCCTTTAAGCACCTGCATGGATAGTGTAAAGTAATGAAATGCATTACCAAGAAGTAATTTTAGTACAATAATTTAAACACATGTCCTTGATCAGGATAAAAGGCACATTATGATTTATCTTAGTTAATAATGATATATCCTATTCCTAACTTATGGGCCCACAAAAAATTCAAAAAATTAGAGCAAAATGTTGCTTCTCATCAATAGATAAGTTCATTCTTATTTCTTAAACTTCAAGACTGGACATACGTCCATCCAGATAGCATTATCTGATTCTTTTCATAACCCACAAATGCCCAAAATCATCAATACACTTTTGTTTGCAAGGAAAAAAGAGCATCAGAACATCATGGTTTCAATTAGAATGACACTTTGGCAAACTTCTATAGATGCAACAAGTAATGTAAAGATCAGATCACTGATCATGAATGCATGATAACGTGTTACTTACATGCCAATAGCATCAAATAATGATGCAAAAGACAGTCTGACAACAAGCCCACTCTGAGCATTTCCTTCAACATCAGCATGGTCATCTGCAGCATAATTCATTTCTGTAATTATTAGTGATCTATGAGTGCTGTCAATTTTTGTAGTACATGTGCATTTCAACTAATCTACGAGTGCTAATTTCTCTGCAGTACAGGTGCATCTTACATTGAATATCTTTAGCATTGTTTAACGCCTTGTAGTAAGGGTTATCATGAAAAGTCGGTGCATCCTTGATGTTGGTATTTAGATCATTTGTGTAAACATTATTGCTTGGAACAAATTCGCTCATTGTAATGCACTTCCGGTAGTGGATCAGAATAAGCAGAACAAGTAAACTGTTCTCTGCCAATTGACTTGTTGCACTTTCAGCACTTGAGCTCACAAAGTAGTTGAAAGTATAATATGGTAGTAGTACAAAATTTGCTGCAGGAACAAATAAGTAAAGTTAAAAATTTCCATAATCCTATGGCCCATGTGTCATAGGATTTTTGCCTAACTTTGCCACACTTGTAGGTACAGCAAAATTAGTCATGGACCAAATCTTAGAATCAATGTGATGCTGGAGGATTGTAGCTGCATTACCAGCTGCTGAGCTAACTCGCTGCAAAACACCAGGTGCACCATCTTCAGAGAAAACTGGGTGTGAACCATTTAAAGGAATTTGTGGTCTTTTTACAAAATTTAACAGCAACTTTTGAACAACAGAGCACACTATGGAACTGTCCTGCAGGAGAATATGTGGCATGGATATCGGATACACATTCCAAATTTAGATATAAAAAGTCCACAAAGATATTAACATACATAATGCACAAACAGCTATCTGTTTTACCTGAAGCATAGCTGCATCAATGAAAGGATGCATGTCTTTTGGTTCTGGAGATGATCCAGAACATAACTGAGTCGACATAAGTACTAACATCAAGTTTAGAAGCTCATGATGTAGGTAGCATGACTCCGGACTTCATATAGAACATAATAAAACAGTGAGATTCAAATGACAAAACAACATATCAAAACGAGAATAAAAAACTAAAGTAGATAGAAGTCATCAATTGAGATACCTTATATCGACACTACCAAGGTAGTTCAGAACACCTTTCATCAGAAAATACTCCACACTTTGTTCTGTAAGAAAACACGACAGATCATTAGAATCACATCCACGACTGACATTTCTAAGAACAAGTTGGGGATGACTCTAATGAATACAAGATTTTCATGCAAACAACAATTGTTAAAAAAGTGGTTTAGGGTATCACAGTGTTTTGCAATATATCATAACTAGAGCATTTGGATAATCAGTTACCAGAAGGAAAATTTTCCATCCCCTTCTCATCCTTGTCAATGTCAAGGCATAGCTCTTGCCAATTATCAGCCTTTGCATTTTCAATAATGAACTTGAGAAATATGGATGATATATATGCAGCATTGATAGCCTTCCTGTACGTGGCATAAGATACAGAAGAATCTGCAGTGCACTCTTGCAAGCACCAAACCAAATGAATTAAGATCTTTGCAAGATGCTTTGTATGGTAGTTGTTCTGGGCTGCATGAACACATAACACAGACTCATGAGCATGATATGATTCTACATCAACTATAGTTTAAAAACTATCATAAGAAAATCATTTAAAACTCATAATATTCCAAGCAACAATTTACCACTAATGTAGTCCAGTCAAGTATTTTGAATAATGAAAATGCATTATTTGCCAGCGTATATTCTTAATCTGAACTTAAAAAGAAATTTAGTCACAAAACACATAATATATTATTGACTATTTATGCCTCGCCACAGCCATATCAGAGTCCTGTTCATGCAAATTCTTATATCGCAACTGAGCAAACATATAAGAATTTTAAATATGTAATTGTCGAATTTAACTATTTAAGACATAGCACTGCCGTTCTGTAATTTTCTGTACCAAAGAACCAGATCATTAGCATAAATCTAAACTTCACTCACCAAAGTATAAAACAGTCCCAGGGACCCCAGCCCACTAAAGATTGAACCGGACATCAACAAAGTTCACCTAAATCACATATTTGCAATACAATAAGCTCGCCAACTGTAGAGTCTAGTCCATTGAAATATATGCCTCGTCGATTTCACCGTGAATCCATCATATTCGCCAGAACAGCAATTAAAGCCACCAAACCGCCAACCTAAGTACCAATGCAAATCGCAATCCACAATAAACAAAACCAAATGCTCCCAAGTACACAAACAACGCAGGAAAAATGCCGTGAACACCACGTGAATCTAACCGTATCGACTCGAAGCACAGCCTTAAAGTCTTAAACCCACTGCGGTAGGGGCAACCCATAACCGCGCGCACAGAAACCACGTGATTCACATTGCCCCGCTGATCAGTCCACAGAGAGGGGCAAAAGAATCACTAAGCAAGAGCAGGACGGGGAAGAAGAATAAAGGCATCGCGATCAGAGCAACCGCCGAAGGGAGCGCGGATCTCGAGTGTTCCTCACCGAACGCGTGGCACGCCTGCAGGACGCGGTCGCGCGGCCACTGCTGCGTGAGGGGCAGCTCCAGCAGCTGCCTCCAGAACTCGGAGGAGACCGGGTACGCCGTCCCGCCGACCAGCGCCGCGAACATCTGCTCCGCCGCCCCCGGCGACGCCTGTCCCGCGCCCAGCCTCGGCGTCGACGGCGCGGCGCCCATTGGATCTGAGGAAGCGCCGCCCGCGCAGCGCCCTAGGTTTTGACGCGAGCGGGGTGATTAGGCGAGAGGGAGAGAACCGAAGAAGAATGTCCCCCGACTGGAGTCGAGACGAAGTGAAGGTTTTAAATGGAGACGGCAGCGTGGGGACTTTTCGGGCGGAAGGGACGGGGGAAGAAGAAGAAGAGGAGGAGGATGAGTTCCAGCGTTGAGTTGGCGCTGGTTTTGGGGCGTTTCCATGTGATTACCTAAATGACCAATCTGCCCTATGCGCGCTGCCACGCTGCGACTCTAGAGATTTCAAGTATATCTAGTTAGCGATTTTTTTTAAAAAAATAATATTTTTTTTAAAAAAAATCAAATCTGATACTCGATTTTAAAAATTTGCAAAAGTAAACTACCGTCGACACTTGATCGACCGAACGTGGCTAGATCAGGCCGCATGCGACACTGCATCGACCAAACATGGCCACGTCAACCTCGTTCGGCACTTCAACAACCGAACGAGGCCACATCAGTGCCGTCGTGGCCACGTCAAAACGTGGATGACGTGGCCAAATTTGTTGATTCAATGTCAGACGTGGCCCTATAAATGAGGTACTGCATCAGCGAATTTGGTCACATCAGCCTCATTCAGTAGTTGAAGTGTCGATGGTAGTTTAATTTTGTAATTTTTTAAAATAGAGTGTCAGATTTGATTTTTTAAAAAAAATTATAAAAAATGTCTCTAGTTAGTTAATAAAAATCCGAAAATTTTGGTATTTGTTAGTTTCTAAATTGTAATTTATTTTTAGAATTTGCGGTTAGTGATTTTATAATTTAAATCTAAAATCTAAATCATTGTTTTAGCTTAAGATTCTAAAAATAACTAGAACTCTCAAAAGCTAAAAAGAAAAAACATATTGTCTTTTTGCTTTTTTACGGATGTAGCTATGCTAAGAGTATGTTTAATATTTCAGATCCAAATTTTGTCCAAAAATATTTCTGGAGCTTGAATCAAAATCATTTATGAAATCTTTTTAGCTACAACTTCAAATTCTCCTGAAATAACTAGAATCAGTACGAAACACCCTTCTAGACAATTCTTCCATAGTATAAAAAATAAACATTTCTGATTCAAAATACTTCACATATCACCGAGCCATCGCTGTGTTAGATTTATGAGGGGATAGAGTGGTCTTTTCGCTTGGATCCAATGTTTGTCGTTGTTGCTGGGTCGCCTGCCTGGTTTGGTGGTGGTGCATTCGAGAAGGCCGTGGGGGGTGCGTGCGTGCGTGGGCGACTTGCGTCAGGTCAGGTCAGGGCGGGCGTGTTGCCGCTTTGGCCGTGTCGCACTTGATCGGCTTGTGTTTGGGCGCACTCCACCGCCCCCCCCCCCCGGCTTTGACCTGTTCGCCTAAATTAGGCCTTTTTTCCCCCTTCTTGCATGGAAGATTAGAAAACCGAAACCAGACGAGGATTTTAGCGAGAAACAGAAACAGAAACAGAAACAGAAACAGAAAACCGAAGCATGTAATGTGATGTAGCATTTTGAGAGAAATGTAGCCTCTATATCTAAATGCATTGTTTTAATGTGATTAAAACTAAAATTTAAATATCCATCGATCGAAGTCAGAATAAATATTTTAGTTACCAGTCGTTTTGAACCGTGCGATTTAAAAGTTTTGTTACTAGTATTTGTGGCCAAATTTATGTGATATGAATATAACAGTTACTAGTAATAAGTTCATAACTTTATTCTGGTATGGCTATAATTATCTATAAAAGATTGGAGACATCTAATCTGAAGACTAGCTTTTGATCCCTATTCTCTCCTTCATATTTCTGTTCCACTGCCTCGAGTCTGTTGTACTGCTTAGACTTTATCGACTTTCTTTTCGATATGCACCAGATTAGAAGAAAGGAGAGATCTCCGAACCATAATCGCAGAGAACACCTGCACGGGCGACAATCAGATTTCTAGGCAACGCTTGTGTGCGACCGCTCATATGAACCTCGACGTGACTACTTCTTCTACGTGTCGCCTACCGCTACTTCGTTGTAGGTCATATGTCTCTTGACAACATGCGTTTCTTGAACTATGTCAAATGTCTGCTGATATTTTTTTGCAACATTATTCGTCTACGAGTTTTTCCTTCTCGTAAAATTTGAAATTAAAATATTGCACGTACGAGTTACCATCACGTGTTTTCTTACTGCACGAGAAATGTCGCTGTCTTCTTACGACATCTTTCGGAGTAAAGCGAGTCTAGCTAAGCTAGCTTTACGTCCTTCTCTTAACCATTAAATACGTTTTTGTAGTTTGTTGTTTAAATTGCTCGATGGTTGTTGGTTATTTTAAACGGGGATAGATGTTTTTTTTTTGAGTCGGGGGTTTGCATTGCACTGGGTGTTGAGTATCTTTCACTTTCAGAGTGCCCTGTTGGATCTAAAGTCAATATAACTAACAATATTGTACCTTTTAAAAGTCAGAAAACTGGGTTGTTGCATGATTAGTGCACTTCAACTACTATGATCTTCGGTTCACCGTACATCCTCCACACCTCTGTAGCATTTGTTTGCATCACTTCATGTATGCTTTCTTTAATTTGTAAGCCACAATCATTTATGTTTTTGAAATACACTTATAAAGGTTCGTAATGGTTGTTTATAGGGATATTTTTTTTCTGTGCCATTATAATTTTCACGCTATCGGTGTGTCACTGACAGATAGGGACTACCACTGTTTACTGACAGTGATATGTAGACGATTTTTGAAAATTATAACGGCACGTGAATAATTTTTCCATGTATAATATCCACATGTCATTTTTAATCAGCCCGAATCCTACCACAACATGTATATATAGATGTGGCTAGCTAGGGATGGCAAGGGAATGAGAGGGATTGAATTAAGTAGTTTAAATTAATCCATGTGTGAGGATTGACTTCCAAAATTATGCTTAAAACATAATATTAAATCATATATCCCGTGTTTACAAACTGCAAACAAAAAGCTGGAGAATTCGCAACAATATTTAAATTCCCAGCCCATTTGGAGGCCCATGATTTGACCCCATCCAGGCCCATGAGGCAACGGCTGCCGGTGACATCATCAACCGATTTTTTTAAAATAATACTTTTTTAATAGATCAAATCTTTTTTAAACGGTAAATTTGTGCCTTATGTTATTTTAAGTGCTGATCTAAACCGGCTAACTATTTTATCAACCGATCTAGGCCAATTCATCTAGATCCAGTAGTCTAGTGTTTTATCGGCAGATGTAATGTCGATCTAGGATCAATTGTCTAATCTAGGTTGATCGGTCTAGATCAATTGATAAAGTGTTGATCTAAGGTTAATGAGTTTATATCAATACTTATTTTTCTAAAAAATGTGTATCAAATTTAAAATTTATTTTAAAAATATACTATTTTTTTAAAAAATCATCAATGGAGACCGTCTATCTCGAATCGGACCACCTCAGCCCCTCGAAGCACAGTCGTCACAACTCACACGCCCCTTCACACCAGTGACAGACGACCGGCGACGGAGAAGATTTTGCGGTTTTGCCGCCATCGCTGGTTCCAGACACAACCCGCCGCCGTCGCGCTGCATCCGAGTCCTACCACACCCACCCGCCGGCCGTCGGCTGCCCTGTCACCGCGCGGCGCCCGAATGCGAGGCCGCCACTTGCTAAACCCCCTCCTCCTCTCCCCTCTCTCCTACCCGAGGCCCCCCTTCGCTCGCCTCGACGCACGCGGCGCCAGCCGCCGCGCCGTAGCCGAGCCGCCCGCTGGTACGCGCCGTGTCCCATTGTCCGAGTCCGACGTCGGCATCTCCCGATTCGCCTCCGCCCTCCCTGGCTTCCGCGGCGCCCTCAAGCAGCGCTACTCCGACTTCGTCGTCCATGAGGTCGCCCTCGACGGCTCCCTCGTCCGCCTCACCTCGTTCGACCTCCCCGACGACGAGGTCTCTCACTTTCAGGCGCACTTTCTGCTCTGCTTCCCCATTGCAGTTTTCGTGCTTTGGATTTGGGAGTCGTGAAGCTCGTGACGTCGGTTAATTTGGCATGGTGTTGTTTGTGGATTTGCAGTGTGTAGATGTGAAGGAAGGAGACGTGGACGAAGCGCAGGCGCTGGAGTCGTTCCGGCTGCTCTGTGGCGACGCGGATTGTGAGGCATTGATGGGGTTTTTGGAGAGGGTTTCAGAGGGAGGCGACAGTGATGTCTCCCCGATCATTCTATCTGCTGATGCTGACAAAGCTCATCGCTCCGTGAGTTATCTTCTCTCTGTATTGTTGTTCTGCTAGGTCTTGAAATTTACCTTGAATGAGAAATGTGCCATCTGTACTTTGTGTTAGGAGGTTCATGACTTCTTCAAGAGGAACTTCGGCTACTTGATTACAGATACAATTGAGCACAGGGATGGAATTCAGAGGTGTATCAGGGTGCGGTTGAAGCCAGGGCCACGTGAACGGAGGGATGCTGGTGGGAGGGGGAGGAATAGGAAGGGCACAGGCAATTTGGGTTGGAGAGATGACATGGCATTTGATAGTAGAAGATCTACAACCTGGCCTCACCATCTCGGGAAGTTCCTAAGGTTATGTCATTCTGTTCAATTTCATACCTAATTGCATATCTTCCACCATTGTGCCCAATCATCTCGTCTGTCTGCATACGAATGCAAAGAACTGCACAGTTGACAGTATGTAATTCCCATACCAGGTTTCATCTCTACAAGGAGAACAAGGACACTCAAGAGGCACTAGGAAAGATAGGCAATATGTTAGGGCTTCAGGTGCATGTTGTCTGCTGTTTTGTTGAACTATTTGAAGGTTTTCCTGTTTTTAGTTGCTGAATAGATTAACCTGTTTTGCTAATTGATTAGTGATATCCACAGCCACGATCATTTGGGTTTGCAGGGACAAAGGATAAACGTGCTGTTACAACTCAACAGGTCTTTTCTTCTGTATGCTGTGAAGCTCATGCATACACCAACTTTCTGAATTTCTTTTCATGGACTTGTTGGGAAATGTGGGTCATATTTAATATAACAACCAACAATCTTAGTGTTGAAAAACTTAATCTAATTATTTATACGAGGAGAATTGGTATTGGCTGTTGTAGCCTCAGGGAAGTAAGAATGTGCGCTTTAGTTAAAAAATAAACAGAAAGGTCCATATTTTCAATAGTAATTTTTTCCCTGGTTCTCTTTCTCCTGGTCAGGTCACACTTTTCAAGATGCAAGCTAGTAGGTTGGTTAATCTCAATAGGAAGCTAGTTGGCATCAAGGTTGGAGACTTTAGGTAAGTGTTACTGTAACTTAGGTTTATCATTCCCTTTGTCAGCAATGACAAATCTCTCGCCAAAAGCAATTCACAGCCTCAATGATTGATTGAACCTTTTCTAGTTATGTGAAGGAGGGCCTTGTTCTTGGTCAGCTCATGGGGAACCGATTTACAATTACTTTAAGGTACATGTTCTCCTTGTTACTGATGGTGTTCTATTATAATGGTAATAGCAGAATTTTTTAGGTGAACATTTGGATTCTCAAAAATTCATGCTGAATAAGGGCTGTGACACTTGGGGTGGAATCAGGCCTATGGCAAGTGGCAACATGGTTTTAAGGCTTTAAGCCCAGGGCTTTGGAAAAATTTTCTAGTGTATCGTCCATGTAGTAGTAGCCCATGATTTAGTAGCCTGGGTCATTATAAATTCCTAATTCTGCCCCTGATGTGACACAATGTTTCTGCTATTTCATGGGTGATACAACTTACATGAATGCCTTACCATGTCATTTCTCTTTGTTTTTTCAATTGCGTAGAAAATGTATAATTCATGCTTTCCATTTCAATTATTTGTTAGGAGTGTTGTTGTGGAATCTGAAGACGTGATTAAGGCTGCTGTTGATGGACTGATAAAAAATGGATTTATCAATTATTATGGTCTACAAGTACAAGAGACCAGTCCCTTTTTCTTTTGTAAAGTAGGCTCGTGGACAATGCATTTGTTTAGCGTTTGCTGGGACATACAATAAATATATACTTTGCTAATGGACACTACAAAATCTTGGTCATATTCTGTAACACACCTAACCAATAGAAATACTGTTGTTTTGGAAATTAGGGGAAAGGGATGTGAAAAGTCCCTTCTCTTTATAAACTTGAAATATTATTATCTCAGCAAATGCCAAGCAAGTGTAGTGTCAAAAGTGAGCTTACCCTTTTCTTTTTGCCTCTTTAAAGTGTTTTATGTTGTCAGTTTACTCATAAAAATTCATCATCTGTGTGTTTAGCGCTTTGGTAGTGGTTCAGTACCAACTCATCTAGTTGGTGCTGCTTTGCTTAAAGGAGAGTGGAGAAATGCTGTTAGAATGATTCTTGATCCAAGGGAAGGAGATATCCTTTTTTCTGTTATTTCAACTAGAAAAATTTATGTTTAAATGTGTGAATTTGTTTGACTTAACTTTATGGCAAACAATGTGATAACATAAATAAAGTGAGGGAGTGTTATAGGGAACATGGTGACGTTTGTATGGCTCTTCAGAACTTCCCTCGATATCTCATAACAGAGAGGGCTATTGTAAGTATATTTGTTCTTCTATTTTTGATTTACAATCTTATCCTGGATATTTTCATTGTCAAATCAATTTTTCCTAGCATATTTACTGGATATCTTTGGGAGGATCTGATTGGTCCTGGTGTCCATGGAATCTAGTTTGTTGTGCTCTACACTTTAAGGGATTAGAGATGCAATATACTTGTCATGGTTTAAAGATCATGCAAGTTATATGGGATCACCGTTTAATATTACAAACTATGCATTGCTCATTTTGCTCCAGAATGTGATGACTCAATTTTAGTAGATGATGTGTGAGAATATACCTACATAATAGTAAGTTACCAGCTTATGCTGATTGCTGAAAGAGATTATAAATAAGGAATTTCTTCATTAATAAATTGGTATGTTGAGCTTGGGTTTTACAATTCTTGCCCCAAATATATTGACTAATTTATCATGAAGGTTGTGTTTATCTCCCTTTCTATCATCTTACTTGACATTTCTTCTCATTAATATAATTTAAAGCACACCAACGTGGAACTCCTAAATTTATGCTTTTTTTCTTTCATTTTCAGCTTCAGCGTTTGAAGAAGTACCCTGGCAATTATCTACAGGCAATAATGGCTATACCTAGGACACTGAGACTGATGTATGTTATATTGCATTATCTGAATTTTTTATGGAGAATCCAATATCTGCTGATTAATGAAATTATTTCTTGTTTACCATAAGTTTGGGTAATACAAATATACATATCAAAGTTGCATCGACTATTCTATGCAGGTATGTGCATAGTTACCAGAGTTACCTATGGAACCATGCTGCAAGTATGAGAGTTGAAAAGTATGGTCAGTATACCTTTTGCTTGGTAGGGATGTCAGTTCCAGATGCAGAGTTTTCTAAATAAATCTTGATTCTTTGCTTTGTCGATGTTTAAGTGCAATAGAATGTGCTATTGTGCGCATCAAATAAGAAAGTGCAATTTATATTCTTGAGACTCTAACCCTGGTGCATGTGTGGGGTTTCCTTCCAATGTATTTGCCTGTTATACATAAGGCATAAGCATTTACTAAACTTGTGGGACAGAGAGACATGGTTTCTGGTTGGTCATGTGACCACTACTTATTGGCCATGCAAAAAAAAAACTTGGCACATGGGGACGATTATGACAGACATGGCCGACCATTTTGTCACGGGGGAGCCTTGGGCAGTAGTTGGACCCATGGTCGCCAGACCAATGTTTACAAGTCGCCTAGTCGAACCTAGTCGCCATGGGACCGACTAGGTGACTAATCGCGATTAGTCGTCGACCAGGGCCGATTAGTCGTGTAGTCAGTCCTAGGGTTCTAGCTGAAAAGAATCACTCACCTTAGGAGGCGGATCTTGAGTCTTGACGGCCGGAGCAGGCCGTGCGCGCGGCGTGCCTGGAGCAGGCGTGCGCGCGGCGTGGCTGGAGCAGGCCGTGCGCAAGTCGTGGCTGGAGCAGGCGTGCGCGTGGCGTGGCTGGCCGCTGGAGGCTGGACAAGCGACAGCTGGAGGCGTGCGCGCGGGGTCGGTGTCGGCGCGGCGTTAGCTGGAGGCGTGCCGCGTGCGCGTCGGCGCCGGCGTTGGCTGGCGGTGTGCGCGTCGGCGCGGGCGATGTCTGGCGGCGTGCGGGTCGGCGCGGCGTTAGCTGGAGGTGTGCGGCTGTGCGCGTCGGCTGTGCGGTTGAAACAGAATAGGGGCTGGGCTCTAACCCTAACAGGCCCAGCCAGAACAAGAAAAGGCCCAGTGAAATACAAAAATCTAACCTGGTCGCCTGGTCGCCATATTCACCCTAATCGTCCGACTAATCGCGATTAGTCGTCGACTAATCGGACGACTAGCTTTCTGGTCGCTCTGATCGGGTCGGCACGTCTGGTCGTTCCCACAAAACCGACCAGGCCGATTAGTCGCGATTAATCGCGACTAATCGGACGATTTGTAAACACTGCGCCATACCGTGTAGTAGTTGGACCCATGGTAGCCAGACCAGGTTGGTCTTGGTCTTGGAGCCAGCTGGACCAGCCTTTCCTTGGTTCTGAACTACTTGAAGAGGGTTAAATACTTAAATTTTATGTTTATATTATGTCACTAGCTCCAGTTGGGAAGTTGATTGGACTAAATAATATTATATGGGCATCAACTTACAAATACTATTTGTTGTCCTCAAAATTTTCACTTGCTATATCATCTTATATAATTTTGTTGTATCTTTTTTAATTCATTATGTTGACACAAGTCTAGTATGATTGTTTTCACCATGAATTTATGAGTTTTGTGCATTTTACGCCAAAGCTTTCTTCTGGTGCATTTTGTTTGTCCATTTATGCATTTTGTTCCTCTATACTTGCAGGAACTATGACTTCTAAAAGACTAGTATTTCCTCTTCTTTTGCCTCTGTGTGCTAATGGTTACCATCACAGGTATTTCACGAGTTGTCGAAGGTGACTTGGTTTACAAAAAGAAATCCCCTTTTGAAGAAGGAGCTGTAAAGGTTACTTCAGAAGTTGATGGCCACACTGAATCATCTGAAATGAACACATCTTGTGCACAACTGCTTTTTAGGGAATTACTTATCATGCATTTGTCTTGTAGATAGTGGATTCTGAAGATCTATTGAAGTCACAGTACACATTTGAGGATGTAGTCGTCCCTTTGCCTGGGTGACGAGCGCTTTGCCGCTTCCTTTATGTTTTACACTTATGTATTTAAAGTGTTATGCTTACTGTTTTCCATGTGCAGTTCAGAAACATTGTTTCCTGGCAACGAAGTTGCTGGAATTTATCACAAGATGGCCGAAAAGGTAATGAGATTTTACTATCAATTTCGTGGTTAATTCATGTTTATGTTGCATGAAAGAAAGGGGTGCTTTATTGAATGTTGGGCTTTGTGTTTTAAAGAAGATGGCAAAACCTCAGGAAAGATGTGTAGTATTTGGATAATTTAATAATATGCTGTATATATTTGTTGGTAGATTGTCTGATATCTAGAGAAGTGTGCACGTAGTATCAAACAGTTAGGTTAACCTATTCTGTTAGGTTCTACATCAATACATGAAGTTGTAGACGGTAAACAATGTATTATGTATGTTCTACGAAGTTGGTTGGAATTGTGCATGTTGGTGTCAGTGATTAGATGAGGCGTGTGTACATTCCCCTTTTACAGAGATATCTTTTAGATTCTAATTTTTTAACGATCCTGTTATGGAGTAAAAAGCATATTTAAGTAAGATTATGGAAAAGTGATAGAGCTTTAAGCCTTACACATGGCTTCTTTTGTAATGAGTGACATAATGTCTTATCTGGTTCTGTTACCCAGGACGGCATTAACCTGAGTGAGAGTGTTCATGGTGTCAAGTAAGTCTACTTCTACATATATTATGTATGTTGCTTTCTGAAGCATACTTTAAGGACATTCTTATAATAAGAGGGGCCTTTGGAAAGCATCTAGTTTATACAAATCCAAGTGAAAACAGCCATATCGCTAGTCTTATAACTCTACTTTTCCAATATACACTATCAGTTCTAAACCTGCAGGCAAGTTCTTATCCATCATAGATTCATAGGTTTTATATATTGATACCCTTTTTTAATTCGAAATCATGCATACTGAATATTTTGTTGGATGGGTTACTTTCAATTTTGAAGGGATTTCTCTATTACAAGCATGAAAGGAGGTTACCGTCGGGTGATCCAGCGACCTATTGATTTTGAATGGTACGAGCAAATGAGCAATCAAATTTTTTTGTACCACCGCATGTCGCATTTTTGAGGTTTCAATTTATTTTTTGTGCGGTGAATTATAGATGAACAAATTCCCATGATCTGTTTATACTGTTGGATATCTGGTGATATTCAGTTAATTTGTTTTATGCAGGGACCTCACCACTTATACAGATGAGACAACACCTTTAGTAGAAACGGATTTAGAATCAATAGCCAAAGCGAAGCCACTAGAACCAAATGAACTATTATCCAATGGGATGTCCAGCTGCACATCACATGATTCTAGGTTGGAAGCTTCATTAGATGACTCTAAAACAGCCGACGGAGCTAGCCTAGTTGAAACCAAATCAGTTGGCAGCTCAGATCTGGTGAAGAAGCTGGCAGTGAAATTAGCATTTACTCTACCAGCATCAACTTATGCTACAATGGCTATTAGGGAGTTGATGAAGACTTCAACTTCGGTATGTTTTTCTATACCCTGATCACTTTCCTTGATTTTGAAAAAACGAAACCTCAATTATGAACAAACTCTATCTGTTCTGTGTATGGTTAATATATTATATCTTTTTGACTGCCCACAGGTTGCTCATCAGAAAACATTAAACATCTGAACCTTCCGCCACTTGCATGATTATTCACGAAAATTGATTTTTGATCACAAGGACATGGAAGTTTGTAACCATTCTCTGTAATCCGCTGCTTCTTTGTGTTGCAGCAGTAAGAACTAAGAAGAAATATCTCCAGCATTAGTCCACACTGTATGGTCCTTATATGTGGGAGAACATCCTACTCATCTCCAAGATGGAACATGGACACAATGCGTCGTGAGCATAGCCTTCTCATCAAGTTTGTGAATATTTATTCTATTCTGTAACTGGACAGTATATTTTATAGAACAACAAATCTATATAGTATCACCGGTCAGATCTTAGGTTATAATATTATAAGACGAATGGAAAAGGTTATTTTGTCTAATAGAGAACATGAGACTTTTATGTAATAAATAGTCTAGATAATGAAATATTTTCCCACACTTACACAGTATACCCTTTTAGGACGTCCAATTCTACTTCACCAAACACTACCTTAATTAATTTTATCTATAACGTAACAATGGGCAATAAAAAAGATAGTGTCCCCGTCTTTCATCTCTAATGTATGTGCAGTGGCAGTCGGGAAAAAAACAACCAAATCAAGAAAGTAAGGTGAGCCAGTGTTCATGCCGGTTCGATCAACCTTCATAAACAGATTATATAATTTAAATTTTCAGTAAAGACATCGGGGAGCTACAACATGCCTGTGCATAATCAGCAATTTTTAAGATTGGGTGCATGTGCACCCTCCTGGTAAAATAGGATGACAAATTCAACCGCAGAGGTCGGTTTCATCTTCAAAACTCTCCATTTAGCACCCTGGCGGACGATCTGGCTGAATCCAGATCTCCTCTGATGATTCTGTAAAATGTAATATGGTTCTGTCACCTATCACCACCCATGCCTCCAAACATGCCACTCATTTCCTTTGAGCCCATCTGTTTCATCAAAGATTGCAAGCCACCCATGCCGCCAATCTGCTTCAGCATCTGCGGCGGGAGAACCTTGCTCATGTGTTGAGCATTCATGTTGCGGGACAGTGCGCTCATTTCTCCTTTCTTTGGTATTTTGAGCCCTTTCATCTTGCTCCAGATTTTAGCAAGCCGTTTGTACTCTTCCAGCATATCCATAACGTCCCTGACAGGCCGGCCAGATCCCCGAGCAATCCGAACAATTCGTGCTTCAGTCATCAGTTTCGGATTCGTGCTGTCAAGCTCTGAGATTAAATTGATATCAGCCCAATAAATATTAAGGATTTATGGGTAGTACGAACTATGAGGAAATCATCAACCGGACAATCACCTGCATCTGTCATTGAATCCATCATCGTCATGTACCGCTTAATCTTAGCCTGACTTTCCTTCTCATGACCCTGTGGCATCAATTCAGAACTAAATCCAGGTAAC
Source organism: Zizania palustris (assembly GCA_019279435.1). Taxonomy (NCBI): domain Eukaryota; kingdom Viridiplantae; phylum Streptophyta; class Magnoliopsida; order Poales; family Poaceae; genus Zizania; species Zizania palustris. The sequence goes on from JAAALK010000288.1 coordinate 89,145,517, forward strand.
ATCGAGAAAACCTGCAAACACAAGAATCCAGATTTAAAAGCATGCTGTGATAACCTTCGAAGAAATGAGCCTTGAGAAGGTAACTAAACAAGTAGACGGACATCATGAACCCTGATTTACACTTTGTTTCATTCCACCAGAGTTCAATAATTTTCAAGTAATAAAGTAGCTAACCTGGCCAATAGGACCCATTTTCAGGATGTTCTGGAACTGCTCATACATAAGTCTGAGAGTAAAGGTTCCTTCAGACAGCTTCTGCAAAAGCTCTGGTTGTTGATCAGTAGGCACCACTTCATGAATCTTGTCCATAAACCCTGACCAGTCTCCCATGCCTATCAAATGTCAAATACACCACAAAGGTTAACCAAAAGGAATACACAATTAACACAACAGTATAGGACACCTAGTAGTTTCACTGACCTAAAAGACGACTGACAAATGGTTTCACATCAAAAACTTCAAACTCATCGATGTGTTCGCCTGTTCCAATAAATATCACTGGACTTTTTGTTCCGGCAACCCTGAAAATAAAGAAAGATGTAAGATATGGTAAGTTGTTAACTGATTCTGAAACTGTCGACGTTCTAGTCGGCAGATTTTTTTTTTCCGGATTAATCCGAGATTCGGCCACGGCAGTTAGACTGTAGAAAATTCTATTACATGCTAGGACACAAGATGACAAGATCTTTGCCAAGTTGAGGCCTCCTAGATGATAACCACCCTACATCCTGCTAGTGTCTATTACTGCGAAAGGGCATGTAGCCTAGTGGTTAAGACCTAAGTAGCACCTCCAGGTCTTAGGTTCGACTCCCCACGGGAGCGAATTTCAGGCTTGGTTAAAAAGATCACTCGCTGGCTCCTTAAAAACACATGTTAAGAATCGACCTATTTATAGCATGAGTTAATGACCAATCAGTTTGGTTGAGGCATCTTATTGAAAAAGTTGTGGGGGCAGTCATTCCCCCCATGACAAAAAAAGTGTCTATTACTTGGATGCAAGTGTGTTACACCTTGAGTTATTTGGGTTCTGAGACTTCAGACTTGTTCTAGTCTGTCCTTGCTTGGTTTGCTTCAGCCCCCCTTTACACAAGAGGTTTACTCCATGTATTCTATTAAGGCTTCCGACTAGGTTTACTCCACTTGCTATATACATCATCATTGTGTCTAGCTTACCTACGCTAGTACCTTGTCATGTCACTGGTCTTGCTAACTCTTACTCGGGATGCCCTCTCATAGTCGGTGCCTCAAGGTCATTGAATGGAAGTATGGAACATCAAGCACGTGCATTAAATGCAAGCTAGCCGAGTGCTTCATGCTACACCACGCCTAGTGCATGTGGCCCATAGAGACCAATCACTTGACCAACTGAGTGGTCGAAGTGCTTCATGTGGGTGACCACACCTAGCTTAGCCATAGTCATGCTCAAGGAGAGCCTTGTTATCACTAGGAGAGGGGATCATCGTAGTTGGGCCTCGCTTTAGGGCCCACATCTATGTGGTCCATGCCACCCGATGGTCATGTGAAGGATAGGCATAAGTCTTGCCTGATTTAGGAAGGGTGTGGGGTGCCCCGTAACCATGGCACTGTCAGAAATGTTAATGGATTAATGCTATGATGTAAAAGTGGTATTCAGTTACAATATCAACCATATTCCACGAAGAAAGTGTTCTACACAAAGTATCCCTACACTTTGAACTTTGAAGTATAAAATGTTATCCTAAGACACATGATTGGCAGAATTGTTTTGAGGATACCACATCTAAATGCTACAATCACATGACCACCAAGCTCAGGTACTTATTGAAAATACGAAGCAAACTACAGGGAAGAAAAGAGATAACACACCAAAGGTCCTATTTCAGATTCTTTGAAAACAATATTCCTCATAAAGTAGGAATGGAATATAATCACTATGATGTTGCAAGGGAAGAAAGAGAATACTAACGCGCTAAGTGCACCACCTCCTTTAGCATGCCCGTCCATTTTAGTGACAATTACAGCGCCGACAGAAACACTTTGCTTAAACGCTTGTGCCTGATCAAATGCAGCCTGACCGATACTACTATCCATCACAAATATTACCAGATCTGGTTTCTGTAGAGACACACAAGAATGCATGTTAGTTTTTCACTGTGTTCAGGGTATTTCCAAAAGTGTGTCATGATTTTGAGTATGTTACCGTTGCTTCTGAAACTTGGCGCATTTCTTCAAAAAGTGCTGCTTCTTGTTTGTGCCTTCCACTTGTATCTACAATGATGAGATCACTGTTTTCTTTCTTGAATCTCTCCACACCATCAACAGCAATTTTCACTGGATCGGACTCCATGTAACTGCACAAGACACCCTTTAGAAAAACCAGACATAAGTAATCGATAATTGAAGATATGAGAACTACAGCACCTTCCATAAAAAGGAATCTTCGCCTTCGTTGCATTCTGTTTTAACTGATCAAAAGCACCAGCCCTGAATGTATCAGCACATACAAGTGCTGGTTTAAATCCCTTGCGCTGATGATAATATGCATATTTGGTGCAAGTAGTAGTTTTACCAGAACCTGCATGGGCATGGCACATGTTATGTGAATAGAATATTGTAATTCTATAGTGAGCAGAAGACAAAACCTAAACAGAACAGAACATTGGTCTCTGTGGGTAAAGCAAACAGTAGAGGTTCACAGTTAAGCCAGATAGTTTGACAAGGAGAAATTTGAAATGTGCATATATTTGAGAAAGAAACAGTGATTTGATACCTGTCATGGGCTAGGGTTTTGGGCCTAGTCCAGCCAGCCCATGAACAGTACTACCGGGTACTGTACCAGATTAGGTCTCTATTAAAGTTAGGGTAAGTTTAGGGTTAAGAGTCCAATTACAATTAGAGTCGGTTTTATAAATAAGGGGACCCCTGCCTCCATAGTTTGTAATTAGGGGGAGAAGAATAAAGTCAAGAAAGATTAGATCAAACAAGGTCGGATTAGAGCCCTACCTCACCGACGCGGAAGCTGCCGCACTGACGAGGCTAGGAGCCAATTCGGCCATGTGTTCTAGATATTCCGATGCACATGACAACTTGGTATCAGAGACTACTTTCCTTGGGCACTCTCGCTGCCCAATCTACCGTGCAGCCGTCATGACGTTGGGGAGTCGAGGGCCAGCGACCCCTCATCCTCCCGTCAACCACGGTTACGCCCTTCACTCTGATACCAATTTGGTATAAGAGCCAACTTTCCTTGGGTGCTCTCGTTGTCCACCGACGATGGCTACCGACAATTTGGCCACCACGCCGTCATCGGTAGGGAACCTCCTCTAGGAGGCTCTCCAAGAGATGCAGTACCTTCGTCGTAACTTTAATGCGTTTTGGGAGACGTTCAATCAATGGATGGATGATCTCCAATGTCAACATGATCAAGACCTAGGTGAGGGGCTGCCGGCCAGGACATCGCGCATGGGGAGTCAGGGTAGCCCGTGCCATGGGATGCCTATGCCACCTCATGCCAACCCACCCCTGTCTGGTCGCACCAACGATTCTGCCCCACTTGTTGCCGCTTCGCCAACACCATCGTCACACGGACTACCGCTGCCGAGCAACTACAGGGCCTCCACCACTGTGTTGCTGCCGATTGAGACACCGTTGCAAGAGCTGTCGCCATAAATTTTAGATTTCTCGGGTTCGTCCCCATCTGTGGCGTCACCATCTTCTACACCAGATGATGGCATCAAGGTGCTAGACGGTCCGTCGGATAAGGTACATGCGTTGCAGACTTCTAATTTTGAGAAAATCCAAGAGGATTGCGCATTGAACCGGACACAACAAGGCTGAGCAGATCAAGGCGTGCCGCCCACATCATGGGTCCCCCGTGATAAGTTCAAGTGGCGATATCCTGCTATCCAGCTCGAGGATGAGCTGTTTTTCTATGGTGGGGGAGATCTCTACCAAGACTACAGTAGGAATCCCACTATCCCAGTTCATTAAAAGGCAAATTAAAATACTCTTAAATAAATAAAGTAATTGTACAAACAGCTCCATAACTGCATGATTTATTCAGATGTCTTGTTTTTGCCTAAACATAAAAAATGAAAGAACAACAACAACAACAACAACAAAGCCTTTCAATCCCAACCAAGTTGAGATAGGCTAGAGTTGAAACCCAATAGGTAATCAAGGTTTAGGCACATGAATAGTTTCTCTCCATACACTCCTATTCAAGGCCAAATCAATGGGACTATTCCATCTTTTCAAGTGTTTTTTAATTGTCAAAAAAGGAAAGAACAAAAATAGGAAAAAAACATGCACATCACATGTAGAAGTCATGCTAAATTGCTAACACTCCTTACTCCAGTTCTCTTTAGGCGTGGGGCTAAGGTAGTGGGATGCCTTATCCGGTTATCCCCCAGTGCCGCCTTGTTGCTATGGCGATGCCTTAATAAGTTTGCACATCACATTGCTAGGCTTGGTGGACTGTACTTGTGTACAACAATACCTTGAAGGACAAATTTATTTTCATCTATTCTACCCTGGCAATGCAATCAGAAGACACCTTTTAATCCTCCGATATCCTTACTGATATGTCATTGCTTGGCCTAATTTATCAAATTCTGTCTCAGCATCAATTGCTGAGCACTCAAGTTTGACCAGAATGAAGAAACCATGATGCCTTAGTAACTTGGCTCAGCCAGTGTCTATAATCTCTGTTTTAAATTAGCATAGTTGCCAAATGCAGTTAAGATGATGGTAATTCAGAAAGTGCACCTAATAAAACATGTTGCTAGGTAATAACCAAGACAGTTCCATGGGCAACTAAAAATTAACCGGAAACTAGCATGCCAAACTTATGTTGGACGGATGTAATAAACGGAAATTATCATAAAAGGGTCAGGCAGCAGCAGTCATTAATGGGGAGCATAACTCCGCATCAACGAGGCTGACCTTGTAAACCAACGAACATGACCACAGAAGGTTTCCCTTTCTTAGGAGCGAAGGAAGGCTTCCCGGGATCCAACATGTTGCAGAGCTCCGTGAAGACGGCCTACCCATCAACGGGACAGTAAACAAAGTGCGGAAAATTAACCCAAATTACACCGATAAGAGAAGGGCAAGAGCACGGGCTCTCACCTGCTGGATGATGCGCCGCTTGTTGGTGCCGGCGGCGAGCGTCTCGAGGTTGACGATGCGCTTAATATTGGACTGCATGTCGCGTACCATCTTGAACTGGACATCGGCCTGCAGGAGCGCCCGCGAGATCTCGTTGAGGCAGTCGTTGAGCACCTTCTCGTCGATCACGGTGGCGTTGCTCATCTGCGCCAGCGCGCGGGAGATGCTCCCGCCGAGCTGAGCGAGCACCATCTTGGCGGGATCGGGGATTCGCCTCCGGTCTCCCTCTCCTCCCCCTACTTCCGCTCCGCCGCTCCCCGCCGGTGGCTGCCGCGCGTGAGGGAGAGAATTGGGGTTCCACCAATCGGGGAGCACCTGCCTCTCTCTCTCTCTCTCTCTCTCTCTCTCTCTCTTGCGACTCGATGGATTACGAGGCGGCGGCGGAGGCAGTGGAAATAGGAATTTTTACTAGTGTTGTTTGCTATTTTAGCGTATCCTACTCAAATTATATATATGATAATTAGATTTAAATGTTATATATTATATAATAACTCACGTGATAACGAGAAGAACTCCGGATCTTATAAGAACTCAGTGTTGAGAATGGACGAAAATAATATTAGGATAAGGCCCTAATTAGATTGCACTTACTTATTTTTAGATACTAAAACTTGCTTATTTAGTAGGGACTAAAGTTTAGTTCTTTTGTTTGGAAGTATGGACTAAAGTACTATATAATGACCATATTACCCCTAATCATTATTACTCTTATCTTTTTTAATCCTCTTAAACAAATGAGAGTAGATGGTGTACATGGTGACTTATGACTAAATTTTAGTTCTAAATTTAGTCCCCATAATTAAGGTTATTTGAAACTTTAGAAAATAAATAATATTAAACTTTAGTCCCTAAAAATAAGCAAGGGTCATCCAAACAGACCCTAAATAATCTCTCGTGAAGTTTTCATATCACATCCTCTTTCAAACAAAACCTAGTTCATTGCTAGCCTAGATAGTGCATTTTCTAGAAAATTCTTTGTATTTGTTGACACAGAAATGTGCTCCCGCACTTGGGTCAGTTCGACGATCCAAAAGTGTGCGGATACTTAGGGACAGGCCTAAGCGTAACACAACACCGACGTCGCGTTCCGACTACCCTTAGCCGTGGTAAGGGGGGTGGAGTCGCCAGGTAATCGGATCACACAGAAATAATCCAATTAGCCGAAAGAAATGTTTTAAACAAAACAAATCTGAAACTGGAGAGAGCCTGGCTGATTCGAAGTATGGTGCGAAGGGTGTCGCCGAAGTGTACCTTCGGCGTCTGGTGCGAAGTGTTCCGCCGAAGGGTGTCTTCGGCGTTCGGACTGATCTGGCCGAAGATGGACTCCGAACCGATCTAGACGTGACAATCACCTCCGAACAACGGGATTTGACGTGAAGCCTCCGATACAGTAGGATACAGAATAATGACTTAGACGCAACGCGCGAGCGCGACTTCGTCTGGAGCGGAGTACGAGCGTGGCGAAGCCGATCGTGATGAAGTCTGTTGGCGAAGCGTATTGGCGTGCAGGAATTGGCCAAACCGACAACAGTGTGACGGTCCGACACGGGCGGTCGAGGCAGCAATCTCGCCGAAGGGTGCTCTGGCAGCCTTCGAAACCGATCTCTCAGCTCCGGACTCATTCGGTGAAGTAGCTCCAAACGTGGAAAACCTACAACAGAGTAGATTCGAAGTACCAATTCGGCATGAGGACTGAATTCTGCCAAGTGTTGCACTAGGAGCGAAGGTAACAATCTATAATGCAGATTAGCGGATAATTCACAGGCGAAGTAACAAGGCGATAGCAATCTATTATGTAGATTAACGGATACTTCATAGACGAAGTAACAAGACGATAGCAATCTATTACGTAGATTAACGAATACTTTACAGGCGAAGTAACAAGGCGATAACAATCTAGTACGTAGATTGACGGATACTTCACAAGCGAAGTAACAAAGATTACCACTGTTCCGAAGTGGCCGGCGAAGGGCTTCCAGGCAAACCCACGAAAAGTACGAAAAGTAAAGGTAAAATAAAGGTACGGTTTAAAGCTAGAGCTTTGTGTTGATTTGTGTTGGAGGGGTTAATGAACCGGCATCACCCCTATATTTATAAGGGCCAGACTTCTAATCTCTAAGTCTAATCTGATAAGATTTGGCTTAATCACGCGTGAAAAAACTTAGTCAAAATCGGACTCAATCTCTAACTCTGTCCGAAGTGGGCCTTCGGCTAGGCCCGTCGAAGCCTGCTCCTCAGGCCGAAGCTTCGGTGGAGTGGGCCTCCGAAGGCCTTCGGACCGAAGGCTGTGGGGCTAACTGGAAGCTTCCGAAGCCTGTAGCCTGGTGACCTTCGGCCCTGTAGGGCTTCGGCCCAACCCGAGACATGTGTATTTTCAGTCCAAATTACCAAAATTGATATTTTGACAATCTTAACCATTAATGACATTTTTTGCTATCAACAGTATTCTATTATAATTTTCAAAATTTTGTAAAATATGTAATAATCTTTATCTTTTATCTATCAACGACACACCAATAATATATTATAATGGTATATAAAAAATTAATCTTTTATATTTGCTTGAGCACATGTCGCATGTGGCATTTGGTCTCAATACCAGCCAACGCCTCCTTTGGAAAGTAGCATTTTCACGGACGTTGAATAAAATTCTAAGCTCCTTTCTGGCCTCCTTTGGATTTTTCCTTTATCCTTGTTTAGTTTGGAGTAAAATTCGCAAAACTATGGATACATTAATAAGATCACCACAAAATATTTAAGGCGCAATACCGTAAAACTACAAATTTAGTGACAGAATTATCATAGAACTATAGATTTTAGATGTTAGAATGTGAGAATCTTATTGCAAAACTACATTAGCATACTTTGTTCTGAGTTTTGTGATAGTCTGGTGTTAAATTTATAGTTTTACGATATAATGCCCTAAATATGTACTTTTCTGATAATTTTGTTAAAATGCATTTATTTTTATAAATTTTACTCTTTATTTTTATTATCATGTTATATTATCTCAGAGAGGAACTCCAGCATTGTTTTACTTCAAAAGAAAATTAAGAGGCTACAAATTTATTCTTGGAGTCTAAATTAGAAGAGCTTCCCCGTAAGTAGAAAGCATGAAAAGGAGTTCAAAACACATTACTTGCATCTAGATGCAGCATGCAGGCCTTCACTCGTAAACTTATTACTGCTAAAACTAAGAAAAGCACCTCCAGAACTAGTCCCACGAGGAGCCAATCTAACGCTTCACATCTCCGGCTCTGATCCTTTTGCAAATAGCCCTTTGCCCCTTTGACCTTTGCTTTCCACTAGAATAATCCTTCCCCTGTCACCAAGAAGGTTATGATGATCCTTAGCGATGGAACAGTTGAACACAACCTACAGCCATTCATTTATACACATCCATTCATAGACATCTTTGCTATTCTCTAAGTAAAGATGGCACATAAAAACGATTTTACAAAATATTCCACAATTTCTTATTATTGGAAGGAATTAAGCGTCTATATGTACTATCAATTTCCTTATAGAAAAGAAAACTTCAAGATGAGAAGGGTAACTTACTTAACTCATCCAATGATTTGCTAACATTGCTATCCCCAGATTGAATCAAGTGAACCTTGCCTGCACATATTAAAATTTCCACACTCGAAGTCTTATAGACAAATATAGATACACAATGGAGATGAACAAAACATACAACTTCTAAATGGTGTCAAGTCAGAATTGATATGACTGTAGAACGAAAGACAAAACATCTATCTTGATTCTGGTGGGCAATTAAGCCTATGGAGTAAGTAAATAACACATCTAAATTAATATATATTAATATTGAATGTTGCTACAGGTAAAAGGGATGACCAAAGGAGAATTTTCATTTGAATTTCAGACTAACATACATACCATCACGTCGCACACAGATCTCTGGTAGATTTTTTGTTTGATCATTAATTGCGTCAATGTAGACTCTGGTTTCAATATCACCCTCAACGTAGACTGCAGAACTGAAATAAGGCACAATGACCATGTATCCTTAGTAATATTTAAGACTCAGAACTTAAGTTCTGATCTAATATCATATGGAAGAAAAAACTCTATGCTTTAAACCCTACTTCTTGATCAACTTCTGAACAGCATATGCACCAAGATGCTCATTATGAATATATATTCGATGCCACTGAGCTGGCAGTGGCAAGTTTTCAGAACCTACAATCCTCTGGTCAAACATGCCACCTGTCCCAACAGTAAAAACAGTTACCGTGTGCCCATTCTTCAGTATTTTCTGCACAGGCACTTGCCCAACTTTGCCACAAATAATTGCCTACAAAGAATGAAATAAATGAACACGTCGAAATTACTTTCATAACAAGCCAAGTATATAAATTTCACATAGAATGCATTAAATACCCTGTGCACACCACGGAACATGTTATCTCGCTTGGAATGTGTAAAATCATCTCCCGGACCACCACTCGTGTCATTCTTCTCATCAACATCAGAAAAAGAAGCTGACGAGTTACACGCTAGTGACCTTCTGCAAAAACCTTTCGAACAAAGACACCAATCAGGCAATTACACAGTTATACACAAGATGGAGCACCTTCAGGAAAAACAGAAGCAAAAGTACGCACCAATTAAATTTCTTTGCTGTCCTACGAGCCTCAAGCTTGTTAGCAATTTTGTACTCATGGTAAACCACTAAACCTACAAACACAAAAGGGAGGAAAATGTCAAATATCATAGAGAACTTGAACAAAAATGAACGCAGCTGATTATGTGGAAGCAGAGAATCTCCTATAGAAAATACAGCATTGTAGTAGGGAGCGGCTAAGCACACAGGAGACTGCCAACTATCCTATCTGGTCTGCGTTTATGTGCACGAACATCTTTGGCATCTCATCCCCACCAATTCCGGAGATAACAGCAAACGAAAGAGGAGAAAGAGCATGTGTGTCCTACTGAGGTATTTCAACAAACACCTGGTGTTCTCGCTCCGGTGCAGCAGCACGACGTCTCGAAGCTCCTTTTTTTCGAGAAAGCAACACAGAAGTACTGCTTACTACAGAACGAGAGGCGAAAAATAAACACTGAAAGCATTCAACGAACAATCGAACGGCTCTTCTTCGACCATCGACAAACATTTGGCATCCATGCCGCCGCACATACAGCAGGCGTAAACCGAAGAAACTAGAAAAAAGTTCGAGAACCATAAGGTTTCCCTAAAGAAATCCGTAAAAATGCCGTATTTACCTTACGATGGAGGAGGAGATCGGGAGATGTTTCCTGGGCGGCGGGCGGCGGGCGGTGGGCGGCGGGAGGGAGGGGATCAGTGGAGAGAAGGGCAGAACTTGGGGAAACGAAACGGATCTAGGGAGGCACGGAACGGAAGAGTAAAAACACGCACGGTGGGCCATATCAAAATGGGCCGAGCAGCATCCAAGGGCCCGTTGACAGAGGGATGGTCGGGGATAGATTATTTTCTGAAATAATATATTTTTAAACAAATTTCAAATTTGTTATGAAAAATTGAAAATTTCACCTTTGGGAAGCATTTCAAGTGCCGAAATAGACCGATTGGCTTTATATCAGTACTTCATCAGCCGATTTAGACCGATCTAGCTAGATCAGGCAGTTTCATGCTCTATCGACGTTTTGAACGTCAATAGAGCCTGAAACCACTTGATCTAAGTCGATCGACCTAGATCGATTTATGAAGTACCGATTTAAGGTCAATCAGTCTAGATCGACACTTAAATTGCCGATAGAAGGTTAGTTTTGTAATTTTTCAAAAACGTACATCAGATTTAAAATTTATTTTAAAAATTATTATTTCAAAAAAAAATCATCAAGAAGGTCACATATTTTAATATTACACTCGTCTAAGCATGTCAGAGTTCTAAGGTGATCCAATGTTAACATCATTTGTACTTCTTATTGTACTCATTATTTTCCTTCCTCCACTATGGCATTTCTCTGTCCCCAAGGCTCCAACTCCTATTGATGCACTTGTTATTTTCCTTCCCCCGCTATGGCATTTCTCTGCCCCCAAGGCCCCAACTCCAATTGATACACTTGTTATTTTCCTTCCCTAGCTATGGCATTTCTCTGCCCCTTAAGAACATCTCCATTGTACATGCTATCACACTTGCTATCCCGTAAAATAGCAAGTATGGTCTAAAAAAATCACTCTATTATACTTGCTACTTAATTTGTTATTTTAGTGGGTTTGTTATTCTTCTCTCCATACTTGTTATATCTAGCAAGCCAACCAAACTTGTTATTCCATTGAATGTTGAACTTGTTTAGTTGTTTTCGTTTTCTTTGTATGCATATAAATTGATAAAATATAGCTACATTCAAATAGGAAGTCATATTTAACAAGTATATTGGAGTGAATAACAAAAATAGCAAATTAATTTGAATAGAAAGGCTTACTATTGCTATAAATAGCAAGTCAAAAATAACAAATACAATGAAGATGCTGTAATGCCCCCAACTCCAATTGATGCACTTGTTATTTTCCTTCCCCCCGCTATGACATTCCTCTGCCCCTTAAGAGCATCTCCAACAGATGCCCTATACCATCCTCTATAGTTAAAATTAGGGTATTTGCTCTAAAAATCATCCTCCAGCAGATTTCCTATTTCATCCCCTACCCTATCTCATCCCCTACTCCCCTCTCATCCCCCAGATCTGAAGAATCTCTCTCCTTCCCCTATCCATGCCACGTCAGCACCGAGAGAAAGAAAGAAGAAAAAAGAATGGAAGAAAGAGAAAGAAGAGAATGAAAAAAGAAAAGAGAAAAGAGAACAGAAAAGAAAAAAAGGAAAAAAGGAAAATAGAAAAATAAAAGGAAAATTATTTTCTTTATAATTTTTAAGATGTTTTTGAGATCAACTATTTAGACTAATTATAGGATATTTATTTATTCATGAAAAAATAAAAATTCACAATGAAAATATAGCTGTTAAAAATATAACCATTGTAATTTTTACCGTTGAATTATAATAAAAAAATATCAATCGTCAACAACAATAATAATCATACATAATAGTATATGTGTTAGAAATATAGCTGTTGAAAATATAGTCGTTAGAATTTTTACCGTTAGATAATAATAAAATAGAGGATTCAAAATTATAGGGAATGCGTTTTAGGAAAGCTGCTGGAGACCGAAACTGTATAGGGATGAAATTTTTTAAGGTCATTCTCTATACCGAGAGGTATAAGAGATTAGTTTTAAAAAACCACTGGAGATGCTCTAAAGCCCCAACTCCAATTGATGCACTTGTTATTTTCCTTCCCCCACTATAGCATTCCTCTGCCACAAAGCCCCAGCTCCAATTGATGCATTTGTTATTTTTCTTCCCCGCTATGGCATTCCTCTGTCCCCAAGACCCTAACTCCAATTGATAGTGTGGATGGTGTGTCGGTGTGTCCCCTTCATATCCTCAACTCTCGCAACGGTGCGTCGATGGCAAGGCCGCATGTGGCGACGGCATGGGCGACTAGGCACATCCAAAAATCATGCGTATCACGTGTATATTATCGTGGCTGCTCAATGCCATAAGTTGCTAATAGTAAGCAATTGAGTTCTTTTGGTTACCCGTTACTAAATAGTTTTTTTTAAAGACAATATATGATTGTTGGAAAACATAAATACATATTAATAATTTTATTTTAGTTTTCTTATTACAACAATGATCTAAATGCACATCTTTAAAAAATCAGTGTTTATATCAATGCAACCAAATATAATAAGGGGTATTATAGACATTACTATCAAAATAAAAATCTATAGCTACTCTAACCAAATAACTTTAATCTTTTTCATAGCTTACATCAACTTTTCTATATCTCACAACAGCTTTTTTTAAATCCATAGCTCAACTAAACACACCCTGATTATTATTTTCCTTAGAGAATTACAAGCTCCATCCAGAATTACAGATACAGATTATAGGGATTGACATAATTTACAGAATTACAGGAGTGGTTGCAGGGGTTAATTCTACGTCAAAATGTTAAAAAATATATACCTACTGACTAAAGCAACCATCATGTTTCCCAACAAAATATTACGCATACAACCTTTTTCATAAGCACCAAATTGCCTGTTGCGTCGAAGCAAAAAAGAAAAAAGGTACCACCAAAACTCTATGATTCTATGCACCACAAAAAATTCACACTCCATCATCGTTGAGTTATACGTTGCAGCCCTAGTTCCGAGGCAATGAGTCTGAGCAGCACCTGAACAAGCTCCCGTACCCTAGCTTCTCTGATGCATCAGAAGCGGTAACAAAACTTCAATATAACTTCGTTATGAACAAGAAAATGGTATCATAATAAACAGAAACCGACATTTATGAAAATACCACCAGCAAGTAAAGTTGCCTACACCAATGTTTCATGTTCTTCCTAACTCAACCAACCACAACACCAGAATTAGGGGAGTAATGGACTAGTCGAAACCAAAAGATGCTGGTCATGGCAAGAAGACCAATAATGAGCCGTCACTACCAGGGGGCAATGGGGCATAACCAACTGATGTAGGCTAGTGGCAACAATTTTTATATTGGAAACTATACCCATGTTTGTTGTCCCTAATATCAAAGCCACTTTGTTTCTAGAGCTGTCCCGTAAAATTGCGTGCACACACAAAAGAACTATGGGGCTACAAAACCGTTTTTCTTACCTTGAGACAACGAGCTCAGAGAATGTTGGAAGCAAAGCCAACAAATGAACCTGCCCATGGGACTTGGAGTTCTGTAAAGCTTCTTTCAGATATAATGGTATGCTGAGAGCATTAGCTGTTTCCATGTTTATTATTAGTCTAGCGAGCTCTTGAAGAACACAAATTGTCTCTTCAATCCTGACATTAGGCAATGGACGTTCTCCTGCAGCATATTTGTCCATCATTGTGTCCGTGAGTAAACAAAAAAAAAATGCATCAGGATTATATAAGATAAAGTTCAAAACTAAATCATTATCCAATTAGAAAGATACCTAGATCATTTTCATCAGCTAAAAACTGACCCAATATAACCTCACACCTCTTTGTAAGAATTGTGATAGACACTTTGCTGGTTTCTGATACTGTAGTGCACAAACTTGTCCGCAATGTACAACTGCAATCACGGAAACAAGCTATAATATTCAGTTCTAAATTTATGCAGCATAGCAGAATTAACATTCTGACTGAGTTGCTAGTCGTCTGATGTGTGGACTATCACATATTATTATGTGAGATGTGTGAGTTATGCAAACATGGGCAATGCTGTCAAATTATTTTGAAGATACCTCCAATACTTTATATATATATACTCATACATAATGTTTGTGAACAGGGTTTCAGAAGCTGATGGGAACACTAGTGGTTGTGTCTTTTTGGCTGTTTCTGTCAGATTTCAAATAGTAATACTGTTTTTAGCATAAACTGCAATAATTATTCAGACAAAATAGGAATAGAAATAATTCATAGTTTAACTTTTAACTGGCCCGAAATTCCCCAAAGCCAAGTTTTGATGCATTGTTTGTGAGCAAACGAATCAGAGAAACTGCAGTGTGGTAGTACCTGCACAAAGAAAACATCATCTGCAAGCAGCTCAGTGAAAATCTGCTGCAGTGCAAAGGTACAAGGCCAACGGTCTGAATAGGCAAGGATCCTGTTCGTGATGCACACCGATCAAGGCAGTTCACAAGTCTTTGTAATACCTGAAAGGTGATCGTAGTAAAGATTTGGCCTATCGAAAAACAATGATTATTACAACCAACCAACTATTAATTGTTACAAAGAAAATTAAGCAAATATGTCTGGTTTGTGAACTAACCTCAACAGGAGCATCCTGCTGCAATTTCAGAACATTGTCTCCAAAAACAGTGAGGACAGCTATCTCAAGAGTCTCATCAGCTGTCATAGAATCAACTGAAGGAACATCGGATGATAACACACGCCCACAAGACCCAACAAGAAAGGTTTCATACACATCTGCAACCTCCTTCCAGAAACGAGCTCTAGAAAGTTTATATGAACTCATGTCACGTCTACAATCAGCACTGCCCTGTGTCACTTCATCTGCTACAACACGATTGAAGCATTCAGCAGAAATTCTCCAAAGTGTACCCCTTGGATTGTCTCTTCTTGTGTTCATGCATCTATATTAGCAACTGTGGGTAAGTATTCAAGAAAACCACAACAGTAAGATTTTTAATTAGATAGTTCTAAATAAGGTTTTTGACAATTATAATCAGTGTGAAAGTGAAACACTTATCAAATTCTGCAGTAGGCATATTAGCATAGAATCTTCTTTGCAAGAGAAAATATCCTTACTTTTGCATCATATATGTGTTTCTTATTAGATTCATAATTAGGAACCTGTATGCACAGGTTCAAATATGGTATCGCTGCAAGATACATCATACATGGTCACATTGAACTCGTCAGATAAGAAAAGACATAACAAGTGCAAACCTATGTTTAGGTGCAAGCATTGCACAAGGGAAGTTGGATGAGTGATTAATGAGTAGAATTAACCCCCCTGGATGTTGTGAAGTAAATTTTGAGGACTCCCTCCTCAAGATCACCCTTGTGATTCATGTGGGTTGTTTGCATGTTTGCACCCAAACATGAGTTTGCACTAGATATATTTTCCTTCTAACACCCATCTTACAATGTCCTATCACTATCAATACCAATTCAGCTACTCTGTTTCCATGTATGAAAAAACATACATTCTTTTTTGCTATTCCTGAACATATAGTACATTTTTTAAGGATAAGATTATGTTACAAATGTTAATGGTAATGCTAATGCTAATAGGCAGATGTCTGCAAAAATGGGGCAATACAGCAATGGTTCACAAATAAGTGCAGCGGAACTCTTTTGGTCAAAGCTTTGTAGGAATAGCAAATACCTTCCAAGACATTGAATAACTTCTGGAGTGACATTAAACCTTTCATTCTGTGGAGCCTCCATAAAAAGGTTGATGACAATTGGCACAAGTTTTTCTATGAAAAGAATGCCCCAGCCACAGCCAACCATATTGTCCATTTTAGCACTGCTGTTATTGAGTTGACTTTGTTCAACTGTGACAATAATAAATTATACAGTAAATCAGGAAGATATTGTATTTCCATAAGTTATGCAAAGTTGGATATAAAGTATAATAGCAATCTCACAGAAAGTGTGCCCTCCTCCATTTGCTGCATTAGACTTCTGTTCATGTATTTCTTTACCCTGTTTCTGCAGGGGTGCTTCATGGCTATTAAGATGGCATAGTAGTTCAAGGAAGAGAGGTGACCACATTGAAGATAACATAGTTGTTGGACGTAGCATAGGAATAATTTCCAAGATACCACGTTGCAGAGCTGGGATACTACCCTGGAATATTAAAAAAAAAAAAACTAGTTGAGACATAGCAAATAGCATAGCAACAAGCCAACAAGTCTATTCTATATCACCAAGGTTATTGAGATAGAAACACCTTTATTCCACAAGATCTTTTGTGGATGGATCTACACAAAGATGTATGTTTTACCTGTACAATTTTCTGTACATGATCGCATACTCTACACATGACACACAGATAGCTGATATGATGTAAATTAAATATGCAATTTTATCATTTTGGATTAATATAATTCATTATAGGTTTAAAACTCATGGTAAATTTATATGAGATCCTTTGCAACACACAGGCAGTCAGGCACAATGCTAGGAGGAATATGAAGAAACCATGTTTCTTTCATAGTGCATTCTCATGCCCAGGG
This sequence comes from Zizania palustris, assembly GCA_019279435.1. Lineage (NCBI taxonomy): Eukaryota > Viridiplantae > Streptophyta > Magnoliopsida > Poales > Poaceae > Zizania > Zizania palustris. The sequence goes on from JAAALK010000288.1 coordinate 89,162,431, forward strand.
TTCACAAAACTAGACCCATTGTCAACCCTGGTTTGTCTTTCATAGAGCAACCATCAGAAGTGATGGCTCTCAGAATCAGAATCTACTGGAAAAATCCATACTCTGCTGAAAATATTCAAAATCGGTCAAAAACAATGGACATAGGACTCTTAGATACAGTCATACAGGCTTACCGATTCATTATCATAATCTGTACGGTTCATGGAGCTCTTAATCATCAGATGCATAATGGCCATGAGCCTTAGATACATCTCATCATTAAACAGAGATTGTGCTTGAACATAAAGATCTCCTGCATGGACAAAATCACTAGACATGATTAGTAGCTCATTGCAGTATGCCAGCACATTGAAAGCTTTAAGGACTAGTAAATATTACCAAGACCAAGAAGAACCTCTTGCTTCACTTTATCAGCAGAGTCATTCTTATAATTTGGCGAAGTTTGAAGAACAAGTTCATAAATATCAAGAACAGATTTGACATAGGAGGATTCTAGATTGCCCTGTAAAATTATGTTATTCAAGGTGTGTTTCTTATGAAATAATATATGAAATAAGAGTTCACAAATCTTTTCTAAAGTTTGTGAAAATAATGCCAGGAATTGACAGGTCCAACACATGCTATTTCAGCCAGGGACAATAATCAAGTTTTTTTGTACTTTTGACAGGGAGTTCTTCATGGATCAAGCAGCCTCCACAAGTCACTCCCATTTCAGGGTTATGAGATGTTTCATACAGGTGTTCAGAGTATGATAGTAGTACAACAGAAAGCATAAAACAACCATCATTAATCCCAACAGTCAACATGTGAGTACATTGTTCTAAGTTCTAACAGCCCACATTGTCTGCACATGGGGTTGGCCTATTTGGGCCTTGAGTGTGCACATGGGCTTTGGCTGTTTGGTTTTCAAGGAAAATTACAGGCTCGTGCATCGAAGTAGAAAACATGTGCTCAACCTTTTACCAGATAGCTTGAGCTTGGTTCGTTAGAGAGCCAAACCTTGACACAGGCTTGAGCATGGCTCAATGGCTCATTTTGAGATCCAGTTGAGCCTAGAGTGAGCCAAGCTCAAGTAGCTCCCTAGCCTCAAGATTTTTCAACTGCCCTACTTACAATTGAGTGTAAGAGCAATTACCACTTCAGCTTCATAACAGTAATCATCTCATGACATATGTATGTGTATTTGAGTGGAGGGAGAGAGAGAGTAGAGCGAGTGCGAGCCAAGCTCAAGTAGCTTGCTAACCTCAAGATTTTTCAACTGCTCTACTTACAATTGAGTGTAAAAGTAAGCACCACTTTAGCTTGATAACAGTAATCATCTCATGATATATGTATGTGTGTATGTGCACATACCTTTGGACAGTTTGAACCAATAAACGTCTGCAAACAATTTATTGCTGCAAGAGCAACCTCCTTGCTACCATTTAGGATGCCATTTTTGACAAAATCAAGCAAAAGCACCCAGCCTGAAATTTTTTTAGATGCAATAATAGTTATTGGTAATTTATTGTTGGATATGCAATACAAGTATAATGGACAGTACAATGAATAGTTACCAGAAGAAAATTTGCTCAGTTGCTGGAGAAAAGGGAAGAAGGAACGCAAAAGTCGTGCTATACCACCTAATACAAGAACGATTGTTCCGTCCCATTGTTTTTGTGCTGTATTTCGACTGAAAATTGAAAGGGGAATCCATATGAAAAGTGTATTCCCTGATGAAGCAAAAGAGTATAATCAAAAGTTCCACTGTCTAAGTGAGACCCAGAAAAAAGAAAATTAAGCTTCCCCAAGAGTAGTAGGCCTTTTTGCCAAACAAAAAATTTCATATTCAATGAAGCTCCAAAGTTACTGTTTATAGTACTTAAAACTTGATACCTGTGATGGATAAGCATATGAACAGCTTTCCCTGCTCGAGTTCCCAGTTCCTTCCCTTGCCACTCATCTCTAGACGACGTAGATGCCTAAAACAAAGGTTTAATCAAAACTACAATCACACAAAAATCTAGTTGAACATAAAATGTTCTAACCAATTACTATACTACTTACCAAGTGGGAAACACGCTCTAACATAGGAAAAACATATATCCACAGACAATCCTCCCACATGGTTTTTGAAAGTTTTTGCCCATGGGTGCTGAGAGTCTGAAAGAGAGTCCGAACTGCCGAGTTTCGAACCTTGAAATGTACAAACACAAACTCGTATGTAATATTCACACACAAACTTTAAAGAAAAAACAGCGTCATCTACTCATGCACAGTGCAAACTTTTGCACAATTGATGATATTTAAATGCACATAAAAGGAAAACTACAAATAATGCAGCATGAAAGCAGTATTATATATGACAAAGACTGTCAAGCATGCAATGGGAACCAAAAAAATGCTACCCAGAATATATTCAATAAATAGATGTTTACACACACAACAAATGGCATGCTGAAAAGTACCTCAGGACGATCATCTGTGCCCAATTTTTGAAGGACAGAAAACACTGATAAGAAAAGTTTATTATAATCAACCACACTTTTTAGAGGGCTTTGGGCGAAGTCTTTCCCACTGGAAGATAAAACATCTTTTATTGTTCCACCAGACTCAACTTCTGCAAGGAAAAAAGAACAGATAAAGTACACATGAAACCAGAGAATCTAGTAATATTATCAGAAGCAATCATGCACCTTCATTCATGCCATTTGTTTTCTCAGCAGACTTGCTTACTAATCCCTTCACAACAAAATCAGTAGCAGTCCACAAAAGACCAACAGCTGTTAAACTTATGTTTATGTCAGTTTTCTGGATGCCATAAGCTCCGGTTACCAAAATGCATCTGCGAACGTTTGCATGAGAAAGCATCAGAGAAAACTGCAACAGATAGCAAATAATTCATGAGCCATGCATGTTCAGCTCCATAGGCAAAATCATTTTTGTTCTTCAGCATATAACAGTAGATGGTTGCTGTATTTTTTTTAGTTTGTATAAAGGATTAATTCCTTAGATGCCACTGAGTACTTGTGAAACCTTCACTGTCTCAATGCAAGGTGGGTCTGAGCCCATATGTCACTGAGACTGCCTTAATCCCTTTTGATGTCCAGTCAAACTAATCACACTTCTCCAAGCTCTTTTTCATGAGGTTGAAAGGAGGCGAACACTAAAAAAACTTGGTTATAATTCTCTTTATTTTACTAAATTTCTCTTTTTGTAGGAACTGGTTTTGTAAACAAGGCGTGACATCTTCATGCATGGGTAACAAGTTGCACATCATTAAGGAGAAAATGGAAGATCCAGTCATTGAATCCCTCACCAAGTACTAAAAACATTCTTCACAAATACCCACCACTGCCATTTTGCAGTGGTTTGCTCTGTGTAGTGAAATACATGAAACTTTGAATTGCTACTGCCTGTACAATTTGTCATGTCACTGCAGGATTCACATATAAAATCCTAAAAACTTACTGATAACCATAATCATTCTATAACCACATTTTTTGTCCATGTGGATAAAAGAAGATAAAGACTCTGTCCCATTCAACATAGCTTTAACTGAAATGACTTGCTCATCAAGGCATTGCACATGAATTGTTGCCAATCCTTCATTCATAATCACATGAATACTGAAAGAAGGTAACGGGAATAACAAATTAAGAGACTTACTCGTCAAGGTATTGCACAGGAATTGTTGCCAATCCTTCATTCATAATCACACGAATACTCTACAAAATCAAATGATTGTGTTGAAACAATCTTTAAAAGGCACAGTGGAACATAATATATTAAGAACACAGTGGATCCTGAGACAAATAATATTTCATTGCATACAAATACCATAAGAAAATGACAATGCATCATTTCCCAGTATCCCACATATTCCCCTGTCATTCTACAGAACATACTTTTTTATTCCCTCTACATTTTAGGTGAAATATAGGACCAATCCATTCCCGTAATGTCACGCTAAAAGTAATTATGCAGGCTTTGGAACTAGATCTGAAAATGAATCCACAAAGATAAAACATATCATGCTGAACATAGCAATATGCAGTTTGGCGTTTTACCTGAAAACCCAAGGAGATGAGATCTTTTTCTGATGAATCAGTAACAGCCCTGACAAAAGATGGATTAAGCAAGTAAAGTAGGTATCATATAACATAAAAAATAACTCTATAATGCATGAACTGCAGTAACACCTCAACATATGAAGAATGCTAGGCCAGTTATAGGACAATTTTTCTCCATGTCTCTGAAATAGTTAACCCATTAGATTAAGAACCTATATTATCTGATTTAGGAAGCAAGAAAAATATAGGACAAAAAGTACCTCAAGAACATGCAGCAGTATTTTAAGTGCACCCATTTGAACATCAATATTCTTGTTGGAGGAATAGAGGATCATCAAAGGAGATAAAACTGCACACTCAAATGATACAGTTTCACTTTCTTCAACCAACTAGCAAGCACAGAAACAAAATGTTCAGGGAAAATCAAACAAACACAATAAAGTTAGTGTACTGAGCCTTTACTTTGTCCTCTTGAAACTGATGAGGTGCTGAACAGATGCCCTGAAATTTTTCAGAGCCCACTACAGAACAAATTGAATGATCTAATGAATCCAGAGCCATATTCCGTAGTTGTGCATTGGAGCAATTTGCAAGCTGTGGTGACATTACCAAGATCATCAAGGCATTACATAAGAAAACAGCACTAACATTCAATCTAAAAAGATACACCTCTACCTCAAGATGATGAGCAGCAATTTGATCCCAAATTGGTTCGACTCCTGTAACAAGATAAAATGTATAAATACCAGACAGTGAAACTCCAAAAGACAAGAATTATTGTATCGAACCCTTTATGTCCTAAGGAGATTGAAATGTTTTACACATATAAGACTTAGATAAAGCTCACTACGTTGTTTAGCCCTGATCTTCCTAGAAATCATTGTTCATTCTTGGCTTCTTGCACATGAATTATGCTGTGCACTGTAAATGGTTGTGCAATATTTCATCATAGTTCATGTGATCTATCGGCATTCAGCAAAAATGAGAGTTGGTGTGAATGTACCAGTACCACTTGGCAAGTATGAATAATCTTGCAGAGTACATAGCACAAAGTAACAGCACTAGTGACAAAATTGGCTCATCATTTGAAATAAAAAGGTGGAATTCTGGCAAACTAAACCTGTTGCATTTAGCAATATATCTTCTGGGTATAGTTGTCATCATTAACCATATTCTTCCTAATCCTAATATTTATACTTGACAAAACTTCAATATCATCATTGAAATATATTGTTTCTCTAGGGGGAAAGCACAAGTTTCTATGCAAAGAAAAAATGTACGGTGCAGGTTATTGACAAGTATTGATGTCATGCGCTCCACTGAAAAAGCAACACTCGCAATCTGTTGGCCTGATAATTGAGAATTTCCAGATATGTGCTGACTTGACAATTGATGCAATGCAGACAAGAGTGACTTCACTGCAGCTATGTTCATCAAGGCTGAACTTTCAAATAACTTCCTCCAACAAAAAACCAAGATAGCATTTAGCATACACATAGTACAATTAAGATATAACAAAAAAAACACCAGCCCAAAAGAATCAACCACAAAAAGGGATCATATTTGACTCCTGACCTGAGAATTTAAAGAAGAGAGAATATGGAAGTCACTGTACTGTCCAGAAGTCTCTCTTGAAAGTCTTGAAACAGAAGCAGATACTTCCTGAAAGAAAAATAGATTTGTCATTTCGGAAATGTTAAGAGAATGTTAGTAGTAGTGAACATAACAAAGTTGAGTCTACCCCTCAAAGAACAACACTGGACACTAAATATTCCACATGACAATTCAACAGAGTGATTATATTAATCTAAACTGAGAATTGAGATAAAAAAAAGTAGAATAGCACTACAGATAAATTATTCACGATAATACACAAGTTCTTTCACAGATATAGTATTGGGAAAAAGATTATCATCAGTTGCACTGTATAACCTGGGTTGACGCATGAGGAGAATGAATAGCTCTATCAAGTGCTGCGAGAGTCTCCAGGACCTACATGTTTCGAAGAATCAGAGATAGTAACATTTCTGCATTTAAACTAGTGAATTTAATCCAAATATCCACTTACCAAAACCCAGGATGGACCAAGAACATTGTGTAATTGATGTGCCACATTAAAAAGTGTCCTTAGGGCCTGGATTCAAAATTAACCAAATTATAAATCTATATTAAAGAACAGTAAAGTATAACATGACTGTAAATGATGCATCACATGTTACCTGCACATTTTTCGGTGTTAAAATGATACTATCACGCTGATCCACTAACATTTCTGACTTCTTTGATCCAGGAGAGAGTGAAATGCTAGCAATAAGTATAAAAGGATAATGAGAAAAAAGGCAGAGAAAATATACTCTAAAGCTTGTGACGAAGAGGCTGAGAGGCATAAGAATGTAACTTTATAGTTTGATGGATAGCTGAAGAACTAAGTGTAAAGAATGTTGTCACATGAAACATTAAGCTAATGATTAAACATAATCCCTACATTCCAGAATCTTTTAAAAATAAAAATGGAAACCAAGATCCTAGCAGTATCCATTCAAGTTGATTATGTTCCAAAGCTGATCAAAAACTCTTATACCACTTTTCTCTAACAAAGTCTTGCTTTCCAAAATGAAAAAGAAAATCCAAAGATGAAAAAGGATCCATCTATAATAAAGCTACAGCTGACCAACCATTTTAGCACTCTCCTCACAACTTAAGAATGAAGACATGAAGTAGTTAACCATAGACAGTTTATGAAGGACGGAATCCATAGAATGAACAAGTATCATGACCAAAATTACAATGTCAACTTATATAGTATGTCTGATGAATCATATTATGAAGAGATGCATATCGTTTCCTGAGAATGCATGAGAAACTTAAGGGAGAAGCAGGTGTTGGAAACACTGCATTGTTCTAACAAAGATAAGTCATCAGCAATACACTAATAAACATGATGTTGGTGTCATACCTTCTCTTGTCCCCTTCATTTGGGTTGTTGATGGTAAACTTGCAAAGAGATGCTAGAAAAGAGTTTAAGGGCTCTATAGCACGGAGAACTCCACAGGCCTAAAAGAATCAATCAAGAAAAGTTTATTAATATAATGATCTATAAATGAATACTTTAGATAATGAGAAAAGGGGTAAAACATAAAAGCGACAACAAAATTAGTAATCCATGAAATCCATATCACAAGATACTGTTGTTCTCTCAGTGGAGTCCAGCATAGTGATTAGTAGTTGATGCATCATATATAACTGTATAACAACCTGAGTGAATGCCTGATACCCTTTAAGTATTTCCAATATTATAGCCTCTCCATGTGACCTGTCAAGGATTCTCCATGAACAGAAGCATAGGTAAAATAGCACACAACTTACAATTGTAGGAAAGGTAGATTTGAAGATTGACCTCATCAAAATAAGTGACAGAGAGTCAAGAATGATTAACCAAGTTGAGTTGACCATAGCCATGCAAAGTAGAGCCAGCTGTCCACAGCATTCAGTACTACCCAATTCACATTTCGGTGATTCAAGCTAAAAGGAAACATAAACAAATTATTAGCATTATATTCCCAAGTTCATATGTTGCTTCTCCAGAACTATCTTCTTACCTCACCGACATCTAGAGCCTCATCAGTCAAAGTGGCAATAGTGAAAACTACACCTAAGAGGCCTTCAAGGGCCAGGGTGATGGTATGAGCTTCACTAGCCACCAGAACGGCAGCATTTGATGCGTCATTGTCCATGCTCCACTCAATCCCTGCAAGTATAATACTTGCTTTATTTACCATAAAAAGACTTTAACTTAATAACTGGTGATATTACAGAGATACCAATTTGGTAGCACACAGAATATAATTATTAACTGATGATACATGATAGTTATGAACCTTTCTTGACATGCATATTATTAGAACCCTTTTTCATCTCATGGATGGTCATGAAGCACAACTATCCATGACAAATATTAGAATCACCAAGAATCAGTGTGTTCATAGTTCAGAAGGGTCAGCCTGATATTATCTCTGTTAGGACCGGCCTCTATTATGAGAGGCACAGGCCCAACTAGAGGCCCACTTAGGGGCTAGATTTATTAGTTATTATGTTTTAATTCTGTTTTAAAGATAGAGATCAGATTAGATTGTATTAGGATTATAAATAACCCATAAGGGTCATGAAATAAAGCAAGTCTAGCAATGTACTTGTTGCCCAGGGTTTCTCCCTAGCTGCCGACCCCTTTCCATGCCTACAGCACCATCACGGCACCCACACACCGCCGGCGCCCTAGCTGCCAGCAGCAATCCAATCACCCCTATCACCTACAGCCTAGGAAGACAGGTTCTACCAGTTCCATCCAACCTTACTCTTTTCTTGATGTGAAAGCAGGACAAGCAATAATCTGCCCGGTGAACGATCTTGCAACAACAAATGTTCCTTATTAGCAGCTCACCAAGCCTAGTTTAATTTCCGGTTTGGCTCAGAACTGGACAGTTTGACTGGTTTTATGCTGGCTCAAAGTGTCTTAAATGTGTGGACACCAAACCTGACCCAGAATCTTTTCCTGATTAAACTGAAAGTGATCATGATAAGCCAATAAGTACGGTTGGTAACTAGTGCTAGAAGTCTTATTGCTGGGTCTGTACAAGGGCAAATGTGGTTGAGGTTGTCACTCACCGATTTACTGTGTTGCTTTATTTATACTTATTTTGTATTTAGGGCAACTAAACAATAAGATGAGATTGAGATCATGAGAAGTTCTCGATAGACTTGGAACTGTAGATGGTACCTTTAGCTTTACTACTGAACATTCCAGCAACAGCTGCTAGAGTCTCTTCACTTGAATCTGAAGCCTACAATACAGAAATGTGGTTGAAGTTAAAGTGATAGACCATATGCTAAACAAAAAATAATGTAGAGATAATCAGACAAATATGGCTTAGAAGATGGTATATTGGTATCCATCAACATAAAAAGCATTTTCATCTCTTGCTACCAACAAAAAAGGTACCAACCTAGACAAGACAAAGCAATTTTAATAATAGTCCAGAGGTAATACATGCACAGAGAGCTTTCACATTTGAAGTCAAACCAAAGTAAACTGATCATTTAAGAGCAATTCCATGGAAGGAATATAAATGAGGATCCTAAGTGAACTTTGAGAAGGCATGGATCTAATGGGGATGTATTGCTCAACATCAAATGGTTTAGCAGTACATACAGCCATACAGGCCCGGTGATTGTGTGTATTTCTTTCCTTTTTATTTTTGAAAAAGTAGAGAAGTTCCCAACTGGAAATTATTTGACAGAGCTGAGTAGCTGACTAAAATATATGGTGGGGATTGTTAGGCTCACCCCACCTAGCCAATCCAACCATAAAACCTAGGCGTTATAGTGGGAGAGGTGTGGGCTTTTATCCATAGTCCAACATTCCCCCTACGGCGTGCGAGCCCGGCGTAGCCCGCAGCAGGTTCTAGAGGCCCGGCGTAGCCCGCAACAGGTCTCAGCACACTAGATAGGCGTAGGGGAAATCACGCAGCGGAAATGCGTGGCCAGGGGGATTCGAACCCAGGACCTTGGCTCTGATACCATGTTAGGCTCACCCCACCTAGCCAACCCAACCATAAAACCTAGGCGTTATAGTGGGAGAGGTGGGGGCTTTTATCCATAGTCCAACAGGGATATAGCTGCTTATCTAGGACTAGGCCGATCTGTTGCAGAGAATTGCAATTCATTGAAAGTAAATGATACAGCAGTAGTTGATGGACTATGGATAAAAGCCCCCACCTCTCCCACTATAACGCCTAGGTTTTATGGTTGGGTTGGCTAGGTGGGGTGAGTCTAACATGGTATCAGAGCCAAGGTCCTGGGTTCGAATCCCCCTGGCCACGCATTTCTGCATTTCCGCTGCGTGATTTCCCCTGCGCCTATCTAGTGTGCTGAGACCTGTTGCGGGCTACGCCGGGCCTCTAGAACCTGCTGCGGGCTACGCCGGGCTCGCACGCCGTAGGGGGAATGTTGGACTATGGATAAAAGCCCCCACCTCTCCCACTATAACGCCTAGGTTTTATGGTTGGGTTGGCTAGGTGGGGTGAGCCTAACAGTAGTTGCAACACTGTTTTGAACACTATTCAATCCGGCTATGCAACTAACTGGAGATAATCAAATGCAGGAGATTGAGTCCATTATGAAATATTTAATCCAAGTGCAAACACATGCCTAAATATGCAAGCATGGATGTGAATGCATGATGCTGTTATGTGCAGATTAGATTGAATTAGTTAGATTAGACAATAAATAGCAGATTAGATTGATAATTAGTACATTAGATTGATAATTAGCAGATTAGATTAGCAAGATTAGATTGTATTATGATTATAAATACCCCTTAGGCCTTGTTTGGGAGCCCACAATCCTGACCCATTCCCTGGGGATGGACCGGGATTGTGGGCTCCCAAACAGGCCCTTAAGGGTCATGGAATAAATCAAGCAGAAGGAATTATTTAGTTCCTCTCCTGCTCCTACCAGATGCTTATAAGTGTGACAATCCAAGATCATCTAAATCAGGAATAATAAACTGGCAGGCAAACAGAAAAAGATGGTTTGTCATGGGGATAGAAATAGAATTGTTTAATCTATTCACCTAGAATCTAACACCTAAGGAACACATATGGTCTGCGCTTTGCATAAAAACAAAGAAAGAACCACAGAATCAAACAAAGAAAATATAATCAAAAGGAAAGAGGAAAACACTGTCATAAAATGGTAAAACAAAAATACAGGAAAACAGAAGGTTGGGAATTGTATTAAATGCATAAAGCTAATAAACCAGGATGGCACTGTTTTCTAGCAAGAAAACCAGTGTTACCTGAATAGTAGCTACCACCAAAGCAAGTGCTTTAACTATGTTCTCCACAACATTAGTATTTGTAGGATTCCTGTATTATTAGCAGAAAATCAAAAATAAACATCAGCAGAGTGTTTCCCAGAAAACATAGAAATATATGTAATTATCAATTATGTATGCCCAGAATTGCAGAACAACATTGCACTATTGCAGTAACTTGTATGGCAAGGAATATTTCTGGCCTAGCAGCAAAATGCCAAAAGTTAAAACATAAAAGAGGGCCATTCAGTGTTAAACAAGACATGTTTGTCCTCAAAAAAAAAAGACATGTTCCATATAATGAGAGGAACTGCTCCAACAAACCATAACAAGTTACACTAAATATTTTTGTACTAGCATTAAACTACTGGATCATAGCAACATGAGGTACATAAATGGAAAATTTAGTTCAGCTCTGATATCGGTGTTGTTAGAGATGTATATGTCTTGTGTAATATCCCCAGAGTATAAGGGGTTTTGTGAATATTGTACATGTGTGTATATTCTGGCCTATGGCCTCTATTGAATACAAGTTGCTATTATCACATGGTATCAGAGCCCGATTTTCTCCGGTTCATCGGCGCTCTTGGCTAGATCCGGCTTCCTCCCACCGGATCCAGCTTCCTCCTGGCTAGATCCGACTTTCTTCCTGTTAGATATGACTTTTCCCCACCACTTTTGGCCAGATCTGACTTTCTCCCATCGGATCTACGTCAGTGTTGCCCATTGGTTTCTCCATCCGTCGCTACCGTCGCCTCCAGGCCAGTCGTCCGCCTGCCGGCTCCCGCTTGACGCGCCTGCCCCGCCGGCTGCTCACTCCCGCCGCCGCTGCGGCTGCTGCCGGTTGCAGCTGCTGGCCGCAGCTGCCCCCACACTGCGCCCTGCGGCGGCTGCTGCTTCCGGCGCTGCCTCCCGGAGCCTCCTGTTCATGGCTTAGAAGCGGAGAAAGAAAAGAAAAAAAGAGGTTGCTGCAAAAAAAGAAAGAAAAAAAGTTGCAGCGGTCAGTCGCTTCCTTTGTGCTCTAGTCGTTGTTTCACATCTCTTCATGATGTCGTCGAGCACTGTCTCAGTTCCTCGGTGCCCGGTGATCTTTGATGGTGCCAACTACTGGGACTTCATGCAGCATATGCGCGTTCACATGCGCGGCCTTCACCTTTGGAGTGTTCTTTGTGGCAATGTTCCTTGTCCGCCTTCCCTAGAGCCTCCGACGAAGCCTGTGCAGCCGACGGTTGACACCGGAGATCAGACATACGACTATTCCAAAGCTTTGGAGTTGTACCATGATCGACTATCTAATATTGCTCAGTGGATGGATGATGATGCTCATGCGGCATCTATTCTGATTGCTAGTGTGGAGCACCGGTTCTCTTCTGCGATTGTTGGGCTCCCTACTGCCTTTCAGATGTGGACACATCTTCGTCAGACCTATGAGCCGTCAGGGGATGCTCTTTATTTGTCGGTTGTTCGCCAGGAGCAATCTCTTTAGTAGGGTGATGCCACAGTTGATGCCTTTTATGCTTAGATGTCCGATCTGTGGCATCAGTTAGACTCTCTATCTGTTGTTGGTTGCTAACGGGGTCGAGTCCTACCGGGTCCGGGTTCGGGTCTGGTATTCACCAACCCGGACCCGTCCCGTCCCGCCCCGTTGCCACCCCTAATCGCGGAGGTGTTTTGTCGTTGGTTTCTCCGTCGTCATGGAGACCATTGCACATGTCTCTGTTTGCCGCTGTCGCGGCTCATCCTCGTCGTCTCGCCGGTCTCTGTCGTCGTGGAGGCTGTCGGCTCGTCGTCATTGAGAGCTACATCGATTTCATTCACTCAAACTCAATGCTTTCGATCTGCGTTGAGTTTGAGGGGGGGTGTTACGGCTGTTAGGCCCATTAGGCCCATCTCATGGCTATATATGTAACTCCACCTTAGTGGTGTATTTATCCTTCATCTAATACAACTATTTTCACATCTAACTCTTGTTGTGTTCAGGATCATCGCACGGGTGCTCTTATTGGTACTGGCCCCCGGTGCCATGATTCTCAGCGTCTTTGGGAGCTTGATTAGCTTTGTCTTCCTTCCGCTATCGTCGCTAGTCTTTCTGCTTCCTCGACTTCTGGCTCCTTCCAGCAGTGGCATCATCGACTAGGTCATGTTTGTGGATCACGACTATCTTCTTTAGTTCGTTGTGGTCTTTTAGGGTATGTTTTAGGCGATATGTCCTTAGAATGTCAAGGTTGTAAACTTGGCAAACAGATTCAGCTTCCTTATCCTCATAGTGAGTCTGTGTCTCGGCGTCCTTTTGACATTGTTCATTTTGATGTATGGGGTTCGGCTCCCTTCATTTCGAAAAGGGGTCATAGCTACTATATTATCTTTATCGATGATTTCTCTCGCCACACTTGGATTTATTTCATGTCTTCTCGTAGCGAGGTGTTATCTATCTATAAGCAGTTTGCCACTATGATTCGCACTCAATTTGACACTCCTATTTGTGTTTTTCGTGTTGATTCTGCTGGTGAATTTTTGTCTAGGCACCTTCGTTCTTTTCTTGCTGCACAGAGTACGTTGTCTCAGTTCTCTTGCCCTAGTGCTCATGCTTAGAATGGTGTTGCTGAGCGCAAGCATCATCATCTCCTTGAAACTGTTCATGCGCTTATGCTTGCATCTTCTGTTCCGCCTCATTTTTGGGCTGAGGCAGTCTCCACTGCCACATACTTAGTTAATATCCAACCCTCTTCTGCTCTCAAGGGTGGGATTCCTTTTGAGCGTCTCTATAGTCGTCTTCCTAACTACTCCGCTCTTCGCCTTTTTGGTTGCATTTGTTATGTTCTTCTCGCCCCTCGTGACCGTACCAAACTGATTGCCCAATTTGTTGAGTGTGTCTTCCTTGGCTACAGTGTTGAACATAAGGGTTATAGGTGTTGGGACCCTTTTACTTGCCGAATGCGTATTTCTCAAGATGTCTCTTTTGATGAGTCTCGTCCATTTTATCCTCGCCCCACATCTTCCACTTCTTTAGCATCCTTGGTCGAGCCTCTAGGTTCTCACTTTTCCTACCACACCTATTTCTTCTGATCTTTCTTTGACACCGTTAGCGCTTTCTCCTATTGTGCCTACTTTGGTGACTTCCACGCCTTTGGACTCCTCGTCTCATGCCCCTCCTACTTCTAATCTGGTTGAGCCTTTCCCTTTCCACTACACTCATCGTTCCTGTGCTATCTCAAATCTTATTGATTCACTCTCTGTTGAGCCACCCCCTTCTGGTGATTCAGCTCCATCCTCTCCTCGGTACTCTCTTCATGATCGCCACTCGATTCGACCTCCTATTCGCTTTGGCTTTGCTAGTGTTGTTCCTGTTGAGCTGTCCTCTTATCGTGAGGTTGTCATTCATCAAGAACGGCAACATGCGATGGCTAAGGAGATTGCTGCTCTTGAGCGCACCGGCACGTGGGATCTTGTTCCGCTTCCCCCACATGTTCGTCCTATCACGTGCAAGTGGGTCTATAAGGTTAAGACTCACTCTGATGGTTCCCTTGAGTGTTATAAGGCTCGCCTCGTTACCTATGGCTTCCAACAAGAGCATGGTCATGACTATGATGAGACTTTTGCTCCGGTAGCCCACATGACTACAGTGCGCACTCTTCTTGTTGTTGCTTTTGTGCGACAGTGGTCAATCTTCCAGCTTGATGTCAAGAATGCCTTTCTTAATGGTGAGTTGCATGAGGAGGTCTGCATGCACCCATCGCCTAGGTATTCTGTTCCTGAGGGTAGGGTTTGTCTCTCCATCATGGTTGTCACGGCGCCCCGGCGAAATCAGTCGCCAGGGGGCCGACTGGACGCCTAGGCGCCTAGGCGGGCGCCTAGGCGTCACCTAGGCGACCAATTAAAATCAGCAAACAGAGGTCACCACTCAGCATTTCAGCAAACATGTCCATAGCACACATGTCTTCTGCTTGCCTTCTGCTGCCTTCTGCTTGCCTTCTGCTTGCTGCCTTCTGCTCAATGTTTACAAATCGCCTAGTCGAACCTAGTCGCCATGGTACCGACCAGAACACTAATCGCGATTAGTCGATTTTGGCCGGTCTATTTAATTATTCCATATATTTTAGGAAATTTACATAATATATATATACACTATATAGTATATGACAATAAATATCCAGGTATGGGCCAAATTTCCAGCCATTACTTATTAGCCCAAAAATAAAATTGAAAAGCCTAGGCCCATTAACTAAACCCTAGCTTCACTCCTCACATCTTCCCTCTCCCTCACAGCCGCCACAACCCTAGCTCCTCACATCTCCCCTCTCCCAAACAGCCGCCACAGATCTCCTCCCTCACAGAGCATGCGCGCTGCACATCCCTTGCGCGCCGCAGCTCCCACCGGCGCCACCTTCTCCTCTTGCTCCCGCCGGCGCCGCCCGCTCCTCGTGCTCCCGCCGGTGCCGCCTTCTCTTGCTCCCACTCCCGCTGGAGCCGCCTTCTCCTCTTCCTCTCACCGGCGCCGCCGGTGGCTCCTCCCACTCCAAGGCACGCCGCCACCGGCCCACTCCTCCCGCCGTGGCCCATGCGCCGTCGTCAGCGCCCTTCTCCGGCTGGCCCCTGCCTTCCCCGTCGGTTGCCCTTCTCTCCTGGTCGCCAAAATGTCACTAATCGGCCGATTAGTCGCGACTAGTCGACGACTAGTTGGACGACCAGATTTCTGGTCGCTCTAGTCGGGTCGGAGCACCTAGTCGTGGCCAGGAAAACGACCAGGCCGATTAATCGCGATTAATCGGACGATTTGTAAACACTGCTTCTGCTTGCCTTCTGCTGCTTCCTTCTGCTTGCTGCCTTCTGCTGCCTGGCGCCTACTGCTGCTGCCTGCTGCGGCGAGGGAGCAGGGGAGGGGGAAGCAGAGGTGGCGGCGCGACGCACGGGGAGGGGAAGCAGAGGCGGTCGGGCGGCCGGCGGCGCAAGGGGAAGCAGAGCCGGCGGCCGGCGATGCAACTCGCAAGGGGAGGGGAAGCAGAGGCGGCCGAGCGGCCGGCGGCGCAAGGGGAAGCAGATCCGGCGACCGGCGGCGCAACTCGCAAGGGGAAGGGGACAAACCAAAAGTCGAATCTAGGCCTGGGGTTAGGGCGCCACGCGCCTTAGACAGTACAGCTTGCCCTAGCCGCCCGCCCAGACACGCCTGGCGACCGCCTAGTCGCCATGGGCGACGCCTAGAAGCTCCAGGCGGGCGCCTAACTCCACCAGGCGAGGCGAATGACCATGGCGTTCGGCGGTGACCGCCTGGACGCCTAGTCGGCGCCTAGGCGACGCCGTGACAACCATGCTCTCCATCGCTCTCTATATGGCCTTAAGCAAGCCCCTCGAGCTTGATTTGAGTGCTTTTCTTCTATGATCATTGCCGCTGGTTTTTCTGCTAGTGTTCATGATCCTGCAATCTTCATTCACACTTCCTCTCGTGGTCGGACTCTTCTTTTGTATGTTGATGATATGATCAGATGATTCTGAGTATATTGCCTTTGTGAAGGCTCGTCTCCATGGCCAATTTCTTATGTCCGATTTTGGTCCTCTTTCTTATTTCCTTGGGATTGAGATTTCTTCTACTGTTTAGGGCTATTTTCTATCCCAAGAGAAGTATATTCAGGATCTTCATCATGCTTCTCTCTGATGAGCGCATTGTTGAGACTCCTATGGAGCTTAATCTTAAGCTTCGACCCTCTGATGGTGAGCCTCTTACGGATCCCACTCGCTATCACCATCTTGTCGGGGATCTTGTTTATCTTGGTGTCACTCGTCCTGACATTTCTCATGCAGTGCACATCCTCAGTCAGTTTGTTTCCGCTCCTACTCAGCTCCACTATAGTCATCTTCTGTGTGTTTTGTGCTACCTTCGTGGGACGATCTCTCGTCATCTCTTTTGTCCACGCTCGAGCTCCTTACGGCTTCGTGCATATTCTGATGCTACTTGGGCTAGCGATCCTTCTGATCGTCGGTTTCTTTCTACCTACTGCATCTTTCTTGGTGGTTCTTTCATTGCATGGAAGACTAAAAAGCAGGTCGCAGTTTCACGTTCTAGTGTAGAGGTTGAGTTACGGGGCATGGCGCTATTGACCGCAGAGCTCAGTTGGTTACGATAGTTACTTGAGGATTTTGGTGTTTCTTCTCATGCGCCTACTCCTCTTTACTCAGACAGTACATGTGCTATTAGTATTGCTCGAGATCCGGTGAAGCATGAACTCACTAAGCATATTGGGGTTGATGCTTCTTACACACGGACCTAGGTACAAGATGCGGTGATTGCTCTTCACTACGTTCCTTCCGAGCTTCAGTTGGTTGATTTCTTCATGAAGGCACAGACTACCGCTTAGCACAGGTTCTATCTCTCCAAACTCAGTGTGGTTGATCCTCCGTGAGGTTAAGGGGGTGTTAGAGATGTATATGTCTTGTGTAATATCCCCAGAGTATAAGAGGTTTTGTGCATATTGTACATGTGTATATATTCTGGCCTATGGCCTCTATTAAATATAAGTTGCTATTATCACAGGTGTTATTTAAGATGGACAGCTTATATCACAATATAAGCCATGAATCAGATTATGTAATTGTGCAAATTGATTGCTGAAAAGAAGTAAAATGCAAAATTTCTATCCAACATGGAAAACCACCCACCAAATAGGAAGAAGCATAAACTTAATCTCAATACAATTTAAAGAAGAGTGTTGTGGATGTAATACATACATGTCAAATGTCTGAAATAACAGGCGCAGTGTGTGGGCTTCTATACAAAAACCCTGATAAGAAAACAGGAGGGTATATAAAAAAGATCACCAACAAGCATCGTATTTAAAAACATAAGAGTTTCAAAAGAAACGTTTCAAAAATATTTCAAATGAGAGAAAAAAAAGAAAAGTGAAAATGAGGGGTTTTCTTATAAATCCAGGTTACATCAGAAGCTAAGAGAGAAAGATCTACAAGTATTAATTTCTGTCATAAAAAACCTACCCTCAGAATTTCAAGAACGAGTATCTGATGCCATAATGGTAAGTCCAGACTAGTAACCTTTACAAGCATGTTAAGGAATACCTGTCAAGTGTCAACAGAAGCAGCTTAGTGGCCAGGTAGGATAGAATAACTTGAGCATGCTAATAGAATGGCAGGGTGCTTATCTCAAATTTAGTCAGGCTGAAATCTCAAAGTACAGATATTTTTTCAATAGACATGATTGTATGTTCAAGCATATCGCAGAACATACTTGGAAGGAACTATCCTTAATATCAGAATGTGAACTAACTAACAGGCATTACATCAATGTGGATTGTGTGAATTCTGGCTGGTTGCTTGGACTAGTAGTCACGAGTAGAAACAAATAATCCAGGGGGCCTTTGAAAAGATGTTTGTCTTTTGGTGTTTAAACTTTAAATCCAACCCATCCAGATGCACTTTAATAGTGAAAATTGTTGATTCCCATTCTCCTAATTTAGTACATTTTTGCATGATACAATCCCAAGTATATTGAACCAAAGGTAATTAGTCCCATGGGCGATGTGCTCATGCTTCCTTAACTTCTAACTATAATGAGTTAATGACCATAGTTAACTTATTGCATAAAAAACGTGCATTTCTTTGGAGAAAGAAGGTGGCCTTGGCTCATATATATATAGAAACAACAGAAACAGCTATATAAATTACAGGGACTTGCATAATTGGAGCTTCAGAAAATCATATTCTGGATGGTTTATTTCAGCTTATTTAGTGGCCAACAGGTCCATTGGGAGTGCTTGCATGTGTGTGAGGATGGTCAAAAACTCAGAATCATACCTCGCTTTCAGTAACAAGTGAAGAGCTGTAGAGCCTGATGACATGAGCAACCAAGCGTAGAACTAAACGACGGAAAGCAGGTTCCCCTGCTTCACCTTCAAGCTGAAGATAAACCAGGAAAAACACATAAGATATTAATAACAAGAGTGCATGAAATCAGGAAGGTCAAATAGCCAAGAGTTAATACAATTCATTTAATTTGAATATTTCAGTTACCAACAGATGGATTAGGAACAGGCCCACTAAAAGAAGATCATATTGTTTAGGCTCCTAACTAATTGAGATAGTACAATGATTGGTGGGAGGGTTGAGCTTGCTCAGGAAGGTAGAACTATATAGGCCAGATAAACCCTTTAATAAGTCAGGGCAAATTCTATTGACTTGTTTTTAGATGAAATCCAAACTGCCTTCGCCGCATAAGTGCTGTGGCACCTATATGAGCCAGATTTATCACAACAGCCTCAAGCAGACATCTGCTCAGTCAGCAGGGCAGCCCATCTAATAGTAGGTTGACAGCTAGACTAGGGATAATTCTTACAGATAAACAAAGGTAGAGATACTCAGATAGGCTACTGAAATCAGATTTTTGGTTAGGACTAAAGAGGTTGGCAACTGTATTATATTTTATAAAAGCAGCCAAACAAATTGTTTTAGGGAATTATAAAAATAAATAAGCTTAAGTCCATCTAATAGTCTAGACAGAGCCTCCAATTCACACGAAACAAGTGCAAAGGCTTTTTCTCAATTGGGTGAGGTGCTATGGTGCTGCTGCTCTTGGTGTTCCTAACAGAACAGGAGATCAGGGTTGTAGTTCTCTTATCCAGAAATGCAACAGTGTTCTAAAGTAGATACTGAATGTTCATAAAGTATTTTGAAGAATGTCAAACTTTTATGCTAGTAAAGTTGTAAGAAGTCTGTGCTGCTGCTTATGAGTTATGATACTTGCCACTCTGGTGACACAATAATTTTGCAACTGGAATTGAGCGTTTTATAGATTTAAAAAACACTTAATTTTGATGTACTTACCTCCACATTTGTACGGAGTGAAGTCATAAGAAGCGAGCATATTTGATGCCGCAAGACCTGGCAGGTTTTTAGTGGCATTATAAGTTATAGATCAACAATTTGCACATATATCATATGATAATAAAATAAAAGAAACATAAAAACAAACCTGCTGGTAAGGTAATAAGGCCCGGAATACAGAAACATATGTGGATAGCACAAACCTTGCAAAAAAATATGTCTAGATGAGTTCTAGCTTGTTCTATATACAGATTGCAGTATAAAGTTTAGTTTCTAGACAGTTACACAAATGTTGAAATTATTTTTTGGATTTTGGTGCGTATATATTGTCCATCACATTATTTTTAAAACTCTTTACATAACCCAGCACTTCAAATCTGTGCTGTCACAGCATCAGCTTCCCCAACATCTGATAACAGCGGCTCAATGAAACATTTTGTCGACATGAAACTTAATTTTCAACAGAAAAAATCAGACTCAATCAAGATCATTAGAATTTTATAGTTATCTTGATGAAAATGCAAATGGAAGTTTCAGAAATATTGACTGTGGAGAAAATCAGAAAAGACAACACTTACTCAAGTATGTCAAGGGCAAATGTCCTATGCAGCGAATAAACACGAAGCCACATAGCCTAGACAAAATAACAACAATAACTTTATCAGAAAAAGGGTCCACAAATTCAGCAATAACAGTAGCAATCATATGGCAAGAAGTCCATAAAAATTATGTGGCAAAAAAAGTGCAACCAGGAATTGTTTGCACATACAGGTCCACCTGCAGCAAGAGCTGTCAGGTCTTCAAGCAGACGGAGACCAAGCTTGCCAACATCACTCAGTTTATCCCTAATGGTAGGCTCCACAGAGTTGCTCCCTAGTGACCTGTCATGTAGTGCTAGTGCAAGCTAAATATAAATTTAACAAGCAAAGAGAAAAGCAAAATCCACAGAGAAAAATGAAATATGTGTGCTGCACGCCTGCACAAGTGATATGTTTAGTTATTACATGTCTTAAGCTGTTCTGTTAGAATGGAAATACAAGCATTGCATGCTTGTCATATTATCATCCAAATCAAACTCAGGACCATGACTAATACACTAAGCACAGTACAAATTAGCAAGTGTTGATTTGCTGATGCAAATACATGGTCATTAAAAGGTATGATACAAAAATTACAAGCATTATGCTGCTGGTTAGATTCTAGTATAGTGCATATGGTGTGTCTTAAGTACTAACTGCTAAGGGCTTTCAAATACCTTCTAAAGTTACTAATATTGCTCATATTGTCCAAAATAATGGTCAGTCCTAAATAATAATAACTCAGAAAGGGATCATTACATAGATGTCAGATACTTCATACTTTTTAATGAAAATCACATACTTCATAATCATGTTTGGAATTTAGATTCTAGCTTAATGGTTCAAAAATTTATGATGCACTCATCTTCGCACCTTTTACACTAAATCCACTAGCATACATGAATTCCTCCATTAATTTTTGCTATGGTATTTTTTACCACACCTTAGCCCATGTAAAGTGTCAATGTGTGCCTGAACTATGAACTCTGAAGATCCGCCAAACACCAACAGTTGTTGAATGCAGTATGAATGAATATACAGATGATTTTTGTCTGCTATTCAACAAATAATGTCAGCCCCACAGCCCAACTCATGGCAGTAGCAGCGACGTGTAGTTGCCTAGCTTGGTTGTTAAGGAAAGGCAGTAAGATCAGATGAATTTGTTTATTTGTTAGTGTGAAATTATCTCTATTTGGCCTTAAGAACCTCTGCCTGTCCCTTCACGTTTATATAGGGCTAAAACGCCCAGAGTGATTACAGGAGACTACCATGATTCTCAGGATAGCAGGCCAGGTTCATTTCCTAAAATACAATCAATCTATCTATCCTTTCTATAAACCCAGCCTAGCTTTCCTGATTATTCATGACAGCTTTACATAATAGAATATATTCTATCTATAGATAACTAAGTCTATCTCTAACAGTTAGGGGCAAGATTATGTACGTTACTAAAACATTCATTTAAGTTTTCTCAGATTGTTAGCAGAGTTCTTTCCATTTAAAAGGATCAGTTCCTTTGTAATCAGGAATTTCTATCCTAGGAGACAGTCTCGACACTGGTTGGGAACATTACCCCTTTTTAAACAGGGGTGAGTGAAATCACAAGTTGTCATTATTAGATCCATACTTATCAAGGCATCGTCAGACAGTGCCGGTGGTGTAGGGTGTCCCCTCACCTTAGCTGAGGATGGGGAGGGCGGCGGGGTGTCGGCAGTGATGACAGCAAGGAAGAGAGAGGGTGGCAGCGGCAATTGTGGGAGAGGGAGCAGTCCTGGTGCTCCAGTGCTATGGTTTATGGTTTATGAGAGAAAAGGAACCTGGTGGGCTTTAAATGAGCTGTTGGACTGGACTTAAGTGCACAGTTGCATAGATGGGCTGTTGGACTGGGATTTAAATGGGCTGGATACAATTTTGCCCGTATATTCTCACCTTTCTCCTTTTCTTTCATTTTGTGAGGTGTCGCCTCACCTTACACCTTACCCCTTAAAAGATAAAAAGTAGTCAAGTGCCTAGCCTCGCATTACCACCTTAATAATTATGGTTAGATGTGCATTCCTTAATGGCATAAGTATAACATAAGAAAAAATAGACAGACTTACAGTGTCTGGCTGAAGCTACGAGTGACATTATCAGCAACAGAGCTAGCACGGGAACTGAGTCTTGCTGCAGAAGCTTTATTGGAGGGAAGTGATTCAGCAAGAACAACGTTATCAAAAACCAATGCCACCGCTTGTCTAAATGTAGCTGCTGCCGTGCTAAGAGGACAAGATGTGCATTAGGAGAGCACAAGAAAAGAACTCAGAATATGTGTGTTAATGGCAGGGCTTACTTGCGGACACTGTCAGAAGAACGATTGCTTTCAAGTAGGTGAAGGCATATGTCAAGAGCTTGAGACATGTTCTTCTAAAGACACAACCAATATAATAATATATTGATAAGTAAGCATATTCATGTTAATATTTCTATTGTACTGGAAAGGCATTCGACACATAGTAATACTGCATCTATCATGCAGGTTCACATGAACTACAAAAATAAGAGGTAAGGTTCTAAACAGTCCCAATGAATAGAAAATTTAGTCACGTAATCATGTTAACTCTCACAGAAGACATCAAAAATTACTGGTGCAACTTGATCCATTCTTTTTTATCATCGTTATGATGTGGAAAGGAAACAATCAGTTCACGTAAGCCAAATGATAAAGCAATAGAAGATAAACAAAGCTAACAAGTTTCAAGTGATGAGTGGTGACAAATTGTTCAATAATAGCTGGAAATCATGGGATTTTTTAAATAGGGGAAGCTTCACACTGTTCTAAAGGCAGATACACGTAATAACAATGCATTTGTATCTACTATACACATTAACCAATTAAACCGGTGGTAACCATTGGCATTGTTACCTCGCTTTCAGGCTGGAGATGTGACTGAAAAACAATCAAAATCGTTTGCAAAGTCTTAAGTTGAACAATCTCATCTGTCATCTCTGCATGCTGCGAAGAAGAGAAAAAAAGAAGACAGGGTTGGGAAATAATCAGCTAATATTGTACAGAAGATTCATGGAAACCATATTATACAGAACATGTTCAAAGAATAAAACAATAAATTATCCTAACACAAAAACAAAAGGTTTTAGTAATTAATCATGTTTTCAGAATATAGATTCGGTTTTTTTCCTTAAAAACATTATCAAACTCATCAGCGTAACTATAGTTGATGCACTATTCAACAGAGGGCACAGAATGTGGTTCAATTTATGCATCTATTTAATACTAAAAATGTAAATGGATATAGTGAGGAATATATGGATACAATTATACAGAAGTGACCAAAAACTCACATCCCTCAAAGTTGCTAGTATATCCTTCAGTGCGGAAGAAGCTACAGCATCATGTGATATAAGCTTTTGCAAACAGGATAGTCCTACTACGCTCAGCTTCACTGATTTAACACTGCATGCCACCAGGAACATCCGCAATATATCCTCATTCTGAGCTATTTCCATTGGACTAGAGAGAGAACGGAGCTGCAGGCCAAAAAGGATTCAAAACATGTCAGGAAACAAGTAGTATGCTGCTTACACATCATATATACCACTACTAACAATGTTAAAAAAAGGCCACAAATCAAAAGTGGTTTGAGGTGCAACATAAGAACTACGAAGATTGTTGTTTGCTGCACATCATCTAAATTGAAGCATTTTTCCTTTAATGGGGTTATGGAGGAGATTTATTGATGCTAGAGGTGGTTAATGAGTTAATCACTCTCTTGAAAATGACAACAGTTGGTAAAGAAGATAAGCGATGCTGGAATAGAACCAGTTATCTGGTCAGGTCAGGTCAATCATACTAACAATGAAAGCATGTCACTCAAGTTCAATTCTCGATTTCTAGGAAATCCATGAAAAGAAACCTTGCTGGTGTGTTTGGGTCATAGATTGTTTTGTTGGTTTATCAGATAATGTTACCTCTGTCAAATATTAAGAACATATTACATTTTTCCAACTTTGGTGGTTCAAACTTCAAAGGTAAACTTCTGAGCTAAATCATATTAGACTGTGTTTTATTCATAATTCCAATATACCCCATTGTCTTGCTCGGACTCTGCTTCTATTGGCGCTGTTTGATCAATTGTTGATTTGTGGGCTCCTTTTACAGATAAAGTTACTTCTAGTATGATCATTGCATGGAAACTTGCATACAAGAGAAGTCAATCATGTGTCTCCACCGAAAGTATGTCAATCAAGAGTTCTTAAATGTTGTCTTCAAAGCCCAGCACTTCAGCATTCAAAAAATGTAAGTTTATACAAACTATTAGCTTGGAGAATCAAAAGCTATAGAGTTCCTCCAGATCTTCTAACTTTGAAAAACAAAAGCCATAAAGTTTGTCCGGCTCTTTGGAGTTTATGTTTCACGAAATGGTGCCTAGGCAAGTACAGTACACCTGGCTCAAGCATGAGCCCCTCAAGTAAAAAACAAGCAACTAAAAATTATTTAAATATTTCTGATTGAAAGCAGCATGGTCCTCCAATAATTCCATTAACTGCATTTGAAACCATATACTGCAGTATTTTGTTTTTCAGGGTTGTAAAATTGGGTCCAGTAGGCCTTACATGGAAGGGATGGGTTCCTTACCTGCGGCCATATAAGCATTGGTTGGCAATCTACTAGGAACATGTGGAAAACAAACACCCTTACTGCAGCTAGTGTTGCACTACACCTAGTGGTTAAGCTAAGCTTAGACTTTAAATCTCTCTACAGGTAATCTAGTTAGAATTGGCCAAAACTTAGTTCTCCCGCTTGAGATCAGCAAAAATCAATCGGTTGGGAATCGTACTCCTATGTCAATATCTCACTATGTATTTTAAGTGTGGAACCAAGCTGTAGCTGGAGATGCAACCTACAGAACCCAACGGAAACTGGGAAATGGTCGGACATAACTCCTCTGGCTAATTGGATCCCAAACGAACGAGCAAGCAACAAAAACAGTAAATGGGAAGCGGCACTGAGATCCCTAGTACGGTGAGCACGGGTGAGGGGAGTAATACCTTGAGTATGGCGTGTTCGGCGGCGTCCTTGACGGCGGGGTGGCGGCGGCGCGCCTCGGCGGATAGCGCGCGCAGATCGGCCTCCAGCGCCGCCATGAAGACCATCTCCGCGTCCTCAGGCGCGGGACGGCAGCGATCAGGAGGGTAGGGGTTAGGGTTTGGGGCCTCTCTCTCGCGCGCGCGCGGGGATCGAAGAGCGGGAGGAGAACCGGGGGGCGGGTGAGAGGATCGGAAGGGAGGGGTGAGATCTGAGGCGAGATGGAGACGACGACGAGGAACTTCTTATGCGCGCTAGTTGCCGCCGGGCCGCCGTCGTTTGTGTGTTCTGCCACGAGAAGGTGCGGAACCGTCCGATCTTAATCCTGCGTTCACGCGCTTTTCGCAGACGACTTATATCTCGGACAAGTAATTTTGCTGAGTTCATTGATTTTTTTTTGAAAAAAATATGGTCCAGCTACGATGGCTTTTTGAATAATTTTCTAGGATTTTCACAGAAATTAATTTAAATCCATTAAAATTATCTAAAATTACTTTATTCCAAAAGAGACATAAAAGACAAATACACAGTGAACGTGGACTATGTTTGATTTCGAAAATGTTATTACGGTTAACCAGCACGATTTTTTGGGTCCAATTGGTGGGATGTTTAGGGAGTTTGCCAAGATATTGCGACAAATCTAGCTAGTAAAACCCGTTTTATTTGTGGAAAACTGGTGATATTACTTTTTTCCTTTCGTAATGTATTGTTGGAGCTTTGTTTATCAAATTAAGGCCATCTAATTAAATTTGGAATACTTGGGCATTTCCAATTGAGTATTTTCCGTATTGAAATGGGCATAATTAGAGCATATCCGAGAGATGTCACAGCATCTCCAAGAGATGCCTTAAATTTTATTTCCTAAATTACATATAGAGATCATTCTAAACTCTATCTTATCCTAAAAATTAATTAATCTGCAACAGTTCTCCTATAATTTCGATCACTGTTTTTTAAAACATAAAAATATGGTCTATAATATATAATAATTTTGAGTAAAACTACAATGTATTCAAATATATATATTATCCAACCTATAACAACACGTATGAGAAAAAATAATGTACATGCAAGAGAAAAATATGTGCAAATGAAAATAGAAACTTACCAAATTAATCATATATTTGAGAGAGATGAATGGTGATTTAGGGAGTGAATTAGAAAAGTGACTCATTTAGGGGAACTCTTGAAGCTTCATTTTTTCACAAAAATACCTAAATTCAAATTTAAGTAGCTATATAGGTAATCTCTTGGAGATGCTCTCATATATGCTTCCCTATAATCAAATTTAGGGGATTAGCGGCAAAAACTACACTCCAGCGGATTCCCTATTTCATTCCCTATTCTATCTTGTTCCCTATTCCTTTCTTCTCATTCCTCAAATGTAGATAACAAAACTTATTCCCTATCTCAAATTTTGAATTGACAAATTAATCAATGTTTGCCAATACACTACTTATTCTTTATTTAGTATCGTTTTATCAATTGCAATTGAAATTCCTGCAAACATAGGATAAGAAAATAGGTCAAACAGATCATTTGATTTTTTTTGGATATTTGAGGGTTGAACTGCAATCTATACCAAGCATGTTTATGTTTTATCCTTATTCACTTGTGCTTTTAAACAAACTTATATATATTATGATTAGATTTATAATTTTTCTGTTGTTTAAAATAAAAAAGAGGATTTAAAATATAAGGAATGAGTTTTAGGAAATCTGCCACAGACCAAAATTATATAGGGATGAAATTTTTAAGTTCATAGAGGATAAATTTTAAGAGACATGTCGGACATAGTCTTAAAAGTTAGGAATTACACGTGCCCCTAATTTAAAAAAACACAACAAGGATATCCACTTTCTAGAATATATAAAGTAGTCATGCAATTACATTTGCATTGTGTTACTGGTTGCTTGGGTGTGTTCTACAGTGTTATGCAATTATCTCAGCTAATTTACACTGTTGTTAATATGTATAGTTAGTACGAATTTTGGTCGGTGTACAATTTGCTGTGTTCCATAGTCACTTTATGATAGCGTTAGTTTTTGCTAAAACTCCTACTGCATGACACTTGTCAATTATATATTGAACTTGTATGCATCAAAGGAATGAAGCCTAACTTGATACCAATTTTGAATGCTCAAACAACAGCGTGTGTGGGTCAAGCGACCCAAAAATGATTGTTCAAGTCAGCAGATGTGTTGAACTGAATCCATCATTCAAATGTACCATACAATCCAAAGCATATCGAATCGGTGTGTTGAACTGAACACAAAATGTGTGTCAAAGTGTTGAAGAAATAGCGGAATACTGAAAAAAAACAGTAAGACTTACGAGAGAGAAGCCGCGCTCAACTTGCCTTAACAACTTGGCGGGATTGAAAAACTAAGTAGTGTTTGGTTAGCTGAATAAAATTAGATAGTATGAGATGATTCTGAATAGATTGATTCGGGATGAGATGGTACAACTAGATTGTTTGGTTAGATGTATTAGATGATACATGACAATGATTAGTTATAATTAATAACATCTAATTATAATTATTTTTCACTAAAAATATTTAATAACCAATAATCTTAACTAATTATAAATAATTAGTATAGTGAGCAAAAACTAGATGGCGCCGTTCACTTGTGTTTACCACACGAAATGGTTCAGCATTGAGAGTCTGAACCAATCCATCAGTTTGGTTTAAACAACCAGACACTACCTCACTCGATGGCTAAAGCATGCTGGTTAGGCTAGTCAGCAAGAGGCGGAACGGAGACGGACAAACGAGTAGAAATTTAGAATGCCATACATTTGAAGCAGAGAAAGACTAGATTGACTGGGTAAACAATCGTGTATGAGGAACCCTTTGGTTGTTATACATGGGAATCGTTTAGTAGTACATGAAAAAATGTCATTGGGAAATAGCCAACGAGTGAAAGTTCTGACTGAATTCGTTCAAAACCCTCTTGCCCAATGGTACCCTAAGGGTACAATAACATCAGAAGCGAAGGCAATGTTATGCATCGACTGAAAAGAATCATCTGTTAAGATTTCCTGAGTCAGGTATTCATGGAGAGTACACCCTTAAAAATTGGATTATCTTTTTTTTTTATCTTCCTTGCCCCTGCCCATAAGTATTTTCCAGCACACGAACGGGAGGTCCATAAATTCTATGACAACGATCACTAAATGATCCCACTAGCCGGGAAACAACTTCCTTGAAGAACATGGATGCAACCTGAAATGAAAAACTTCAGGCTAAGTAAGAACTGAGAAATCACAACCAAATGAATGCACGTCATGTGCACAATCATAACAAAAGATATTACCTGACGATATAGTGGTGACTGGAACTTAAAATCAACCAAAAAGTAAAGGTCACAGGTACCAGGAACAGGACCAGGCTTGAACTCCCAAACATTTATCAAATGGTCGAAAAGTCCACTTTCAGATACTGTCGTCTGCAATACAGCAAAAACTGTCAGAACTCAGAATCGAAACAATGCATTGCATCTGCTCAAACATGGAGAAGTGGTAATAGGAAGATAGATGCTAATAGTGGATATGTGTGTTATAGATTAAATAATAGTGGATAATGCTGCTGTTTTAAACAGGAGTTGGTTAGTTGGTTTCCTTTTAATTAGCAGATTGGTTGGTTAGTGGTTTCCTTTTAATTAGCAGATTGGTTGGTTAGTGGTTTCCTTTTAATTAGCAGATTGGTTTGTTTCCTTAGAGATAGCAGATTGATCTGTAATTCCTTAAGAATAGTAGATTGATCTGTATTAGGGGGGCCTAATATATAAAGGCCTTAGTAGTGTCAGATGGAGATCATCGAGGAATAAAGGTCTTCCCTAGTTGGGCGAGATTTACCTCGATAACTTGCCGGTATCAATTTGGTATCAGAGCCGATCGGAACATCGACAACCATGTCCGGTTCCGCTCAAGATCCTGCGACCATGTCCGTTGATGAGAAGCTTGACTTCCTCATGGCGGCAGTTACTTGGATGATGGGCGAAGTGACCACGATGAATGCCCGCCTCGACGACCATGACCACAGATTGGCATTGCTCGAAGATAGAGCGTCAGATCGAGTTGTTGTCTTCACCAATGGGGGCGTCAAGGACGAAGACAGCAAGGTGCTTCCATGCGTTGGTCCCCCGTGTTCCGCCGCCTGGGTTGCATGCCGCGGAGCGCCACACCCGCCGCTGCTTGCCGTGCCCGCACGCACCTGCGAGCGCCGCCGCCGTCCGCGCCCGCACGCACGCCGACGCACCGTGAGCGCTGCTCGCCGTTCGCCGCGTCCCGCAGGCGCTGGTCCCCCGCGTTCCGCCGCCTGGGTTGCATGCGACCTGCGAGCGGCATGCAACCCAGGCGGCGGAACGCGGGGGACCAGCGCCTGCGGGACGCGGCGAACGGCGAGCAGCGCTCACGGTGCGTCGGCGTGCGTGCGGGCGCGGACGGCGGCGGCGCTCGCAGGTGCGTGCGGGCACGGCAAGCAGCGGCGGGTGTGGCGCTCCGCGGCATGCAACCCAGGCGGCGGAACACGGGGGACCAACGCATGGAAGCACCTTGCTGTCTTCGTCCTTGACGCCCCCATTGGTGAAGACAACAACTCGATCTGACGCTCTATCTTCGAGCAATGCCAATCTGTGGTCATGGTCGTCGAGGCGGGCATTCATCGTGGTCACTTCGCCCATCATCCAAGTAACTGCCGCCATGAGGAAGTCAAGCTTCTCATCAACGGACATGGTCGCAGGATCTTGAGCGGAACCGGACATGGTTGTCGATGTTCCGATCGGCTCTGATACCAAATTGATACCGGCAAGTTATCGAGGTAAATCTCGCCCAACTAGGGAAGACCTTTATTCCTCGATGATCTCCATCTGACACTACTAAGGCCTTTATATATTAGGCCCCCCTAATACAGATCAATCTACTATTCTTAAGGAATTACAGATCAATCTGCTATCTCTAAGGAAACAAACCAATCTGCTAATTAA
Source organism: Zizania palustris (assembly GCA_019279435.1). NCBI lineage: Eukaryota > Viridiplantae > Streptophyta > Magnoliopsida > Poales > Poaceae > Zizania > Zizania palustris. The sequence continues at coordinate 89,192,832 of JAAALK010000288.1, forward strand.
AAGGAAACCACTAACCAACCAATCTGCTAATTAAAAGGAAACCACTAACCAACCAATCTGCTAATTAAAAGGAAACCAACTAACCAACTCCTGTTTAAAACAGCAGCATTATCCACTATTATTTAATCTATAACAATGTGCCACTTCACCACTTATTCAATACAGTAAAATAAAGTAATGCAACAGAAGTCTTATTCAGAAGTCTGAAGGGGCGACAGATTTAAGATATTTGTTTTAGCCACTAATAAATAGTTGCACCGTAAGCACAGTTTTCACGAAACAATCAGCAAAATGTTCAAGAAATCATCTAGATTATAGATATATAAAATAGAGTACTCCAATATATTTTTTTTAAAAAAGTTCATATGAAGATCTGTAGTGATATTCGATCATTAGAAACTGGACCATGAGTTAGCACTGCATCTGCTTATCTTGTGTGCTACATAAACAACCAAATTATCCTAGAAGGAATAAAACAGTTCTGTCAGTTCATTTCATCATATGAGCAGATTATCCAAGCTTCTCCAAAGTAAAAGTTAAACCTAGATATACAAGTGGTACAAAGGAACCACCCACTCATATACAGGCTCTCAGAAGTCACGCCTATGTTGTCAAATGTTCTACTTAAGAATAAGTTATCATAAGTTCATAACAAACCGAACTTGACTACTCCCAAGTCAAAGTGTTAGAAATTTAGTCTTACATCATATGAAAACTTGGCTGCATACTTGCATGTCAATATTGAAAATGGCAGGTGAAGCTATGTTAAGTTTTAACAGCATGATGACAGTTTCACAGTATCTATAATCTGATGTATGGTTTAAGGGAAATCTCAGAAAAACTAGTTCACCAATTTGTCCTTGACAACTGCAGTTTCTGTTAGTGCCAGAACTGACTAACCAGAAGGCAGATAAAATAAATAAAAAACAGAACTTACTGACTCAGTTGACACAACCAAACAATCATGTATATCATCTTGGATTGACTAACACGATTGTTTGGTATTTCAGAAATTATAAGGTTAACCCTAAACAATTGAAAGTCACTGAATGGCTGTTTACTACTTCTTAGTCGACACAAGTAACATTATATCTGTTCATTTGAGGAAATTTGGCTCATATTGTACAATAAGAAAGGCACATCATCAATAACAGAACTTATACATGTTTCAATAAATGCAACTAATCTTATGATTGACTAAGAGAAGATGCCTACCAACAGAGAAACCGGATTAGAACTACAGTGAATTTGTGTTTCAGCATATATAACAATCTATCATTGAAATGACAAACCAATTTCCAACATGCAACAATAGTAGTTATAGCACATATGTACACTTGTGCCTCAATGTGACAAATAAACCACACTATGATAGTGGTTAACAGATAGGTGTTCTAAGGAATTACTACAACACAAAAAGAAAACGCGCATGTGTAGCATGTGATGAAATTTAAATAATGCTGTCTCAGGACTTAGATTTTTGTAATTGATAGTTTTCTGGTTTTACATTTTTTAGAAATGTTTCCTGGTTTTACATTTTTTAGAAACGTTTTCTGGTTTTACATTTTTTAGAAACGTTTTATTCTTATTCTATATATGATTTTATTCATGGGATTATACGTCCTAAAGTTGAGAAGTCTTTGATAATATGTTCAAAGTTGAAATTGTTTTGATCATATATCTTAATCAATGCATATGGTTTAACTGATTAGAACATATAATCAAAGATTTCTCAACTTTATACATATTATCAAAGACTACACAACTTTGGGACATATAATCAATTCCCCCATAAAGTGTAGCGTCAGCTCCATATAAAGTTTTCACCTTGATATACTTTGGCTTCTCCATCTCCACACGAGACACGTAACTCTCAACAAGGAACTTGAATCCAATTTCGAGTTCAGCATCAAATGAGCCATTTTCATGTCGCCTGGTAATCCTAGACCTCTGACACCACGGCACAAAATCCTCGTAAAGGTCCACTGCAGCAACAACCGCGAACATCTGCTCCGGTGAGTACCTACGCCCACCAAAGCATCAAAATCACCACCAATAATTTCCATTCCAAAAACAATCAGAGAAACCGGTCCAATCAACCGTACCCCATGACGCGCCTCTCCTCGTAGACCTTAGAGAGCACGCTCCCCTCCTCCCCGTCGCCGCATCCGAGGAAGCTCCTCGTCTGCGTGCCAGCGCGCCACACCCTGCCCGTCCGCTCCACCTCCTCGCACGGCCTCCGCGGATCGGTCCACCAGCCGAGACGCCCGTGGCAGCCGAGCCCGGCCAGCGTGCCCGCACGCCTTGCATTGGCGTGCGGCTCCTCCTCCCCGCGCCATATGCCGTCCACGCAGCCGCGCCGCAGGAGAGCCGTCCCCGCCCTCCTCCGCAGCGCCAGCGACCTCGCCCACGGCAGCATCGCGTTGGCCCGCCCCTTCTCTCCGAGTCGGAGGGCAAACAAACCCTAGATTCAAGCCGGCCGCAGGGTGGGAGACGCGGCTAGCTAGGACCGGCGGGGTCCGCGGGAGAAGGCTCTGGGGGATCGGGGGCAGAAGAGGCGTGGGACAATGGAGTTTCGGTTGCGGGGGCGACCGGAGTTTGAAGAGGAGGGCGGTATGGTGGCGCGACGCGAGGACAGCGGGTCGCGCCGGGGCCGCGTGGTGGCGTGGGCTGGCGGGGTTGGTGCCTACGATGTAGCGAGGCCACCAAGGGACGGAGCAGCGGGATTCGGGAGTCGGGACGAGTCGCTTCGCTGCGACCGGCACGCGCGCCACGAGTTTCTTATATGCTAGGAGCCTGTCAGGCTGCGACGCGTGGCATGGGCAAGCTCAACTCGAACACTTCAACTAATCCGGCTCGTCTTTGTTCCGAGTTTTGACTTCCTGTTGCTGTGGCTCAGACTTGGGCCGGAAGTAGTAATGATTCAAACCCGAGTAATACGAGACGCAAGCAAGTTTGAGTTCGGCCGAATCAAGCTAAGCTTGACTCGGTTTATAGCGTCATCGAGCAGACTCGAGTTGAAGTATCAGGTTCGGCTAGTTGCGAGCCAATCGAGTCGGTTTGTAAGCGGTTCGGTATTTTGGTAGCTGATCCCATGTAGATGTGGGGAGGTCTAAAAGGATCGGTCCAACTAATTGTTAACTGAAAAAGAATAATTAAGATAGCCGCACACGTGAAAGACTAAGTTATTTGACTAAGTCATTTAGATTTACAACCAACCACTAGGCGCCACTCGTGATTTGACGACTCTCGCAATTACCGCCCGTTATTGGCCGCCGATCGTTGTTAGCCACCGCACGGCCTCACATGGCCACAATAGGATGGTCGAGCCCCGGCGTAGCCTCCAACCCTTCGTGTCTGTAGTGGCATGACTTCGCCTCCCCTTTAGTCCTCCTACGGTATCTTATATTGTATGTTTGTATTGTTCATATTTTGTTATTTGAATTGTATTGAGTGAATAATTCGTTAATTTGGTTGTATACAAAAGCTCTACGTCTAGGCACTATGCTCATGGTGACTGTTAGACTGTCCTATGACCGGGTCGAGTTAAGTTAGTTCGGGACTTACTTGAGCCCAGTTTTTTTTGGGCTCATCTTGTCGGATGAACTAAGTCCGGACCGATTCAACTCATCTCATTGTCACCCCTATAAAATTTATGGGAATTGCTGGATGAGGAAATTATCATATTGTAAGTCTATAGCCCATTCTATCTTAGTAAAATCTATCTTACTAAAAACATGTTCAATAAAATATCTAACTATTCAAAGACATCAAATACTTATTTATACAAAGATTAATATATGATTAGTTTACCTTTATAACTTATATGTGCATACTATGGGAATATGAGATATAAAGATATAAATATAAAGGATAAATATCAAAAGGCTAGATATTAGCAAGACAACCAGAGAAAAACTATCAAAAAAAAGTTGATGACCATGATATATTTAAATTTCTCATATTATTGAATCGATACATTATATTTTTATATCTCATATTCTAAAAGAAGTGGACAACCGTGAGAAACTTACTAATACTATTTTATTATTGTATTGAAAGATTACTTTGTATTTCTATATTTTTAAATATTTTTCTCACTTTTTTATTTTGTCGGGTGCTGTATACTCTATATAGATTTTTCTATTCTATGTATTTTTAAATTCCAATTAAATTTCAACACAAACTAACCAATCAATTTACTTAACTAATTAGCAAACCGGATACAAATTGGTATAGGATGGTTACCACTTCATTACGGTTCAGTTTGTTCACATGAAAAATTTTGAATTTGAATTTGGCTGGTTTGACACTGGTAACCGGTAACCCGTCCGACCGTGACCTGGCGGATTGTCCTAATACCATTTTAAAACCTGTTCCCGTCTCACTACCGGTCCCCTTCCGTTATTCCGGATCCAGTATTCCGGTGATCCATTCTGCTCCTGAATTGTACCCGTACTCCAATCTCGCCATCTCCTCTTCCTCGCACCGTCCCCTCGACAGCCGGCGAATCGGGAGGGGTCACCACTCACCTGAGCTTCTGCCCCCCTACGGCGATGGCCGAGGAAGGGAAGAACCTGGAGACGGCTAAGGCCGACCGCTCCGTGTGGCTCATGAAGTGCCCGACCGTCGTCTCCCGCGCCTGGCAGGAGGCCGCTGCCGCTGGCGTCTCCTCCTCAGACGCCGCTGGCGCCAACCCGAACCCGAACCCTAACCCCGTTGTCGCCAAGGTCGTCGTTTCCCTAGACCCGCTCCGCTCCGAAGAGCAGCCGCTCCAGGCAAGCCGTCGATCCTTCTCTCCTCCTGCTGTTTCGTGCGTTGGGTCGATTTATCCGTGCCAATGTCAATGGCTCTGGGGAGGCGTAGCGGATTGATCACTTGTTTTGGGCTGGGAGTCCTCAGATGATTTGATTGTTCGCGGCACACGTAGTTCGCTTGTTAGATTTCATCGTGTAATCATGGATTAGAACATGTTGAACCCAAAACAAGGCCAAGAACTACTGATTTTGTGCTTTCAAATAACCAACACTAGACAGTTTCCTTCAGTCGAAACAACCACAGTCAAATCTCTCCAGTCAGTCAGCATCACTTCTTCATTGGTTAATGGCTATGGCCTGTATATGTGTCCCTATGTGCCATGGTGATGGTGGTTATGTGTCTTGTTGAGTTGTTGTGACTTAACATTTATGAATTCAAGCATCAAGTAATTATAACCATGGATTTCCGACCCTTGGTGTACAACATATGTATGTTGATTGCAGAATATATTGCTTGATTACAATTCTTGTTATATAGTTTATAGGAGAAAATCTCCATGCAATTTAAACAACTACTGTTTCAGCATTCTGGTTTTTGGACTAAAAATAAATCTTAAACGGTGTAACTAAATGTAACTCTGTAATTAACTTCAAATGTAGCATTGTGTTGCACCCTGCAAAAACTGAGGCTTACAACCTTCTTTTATCATTGGTGTTTGGACATGTCCATACCTCAACCTCATAAGCTAGTCTTGGATCTGTATTTTCTATATTCATGTATAACTGTAGAGTTTGTTCTCCATTTCTATACATGTACATACACTGGTTCCTTTTTCTTAATGGTGTTAATAAAATAACAGTTCAAGATGGAGATGGCTCAAACAGACAATGGCAATACACCAAAGAGTTACTCTTTGAATATGTTTAAGGATTTTGTGCCAATGTGTGTGTTTTCTGAATCCAACCAAGGTAAACAATACTTTTCATCCTCTTTTTTATGATGTTTGAATGTGTTTATCCTTTTCTATGTGAGACTTTACCACTTGCAATTTCTTGTTATTGATTTGCAGTTAATTTCGATTCCAAATACAGTCTAAGAACAACGTTCTTATAATCAGGGGCAGATCCACCCTGTTACATATGTTGTCACAAGACAATAATACATTATCGGTTGGACTAAGTACTCTTCTTTAATTCAGTTCTGATGATAGCAATCTATCCTGTCTTCTGACCTCAATGCTCTACTGAAAGTCATGATCATTAGTTGATAAATTTGTAGTGACACCATTGATCTGAAATCATGAATCCGCCCCTGCTTAGAACATTCTACTAATAAATCATAATTTGCATTTCTACTTCCCTAGACTTTCATGCACCATACCCATGAAGGAGCCAGAGCCCAGAGGGAAGGTTATTTAGTTGTTTGTATAGTCCTGAGTTCTGAAGTCACAACTGGCTGGGGTAATTGCTTTGGACCAGTTCTGATTGTACTATCATACATATTGGCTATTTGTTGAACCTTAGATAATATTACTATCAATGTCTTTTTTGTTCTAATACACTGTTGATTTATTGGGTCCTCAATCTATGAAACTATCTTTTCCCTATGGCTATAAGTTTGTGTATGGTCAATTCATCTTGGGGAGCATCTTATTGATGTTTCAATTCTTATTTCACATTCTGCCTGACTGTGGACCCTTGGAGGTTTTGCAATTTTCTGGAAACTTCATATGGTTTGTGTATACTGACTTAGGTTCTATGCAACCATCACATAGTTTTTGCATAAGCTTTGGTTGGCACATAATCATGCCATATTGAATATTCCATTTGTGGGTTGAATGTTGATGAATTCCTGGGCCTTACATTCATCAGTTCAACAGTTCTTTTACCATTAAGAAGTTTAAGGGCATCAAATGAAGTTCGATCATATTGTTATTACTTTTTCTACAATTTTTCATTCATTTTTTGGGTAATACTATACCCTGTCAAGTCTTACTATAACTTTATTGTGCTGTCTTTAGAAATCATTGCAGTATAATATCCTCTACTACACATGCTGAACTGAGATTGCAAGAACAAGTGCAAAAATATTGACTCTTATCATTTCTTATCAGAACAACATAGTATTAACTTGATTGATGCATCACTAAATTATCACCTCTAATTGTTACAGGAAAGCTTGCATGTGAGGGGAAAGTTGGGCACAAATTTGACATGGAACCACACAGCGATAATCTTGTAAACTATGGAAAGTTATGCCGTGAGAGGACAACAAAGTCTATGATTAAAAATAGAAAATTGATGGTGAAAGTTTTTATGATTGTTTATATGCCTCATTAGTCATTAGTCTGGTTAATAAATTATTATTATATTGTTTCATCTTTTACCCTTCTCTGTTTGCAGGTACTTGCGAATGACAATGGTATGAGCATGAGGCCACTGCCTGGTCTGGTTGGTCTGATGTCTTCTTCTGGTCCAAAGGTAGTTCTTCATCGAGATAGCAATGGCAACTCCCAGTGTTTATGTATTCTTTTTCCGATGGAGTCAGAGATTCAAGAGTTTCTATTTTGTACTGTGCCAACATAGTATGCTTTCTTTCTCTGGCAGAAATTTTTTAATAAACCATACTTTTTGAACCAAACTTTCTGTTTAAATTTTACCATAATATCTCATGGCAATATAGATAATGAATGGTTTAATCATTGGTATTTCTTCTGTTTATCAGCAGAAGGAGAAGAAACCAATACCAGCAAAACCGTCTGACATGAAAAGAACCAGAAGGGATCGCAGGGAACTGGAAAATATCCTATTCAAGCTTTTTGAGAGACAGCCGAATTGGTCACTTAAGAATCTCATGCAAGAAACTGATCAACCAGAGGTATTTTTTCTCCGAGTTAACCCTAATTCTGCTGAGGGGGAGCATTTGTTAAGAAAAGGTTTCACCCTATTATATTTAGGGTTAATGGCTTCTATAAATTTGTATCAAATTGGAACTAGTAACCAATCCCAACAACATGGACATATTGAAAAAACTTATATAAACAAAAAATCTCAAATATCCTTTATCGTGAGACATATAATCGTCACTATAAATAAGAACCAGAATTCCTACCGTAGTAATTAGTATTAACATAATAGAAATAAGCGGGTCGATTAAGTATTTAAATTCTAAAGAAAAAATATTATTGACGGTCCAAGACCATAAATATTGATAGATAGAATTTCTATTTATTTGTTGAATAGACAGGTGAACCGAGAATACCATAGCTATACTTAAAAAGCTATACTGAAAAGTAAAACACTAGGAAAAGCCCATATGCGCAAAGACTTTTTATTGTTGTCGGAATAAGAAAAAGTCCAAATCCCATTGACATAATAACCGGAAGTGGTAGAAGAGGGATTATTTACTGCATGTTCTGATATACAATCCGTCTTCTCAACTGCCCCGGCTCGTTTCTATACAGCAATTCCTGAAGGAGATACTGAATGATCTGTGTGTCTACAACAAACGGGGTCCAAATCAAGGGACGCATGAGCTCAAGCCCGAATATAAGAAATCTACAGGGGACGCCGATGCTACTTGAAGGGCTGGTTTGGGAGCCCAAAATCCCAGCCCATTCCCTGGGGATGGGCCGGGATTTTAGCCTAAAATCCCGGCCCATCCCCAGGGAATGGGCTGGGATTTTGGGCTCCCAAACCAGCCCGAAAAGTCTATCATTTACACTGTGCTATACCCGAGCTACAATTTCTTGCTCTTGTATACTGAACAGTAGTCCTCGACCAAATGCGGATTCCAACCCATTAGTTGCTGCGTACATGGAAATCTCAAGTACTTTAATTTGTAATTTGTTTCTTGTCAAGCATAGTTTGTACGCATTAAGCCGATCTTGTGGCTGCTACATCTTAGGCCCTGTTTGGGAATACAGTTTTTGAAAACTACAGTATTTCAAAAACTACAGTATACTACGTCCATGACAATACCACAGTTTATAATACCACAGTTTTGGAATACCACAGTATGAGAGATACATAGAGGTGTTTGGAAACAAAGTTTGTTTGCATCATGTTTGATTCAAAATATTACAATCCAGTTTCCACAAATTAAAAATACATGACCCAATGTCATAAAATCATTCTCTAAAACTTGTTCAGTACAACACGACTATGCAACTTTTTTTGATGATCTTGAGATGCTTGTACCACTGTTTGAACTGGAGTTATCTTCTACCTGCAAAGTGACAACAGTAGCTATTAAAGCAATATGATCAGCATAGGATGTGAGTATGTGACAGATGGAAAAAAGACAGATGTAACAAACAGAATTCAGCTATGTCCAGGATTAATTAAGACTAAGAAGAAATCAAAAAAGATATTAGCTCTGTCAACACTTGAATTCAGCATTGAAATCAAGCCATGGTTTTTAGAGATATTGTAATCATGTCATAATTTCAAATGTCCCTGGTTCCCAAGTATTGACTAAACCAAAGAAGATATTGAAATCAGCTCATGGTTTTAAATGTCCATGGTTCCCAAGTATTGACTAGACCAAAGAAGATAAATGCAACTTTTTTGTTCCCCCATCTATTTGTGTATATATATACAAGTATCTATTGACTGCATTAGCATTCTAGTAAGACAAACAAAAGAGAGATGTGGAGAAACTTTTTCTGCAGAAAAAGAAGAGATGATGAAGAAATGGAGATTGTAAAGGAGTGGTTAGCTAGTAATTCATCCCATGAGCGTACACCTATCCACACTTCCATTCTTACAGGAAAGAAGCACGTTGAAGAACTTCTACAAGGACATAGAGTACGAGCTAGGAGGGAATTTCGCATGGAGAAGGAAATCTTTCTCCAACTTGTAGAAGTTCTTCATGGCAGCAATCTTCTTGCAAACAGTAGAGAAGTTTCAGTTGAAGAACAATTGGCTATGTTTTTATTTTGCATTTCTACAAATGCTAGTAATCGTACTGTCCAAGAACGATTTCAGCATAGTGGTGAGACTATAAGTCGATACTTCAATACTGTGCTTGAATGGATCATTGTTGGGGTCATTTTTCTCAATTTTTCTTTGTTTTAGTTCAATCTGCCTCTCTGTGAGATCTTTATAGGCCTCTAGCTCTTCTCGTCGCAAGGCAATCAACTCATCCATCGAAGTATCATTGTTTCTCCTTTTTTTCTTGGGTTGTGCAGCCCTAGCAGGTTGTGCATCCCTAGCAGGTTGTGCATCCCTAGCAGGTTGTGCATCCCTATCACCTTGTGTCTCTATAGAAGGTGGAGACTGACTATAAGTATATCCATCCCTGTCAGTTTGTGCTTCAGCCATGGCTCTATATTGACTATATGTATTGAAATTAAGTTCATCCGGAAAAAAATCAGCCCATGCACTTTGAGAAGTAGGTATTGTTGGGCTAGGTGTACTTATATGGTCCGTCTTATCCAACAAATCAATTTCTGAAATTGCATTAGATTTAGATACCTTCTCTGAAGTTCGCCTACAATGTTTCCCCCCGGCTACTTTACCTACAAGAAGCCAAGCAACTTATTATAAATCTGGTGTAAGAAAGTCATCAAAACATCCTCACATCTAGGTAAGTAGAGCAATACCGTTATAAATCTCATCAAGATCATCATAGTAAGGAAAAGATTTGTCCTTAAATTTCTGCAAGTTCTGTGGCAGCTCGTCCCATTTTTCATCTATTGTAGTAGCCATCTTCCTATTTGGATCCCAACCAAAACCACTCTTTGATAGGAGAAGTGCCACTGCATTGTAATCTCTCTTGAGCCTCTGTTCTCTATCCTTCAATTGAGATACAACGAATTTGGTTGATTTGAATTTCTGATTCATACGCTCTGCCATTGCATTCCAACCTTCCTTCACCCAACCATTTTGGCCACGATATCTTGGTGAATTGTACTCTCTGAGAATGCTCACAAAAAAATTCAAACGATCATCTGTCCATACAGCCCTTACCTCCCTACTTCCTGAGTATTGACAACAAGTCATAAGAATTATACTATCGAAGAGAAGCAACATAATTATACAACCCTTACCCCTTATGCCTCTCGAATCCTGGGTGACGGCGGAATCCATGGAAGAATAGAAGGCCAAGGGAGCGCCTCTGCTTGCGGAGGCACTGGCGGTGATTTGCTTGTACGAAATTTTGTACTTTAATCAACTAACCAGCAAGGTTTAGCAAATGTGAATTTTACCTTATCTTTACGCCTCTTCTGAAGAAAGAAAGGGAGCAATACGTGGCCGGCGGAGCTATACGGAGGCACTGGCGGTGAGCAGGCAGAGCTGGAGGCGGGCGACACTGGTGGCCGGCGGGCAGAGCAGGCCGTGGGCGGGCGGAGCAGGCCGTGGGCGGGCGAAGCTGGCGGCTGTCGACGGGCGGAGCGGGCGGCTGGCGACGGGCGGAGCTGGCGGCGGGCGGGCAGAGCTGGCGGCGGGCGGCACTGGTGGTCAGCGGGCGGAGCAAGCCGTGGGCGGGCGAAGTCCCGCGGCGCTAGCGGCGGGCGAAGCAGGCCACGAGCGGGCGGAGCGGACGGCTGGCGGCGGGCCGGACTGGTGGCTGGCGGCGCGGCGGGCGGCTGGCGGCGATGGTGGCGGAGATCGGTGCGGGAGGCGGAGAGGCGTGTGGGAAGCCGAAGCTGTAGCGGTGTGCGGGATGAGATACAGAGAAAAACTTTGCTCCATACCAAAGTTTTTGAAACTGTAGATCTAGTACTGCATCTCTAATACTGCAGTTTTTTTTACAGATATTTCAGATAGTGTTCCCAAACATCTTTCATGATATAATACTGCAGTATTGCTCAATACTGCAGTTTTATCTCCAAAACTCCAAAAAACTTTGTTCCCAAACAGGGCCTTAGACGGACCCAGAGAGTTCGTGCGCTCGGGGGTACCCGCGTCTTAGAAATTTGTGTGTATATCAGTATTAGCTTTTCTTGGCAAACTGAGATCTAAACACACACTGTGACCTGTTGAACCCGTACCGTGGAGCATATTCCATCGTTATAATTAAGGTTTGCGACCTGAGCAAAGTTTGGCGTTTTCTAAAATTTTGGTACATGTTTTGATTTAAACCGGTTCGTATAAAAATTTCGTGAGTATTAAAAATATTTTCGGTACAGGTGTTTGATTTGAACGGTTCAAATAGAGTATGATTTGAACAAAAAAGAGTACTAAATTTCCGTGCCATCATTTTTTTTATGTATTACCGAAATTCGGTAGTAGGCTAATGGGATTAAAAGCAATAATTCGATTTATGCCATTATAATTTTACAATTTTAGAGAAGTGTCATTACAATTTGTATATTTAGATTTATATCATTTCAGAATTATAGATCTTTAAAAATGTAATGAATATTTCAGAATTTTCTAAAATTGTAATGACATATTTTTAAATTTTCTAGATTTGTAATGTTATAGATCAGAATTATATGAAATTGTAATAACATAAATTTAAATATATGATTTGTAACCATAGTTCTCCCAAAAAAATTATTACTTTTGTGATTGGTGCTACTACTGTGCCATTTCCAATTCCCCAGTGCCTGATGTGACGATGAGTAGAACGTCCGGCGCCGTCGGCGAGTTGGCGGAGCTGGTCTTGCCGTGGCTGCCGCCACGGGACCTCGCAGCCGCGGCTTCCGCCTGCCGCGCCCTGCGTGCGGCCGCTTCCGCGGTCACCGCCGGCCGTGCCGCCGACGTGGCACGCGGACTGGAGCCTGTCCCCATCCCCTTCGTCAACCTCGTCGACTCCAAGCCTTACGCCTACTTGCTCTACACCCCCTTCTCCCTCACCCCGTCCGCCGCCTCCCTCCATGCCCAGCCGTGGGGATGCACGTGGGCACGCCCGCCAGGCCCCACCTGGCCTCGCTCCGACCTAGGTGGCTTCCCCTCGGCCGAGTGCGCGTGCTCGCTGGGGGCGTGCGCCGGCGCGCGGTGCCCGTGCGCTGACCCGGAGACCGAGGCGATGGGCTCGGAGTCGGGGATGGGAAGCCTCAGGGAGTGCGGCGACGGATGCGCGTGCGGTCCCTCTTGCGGGAACCGGCGGACCCAGCACGGCGTCACGGTACGGCTGCGCGTCGTTCGCCACCGGAAGAAAGGGTGGGGGCTGCACGCTGCTGAGGTCATTCACCGTGGGCAGTTCGTCTGCGAGTATGCTGGTAATGCACTCGTACCTCTCTACTCCCTGTGAGCTTCGTGACCAAAATGATCAGTAAGATGTACCGAATGGTAGTGGTTCTGTCCCTGGCAAATAGAGTTCAGTCTTCGATATGCATTACAAATGATAGTCCAGAAAAAAGAAAGAATGGTTCGGGAGATGGCTGCAAATGGTGTGCTGCTATGCTCTCTGACTGTCATAGTACTTATATACTATCTCTCTACTTGTGTTTTAGGTGATCATGTTTTTGCGTTGGTTTGCGTTTGATCATGTGAAAGCTTCAAGCAGATGACCCAATAAATAGTTGCTTAGAGTGCTGCCTTTTTCTTCCCACACAAGTATAACCCAGATTCCATTCAACCAGTGGTGGAGCCAGACCCAAATTACAGGGGGGGGGGGGGGGGGCTGAGTTTAAAGGCTTCCATGGAAAACACCGAAGCAATAAACGTATACATTCAACTAACCAAACATGTATTGCTGTAGTTTTGTAAGTTTACAAATACAACAAATTTGCAAATCAACATTCAACTTACTACATATCTGCATCAAAGCTAGGAGGCAAGGAAGAGCTAGCAAACTAACAGCTGTAGCCTTGTTATCATTGTCTAGCTAGTGGAATAGTGTAGGAATTGCTCAGGTGTTCTTGTCGAAGCCATAAGCACCCGGATTGATTTAACCAGTTAACCTTTTGATAAGCTATCCCAGCAGAGTTTGTCAGGAATCCTTAATGTGACCTCCTGGGAAGCTCAGCTCAGCGTAGAGCATGCTTAATTATGCTAATCCTGCACTGATGCCTTGTCTTTCTTAGTAGATGTAGTGTACGTTGGAATGTCCCTTGCGTCTATCTATTCCTGCACTGGGAGTGCCCCTTGTCGGGAGGTATTTGGTCACACATTGACATCTCACAAGTAGCTTTCCATCCGATTATTTTACCTCCCTAGTGCACATTTTACCCCTAAACAAACATAGGAGGGCACCTGGCAATAGCCCCCCCCCCCCCCCCCCCCCCCCCCAGCACCCCCTGGATCCGCCCCTGCATTTGACCACGAACGTAGTTTGTAATTTAAGTGCATATAGGGCTCTTGCTAAAGATTCATGTCGAAAGCATTTGCAGTCAGGCATAATAGGAGATCATAGTCATGCATTTGGGTGTAAGATGTGGATGGAAATAAGTATCAGTAGACAGTATTAATGTTGTATCTGAAGGGGGTTTACACTAAGAAATATCAAGTCTCCAGTTTATTGGAACGTATTAATTCAGGCACACGCCAGCAATCCAGCATTACAAAAGCCTACAGGGGGTTTGAAAGTGCTTTGTCACTACATTTATACTTTGTTTTTGGAAAGCTGTAGTTCAGAAATCAACACCCTTGGTCAATGGTCACTGAAGATTCATGTGACCGCTCATCATCTTTACCCTCCTTGCCAAAGAAATGGCGATTTGCATTGTCTTACTATGCTTACCCACCAGTATATATTAGGTTGCATTAGGATTAAAGCGTTTCTCTTTTAGTAAACTTTGTAATATGCTCAATATTTATGTATTACCAGCGGTATAGCACTAGCTAAATGTCTGTGCTTTGCTATGGATAATAGAAAATATATCATAATATTTCCTAAAACAATTTTTTTTGCATGAAACATGATAAGCACATTTTTGCTATTGGGTATATTTACCTTAGTTTAATTACACATGTGCCAATCCATCATATTTGATCGTTCTATAATGTCAAGACTCAAAAAATTCAAGGGATTATGTATAAAAAGTGCATTGTGAGTCAGTGGGATGATAGATTTGATTTTTATAGGGAAGAAAAGTCATTGATTCAGTTGTGCTCATGTTTGATCGCGGTAGGTCTGTAGCACAGTAGCAGGAGCATGGTGACTTTATCAGATCATCATTAAATTCTGAAATGGCCTGCCAGGATAATCATGTCGCAGTTTTCAACATTGAAAGATGATGCAATGATTGTAGGAATTTGATGGGAGCTGATTGGAGATTCCCCTTGTGTCATCTTCATCAACTTTTTTTTGCCATTTCCATTGCACTGCTCGATCATTTGGCTATGTTGTCATAGATGACTGAGTTATTGCAACTTTGACTATCATGTCTTATGTTTGCACGTTTGACTATAGGTGAGCTTTTGACAACAGAAGAGGCAAGGAGGCGGCAGAGGCTATATGATGAACTTGCCTCCGTCGATAAGCTCTCTCCCGCACTCATGGTCATACGTGAGCATCTTCCTTCCGGGAAAGCATGCTTAAGAGTTAACATCGATGCTACAAAAGTGGGAAATGTGGCTCGTTTTATCAACCATTCATGTGATGGAGGCAACCTGCATCCCGTCTTGGTAAGGAGCTCAGGCTCATTGCTCCCAAGACTCTGCTTTTTTGCTGCCAGGGATATTGTCGAAGGAGAAGAGCTCGCCTTCAGTTATGGTGATGCTAGAGTTAGGCCTAAGGGCTTGCCGTGCTTTTGTGGGAGCTTATGTTGTTCTGGCGTACTTCCTTCGGAAGAAACATGATCGGATGGCATCGTTTGTAATTCCTTTCAAAGAAACTTGATGTGTTGCTGCCTTTTTTACAAGAATACTGCCGTCAGTTCTATGACTTCTATTGGTACATCTTGACTAGCGCTTTGCTTCATAAATTCAGTATACACTGTACCCACTGTCTTGGCTATTTCATGCTCCTTGCATGAATCAGCAGCAGAGTTAAAAATATATCATTTATTGTCTATTGGCCTGATGTAATTACCCTCGATGCCGTTGCCCGTCGGCCGCCGCCCCGAAGCTGTCACCTGTCGCCCAATGCCGCCGCCGAAGCACCCGCTCGCCTCGCCGCCCGATGCCGCTTGCCGCCCAACGCCGCTGCCGAAGCCCCCGCTCGCCTCGCCGCCCGTCGCCCGAAGCCCCCTGCATCACCAGCACGCAGCTGCATAAGCCTGTCGCCGAAGCCCCCTGCAATGCTAGCACGCAGCAACAGATTAAAAGGGCAAAGTTGTCATTTAGAGATTATTTACAAAATAAACATTATATATATATATATTATCAAATTAGATGCTCAACTGAAGATATATTATATAACACTGAAAAACTTTAAATGTATTATACAACGTCACTCAACTTTAGAACATATAATCAATGCCCTAATTTTATACTAGGAACGCCCTGCTCGTAGCTAAATGTGCATGATAAGTCAGCATGATGTTCTTAAATACCAGTGCAATTCGTGATGGCATTTCCTGCGTCAGGTGACTGGATCCTTACAAAGAAGTTAAAGAAGACTCCTGGAGAGAGTAGGGCTCAACTGAAAACCATTGCCCAGCGTGTTTGGTTTCTTTCTTGAGTTTCTTCTGCGCCACGTATGCCACCATTGCCCATGTTAGCTCCCTCAAGTGGGCATTCCTTGAAGCACGGAGCTTATACACTTCAGTAAGAAACTATCACTGTCCGTGTAGGAATTTTGGGTGAAATATTATTACTGCAGCCTGCAGGTAGCACATAAGAATGCATTACGAATGAGGTGAATAGGATATCTACATCCTCCTGAATTGCGGTTTTGCGTTAAATTTCGCACAGGTGCAGTGCAGGGTAGTGATCCATATGCTAATTCAATATTCACTGAAGGATCCATGTATTATTGGATTTTGCCTAGCGCTCACTGGCCACTGCTGAGCTCAAAGTTTCCCGTACATGGCGGCTTCACTTAGCCTATGCATAAACGACTCCCGAGCTAACACCCCTTCTCCTCCCTCCCCGCGAGATCCGCAGGCGCAGCACCTGCATGAGAAGTGCCTCCGCGCGACATGGCCCTCATAAATCTTGCGTGCCTAGCTATCTAGGCAATAGACCGCGCCGCGCCGCGCGCGCCCACGCGCCAGCCGCCACGCCATTAGGCCGCGCGAGCGGCGCGCTACCACGCCGTTTTAAAACCGTCACCCCGGCTCGCGGGCGCGGGCGTACATGCACATGCTCGCAGCGCAGCCACCCGGCAGCAAGCGCCGCGGCAGCGGTGCTGCCGCCATGGCGCGGCCAGCTAGTGGCGCGGACCTGCCGGCGGAGGAGGCATCGGCGGGGCCCGGGGCACCGTGCGGGGCGTGCAAGTTCCTGCGTCGCCGGTGCGTTCCCGGGTGCGTGTTCGCGCCGCACTTCAGCGGCTGTGGAGTCGGCGTCGGAGTCGGAGTCAGGGTCGGAGCAGGAGCAGGAGGAGGAGGGAGGGATCGCGGTGCGGCGCAGTTCGCGGCCGTGCACAGGGTGTTCGGCGCCAGCAACGTGGCGAAGCTGCTGTCGCGGGTGCCCGCGGCGCTCCGCCGGGACGCGGCCCGCACGGTCTGCTACGAAGCGCAAGCCCGCATCGCCGATCCCGTCTACGGCAGCGTCGGCACCATCCTCGCGCTCCAGCATCAGGTCAAACAACAACTAATAACGCAAAAAAATCTCACCAAACAAATTCGTAACTCTTTGCAATGTACCGTATATACCCCTAAAACATCAGTAATTTGATCTGAAATTCACGTGTCAATAAAAAAATTATTAATTGTTTTCATACCACCATTATTTTCCGATTCATTAGAAATACTATTAAAATTTTGATATTTGTTTATATGTCATTACTATTTTAAATCTACTCTTTTATGTCATTTGGGCTCACATACAGATTTTGAATATTTGCTCGTATATCATTACTATTTCTAATTCATCATTTTTTGTCGTTACTCTTTTATGAATATTTGAACCTAAATGGCATATAAGAGTAAATTTAAAATAGTAATAACATATAAACAAATACAAAAAATTTAATAGTATTTTTGGTGAATTAGAAAATAACAATGGCACAGGATGTCACATGAGTATACAAACTTTTAGTAACATATAAATAATTATCTATAACAACGTATGCAACCACAAAATAAGAAAATTTGTTACACGATGACACGACATGCACACCCATCAATACCCACCAAATTTAGAAATGTTACTCTCTGTGACAACTTCCATTCTTGATTCTTCGTCGGACACGCGACAACAGGTAGCAATCCTGCAAGGGCAGCTCTCCATCCTGGAATCCGAGCTCTTCAACTTGCGGCTCGCCATGGCGAGCTCACACCCTGACACGCAGCACTTCGTCGTGCTGCAGCCGGCGTACTCCGCCGCCTCCACGCCGAACCATACGGTGAACTACGACGACCTTCCACAGGCCGTGCATTTCATGGACGCGGAGCCCGCGCTGAGGGGCTTAGAACCTCCTCTCCAGCTCTCGCAGCCGCTGCGGCCGGAGGAAGACGAAAGCCAAGGCATGAATCTCTTCTCCGACAGCGTAGGGCAACGGCAGCTGTAAAATTACTTGTGCAATTGCGTGATCACGTCCGACTTCTCGTGTGATTATTTGTAGTGGCATTCAGAGTTCGTCGTGTATGATCGTACTCTAATTTGATCAATGCTCTCCGCAAATTCCAAGTGCATGTAAATTATGGCATTATGCATTTTCGCTCGCTTTTTGTCACCTACAAAATGGAGGGATGGATCGGATGTAGTAAAACGTTTACAGCTAGGATATTATGAAAATCAAAGCAGGTGAACCAACCATTTTGTAAAAAAAACTAGTCTAATAACTATTAAACTTAATCGATAATAATGATTCGTTACTGTAATAGTCGATTTACCTGCATAGATAATTTGATCGAAAATGATAAGTTAAACCTTTCAAAATCGCTGCTAGAACACATATTGTGGTTCGTTCCCCTCTTGGACGCAAAATGGTATGATTTTGCAGTCAACATTTTGGCATTGTTGCTTGCTAATTGCTATGCTCATGCTGCAGGGAAAGAGAGAGACATTCACGCAGATGGCTATCTCTCAGGGGTACGAGCGTATGACATGAAAAAAATGTTAGTTACTTGATAGTTGTACTGGCTGTTGAGTCACTGAGCTGTGTATTGGTAGTAACTTTAGTCTTATCACTATTTTTCTACTAGCCTAATCTTTTGAGACGCGGGAGAATTCACCGTTTGTAAGTTGTTTTAGATGCACGTGAATATTCGAATATGGGTTGAGATTGGTATGAACCGGCTCGTTGCGTGAGGTACAAAATAAGACGTCAATAAGAAATTCCTAATAACTCTTTGAAATGCCAAATCTTGATTGAATTCTGTAAATTCTGCTCGCGGTGACGGAATTTTTTTTCTGCCGAACGTACAGGTTTTGCTCCAGCAGATGCTGAAGAATTCAGTTATACGAGCTAATGTTTTTGCTGCTATGCTACGACTGTACTTGGCATACTGTTGGCTCCGCAGCAGTATTATTGCAAGTGTCCTTTGATGTTCTTGATTAGTAGGGTCGAGATTTCTTGTTTGGAGCTTTCATTTCTCGACATAGAAAACTTCTGTTATGATATGTAACTAAAGTTTCGTTATTTCTCGATCCATAAACTTTTTTTGACGAACAGGCGTAAACATCACGCCCCGCTTTAAATTGAAAGCGAAAAAACGACCCCGGAACAGTGTTACTGGGGATACCAGCTTACAAAACAGAACACACTAAAAGCGAAAAACCCAAAAACCACAGAAACACCCAATGTCCGCAGTTCGAAACAGACCAGAGCTTAGGGGGAAGGGGAAAGCAACCAAGACCGCTGCACGGAAAACAGCCCAACACCCAAACAAAGTCTTAAGCCAACCAAACCAGCACATAGTGAACCTAAGGCCAACCCAAAGTAACAGCAACCCACACAACAGGTATCACGCATAGCAGAGCTCCGCACGAACCACTGTACCGCACCAACAACCCAACATTACAGCATCAGTTTGGAGCATTTCTCCCCCCCACATCCTGTGCTAGAGTGCGCATTTGAACAAGGAGCAATCCAGCAATATCTCTGAGATCCCCTTTCAAGCGAGTCGGAGCCACCTTCG
Source organism: Zizania palustris (assembly GCA_019279435.1). Classification (NCBI taxonomy): domain Eukaryota; kingdom Viridiplantae; phylum Streptophyta; class Magnoliopsida; order Poales; family Poaceae; genus Zizania; species Zizania palustris. The sequence goes on from JAAALK010000288.1 coordinate 89,212,675, forward strand.
TCCACTGCGAGATAAAGGAAGTCAGACAGTAAGGTAAAGTTAGTACACTAGCAGGAACGATATTATTAAACACGTAATTATTCCGCATAATCCAAATGGACCAACAACCAGCAGCAAGGACACTAAGGAAAAGAAGCTTCCTGTTCACTGAAATATTACAGCTGAGACAGTCAAAAATATCTTCTGTAGAATTTGGGCGAATAATCCAACCCAACGACTCTTTGACTACACACCAGGCAAATTTAGACAGAGCACACTGGAACATAAGATGGTCAACAGATTCTAACTGCTTGCAAAATTTACATCTCGGATCCCCCGACCAATTCTTCTTGCTCAACTGCTCGCCCACCTGAATACGACCCTTCAGCGTAAGCCACAAGAAACATCTCACTTTCAGGGGAGCAGCACACTCCCACACATATTTACTTTCCAAACACGGAATCCCCCTGAAAGACACCCACTCATATAACGATTTAGTTGTAAACCCCCGATTAGCCAACAACCAGTTAGCACGATCCGGCTCGTTAGTGAGATTCACGTTATCACACAGCGTTCTTAATTCGAGCCAGGACACAAACTCATCCGGCGAAAGTGACCGCCTAAATCGAATCACCCAGTTGTTATTACACACCTCAGCCACCAAGGCACCAGGATGCAAGCAGATGTTGTAAAGATGAGAAAAACGAACTTTGAGAGGGGTATCCGAAAGCCACGAATCTTCCCAGAACAGGGTGTTTTCGCCACTCCCAACAGTGAAAACACAATGTTTTTGATATAAAGGTCTAAGTTTCATCAACCCACTCCAAAAATACGAGCATCTAGAAGGTTTATGAGAGAAGAGACTACCCTCAATTTTGTATTTGGCTCTCAAAAGATTGAAACAGGGACCCTCATCCCCTCTGAGTAACCGGAACAGCCATTTACCAAGAAGAGAAATATTCATCACTCTCGTGTCCAGAAAACCAAGCCCCCCGAATTTTTTTGGCATACAAAGGGTCTTCCAATCCATCATGTGATATCTTTTCCTATGCCCTAAACCATCCCAAAAGAATCTACTTCTAATTTTGTCGAATTGCTTATGGATAGTCTCAGGAAGTTTGAAAACACCCATCGTGTAAAGAGGAATACTGCTCAAGCAAGAATTGATCAAAACCATCCTACCCCCATATGAAAGGTAACCACATTTCCAAGTCGACAGACGCTTCTCCACCTTACTGACCAAACTACCCAGGTCATTCCTAGAAGGTTTCGAGTGACTGATAGGCAGACCCAGGTAAGTAATAGGAAAGGCCACCAAATTACAATTAAAGGCATCAGCCACTTTTTGAGACTCAATATCATCTACACCCAAGGTATACACCTCACTTTTTTGGTAATTAATTTTCATTCCGGATAACTCTTCAAAACAATAAAGCAGAAACTTGACTGTTACAAAGTTCAAGTCTGAGTATTCCATGAGAAGGATGGTATCATCAGCATATTGGAGGTGAGAAACACCCCCACAGAAAAGATGAGGCGCCAAGCCTGTCAAGTGCCCTTTTTCCCTGGCTCTCAAAAGAAGTTCTGAAAGCGCATCCCCAACTAGATTAAACAGAAGAGGCGAGAGGGGATCTCCTTGTGTTGGACCGGAAACGGCGACCAGAGGGGGGGTGAATGGGAGCTTTTAAAATTTCGGGCTAAAAACTTAGCCTTCGGTTCTGTTCAGTCTTCTGCGGAACAGGCTTCGAACACAACCTTCGAAGGTCTGGTTCGGAGGTACTTCGACACCTTCGAACACAGGCTTCGGAGTGGCAAAAGTTCGAAGCCAAGAAGACTTCGCTCCACTTACAACCCTCGAAAATCTACTCTGCTAAGTCAGTGCAGGCTCCGCACACAGGGTGCTTTGAGCAAACTTCGCACTTCACCCTTCGCAGGAGTGGACAGCCCTCTGTGGACTACGACCAAGTACTTGGCGGCAGCAACTGGTGCTGGGCTTCGTACGCGAAGGTCTACACGCACACAAAACGGACCACGCTAAGGGCTTCGACACAAGAAGCACAACGGGAAAAGATCAGGGCTTCGCTAGTAAGCAGCGAGGTCTTGCCTCGTGTTACACAGAGCGACAGCACACTGACAAAACACACTTCGCACGAAAAACAACCTTCGCCTCAACAGGCTTCGGTGCACTAAACTAGCGAAGTATGTAGATCGAGCTCAAGCAAAAAGCACAAGACAAACAGGGCTTCGCCGCTTGAACAAGGAACACTGAAAATGAACTCAGGATGTATTCAATCGAAGTGAGGCTACAGGAGCTCAACAGTAAATGCTCAAAGTGTTAAATGTTACCTACCGAGCCCCCATATTTATAGCCCACGGCTTCATCCTAAGGAAGTGACTACTTTACCCCTAGGGTTTACATCCATCTTGTCTCTACAGAACTAAGGGGTACAAAAGGTAGTCCACCTTTATTTTGGAGGCTTCTCTGTCAGCTGCAGAGGGGACAGTGTCAGCCTTTTTCAGAACAGACAGTGTCAGCCTTTACAGAGTTGACTTCTGGAACCTCCCTTCGCACGCGAGGGGTGCGGAAGCTTCGGCGAGAAGCCTGCAGCCTGTTGGCCTTCGCTCCGCCGAAGAAGACCTTCGATACAGTGACGGTTTTGAGCCGAAGCCGTCAAAGCCCTTGGGCCTTCGCACCACCACCTTCGGAGTGGATCACCACGGCTTCGCAGCTACTCCGAGCTCGAACACCGTCCGTCCGTGTACCGAAGCCATGCATGGCCGAAGCACCTCAAGTCATCCTCACTCCGAAGCCCCACCTTCGGAGTAACACCCTTCGAAGTCCCTCCTTCGTCCAAGGCCTCCGCATGAAGCATTCCATGAGCACTCCGTCGCAGTGCCTCTCCCCGAGCACACTCCTCGACAAGCCTCACCCGGACCATGCCTTCGATGCGCCTTGACTTCTGAGACCTTCGTCGGGCCACCTTCGAGTGTCTCCCTCCGGAGCACACTTCGAACTCCTTGCCTCCGCAGAGGACTTCTTCCAACCAACTCCGAAGTCACTCCATTCGGAGTACCTTCGAAGTGCCTCACCTCCGAGGACTTTGTCTCGGAGTACCTTCAGCCGGAGCCACGCTCCGCACTCTCTGCCTTCACCTGGCACGCCTCGACCCGAGGACCGACCCGGACCACCTTCGCAGCCACCGTGACGGAGCTCCCCGCTCCCCTGGCATCAAGCCTCCCGCCTGATCCAGGTTCACCTGGCTCGAACCCTGTCCGTCGCCTCCGAAGTCCCTGCGCACCACAGACAAACAGACAAGTGTATCCAGTACTCCGGAGACCTCTCCGGGTTAGCATACTTCGGTACACACTCCGGTGTACCGCCCAAAGTACCGAAACCATCGGTACGAACCCAGTCATCGTGTACTGCCGGACCCCTCCGACAGGCACACTCCGCTGCACAGCTGCAGCAAGCAAACACCGAACACACTCCGGTGACACACCTCCGAACACCCTTCGGAGGTACCACCTCCGAAGCCCCTCCGGAGGTACCCTTCGAACAGAGGGTAAATGATCCTGTCAATCACTCATCACATACACCGAAACCACCCTTGGTTTCTCAATCTCCCCCTTGATGAGTGCATTGACAACCAAATTGAAGTTCAAGAAAATGTAAAAATTTTCAGCACACAAGTGACCATAAAAACTCAAAAAGAGCCAAAGCATGTCACTTGATAAAAGAAATTTTTCTCCCCCTTTCTCAAAAGAGTAAAAGCCCCTTCGGCAAAACTCCCTTTGGATAAAAAACTCCCCCTGAGTTGAGCAAATGTTTCTCCCCCTTTATGTCAAAAAAAAACTCTCCCCCTTTAGAAATAATGCCTTCTTGCAGTAGAGAACATAGCAAAATCTCTCCCCCTTTGGCAATGCAAGCATCAAGGAGCAATCAAAAGATGCAAAGCTTCGAAATGAATAGAATTGCAAGGACATATAATGCAAACATATGCCAACATTAAAACGAATGATCATGTGCTCAGCTCAATTTAACAATCTGTGAAACAAGATGATGGCATGTGATTTTGACATTTTTGAAGTAAAAACATCACCACTTAATCAAAGCAGCTAGACATGTGAAGGCAAGGACTGCGCAAAGCTAACAACTTCTACCCTAGACAGACAAGTCTTGTTCAAAAGAAGCTTTGAAAGCAAACTTGATGAGCAATTAAATTTGTTGTTCTTTTTCTTAATGCCAGGGGTTATTTGTTTGTCCACCTTATACTTTCCAATCAAGCCAAGCCTAGGCATGAAAGCCATCTGAAGCTTAAGGCGGTGATTTTGGCATACACTACACTATCCCAGTTCAGACCAAAGTGCAATGGTAAGCAGTCTAGAATAGAGTAGTGCGACAAACAAACCCTCCTGGATCTTTTCATTGAAACCAGGTAAAACATGGATTTTTGATTTTGATTGGATGAATTTAATATTTTGATGAGTATCCATGAATAAAGAACACATTTTTCAATTTGCAAATTTTCGCATCCAAAGAACAGTTTCTTGCTGTCAAGTAGATAAAAGATAGCTAAAAGCAGTCCAGCCTAGACAAGCTAGATACAAGATTGTGCGGTGAGCAAGTTTTGATTTTTAGAAAATAAAACATCATGCACAATCAATGTTGCAGACATATTTCATCGAGCTGAGCTGTCATGATTTCTTTGAATTAAAAGCAGGCATATAATAGCAAAATATGTAAGTGCAATTCCACACATAATGATCATATGCAATACAATTAAGATCAGCTCCCCCCTCACAAAATGCCGTAAGGGTGACAAATGCCAAGTTCCCCACGTAAGTAAGCAAATCGAGAAGCATCGAGGGGTTTTGTAAAAATGTCGGCAAGCTGGTGTTGGGTATCAACATATTGAAGTTCAATATCACCCTTCTCATTGTGATCTCTGAGAAAATGATACCGTACATCAATGTGTTTGGTTCTGGAGTGCTGAACCGGGTTGTTTGCAATACAAATAGCACTAGTGTTATCACAGAAAAGTGGAACACTCTTATAATCTAACCCGAAATCCCGCAAAGTGGAAACCATCCACAAAATCTGAGAGCAACAGCTAGCTGCAGCAACATATTCGGCCTCGGCCGTCGATTGTCCAACACTAGACTGTTTGCGGGAAGACCAGCAAACCAGAGACGTACCCAGAAAATGACAAGTACCAGAGGTACTTTTCCTATCAATTCTACACCCAGCAAAATCCGCATCTGAATAACCTCTAAGACATAAAGATGAAGATGATGAATACCATATGCCAAATTCAAGGGTGTGTTTGAGATACCTTAAGATGCGCTTTACCGCTTGACGGTGCGAAGCTCGTGGTGAAGCCTGAAAACGAGCGCACAGACATACTGCGAAGTGTATGTCCGGCCTCGTGGCAGTCAAGTAGAGGAGGGAGCCGATCATGCTCCGGAACTCCTTCTGATCTACGGCTTCTCCATCTTCGTCAGGGTCCAATGCTACAGATGTAGCCATTGGAGTGGCGAGGGGCTTCGCATCGGACATGTCGAACTTCTTGAGCAGGTCCTTGGTGTACTTTGTCTGGTGGACAAAAGTACCGTGTTTGCTTTGCTTGATTTGCAAACCAAGGAAAAAGGTGAGTTCACCCATCATCGACATTTCAAACTCCCTGCTCATGGTATCTGCAAACTCGGCAACCAAAGCATGAGAAGAGCCATCAAAGATGATATCATCCACATAAATCTGCACTAGAAGGAAATCTTTGCCATGCTTGAGAGTAAACAAAGTTTTATCAACTGAGCCCATCAAATACCCGCGCTCAAGCAGAAAAGACTTAAGTCTATCATACCACGCCCGAGGGGCCTGCTTGAGTCCATAAAGAGCCTTATGAAGTTTAAGGACTTTATGTGGGTACTTGGGGTTTTCAAAACCAGGGGGTTGTTTTACATAAACATCTTCACCTATGAAGCCATTAAGAAAAGCACTTTTGACATCCATTTGATAGAGTTTGAATCCCCGGGATGTCGCAAAGGCAAGCAAAATCCTAATGGCCTCAAGGCGAGCAACAGGTGCAAAAGTTTCAGTAAAATCAATCCCTTCTAGTTGAGAAAAGCCCTGAGCTACAAGTCTAGCCTTATTTCTAACAATTGTTCCATCCTCCCCTTGTTTATTTTTGAAAATCCATTTTGTTCCAATGAAATGAACATTTGGTGGAGGATCAACTAAAGTCCAGACTTGGTTTCTTTCAAAATTTTCAAGTTCCTCATGCATGGCATTGATCCAACTAGAATCAGAAAGTGCATGACTAACATCTAAGGGCTCGAAAGAAGCAACAAAAGCTGCATTAGTAAAATGAGCGTGTGAACGTGTTACCCTTTGATCAAGCTCACCAATGATCTGCTTGGGAGGGTGCATCCTTTGGACATGATGTGGAGCCTCGCGGCGGGATGCAGTCTCCCCCTCAACTTGTGCGTTGGAGTGGTCCAAGATGACCGATGTTGAGGTAGTCGCTTCGGGACCTCGTGCCGAAGTAGTAGAAGCGGGGTCAGCTTCGGGGGTTGACGTCGAGGGTAGTAGGGGTTCATCCTCGAATTCTCCGGGATCTTCGTCTTCGAATAAGGTCTGTTCCATGTCGTGTTCATTAGCCTGTTCAAAAGCAGAACTAACAGAGGGGGTTGATTCATCAAAAGTCACATCACATGACTCGATGACAGTGTTAGTTTCCAAGTTATAAACACGATAAGAATGACCATGAGTTGAATAACCCAAAAAGATCCCGTCAGAAGATCGCGACTCAAATTTATCCAAGTTACCACGTTTTAGGATAAAGCAGCGACAGCCAAAAACTCGAAGATGAGTAACCTTGGGCTGTCTCCCAAAACGCAGGTCATAAGATGTCAAATTTAAAATTGAGCGCAAGAAATTCGGTTTGAGATGTAACATGCAGTGTTCATGGCCTCAGCCCAGAATTTTCTAGGAGTCCTATGCTCATCAAGCATCGTCCTAGCCATCTCAACCAAAGTGCGGTTTTTCCTCTCAACAACACTGTTCTGTTGAGGAACCCGCGGAGCAGAGAATTGATGTTCTATGCCATGCTCCATGCAAAAGTCAACAAAGAGACTATTTTTGAACTCGGTGCCATTATCGCTTCGAATGAATTTTAATGCACCAGGGAGTTCAGTAAAAAGTCTCAAAGCCAAGCTCCGAAAGTGTGAAAACACTTCATCCTTGCTGGCAAGAAAGAAGACCCAAGAGTAGCGAGAAAAATCGTCGACAATAACAAGTACATACCACTTGCCGCCTAAAGAACTAACCCGAGAAGGACCTACAGTGTCCATATGGAGAAGTTCTCCGGGTTGTTCAGTCATCACTGTGGTGACTGGCGAATGCGAAGCGGCAATCATTTTTCCATGTCGACAAGGAGCGCAAACTAAATTCTTCTCAAACTTGAGCTTGGGCAATCCTCGGATCAAACCTAGGGCGCTCAGACGAGCGAGCAACTCAAAGCTCATATGCCCTAGTCTCCTATGCCACTTCCAAAGCTCAGAAGTCGAATGTGCAACAAGACAATGAGAAGAACCAGACGACTCTGAAAAATCAGCTCCAAAAACTCTCCCAACCCTAAAGATCTTACACACCACAACGCCATCAGAATTGAGCACTTGCGAAGTATCGCGATGAAATCGCACTTCGAAGCCCTCATCAAGCAACTGAGATACAGACAACAAATTGTATCCCAGGTTCTCAACCAAAGCAACATCTTTGAGAGTGAAGTTCGAATTAATTCTTACCACACCTTTACCTTTCACTCTACTTCTTCGATTGTTTCCGAAGGTGATATGTTCCCTTTGCTTGGTTGTTGTGAGGCTGGAGAACCAGTTTGCATCTCCGGTCATGTGGCGCGAACAACCGGAGTCCATGATCCACGTGCCCTCCAAGCCTCGACCTGTCGCCTACACATGATAAGAACGCCTCGATCGCTCAGTGCTGGGGTGAGTGAAATAATGACGAGGCATCCAGCACTGAGTGACACGAGTAGTAGGCACAGTAAAAGTAGACGGTCTACGCACATAAAAATCAGAATGATGCAAAGTGCGAGGTCTACCTACATGCAAAGAACGCAAAGCATGTCGAGGTCTCCTACTCTGACGAGGTACAAAGCTACTCGCCCGAGGTCTACCACCATATGGAACATGGTGAACACCTCGAGGAGCAAAACCTCTCCGAGAAGCACGAGGAGCCTTGAAAACAGGACGAGAGTAATACTCAGACTCATGCATACCTAAAGATGGGTAGTGCATGTCCTGATAGCTCATCGCCTGAGCACGTCGCTCATCCTTGATACGACGGAAACAGAAACCAATCAAATGACCCGCCCGCTGACAATAAGAACAATGAAACACTCTCCTGGGGGCACTCTCATGGGTCACAGGAGCAACTCTCACAGGCTCCTTGGGTTTCTTCACAGTGGTTTTCTTGGGAGGATTATTCTTGGTAGGAGGTGTGGTTTTCTTTGGTGGATGGGTAGGCTTTTTGGCTGATGGGGTGTCCAACAGAGCTCTCTCTTTCTCTAGGGTGGTGGGAGAGGTGAAAACAGTTTTGGTCTTACTGTCTGAAGCTATCCTCTCAAAACCCAAACCTAGAGCTACCCCGGCTCTGTCAGCACACAACTTGGTCTTGGCCAAGAGCAAATCCATCCTACCCTTCCCTTCAGTGCATTTGTTCACCACAGAAAGAAGGTATTCATTTTCGGACATGAGGTTTTCAGCTCGCTCTCTGACAGTGCCTAGCTGGTCCTTAAGGGTGATGCAAGTGTCACAAACAGGTTGCACATCCTTAGAACTACCGGCCCTCTCCAATCTAGCCTCTAAATCATGAACATGCTTATCACGTAAATTAATGCTATCGCGTAATAAACAGCAGTTCATGCAATCAATAACATCGTGAGGTCTAGAATCCACCTCCAAAAGCTGCTTCTGTGCAGTCTCAAGCTCAGAAAGAGTTTGAGTATGAACAGAACGCAACTGAGCAAGCTCACTCATGACAACAGAACATGATTCACATTCAGCATCATCAAACTTAGACTTAAGCATGGCATATTCAGTAGAAACATTTTCTAGCCTAAGTCTAAGGTCTTTTCTTTCTCTAGCGGCTTGCACAAGCAATCTATCCTGACCTAGCACTACTTCATTCAGCTCATCTAATTTAATTAGTAGCTGGTCAGATGATAGGTTTACCTCAGATGAGTCAAGCTCATCGCCGCTGTGATCGCTGTCGGCCATGAAGCAAAGGCCGGTGAAATCACGTCCCTTCTTGTCCTTCTTGTCCTCCTTTCTTGGGGACTCCTCCTCCTCAGAGCTCGACTCCTCAGTTGAGGATGTGTCGATGTCGCTGAGAGCAGCAACAAAAGCTCTGGAAGCGGCCTTGGCTACTTTCTTAGCCATCTTGCCGCGCTTGCCCTTCACAAAGGGCTTCCTCTCTTTTTTGTGGAATTTGGGGCGGTCACTCTCTTCTCTCTTCTTGACCTTGGGGCAATTGGCCTTGATGTGAGAGGTGTCGCCACATTCATAGCAGCCACTAAAACCACTTCTCCGCTGATCCCGTCTCTCATGATGAAAGCGGGTGAACCTCCGGGCAATGAGAGCAAGCTCGTCATCTGCTAGAGTATCCACCTGCTCCTTTGTGACGGAGACCAAGGAGGACAAAGCAAAACCATCTGCAAGAACACAAGTGCCTGATGTGCTTGGTTCTGCAGTGGTGCCACGGCTAGTGCTAGAAACCAATGCCAATGGCTGTGGCAAAGAGCTTCTATGCACTGCAAGAGATGCCTTGGCAATCTCTGTGGACTTCAGCTTGCTAAAGAGTTCATCACAGGTTAGAGTGTCATAGCCTGTGGACTCCTCAATGCTGGATATCTTCACTTCCCATATGCTACGATCAAGAGCATAGAGAAGCTTGATAGCCCTATCATGATCACTGTAAGCAAGCGTCCCGTTGGATCGCAAGTTACTCACTATCGCGTCAAAGCGAGAAAACATGGCATCCACAGATTCACCAGGTGCCTGCACAAACAGTTGATACTGTTGGTTGTAGGTGCTTTGGCGCCTGGCCTTAATCTGAGTAGAGCCCTCATGATAAATAGTGAGCGTTGTCCAAATTTCCCTAGCAGTCCTAAGGTGCTGCACCCTATCAAACTCACTCCGACTCAAACCAATGAACAGTATGTTCCTTGCCTTCGAGTTGGCAATATATTGATCTTTTTCGGTTTGAGTGGTGCGGGTATCAGGGATGGAGTATTGTGAGTCCACAATCTCCCAAATTGCATTTCCTTGGCTTAACAAGTAAGCCTCCATGCGCACCTTCCAGTATGCAAAATCTGTCCCATCGAACAGAGGAATTTTACTGCCTCTATCCATGTCGCCAACAGATCACAAAACCGGTTAAGGTCAACTGGTGATCTTAACCAAGCTCTGATACCAATTGTTGGACCGGAAACGGCGACCAGAGGGGGGGTGAATGGGAGCTTTTAAAATTTCGGGCTAAAAACTTAGCCTTCGGTTCTGTTCAGTCTTCTGCGGAACAGGCTTCGAACACAACCTTCGAAGGTCTGGTTCGGAGGTACTTCGACACCTTCGAACACAGGCTTCGGAGTGGCAAAAGTTCGAAGCCAAGAAGACTTCGCTCCACTTACAACCCTCGAAAATCTACTCTGCTAAGTCAGTGCAGGCTCCGCACACAGGGTGCTTTGAGCAAACTTCGCACTTCACCCTTCGCAGGAGTGGACAGCCCTCTGTGGACTACGACCAAGTACTTGGCGGCAGCAACTGGTGCTGGGCTTCGTACGCGAAGGTCTACACGCACACAAAACGGACCACGCTAAGGGCTTCGACACAAGAAGCACAACGGGAAAAGATCAGGGCTTCGCTAGTAAGCAGCGAGGTCTTGCCTCGTGTTACACAGAGCGACAGCACACTGACAAAACACACTTCGCACGAAAAACAACCTTCGCCTCAACAGGCTTCGGTGCACTAAACTAGCGAAGTATGTAGATCGAGCTCAAGCAAAAAGCACAAGACAAACAGGGCTTCGCCGCTTGAACAAGGAACACTGAAAATGAACTCAGGATGTATTCAATCGAAGTGAGGCTACAGGAGCTCAACAGTAAATGCTCAAAGTGTTAAATGTTACCTACCGAGCCCCCATATTTATAGCCCACGGCTTCATCCTAAGGAAGTGACTACTTTACCCCTAGGGTTTACATCCATCTTGTCTCTACAGAACTAAGGGGTACAAAAGGTAGTCCACCTTTATTTTGGAGGCTTCTCTGTCAGCTGCAGAGGGGACAGTGTCAGCCTTTTTCAGAACAGACAGTGTCAGCCTTTACAGAGTTGACTTCTGGAACCTCCCTTCGCACGCGAGGGGTGCGGAAGCTTCGGCGAGAAGCCTGCAGCCTGTTGGCCTTCGCTCCGCCGAAGAAGACCTTCGATACAGTGACGGTTTTGAGCCGAAGCCGTCAAAGCCCTTGGGCCTTCGCACCACCACCTTCGGAGTGGATCACCACGGCTTCGCAGCTACTCCGAGCTCGAACACCGTCCGTCCGTGTACCGAAGCCATGCATGGCCGAAGCACCTCAAGTCATCCTCACTCCGAAGCCCCACCTTCGGAGTAACACCCTTCGAAGTCCCTCCTTCGTCCAAGGCCTCCGCATGAAGCATTCCATGAGCACTCCGTCGCAGTGCCTCTCCCCGAGCACACTCCTCGACAAGCCTCACCCGGACCATGCCTTCGATGCGCCTTGACTTCTGAGACCTTCGTCGGGCCACCTTCGAGTGTCTCCCTCCGGAGCACACTTCGAACTCCTTGCCTCCGCAGAGGACTTCTTCCAACCAACTCCGAAGTCACTCCATTCGGAGTACCTTCGAAGTGCCTCACCTCCGAGGACTTTGTCTCGGAGTACCTTCAGCCGGAGCCACGCTCCGCACTCTCTGCCTTCACCTGGCACGCCTCGACCCGAGGACCGACCCGGACCACCTTCGCAGCCACCGTGACGGAGCTCCCCGCTCCCCTGGCATCAAGCCTCCCGCCTGATCCAGGTTCACCTGGCTCGAACCCTGTCCGTCGCCTCCGAAGTCCCTGCGCACCACAGACAAACAGACAAGTGTATCCAGTACTCCGGAGACCTCTCCGGGTTAGCATACTTCGGTACACACTCCGGTGTACCGCCCAAAGTACCGAAACCATCGGTACGAACCCAGTCATCGTGTACTGCCGGACCCCTCCGACAGGCACACTCCGCTGCACAGCTGCAGCAAGCAAACACCGAACACACTCCGGTGACACACCTCCGAACACCCTTCGGAGGTACCACCTCCGAAGCCCCTCCGGAGGTACCCTTCGAACAGAGGGTAAATGATCCTGTCAATCACTCATCACATACACCGAAACCACCCTTGGTTTCTCACCTTGTCTCACACCCCTGAAAGTTCTGAAGTACCGACCTAGTTCTCCATTGACATTAATAGCCACCTTACCCCCCACCACGTTCGACATCCAATCAATCCACTTCTTATGAAAACCTTTCCTTTCCAAGACTTCAAAAAGGAAACTCCACTGCACCCTGTCATACGCTTTCTCAAAATCCAGTTTTAACACCACCCCCTCTGTTTTTTGGTGTGAACTTCATGGAGAACCTCATGAAGCATCACAACCCCATCAAGAATGTTCCTGCCAGGGATAAACGCTGTCTGGCAGGGGTCAATGATTTTGTGAATTACCCTATTCAACCGAAGCATCAGAACCCGAGTGAGGATTTTAAAGCAAACGTTTAGCAAACAGATGGGTCTGAAATATTTGATGGAGCGAGCTTCTTTGATTTTCGAGATAAGGATGATTTCACCAAAGTTTATCCTCCCCACATCCAACTTCTGCTTATGAAGATCATCAAGCATCTCTTTAAAATGAGTCCTAAAGTGCCCCCAAAATTTTTTATAAAAGCTCACAGAGAACCCATCAGGACCTGGAGCCGTATTGGTTTTCATACCTTTGAGAGCAGAATCTAGTTCCTCAAACGAGAAAGCTTTAATCAGCTCAGTATTATCTTCCCCCGTGACATGTCCTCTACTAACCCAAAAGTCTCTGGACAAATGAAAATCCCCCAAAGGTTCAGATCCAAACAGTGTTTTGTAGTACTCCTCTATGTGCCGCCTGAGAGCATCCCCCTTCGGTATATTAACTCCATTGTCCTCCAACCATAAAATGGAAGCCTTTTTTTCCTATTGGTAGCAATTTTATGAAAATACCCCGTGTTGGCATCACCAAGAGTCAGCCACTGTTGACCACTTCTCCTCTGCCAGTATTCCGCTTCCCTTTGATGAATATCACTTATCTGATGGTCCAAATTATGTCTTTCCTCCCACTCATGGACAAGCAAGCCAGGACCATCGGCTCTGAGCTCTAGCTCCTTTATTCTATCCATAATCTCACACTTCTGTCTATTTTGGGAAGCCCTCAAATTGCTACTCCAGCCTTTGATTTTTCTACGAAGAAGCTGACCCTGCTTCTTCCAGAAATCCATAATCCCCCCACCGCCTCTTGTCGGCCAAATGGTTTGAAACCACTCCAAAAACCCCTCCTGATTGAGGAGGTCATTATCAAAACGAAAAGACGACACATGGGGGGCCACTATCCTATCTAAGTCAACCAACAGGGGGCTGTGATCAGAGCCAACCCTGGGCAAAGTAACAACAATGGCCAAAGGAAACAAGGCATCCCAAGCCTTAGAAATCAGCACCCTATATAAAACTTCCAAAGTCGGGTTGTTCTGATTGTTCGACCAGGTGAATTTTCCACCAGTCCGAACCATCTCTTCCAAGTCCAAATCATTAATGAACTCATTGAAGGCATCAACCCACCTCCAATGGATAACCCCCTTAGACTTCTCCCCCCTGGATCTAATCATATTAAAATCCCCACCCAACATAAACGACGAAGATAAGGACGAGAGTTTGTCATGTAGCTCTTGCAAGAACGAAGGCTTATCCACCTCAGCAACAGGGCCATACACATTGACTAAATCCCAAACCTTGCCATCATCCTTCCCTTCCAGATTCAGGCTCAAGAAAAATCTACCCTGATCAACACTGCTCACCTTAACCACCTCAAGATTAACACCACACAATAAACCTCCAGAATGGCCAGAGGCCGGCTTGGTCAACCAATAAAAATCCCTCTGACTGCAAAACCCATCTAACTCCCTATCCGTAAAACATTCGCGTAAAGTTTCTTGAAGACAAATAAAGTCGAATCTATGCTTACGCACCAACTCATAGAATTGTCTTTTTCTCCCCAAATTCCCCAAACCCCGAATATTCCAAAATAACGCCTTCATGGAAAAAACAACTAATCCGACAAAACCCCCAGCCCCTGTGTCGACCCGGGAATCGCTAACCCCACATTATCCCCCGCCTCCAGAGGGTTCACCACACCGACCAGAGCCCCCCCATCAGCTGCTCTGTGTTTTTGAGCTGAAAAAATTACCGCCTGGGCAAGTTCCCTGGCCTTAATCAGCTCAATGCAATCATCCATCTCATGGTCAGTTTCCCCCAAGTGAACCCCAGAATCCTTGGCAATGGAAATTAAAATTTCAGGTTCCACTGATTGAAGAACAGTAAAACGCAACGCACCTGAAGTATCATTTTTCTGCCCCGCCCGGAGCTGAGCTTTGACAGCAATGGGAACCCCATCTCTCCTGATACGCGAGCTCTGCCTAAGAGCCACAGGAGGACCCCTCGAAGTTTTCTTCTTAGCAGTTTTTTCCTGGGAGGCACACAAAAACCCTCTTCAGTATTTGTGGCCCCCACCTCAACCACTTTCTTCGAGATAATCCTGTTTTGGTCATCAATCTCACCCCCGCCCCTGCCATCCAGCACTCCCATACCCAGATTTGCCACAGTCGGGTTCCCATCATCCTGCTGAACTTGCATTGCAGGAACACAAGTCAGCACATTCAGCTCATAACCGAGAACCTCTTCAGTCTCAAAATCAGTCCCATGATCAACTATCTTGACATTAGGAACCTTGTGCTGCGACCAATCACCAATGTCACAACAAGCAGTTGTAAGTTCAGATGGCAGGCTCACCCCACTCTCTCCCCCAACTGATTCTTGGAACTCACTCCCAATCGGCTGTAAGTAGCATGCCGGAATTGTAGACAACACATCGTCCTCAGACCCATCTGAAACTGCATCATGTTCCATATCGTCATTCGGTCTGGAACCCCCTTGAGACCCATCCTTTTTGTTAGCCAACGCAGAATCAGAAGACTCCTGACGATCATGCATATCCAGATCAGCCCCCCAGTTGTCCTTAGCAACTTTACCCTTTCCTAAATCCACTTTGAAATCATCGGGCTTCTGATTGTCTTTCCGAAACCCCTCAAGTTCAGGGACCCACTTGATCTTATAGCCAGTAGCATTCACAAAGATTTCAGACATGCCCTCAATCATCCATGGGTCCCGACACCAAACCTTAATTCTTATAGGACCATTTCTATCAATACTGTTACTATCAACCTCAACCGGTTTCCCCACCAGTTTGGCGATTTGTCTGATGTGCACCTCTTCTCGGGCTATCTGAGGAATACCAAAAGCTTTGACCCAGACCATCTGAAGCTCAGAAAAAGCATTAATATCCCGCTCTGACACCCTGATGTGAGCTCTAATCCTGAATTGTTGAAATCCATAAACTTCCTAAGTAAGCTAAGACAACAGAGGTGCTATCAAATTTATCTAGACTAAAAAGGGGAGAATGGTCATCAGAAAAGGAGGAAGGTATGTTTTAGCTAACATGGCACAACTTTCTCGTGCTTTTTTAAAGACAGTCGAGGATGGGGCATAGGTGTTGGAAAAAGAATCATGTCACAAGTTTTACATGAGTCTATTGAATCTGTCTAACTTGAAACGTGTCTGACACTGTCAAAGTGTAATAATAGTTGAATGTATATAAATCAGATAGTCCCGATGTCTCTCTATTGGTGTGAATTTCCTTATATTTCATATAATTCGAAACACCTAAAAAAAATATTGGGGAAAATTTTGAATCTCTCTTTTCAAACGAGCCTTTACGTAGAACTGCACGTAAGAATAGGATAACAATTTCATCCTCGTAAACCACTCTTATATCTTAATTACATTATTCGTTTGAAAGGAAAACTTATATGGAGATGGTCTTAAACCCAAGAAGATGCTCTCCCCTAGATAACTTTCACGTGAAGGCGTCGGAGAACCAATAAACCAAATAAAGCGGAGGTGGGGCATAGCGATGGGGTAGAGACGATGACTCTAGTGCGCCATGCATAGGCTGACGATGATCTACGTGACGTCCAACACACCTCTCTTCTTCTGAAGATCTTCTCGGTGTTGTTCACCGACCGCCCATCCCTCACGTACCGTACGTCGGCCACCAACGCATGCGGCTGCCCATCCCACCACCGCCACGCTAACTTCCGTCGGCTTTTGGGCAAGCCGACGGAAGTTAAATAACTTCCGTCGGCCTCCACAAGCCGACGGAAGTTAAAATAACTTCCGTCGGCTTCTGACAGTGGCCGACGGAAGTTAGTGGGGGTTTTTCCGCGGCTGCCCGGATCCCCCTAACTTCCGTCGGCCAGCATTAAAGCCGACGGAAGTTAGCTAACTTCCGTCGGCTTTAATGCTGGCCGACGGAAGTTAGGGGGCTTTTCACCCAACCGCGCGCGCGTACAGGGAGCCCTAACTCCCTGTACACGCGCGCGCGCACTCCCGCCCGTACGTTCCCCGCCGCCGCCGCTTCGCCGCCTCGGCCGCCGCCCGCCCGCCGCCGCCGCTTCGCCGCCCGGCCGCCGCCCGGCCGCCCTCGCCTGCCCGGCCGGCCGCCCGGCCGCCGCCCGCCCGGCCGCCGCCCGCCCGGCCGCCGCCTCGGCCGCCCGCCCGCCCGCCCGCCCGGCCGCCGCCCGCCCGCCGCCCGCCCGGCCGGCCGCCGCCCGCCCGGCCGCCGCCCGCCCGGCCGCCGTCCGCCCCGCCGCCCGGCCACCGCCTCGGCCGCCCGCCCGCCCGCCCGGCCGCCGTCCGCCCGGCCGCCCGGCCGCCCGCCCGGCCGCCCGGCCGCCGCCTAGCTCGGCCGCCCGCCATCCGTCGCGTGGTGCCACTGTGATCACCGCCGGCCTCCGGACACCATCACCCACCACTCGTCGCCGCCCGACGATTAAGTAATTTTTTTCGGCTTTAATTTTTTCGCTTTTTATTTGTGCATGATATGATATTGTTAGTATAGTTGAAAGTTAACTTATTTCTGAATTTTGTCGTTGTACTGGATTGCAATATATTGAAATGTGGAATGATAGTAGTATGCATCTTGCTTTATAAAGGTTTCTTAGATGTTTTTTAGTATGACTTGCTTCTTGGTATTTTTTGCTACATTTATGAATTTTGTCATGTATTAATATTGAGATTTTATGTATGTTTCACGCTTTTAAATATGTTTCATATGTGATGTTTTGTTTTAATATGCAATATATGTTGTGATATTATGTATATATGATTCTAATTATATTATTCTATTAATTTATAGTTTTTTTATGATTTCATTGGGTGATTAGTATTATATCTATATATACTTTCTTATATATTTTTCTTTTCGTATGCAATTTTTTATTTGACAACAACGTAGATAGTGTAACGAAACCTATGCGTCACCCGTTTCGGACCAACATGTCTCACACGTGTCATGCGTGTGAGATGTGTAGGTCCGGAATTGTACCTTTTTGGACAGCCTCGGAGTGGGCGACAGAGCGTGGTTTTATGATGAGTCATGAGTCCGAATGGGATTTCAGTAACATAACCTTGTTGTTCTCCATTGCACCACTATCAGGCGTGCAATTGGAGAACATCGGGGTTATGCTGCTGAAATTTCGTTCGGACTCATGGCTCGTCATAAATACCACGTTTTGTCGGTCACTCTTGGGTGGGTTTAGGACCTATCTTTTCCTATAGACCATGGTTGCCATGGCGTCACCTGCGCCGACTAGACGTCCAGGCGGTCACCGCCGGATGCCATGGTGAATCGCGATCGCCATCAGGCGTGTCTGGGCGGGCGCCTAGGGTCCGTGGTAGTGTCTAAGGTGTGGCACAGGCCTTTCGGTTAACCCTGTTCCCTTGCGCCGCGGGCTCTGCTTCCCCTTGCGTCACCGGCCGCCCGGCCGCCTCTGCTTCCCCTCCGTTGTCCGGAGGCGGAGGCGGGGGGTGGCCAGGGTGTGTGTATGTTGCGAGCCCTTTTATAGCGGCCAGTGCGTGAATCTTCTTGATTGAATGAATGTTTTGCATATAGAATGGCTGAGGACGACCGACGGTGGATGTATAGTGGTTGGATGAAAAGTGGAGCTCACACGAGGGAGTGGGTAATCAACGCTGAGAAATTTGTTGATCGTGCATTCGCTTTGACAACAAACACTGGCGCGAGGTGCCCATGCATGAAGTGCAGAAATTCTCGTTGGCAAGACAAGAGGACGTTGTCATTGCATATTTGCAAATATGGATTCGTGCCAGGTTATGAAGTTTGGTCTTTTCACGGCGAGACAGGCCTTGAAAAAACGGTATTAGTAGTGGAAGAAGAAGATGATAGCGTTGCTGACGATAGGATGGATGAGATGGTTGATGCTATACGACCGGAGTTTGAATCAAACCCCGAGGATCCTCCAACACCGGAGGTTCAAAAGTTTTTCGACATCCTTCGAGCTTCAGAAGAGCCATTGCATGAGCACACCACCGTAAGCGTTCTCGCTTTCGTGACTCGTATTATGGCTATTAAGTCAAAGTTTGCATTTTCAAACAATTGTTATAAGGAGCTCTTGAATCTGATCAGCGATATCCTTCCTAAGAACCATAAGGTGCCGAAAGACATGTATCAGTCAAAGAAAATGCTTTCTGCTCTCGGTATGGAGTATGAGAAGATTGATGTGTGCCGAGATAATTGTATGCTGTTCTGGAAAGAACATAGTAATGAGGTGAAATGCTTAAAATGTGGTAAACCGAGATTCGTAGAGGTCGTAAATGAAGACGGAGAGAAGGTGACGACAGAGGTTGCTCATAAGCAACTTCGTTACATGCCTCTTACACCTCGGGTGAAACGATTGTTTCTATCAAAGAAAACCGCTAGACATATGCGATGGCATAAAGAAGGTGTACGTGAGAATAATGAAGTAATGGTGCACCCATCTGATGGTGCGGCATGGAAGGCTCTAGATGATTTTGATGCAGACTTTGCTAGTGATGCAAGGAATGTTCGCATCGGGTTGGCAACTGATGGATTCACGCCTTTCAATGTAACGGCATCGTCGTACTCTTGTTGGCCCGTGTTTGCTATTCCATACAACCTTCCACCTTCATTTTGTATGAAATATGAATTTATGTTCCTGTGTCTCATTATACCCGGTCCAGATCATCCTGGAACACGACTAAACGTGATGTTGAAGCCCTTAATTGAAGAGTTGAAACAATTGTGGAAAGGAGTTGAAGCATATGACTATGACCAGAAACAAAAATTCAATCTTCGAGTTGCGTATCTGTGGTCGGTCCACGATTTTCCGGCATACGGTATTTTTTCTGGTTGGAGTTGTCATGGAAGGTTGACATGCCCGATATGTGCAAAGGACACAGATTGTTTCCGTCTGAACTTCGGGGGAAAGATTTGTTACTTTGATTGTCATAGATGCTTTTTGCCCATGAATCACCCATTTAGGTTACAGAGGAACAATTTCAAGAAGGACAGCATTGTTGTAAAGGGACCACCAAGGCGTTTAAATGGTACAGAAATCGCTGATATGCTGAATGAGTTGGTCCTTAATGAAAATGAGGATGGATTTGTAGGATTCGGAACCGAACATAATTGGACTCACATATGTGGTTTATGGGAACTGCCGTACGTCAAATCACTAATTCTGATGCACAACATTGACGTTATGCATCAGGAACGTAATGTTGGTGAAAGCATTATAAGTACATGTATGGATTTTACTGACAGGACAAAAGATAATGTAAAGGCGAGAAGAGATTTAGCTGAGATTTGTAATCGACCAACCCTTGAGTTGACGAATAGTGGTGGCAAGCCACGTGCCCCATTTTGTTTAAAACCTAAAGAAAAAAAACAAGTAATGAGGTGGTTGAAAAATTTGAAATTCCCAGATGGTTACGCCGCAGGATTTAGAAGAGCTGTGAACTTGAAGACAGGGAAATTAAATGGATTGAAAAGTCACGATTACCACATAATAATGGAAAGACTCCTTCCTGTAATGTTTCGTGGGTACCTGAATGATGATGTGTGGAAGGCGTTAGCTGAGCTGAGCCATTTTTATAGACAACTTTGTGCGAAAGAAATTAAGAAAGATATGATGGAGATGCTAGAGAAAGAGATCCCGGTACTTTTATGTAAACTGGAAAAAATATTCCCTCCAGGGTTCTTCAATCCAATGCAACATTTACTGGTTCATCTGCCATATGAAGCTAAGGTAGGTGGCCCTGTGCAATATAGGTGGATGTATCATATTGAAAGGTCCCTAAAGAAGCTTAGAGCGATGGTTGGTAATAAGGCCAGAGTTGAAGGTTGCATCGCAGAAGAATTTAAATTGAAAGAGATAGCATACTTCACTAGTGTATACTTCGCTGAGCATCACAATGTCAACACACCTGCTACACGGTACCATATGGATGAAGACCATCCTTGTAGTGATCTCCAAATATTTGGGTGGAAGGGCATAACTGTTGGTGTTTCCACGACATATTATGTAACTCAGGAAGAACGAACAAATGCCTTGCTCTACATGTACTCAAATATGGAAGAGATGGAACAATATTTCGCGTAAGTGATTCGTTTTAGTTTTATATTTTACCTCCAAATTTTATACCCGTTTGTTTACCTATTCGTTACATTGACAGTATGTTTGATTCGAAATACTTGCATTCTGGTCGTCAACCAACGGAGAAGCAATTAGATAAATTGCGTCGAGAAGGAGTAAATGGCGGGCCTAGTTTTCTCACTTGGTTCAGAGAACATGTAAATCCTTACCTTTTCTGACACGTATTATTTTACTCTACTGGGTTAATTATCTTATAATCTCTTATGATTTGCAGTGCGTGCTCGCTGACAATGTACATATAGACTTGCGACAGCTCTCTTACGGGAGTATTAGTGCCAAAAGTTACGGTCGCTATGATGTTAATGGTTTCCGCTTCCGTTCAACTATATTTGAAGCATATCGACCTCTAGCGGCAACAACTAATACTGGTGTTGTTACAAGGGTCGTTGATGGACAAGGACACGAAACTATGTATTATGGAATCATCAAAAATATAATCGAGTACAACTTTGCCGGGAATAAGGAGATTAAAGTAGTCTTCTTCGATTGTGATTGGTTCGACCCTAAACATGATACTCGTGAAAACCAATTTGGGATGGTTGAAGTCAAACACGCGGAACGATTATCTAGTTGCGACAATTTTGTCCTTGCTCATCAAGTCGAGCAGGTGTATTATATGCCCTACCCATGTGAAAAACTAAGTGCTTGGTGGGTAGTCTACAAAGTGAATCCTCGGGAACGTCTACACACCCCTAGTGATGACGCTTATCAATTGGAGGTTGAAGAGGTCGATGAGGTTTATCAAGATGATGAATTGCCGACTTCGTTTAATGTAGAGTCAGAATCGTCGACAGATTCTTTTCTCGGCGATTCTAATGATGTGGCAGTTCCCGAGAAAAGGAAACACCAACATAAGAAGAAAAAAGTAACATGGCGTGCTTTGGGGAGAAAAGGACAAATTGATCCTGATTTTGATGATAATTGACAAGTAATTGTTTTGATACATGGATATGCAATATACTTCATATTACATGTTTTTTCATATGTACAAACCTTCTTTACTAATAAATGCTTGTTTGTGCTTATTTTGAACAGGATGTCGAAAAAGATGAAGAGTGTCACGAGGAAGCTCTTCCGCTTGGGGAGTTCATCGGCGAGTACTCCGGCGAGTACACCGACGAGTCAGGAGGACACCCTATTCCAGGGTAGTTCCTCTTCTTCAAACAGACGTCGTCAAGAGCAGCTCCTGAGATGCATAGATCCGACATTAATTGGTCGGCCTATTGCATTTCAACTAGATGAGGAGGTAACTTTCAGATTGTTTTTTATGCCAGTTATAAACTATTACTAATTGTTTCAATACTGTTTTGTAGGAGGAAGAACACTTGGAGAGTGCGGGTCATGAGGATGATCGGCCGGTGGGTGGCGGGCAAGAGGGGGATGTCCCAGAGTGTGCGGCACAGAGGGATGACCCAGAGGTTGTGGGGCAGGGGGATGACCCAGAGGCCGGTGCGGGGCAGGGGGATCTCCCGGAGGGTGCGGGTCAGGAGGAAGGTGCTGAGGCTGCCGGCGGGTCCTCGGTAACTTTCAGGACGAGTCACTTGGTCGCTCCACCAGTAGTCTCTTCCGGTGGAGCCAAGATCGAGATTACGCCTGTTGGTGACGGGTAAGTGTAATACTCTTCTGTTGTTTTGCTTTTGTTTTCAAAAAATTTCTTTCACTAAACTAATTAACTTTATTTATTATGTATTTTTAGATCTTGGATTGACTCTCGGTTCGACGGCACTTCGAGGGTCAGACAGGTTAACCAGATATTGGGTAACCTGTGCCGTCTGCACTACCCAGGGATGCTGACAATGCCGACCGGTGAGCGGGTTCTATGCCAAACATGGGACCAGTACCGGTTCGCTCCTGACGGGCGTCACGGAACTGCTCAGGGGGCGGTGTCTCATGACTTCTGGGTATGCAAGTGTTTTTTCAATCTTCTTTTAGAATTTTCGAGTTACAACACTGTACTAATCATTATTTTTGCAGTTACGCTTTTGCTTGCCAGAAGTCGGCAATCACCATAACCATGCGCTTGTAGTCTTCAACAACAATGCGCATAAGGTGGTGAAGGACGCCATTTCGTATGCCCGCATTCAAGCGAACAATGCTTACTACAAGGAGAAGCTAGGGCAACGATTGAGCAAGGCGACGGGCTCATCATCAGTCTATTTGACTGAAGAAGAATACCGTTCGGTAAACAATTCTAACTTTTTACCTCTTCGATTGTTGAGATTTGTTGTCATATAATACAAATAGCATCTCTGTTCAGGTGAGGATTCCGTGGTTGGCAAACCGCGAGGACGCCTATTTTGAATTCTGCAAGATTTGGTCTTCAGCCGCATTTAAGAAGACTTCCGAGCAGAAAAGACAATGCCGCGGGACGGATCCGAAGCACAGATATGGTGCCGACGGACATATTCGCCACGCTAAACGCTTGGTAAGACCGATCTGTCACTCTCTAGCTATAGATACATTGTAATGCGACTAACTCATTTCTAATGCACAGGAAGCTAAATCTGGCAACGTGCCAAGTGACATAGAGGTGTATACCTCTGGTCACAAAGGAAGCGATCCGGCACAGCCAGATGTCTTGTGTAGCCAGACAGCCACGGACCATTTGGTGAGATGTTATTAAGAGTTGACGTAATTTCATTTTTCTGCGTCTAGCTAATCGGACATGTTTTTTGCAGGCGCAGTATGGTGAACACATGGTTCGACTCCATGGAGACAACTATGATTGGCGGAGAGAACCTGTGGACCAAATGGCCGTGTACTCCAGCGGAGGTGGCAAAAGCCATGGACGGTGAGACAATGTTTTTATTAATGTTTTGTGTATGGTATTGTGATGGTAACTAACCCCTGTTAATGTTGCAGGTACTCCATGTTCAATGGAGTTATTGACTCGAGAGCGGTGAGAGCTCAGAAGTCAGCTCAGTCGTCGCAGAGCTCCGTCGGAGTTGGCTCCAGCCGTCGTCGCTCAGAAGAAACCCCGGAGATGGTTCGGATGAGGGAGGAATTGAGGCGGGTAAACGAGCACAACAGGAAACAACAAGAGTATTATACCGCCTGCTTAGCACAACAACATGCGATGATCCAAGTAAGCTTACTTTAGAGTGTTGCAGTTCAAAAGTATTCAGAAATAGGTTTAGAACTAACTGATTACATTACAACATGTGTAGCAACTAGCCCAGCAAAACAGTGGATTTGACATGTCTATGTTCCAACCACTACCTCCCCCGCCACCACCACTATCTCCTACATCACCTGAGGTACCTCCTAAATACCTAAGTTAGCGTTTAGAAGTGTAGTTGAGTTCGTTTCTAATTTTGTCTATTTCTTCAGTGTTTCCGTACGCCTGGCCAGGATGGAGCCTCCGGGGCAAATGTGAACGAAGCAGGAGGCAGCGGCGGCGCCCACGACCCAAATGTGGGCGATCAGTGAGTATATGGACAAATATGACTTTGTATGTGGCTCTCGCTGTGTTTTGTGAATTTGTATGTGAGTTTGGATGTTATATGTGAATTCAGATGTTTACTGTGACTTTGGATGTGAATTCAGTTATATTATGTGATTTTGGATGTGATGTGTGAAGTGTGGATGTGATTTTGGATGTGAGAAGTGGTTTTGGATGTTATATGTGAAGTTTGAATGTGATTTTGGATGTGAAATGTGATTTTGGATGTGTATGATGAATGTATGTGAAATTGTGGTTGGATGTGAGTGTGAGTAGGGGAACCAGGAAAAAATAAAAAAAAATACCAGGTAACTTCCGTCGGCTTTGACCATAGCCGACGGAAGTTAGCTGGTTTCGGCCACGTGGGCAGAAAGGCTAACTTCCGTCGGCTATGGTCAAAGCCGACGGAAGTTAGCTGCCCCTAACTTCCGTCGGCCAGCCTGGCCGACGGAAGTTAAAGCCCCCCTGGTGACGTGGCAGTGTTCGGCGCTAACTTCCGTCGGCCACGTCAAGCCGACGGAAGTTAGTTAACTTCCGTCGGCGGCCGACGGAAGTTAGCTAACTTCCGTCGCCGCGCTTCCGTCGGCCAAAGGCCGACGGAAGATAGCGTTTTGCTGACGGAAGTTGGCTTCTTCCGTCGGGAAAGGGCTAACTTCCGTCGGCTTTGGCCGACGGAAGTTGCCTGTTTTGTTGTAGTGGCTGCTTCGATCTAGCTAGCACATCACCACATTGTCACCGATCTCCTCAACTCCACTTCACCCGATCTATCCGTTCTCTTTCGTTTTTATTTGACATTCTTCTAACGTGAGTGGGCTTATAACTTTTCTATGGTTCTATATTATTAAATTAAATTTGTTTTTATATAAAATGAACAAATTATTATTTCAATGCTTAAATCTCTGAAACGTGTGGTCAGTTTTTTTTAAGGGACGAGGATCCTTGGCAGTGAAGCGCGAGATCTCGTCGGTTGGTTCAGTCCTTTTTACTCAGTAGCCAAAACCCAAAAGAAAGGCAACTCTTGAATTGTGAAGGCGGAGAGCGAGGGAGCGGAGCGGAGGGGACGAGGGAGCGACGGACCGAGAGGAACCCAGCGAAGGAGAAACGCCCGGCCGCCCATGCGCTTGTCCGCGTGAGCCGGAATCGAACCCACCCAGTAGAGCTCGATTTGATCGCGAGGAGGAGGATGTACAAGTCGCGGCTGCAGGAGCTATGCCAGCAGCGGCGGTGGGCGGCGCCGGAGTACGCCCACCGGCGAGACGGCCCTTCCCACTGCCCGCTCTTCGGCGCCACCGTCGTCGTCAACGGTGCGGAGTTCCACGCGCCGGACGGCGCCGCGCGGTCGGCCAAGGAGGCGCAGAACATCGCCGCCAAGGCGGCCTTCGAGCACCTCTCCTCCCTCCCGCCGCCGCCTCCCCCGCCCTCCGGTGAGTGGCCCTCTTCCGCGTGCGCAGTTTTTGTTCCTTGGATTCCCCCCCCCCCCCCCCCCCCCCCCCTGTGGAACCCTTTCTTCCTCGAAGAATCAATCATCGGGGGCTTGGAGGGTTAGATTTAGGCACTACGGTTGCTTATAGTTTTAGTTCACATTGCGTGCAATTTCTTTCCTTTTGATCTGATGCCTGAAGAAAGAGGCATTTACTGGGATTCTTGTGTGAAATGACAAATCGAGAGTTGAGTTTCTTGGCGATTGAAAACTTTACAGGTGAATTTATTACAGTTAATATTGCAGTGAAGGGAAATGATCATCAACATTGGGAACAGTACAAAGCGTTCATTTCGGTAGATATACTCACCAGCACACCCTAGTCTTTGATTTGAAATAGAGTTACTGCACTCAATGTTGCAATGACAGCATGAGCTTTTTACAGCTAATGGACCATCAAGGTGGCAAAAGTTTGATGAGTGCATAAAGAACAGATTGTCTGTTCTTCATGGATCAATTTTCATAAGCTCTTAAGCATCTTTGTTGATTATTATTACTAAATAGCATTTGTAGTTGCGGGGTCTAAGCGATACCTAGTACTGACATGGTATAAAAAAAATCTATTCTTTAACTTTCATAGTTTCATATTTGTTATATTTCCCATGCTCTGTATTTTTTGGTATATTGCAGAAAACCAACTTCCTTTCAAAAATCAGTTGCAAATTTATGCACAGAAGAAGAGCAAACAGTTGCCTGTGTATGAAACAATTCGGGAAGGTCCACCTCATGCATGTATGTTCAAGTCAGTAGTGACTGTAGATGGCAAAACATTTGAAAGTCCACAATACTGTCACACAATTAAGGAGGCTGAATCCACTGCTGCAAAACTTGCTTTGATGTCTTTACCTCAAGAAGAAAGCTCAACGGAGCAAGTGCCGGTTAGTCCAGCTTATTTTATTATGGAGTATTTAGTAATCCAAACATCAAAGTCTCTTTGTACTATTTATAGAGACTGGAGTTCATGTTTCACCTATTTAATGGGTAGTTAGAGAATACCCAGGAGCAATGCAATAATTGAACGGATCAACTGAACCCTAACTCACTCCACATATTGAAACAGCAAAGTTTGCTCTACTTGATGACTTGTATTTTACAATGTACACTTAAGAGAACGACTTTTTAAAAGGGAAACCAGAAACCTTGATTGGCTTATACAAAAAATAATCATGAAAGGGGATGTTCTAGTACTGTAATAAAAAAATTATGTGCTAAATTTGCATACTAATTTGATGTATTTTTCTACCTTATACAGTTAATGTCATACAAGAATCGTCTACAAGAATTAGCACAGAAACAAGGCTTGTCCTTGCCTGTCTACAACACGATTCCAGATGGACCAGTACATGTTCCTATCTTCAAATCAACTGTGAAATTTCAAGGTGAAAGTTTTCAGGGAGAGCCAGGAAATAGTAAGAAGCAAGCAGAGTTGAATGCTGCTAAGCTTGCTTTACAATATTTTGAAGACAGTAAGTCATTTAAGCAACCAAAATAATGAGATTCTCAGATTAGGGGCAAACTTGTCCACACTAACAGTATGTTTTCTAGTTTTGTAGTTCTCTTGACTATTTTGTGATGGTATTTATATTTCCATTTTTAAATTTTGTCTTAATGAAATTCAACTATGCAAATTATTGTTTCAAAATTCTGAAAACTCTGACTGCTGTACTAGCTAGCATCCTAGTACAGTAGTACATGTCGATTATGTGGCAGATCCAATACATATCAGTTGTCATATCAAACATTACCTCCGAGATCTATACCTGGAGTTGTGGCATACAGTAACCAATATTTTTTGTGTCTTTTAGGAAGAAAAAATGTTCTTTCTTCCACTGTTGTAACAGGATCACATTTGGAACAAGGAACAATGGGCTTATCTGCTGGACAAGTTAAGATTGCACAACCTGCCCTTTCAGTTCCCCAAGCATCAACGATGACAAGCCACAGTTCGGGTGGCACTAGTAAGCTTTCTTGCCACCTTCTTCCCCCTTTCTCTTCATGTTATACGGTTATACCTGCACTTGTATAATGGGAATATGGGACCAGGAACTTTAGTTTAGCAAGGGTTTTTCATTTCCCTTCCACTGTTCTTACAGGAACACATTTGGAACAAGAAACGGTGAGTTTATCTGCTGGGCAACAAGTTAAGCTCGCTCAACCTGGTTTCTCAGTTCCCCAAGCATCAACGGTGACAAGCCATAATATGAGTGATGCTAGTGAGCTTTCCTGCTACCTTCTTCTCGCATTTCTCTTCATGTTGTACTTGCACTTGGAATAATGGGAATTCAGAATTAGGATCCTTAGCTTAGCATGGGTCTTCTTTTTGGTCCAGTTTCTGGTTCAAAATACTGTGTAAGAATGTGATTGTTAGCATATTCTGTTATTGGCTATAAGGGGGTTCGGCCAGGACCCCTGTCCGGCCTCTATTGTACTCTTTGGCAAGGGGGTTTTCTAGACTAGTAATTCAGTTATAAAGTAGTTATCCCCTTGCCTCTATATATGTACCTATCCATGGCTCATCAATACATCATCCAAATTCCATTCTCCTTCATGGTATCAGGAGTCCGGGTTCCCCTCTTCCTCTCCACCTTCCGCTGCCCTCCCTGATCGGCACAGGGAATCCCTGTTCCTCCTGCTATTCGGCACAAGAACCTCTGTTCTTCCCTGCCTTCTGCTCCAGGAACTCTTCCCTGTTCCTCCTGCTTTCGGCACAAGGACTCCTGTTCTTCCCTGCCCTCTGCTCAAGGAATCCCTCTTCTCCCCTCCCTTCGGCATAGGGAGTTAGGGGGCTCGGTCAGGACAAAGAACCCTGCTCCTCCCTGGTTTCGGCTCAGGGAACCTTTCCTCCCTTCGGCACAGGGAGTTAGGGAGGCAAAGAACCCTGTTCTTCCCTCCCTTCGGCTGCCCTCCCTGCTCAGCATGGCCGGTTCTCCCCCCAACTCCGTCGTTGACCCTGCAGACCTCGTTCATCGCAACGACAACGACGAACCAAGGCGTCTCGCGGACACCCGCATGGCTGCCCGTGAGGCTGCCCTTGCAGAAGCCCAGGCAGCTGAAGAAGAAGCTGCTGCTGCCGCTTCCGATCGCGACGCTGCCACCGAACGCATCCGTGCTGCTCTAGCACGAGCAGCCAAAGCTCGGGCCGACGCTGCCGCTGCAGCTGACCCCATCGCGCCTCCTCCAGGGGACGGCCTGGACGTCTCCAACGCCATGGCCCTCCACGAGGCAGCCGCTATCCTCAACCTCCATGCTCAGGCGGTCTCCGTTCAGAACGCACGCAGCCTGGTTCCCATCACTCTTGACACAGCCGGCAACTACTCAAGATGGCGCGAACAATTCCTCCTCGCCGTCACAAAGTATTCGCTGCAAGATCATATCTTTAGCGACCACGCTACCTCGGCCCTGCCTGATTGGACGCGGATGAACGCCGTGGTGAAATCTTGGCTCTACAGCACGACTTCTTCCGATCTTGCTGAGGCCGTCATTGACCACCGCGCCACCGCCCGAGAAGCTTGGCTTGCCATCGAGGGCCACTTTCTTGGGAATCAAGAAACCCGCGCCCTACATCTTGATGCCAAGTTTCGTGCCTTCGCGCAAGGGGATCTTTCTATCACCGAGTACTGCAAGCGTTTCAAGAAGATGGCCGATGACCTTGGCGATCTTGGCGAACACGTGACCGACCGCACCCTGGTCCTCAATGTTATTCGCGGCCTCAACGAACGCTACAAGGACATCGGTGTTCACCTTCGGCGTGGGCGCCCCTTTCCCTCCTTTGCTGCTGTTCGAAATGAGCTTCTCCTTGAGGAGATTAATATGGTTCAGCACCCCGCTGCCACCCCCCCCCACTGCCTTCGTCGCTGTCCCCTCTGCACCCCAGCAGTCCGCACCAATTGAAGGCAGCACACGCGCCCCAAAACAGAACAAAAAGAAGAAACAGAAGGGACGCAATTCCTCCGGAGGTCCTCCTGCCCCAGCCGGCAGCAGCCCCTCCCCCACAACCGGGCCCAACGGGACGTGGCCCTCCTTCTACAATCCGTGGACAGGGTCCATCCAGATGTGGCCCGGCCCACGGACTCCTCCCCTGGCCCAGCTTCCTCAAGGCCGAATGGGTCCCCAACAGCAGCAAGCAATGCTTGCTCTCCAGGGGCCCCAACAGTTTTCACAGATGGCTCAACAAAATCCTCATCAACCGCATTTTTTTCCTCCCTACGGGACCCCTGCAGGACCTCTGTTGCAGCCACAACAGCAAGCCTTGCCACCCTGGACCCCCAAGCACCACAACAGCCCATGACAGGAGCTCCGACTTGGGACCAGAGCTCCCTCGCCTCCACTTTCAGCACCATGACTCTCACCCCTCCGGTGAATAACGACTGGTATTTTGATACTGGTGCCTCCTCCCACATGACATCCCATGACGGTACCCTCTCTCACTATTCGGTTCCACGGTATCCCTCCCCCACTTCTATTATTGTCGGTAATGGTTCACTCCTCCCAGTCGCCGCGACCGGGACGACATATCTTGGCCACCTTACCTTAAATAATGTTCTTGTCTCACCACAGCTCATTAAGAATCTTATTTCTGTTCGCCAATTTACTATTGATAATAATTGTTCTGTGGAATTTGACCCTTATGGTTGCTCTGTGAAGGATCTTCTCACGGGGACCGTGACCATCAGGTGCAATAGCTCCGGACCACTTTACCCTCTGCAGGTCCCAGTGGCGCATTCGCTTGTTGCAGGCTCCACACCAGCTTCACTTTGGCACCGACGTCTTGGTCACCCTGGTCGCGAAGCTCTTTCCAAACTTGCTTCGGCCATTCCCGCTTGTAATAAAGACTTGGATTCTATATGTCATGCGTGTCAGCTAGGTCGACATGTTCGTCTTCCTTTTGGTACTTCAGTCTCTAGGGCGTCAAACAACTTTGCTCTTATACATTGTGACTTGTGGACATCTCCTGTTGCTAGTGTCTCTGGTTACAAATATTACTTAGTTGTTCTTGACGACTGCTCACATTACCTGTGGACATTCCCCCTTCGGCTAAAGTCTGACACATTCATGACATTATCTAACTTTTTTGCCTATGTCTCTACCCAGTTCGGTGCTCGCATCCAGGCCGTCCAAACCGACAACGGACGGGAGTTTGATAACTCCACCGCTCGCACTTTCTTTACGACACATGGCATCCTTTTCCGCATGTCGTGCCCCTACACGTCGCCCCAGAACGGTAAGGCCGAACGGATCATTCGTACTACTAATGACGTTATCCGTTCTCTTTTGTTTCAGGCGAGCATGCCTCCTTCATATTGGGCTGAAGCGTTGCACACTGCGACCCTACTCCTCAACATCTTACCTACCAAGACCCTTGACTTCTCGACCCCGCACTTTGCCCTCTATGGTAGTGCGCCGTCCTACGAACATCTTCGGGTCTTCGGTTGTAAGTGTTACCCCAATCTCTCGGCCACTGCTCCCCATAAACTTTCACCCCGCTCCGCCCTTTGTATTTTTTTGGGATACTCTGCTCACCACAAGGGATATCGCTGTCTTGATCCTACCACCAATAGAATCATTATTTCTCGTCATGTCATCTTCGATGAAACCTCATTTCCCTTTGCTGAGCAACCCTCACCTCCCAATGCTACGGATTTTACCTTTTTAGATGAATTTTCTAACACGGCAGCCGCTCCCATAGGACTGCCAATTTTTTCTTCTACAGGTACATCTCCAATCATACCACTTTCGGCGCCACTGGTTCCACCAGGATATCACTCCTTACCTCGCGCAGGTGTTGTGCCACGCGCGGCCACGGGTCCCTCAACATCCACTGTACCACGCGCGGCCCCGACTTCATCTTCGACGCCTACACCCGTACCATGCGCAGATGCCACGTCTCCTGCACTCCCACGTGCGGGACCGGCTCTGCGTGTCTACTCCAGGCGTCCCCGACCACCTGAACCTCCTCCTCCAGCGGCATCCACTACTTCCCCAGCACCGGTGCCGCTACCTCCTGGTGCTATTGCTGTTACCCCAACGGTGAACCATCATCGCATGACGACACGGGCCAAGGATGGGTTCCGAGTTCCATCCCTGTTCCATGCCACACCACTATCTCCAGTACCGAAGACTTTTCGTGGTGCCCTTGCCGACCCCAATTGGCGGGCTGCCATGGAAGAAGAACATGCTGCCCTCATCACAAACCAGACTTGGGATCTGGTTCCTCGCCCGCAGCATGCCAACATTGTCACCGGTAAATGGATATTCAAGCACAAGTTCCTCGCCAACGGTTCCTTGG
The DNA here is from genome assembly GCA_019279435.1 of Zizania palustris. Lineage (NCBI taxonomy): Eukaryota > Viridiplantae > Streptophyta > Magnoliopsida > Poales > Poaceae > Zizania > Zizania palustris. The sequence continues at coordinate 89,244,816 of JAAALK010000288.1, forward strand.
AGCGTTACAAAGCACGTTGGGTCCTCCGCGGCTTCACTCAACGTCCAGGCATTGACTTTACAGAGACATTCAGCCCTGTTGTCAAGCCTGCCACAGTTCGCACCGTCCTCTCGTTGGCTATTTCCCGCAAGTGGCCTGTTCATCAGCTCGATGTCAAGAATGCTTTCCTCCACGGCACTCTGACAGAGACAGTGTTTGCAGCTCAGCCGTCTGGTTTTGAAGACCCCGTTCACCCAGACTTTGTTTGCCGCCTCAACAAATCTCTTTATGGGCTGAAGCAAGCCCCTCGTGCTTGGTACAGTCGCTTTGCCACGCACCTGGTCTCCCTTGGTTTCATAGAAGCCAAGTCAGATACTTCGCTGTTCATCTACCGTCGTGGCACTGATACAGCTTATCTGCTTCTCTACGTGGATGACATTGTTCTCACCGCTTCCTCAGCACATCTCCTTCGGCAAATTATCTCAGCTCTTCAGCAAGAATTTGCCATGAAGGATCTTGGTGAGCTCCACCATTTCCTGGGGATGCAGGTTCAGCGCAGTGATGATGGTATGATTCTCTCTCAGCGACAGTACATGCTTGATATCCTGGACCGAGCAGGCATGACAGAGTGCAAATCTTGCAATACGCCAGTCGACACTAACCCCAAAGTTTCTGCCGATTCTGGGACTCCAGTCGCCGATCCTTCAGATTACCGCAGCCTTGCTGGTGCCCTGCAGTATCTGACCTTTACGCGACCAGACATCTCTTATGCCGTACAGCAGGTCTGTCTCCACATGCATGATCCTCGAGAGGCTCACCTTGCTGCTCTCAAGCGCATTCTTCGGTATATTCGGGGTACTCTACATCTGGGTCTTCTTCTTCGGCCATCGACGTTGGATGACTTGGTGGTCTATACTGATGCTGACTGGGCCGGCTGTCCCGACACTCGCAAGTCCACTTCGGGCTACGCTGTGTTCCTTGGCGACAACCTGGTTTCTTGGTCGTCTAAACGGCAGAACACCGTCTCCCGCTCCAGTGCTGAAGCAGAGTATCGCGCCGTGGCTAATGGCGTCGCTGAGGCTTCCTGGCTTCGCCAGCTTCTTCATGAGCTTCATACTCCGCTTCACCGCGCCACTCTTGTCTATTGCGACAACATTAGCGCGGTCTACATGTCTTCTAACCCAGTCCAGCATCAGCGAACGAAGCATATCGAGATCGATCTTCACTTCGTCCGTGAGAAGGTGGCCATGGGTGCCGTTCGGGTCCTTCATGTCCCCACGACATCTCAGTTCGCCGACGTCTTCACCAAAGGGCTGCCCTCTTCGGTGTTCACTGAGTTTCGGTCCAGCCTGAATGTCCGTGGCTAAGCACCGACGTTCAGACTGCGGGGGCGTGTTAGCATATTCTGTTATTGGCTATAAGGGGGTTCGGCCAGGACCCCTGTCCGGCCTCTATTGTACTCTTTGGCAAGGGGGTTTTCTAGACTAGTAATTCAGTTATAAAGTAGTTATCCCCTTGCCTCTATATATGTACCTATCCATGGCTCATCAATACATCATCCAAATTCCATTCTCCTTCAGTGATCTTTCAACACAAGTATGCAACAAATAGTCACATAGTAAATTGCAAAGTCTTGTTAATCTAGGAGGTACGAATGCACAGTGCTTGATTTTAAAATGTTCTATGTCATGTATGCCTCTGATATTCTTCATTGTGCCATTTGTGTGAGCTTAATTTATTCTGCTTTATTCTAGTGTGACTTTCTTCACTGATCATGCATTCATGCTGCAAGTCTGCAACTGGTCATGATATTAGTTAACAAGTACTGCAAGCCACAAACACATTTATAGATCACATTTACTTTTTGCTTTTGATTCGCTCTTGTCTGGTTACAGTCTTACATGCCTTTCTATCTTCTTTCTCTTATATGTGTCATGTTTGCATGCTTCATTTCGTGTATGTGAAATGGAAACTCTTGATTGTGTTTATCCTTTTCTGTATGGTCACTTTGCAGTAGAACGTGGTTATCGCTCTCTTGGCTCAAGTAATCCCCTTCATATTACTGACACTACAAAATCTCCCGATGAACACATCGAATCTTGTGAGCCGAAAAAGGATGACAGCACAATGCTTGAAGTAGTGGACTCATCTCTGGAGCTCACACCGTTGGAAGACGGACACTCCATCCCCACAGCCTCAACCAATGCTGTCAGTTCTACTGAATGTGGCTGCTCCTTGTTAACTAATCGAGTCCATGTCTACCCACAGCGTCCTGACCTGGTATTACCGGAAGGCGTGACCATACTTCCCTTCAGTGACGATGTTTGGGTTGCAGTCAGCCTACCTACCTCCAACCATCTAGGTATTCTGAATCTCACAGTTCGTTTCTACTTCCTACTTATCTCCATCTGTTATTGTTATCTACTCTCTAATAAAGTTGTTTCCTCTCCTGAATGCAGACAGTAAATCTACATACTCTCTAGGCATTGAAGTAGACAAATCTAGGCATTGAAGTAGACAAAAAATGGAATCGGAGCTTTTGTGATGTTGTAGCTTCTACCAAGTTTAATTACCTCAAGTCATCAAGTGCTCTTGTAAACCTTCATACTCTCTAGTCTCTACTCTGCGTATGCGTATTAACCAAAAACTTTCATTGCTCAGACTCCAGTTGAGATAGTTTCCATGGGTAGAAAAGGGGTCCAGTTGAGAAATTGGCCCCGGTTTTCAGATGAATATTTCATGAATTTCGTACCGAATAGAAAACTTCGATCTTCTAAACGGGCCTTAGAAGAAAGCTCAAATTGTCATTTTCATCCTTAGGCCTGTTTGAGGAGCAAGAGATTCTGATAATCAGCTAGTTCCAAGTGATATATGGATCACTATCTGGAGATGTATTTTTCACTAAAACGTAAATAGCAAGGACATATATATAAAAAATCTAACAGCAAATTGTTCCCGTCCGATCCGGCCTGCACATGGCCGATCTGACGATTCACGTTAGTACCCAGAATTGGGCCGCTACCATGGGTAACGAATTAACACATCGGAATCCTACTTAACCCTGCCTAGGGGTGGGCAAAAATTAACCGCGAACCGAACCAAAAAATAGCTAATTTCGGTTTTTCTAAAAAAATTCGGTTTTGATTTTTGAAAAGTTCGGTTTTCGGTGTTCGGTTCGGTTTTTATCTTCGGAAAACCGAAAAAACCGTAGTACCGAACCGAAATTAATCAAGCTTTTGTTGTTTTGCATATTGTCACGTGTTTTGATTTTGATTTGCATGCAAATCCTGTTCGGCCCAGCCCATTTAGTTGCCAAGAGCCCAATACGCTAATACGCAGCCCCGTCACGTTTGCTTTCCTCGCAAAACGACGGCAAAATGACGCCTCAGCCGGCAGCCTCCCGCTGTATTCGGTTTATTCGGTAAACCGAAAAACCGAACCGAAATTTTTCGGTTTTTTCGGTTCGGTCCTAATAATTTTATCATGTTGTTTGGTTCCTGATTTCTAAAAACCGAACTTCCTACAAACCGAAAAAACCGAACCGAAAAAACCGAAAAAATCGATTGCTCACCCCTAACCCTGCCCCCCGTATTGCTAGTTAATTATTAACCCATGATCTAATAAATCGGGTATTTAACCCCTAATTTTTAAAATACCAGTTACTTAATCCCTAAAATGGTTTTGTAAAGTGTTTTGCCTTGGCGTGTTGGACAAGATTGTTTTTTTCTTGTTCTTCCTTGTTTCTTTGTGCTTGTCTCTTCTAACATTATTGTTGAATCCTTCTATCTTCAGAAAGAAGTAAGAAGAAAAATTGGATGGTTCGTCGTTTGCTTAGCTGCAGAGAGAGAGGAGGAAACACCAAAATGATCGGGGCACTAATGAGTGAATAAGAAGTCTATGAATGTGGCTATTAGTTTTTATGCAAGCGTGTGTAACTAACGTGACAATCTTGTCTAATGTGACGTGTCAACAAGACAAAACCACTTTGCAAAATTACCTTAAAGGGTTAAGTAAATGATATTTAAAAGATTATGTGTTAAATATATAGTTTTTAGTCAAAAATTAAGTAATCAATCAATAACATGTATTTCTTGAACTAATACAAGCATCGCGGCCTCTCGTTCCCTAACAATCTGAGCCGCCCGTACTCGATCCGACGGTTCATGTGGTACTGAAATTGGATGAACCCAGTTGGGGGCGTGGCCGATCCGCACCGTTGCCTCCGATGCTTTTCTGCCTGCCGGTGGCCTCCGCCGCTGCTCCTCGGCCGCGCGGCTTTGATTCCGTGGCGACTGGGTTAACGCGCCCTAGAGGGACGCCGCTAGCCACCGTGTCGGCCACTCTCCCCTGGTTTCGCCGCACCACCGAGTCCACTCTCTCCCTGTACGCCGGTGCACGCGCCGTGCGCTGCTTCTAGCCGAGGCGGCCCGAGCAAGCTCCGCCGCCGTGCCGTCGCTGCTGAGATCATACATACGTATGGTTCCATCTACCATGCGGTTCCATTCTTCCACGGCCGTGGTCCCCACATACGGTGGAATTACCGGCACTGCCCCGTATTGATGACGACACCTACCACCGGCCACCGGGTACCACAGGGAGCTGAGCGCAGCGGCCACCGGCACCGAGCCAGGCGCCGCTGTTCCAGCATCCTTACATGTCTACATCCCACTCTCCCAACATCCCAGGCAGCTCGGCGTCATCTCGCTGTTTGTCCACGCGTATGAGAGGAGGGGAGTGAGCTCAGCTCGCAATCGGGAGCAGACGCCAGCCGCCGCATCGCCCGTCCCGTCTCGCTGCTCCGAGGTATATCACCTTGCTTCTATGTTTACCAATCTCCATCGCCACAGCTGCTGCTGCTGCTGCTGCTCACAGCTCACCCCGTCTAGATCGGTTATTGTACTAGTAGGTGTGACTTCTGAGAGATTCGGGCCCTAAGCACTTCTCCCCATTTTTCTTTCTGGATTTTGCGGTGGTCGTGGCAGTCCGTGGAAAGCTAGGCTGTGGGGATTGAGGCGCTTTTGTTTTAAAAGACTGAAGACACAAGGGCCAAGGGGAATGTGTTTGACATTGATGGCTCCTTGGTCGTTGACTCATTGGGTCCTGGCCATTGACCTGGTGTTAGTTTAATTGGGGTTTCTCAAGCACATGAACGAGTTATGTCAGCAATTTGGTTTTTTTATTGCTGGGAATTAGTGATCCAGTTCTTCGCATGCATGGTCTGAAGGTCAGATCATTTACCTGCCAAAAACACCTTTCATGCCCAACGTAGGGCCTCGTTAGTCTGTAGTGTTTAGTGATATGGACATGCAAATTGCATTTGTATGTACAGTAATGCTGATAGGGAGGCTAAACTGACTGCATATGCTCAATGTTCTTTTCTCTGTTTTAAGTGTTTAATGATATATGGACCTGGAAACTGCACATGTATGGTCAAAATTAGAGAGGTTAAAATGAATGCATTCATACTATTTTTTCCTCCATGGAAGACCAAACACGTAAAAAGAAGGTATAGCTATTATAAGTTGGAAGGACTAACTGTTTTTGACCTTTCCCCCCTCAAGAAGATAGGAGAATGTCTTTTTCTGAATTCAAGGTGAAGTGGCAATGCATTATTAGTGCTGTTTAAGCCTCAGTCATTGATCACTTTCACAGAAAAACATATTGTGCTTATTACTAGGAAGCTAGTGGCTAGTCAAGGACTCAAGGGTTGGTTCTCTTATGACTTATTTTGATCATGTCCCTAATTTAATTTTCCATATTCATTATTCACAGACAGGCTCTTCATTTCCGGATCTGCTAGCTGATCTTAGCTCTCTAACATGCTATTTTTCTTGATTTTTTTCCTGAAGGCCCAGATACCTTATCTGGACCGTCAGATTAACAATTCTCAGGCATGACATGTCCCAATATTTCTTGGGCATGTCTTCTTCTGCTCCTATGTTTTGCCTCAATGGGAGATGCAGTGTACATGAAGTATAAGGATCCAAAGCAACCTACGAACACTAGAATCAAGGACCTTATTAGTAGGATGACTCTTGCAGAAAAAATTGGCCAAATGACGCAGATTGAACGCCTGGAAGCATCTGCAGATGTCATGAAAAAATACTTCATTGGTAAGTTATTTATCAGCTTCTATAATTTATAAAGTAAGTGTACATGGGTGAATGCTATTTCGGTGTCACACATGTTTCATGTCTTGCTTCTGAGGAGGTTGTTTGGGAGAGAAAAATAATGGGGCCTCTGACACTACTGAGCTAAAGCTACCGTTGCGGCACTGTCATCTGCAGAGCTGTGGTTATGCAATTTCTCAATCCCAATTTTTTGTGCTATTTTGTAGGTAGCGTATTGAGTGGTGGTGGAAGTGTTCCTGCTCCTCAGGCTACTCCTGCAATTTGGGTGAACATGGTAAATGAATTCCAGAAAGGTTCTTTGTCAACACGTCTAGGAATCCCTATGATCTATGGCATTGATGCAGTTCATGGTAATAATAATGTCTACAACGCCACCCTATTTCCTCACAATGTTGGGCTTGGAGCTACAAGGCATGTTTCTAATAATCTTTACTTTATGTAATCGTATTGTTGTGTGATTATATGCTAAGCATGTGACATCTTCCCTAGAATGCCGCAATTTTGATTATCATTGTGATGAGTTCATTCAAGATAAACAGGAGTGCTTGCCTTGCTCTTTAAGCTGGTGAAGTGTTAAATGAGCAATTCATGTCCATGTGGGAGCATAAATTTGTTATGCAATATGCTAACTGCATCAATAAATATGTATTGATATATGTACCATCAGCTTATCTTTTGCGTGTATCAGGGATCCTGACCTCATAAGAAGGATTGGTGAAGCAACTGCTCTTGAAGTACGGGCCACAGGCATTCCATATACCTTTGCTCCATGTATTGCAGTAAGCACACGGAAACTGTTATCTTCGTGCTGTTATCCATTAAATCTTCAGCAGAGCATGTTGCAATTGCATGAGTATATTCTCAATTCACTAAAAGTTACGTTGACCAGAAATGCTTCATACAATTTGGTTTAGGTTTGCAGAGATCCAAGATGGGGTCGATGTTATGAGAGCTATAGTGAAGACCACAGGGTGGTCCAGCAGATGACAGACATAATCCTTGGTCTACAAGGGGAGATCCCAATGAATCATACCAAGGGAGTTCCTTATATTGCTGGGAAGTAAGATTTTTTTCCATTGATGCTATAAATGGTATTGTAGATGTAAGCCATTGCTCTAAGGCATGTGCATGTTTTTTTTTGAGTAACAACCAGCAGGAGAGGCTTCTACTGAGGTTATTTATTGTGGGTTTCCCCAGTGCCAAAAGTTGGCAAGAGAGTTTAAGTACATTTTCCTATAAGCTTTGATGCCAATATGCATGATAATACAAAATTGGCTTTACAAGAGGTGGCCTATTACATTATTAATAGGTACTGCACTTTTCGCGTCGCATTGTTAACAATGCATTTTGCCGTCACCAAAAGTGTAGCCAATTGAAAGCCTTTATCGAACTGCTTTTTGCATTGGCTAATTTGCTACCCTGACTTAATTTCCTGTTGTCTTAAATGCCATGTATCCAACGAGAGACCTGTTCCATTGTTGTTGCCTTGTATCTTTGTGCTTGCATAGCAACTATTTGTTTGAACGACAGTAACCACTCCAAGAGTACAGGTCTTTGTTGTCTGAATACGCATCCATTTCTTAGTAACCATATCAACCACGCCCCTATCATTATTATTTCCATGATGAAGCTCCTGTTGTCCATTGCTCTCAGCAATGCAATCCTTTCGTCCATTCTTCCATTGTTTGACCATTGGATTCCGATCTTGATCCAACATCTTTTTGCAAATGCACAGTTCAGAAAAAGATGTGTTACTGTTTCTAGTTGTTGACCTAAAGAAACAATACCTTCGAACTGCTAAGCTAATATGCCTAAATGAGTACCCTACTGTAACACTATTTTTATGTCACAGACACATGTACTATTTAGTGGCATATCTACTTCATTAAAAAAGTTATAGGGAAATAGTCAACGTCACTGTCAAGTCATGGTGTGAAGGTTTTCTATCTTATGTCTCCGCTTATGGATTTTAACAGGGATAAAGTTGCTGCTTGTGCTAAGCACTATGTTGGTGATGGTGGAACTCATAGTGGAATCAATGAGAACAACACAATCGTTGATGAACATGGGCTTCTAGGCATTCACATGCCCCCGTATTATGACTCTATTATAAAGGGTGTTGCTACTGTTATGGTTTCATATTCAAGCTTGAATGGTGTAAAAATGCATGCCAATCATGATCTAGTTACTGGCTACCTGAAATCAAAACTACATTTTAGAGTAATTTTTTGTAGTATGCAATTTGTTCTACATTCCTCTGCTGTGATCTAAAACTGACTTTTTGCATGACCTCTGATTGTATTTGTAGGGGTTTGTGATATCAGATTGGCAAGGAATAGACAGGATAACATCACCATCTGGTTCAAACTATACTTACTCTGTGCAAGCTGGAATAAATGCTGGTATCGATATGGTATCTGAATTTCTTCCGAGAAATTAGTTCATGTTTTCTTTCTATCTACAATAAAGATGGTTTAGTTCAATTTAATTTTCGTTTATCATCCATAATGTAGTACTGCAACTGGAAGTGGTTTGTGCCTGGTCCAATAAGCGTATTAATTCTGGTTTACAACATAAGTATGAACAAAAATATGTACATTTCTGAGACAAAAAATGGAAACATATAGGTTTTAAGTGCATATGGACCTTTAGTGGTCATAATACTGCTTATTCTAATATAAATGAACATTTCTTCTACCCTTTTCGTTCAAGAAAATAAACATTGTTTTCTTTCCATCACAGGTCATGGTGCCATTCAATTACATCGATTACATTAATGATGTGACATATCTTGTTAAGAAGGGTATCATCAATATGAGCAGAATTGATGATGCAGTGAGGCGTATCCTTCGAGTCAAATTTACAATGGGCCTGTTCGAGAACCCTTTAGCTGATCTTAGCTTTGCAGATCAGCTTGGAAAGAAGGTTGATATGCCACTATTTTATGTATGACAAATGATAAGTTTAGAAATCATCGAAGTAAATGAGTAACTAAATTTAACAGGAGCACAGGGAATTGGCTAGAGAAGCTGTCAGGAAATCACTTGTTCTATTAAAAAATGGCAACTCTCCCAATCAACAATTCTTGCCTCTCCCAAAGAAAGCTAGAAGTATCCTTGTAGCTGGAAGCCATGCTAGCAATTTGGGATACCAGTGCGGTGGGTGGTCAGTTCAATGGATGGGGGGTAGTGGAAATATTACAACAGGTATATGTTTTTTTAGTATACCATATATTCTTTTTATCCAGTTTTTAAAAGAACTTTGATGTTTCATATTGTATTTGCCGAAGTTCAACTATACTTAAGAATGGTTGGTTAGTTACTTTAAATTGTGTGATCAAGTTTCCCTATCTAGTTGTAATGACTAAACTGACTGCAGACGTTTATTCTGCTCAGGGACAACAATTCTTGATGCCATAAAGTCCACTGTTGCTGATTCGACACATGTTGTCCACACTGAGAACCCTGATGAAAATTTCATGAAAAGCAATGACTTCTCATTTGCTATCGTTGTTGTTGGTGAGCCACCATATGCTGAAACATTAGGTGATAACGCCGAGCTCACTATCCTAGAACCTGGTACAGACACAATCCAAACCGTGTGTTCCGCAGCCAAGTGTGCAGTTGTGATCATCTCTGGCCGGCCTGTTGTGATTGAACCATATCTTCCATTGATGGAAGCGCTTGTTGCTGCTTGGCTTCCTGGCACAGAAGGCCAGGGTGTTGCGGATGTACTGTTTGGGGACTATGGCTTCACCGGGAAGCTCCCACGCACCTGGTTCAAGTCTGTTGATCAGCTACCCATGAATGTTGGTGACCCACACTATGATCCACTCTTCCCTTTTGGTTTCGGTTTGACGATAAATTCATCACAGCCAGGGTAAGCGACTTCACCGAGCACATTAATGCAGCTTAAAATCTAGTCCTCCTAGAAAGAATGGTAGGAACTAGTTCATTTTTTATTGATATTCGTAGTCCTTTAAGCAAAAACGTGGTTTGACCCCTCGTCTACTGTCTGCTGTTTTCAGATTTTCTGCCTCTGCTGCTGACAGACTAAGAGACGGGAATGAAAGAATTGTATATGTTGTGTTGAGTTTGGTACTGTCAGTGATACTCATATGCTTCGGGCATGGTCATATTTAAGAGATTGTTGGATGGCAAAATGCGTCTATCGAGCATTTTTATCTAGGAGGGACACAAAACAGATGGAATCATGGAGTAGTTCTTGCAAATCCTGTTGGGTCTACAGCACTCATTTGTGGACGGCATGTGTTAAAATGTATAACCATCCACAAAAATTAATGGATATTGAAACGTTGGTACGAAGACTCACGGTTGTACTCTATTTTGCCACGCTTGTCTAGAAGAGAAGAAAGGTGGAGTGAGGGAGTGGGTTCAGACTTGAGCATCAAGTGATGAAGAGGCTTTAGCTAGAGCAGTGGAGCGTCATGTCATTTCCCATTCATTTTAGGGGGCAAAAAGAAAATGATAAAAGGATATTTTATAGAATATCACTACAAGAAAATAGGAATTTCCGTCGGTAGTTTTAATTTCCATTGGCTTTTCAATTAATTTCCGTTGGACCAACGGAAGTTAAGCTAATTTTTGTCGGTTTTTCACCGTGGCCGGTGGAAGTTAAAAAGCTTCCGTCGGTTTTAATGCCGGCCGACGAAAATTATGTTTTTTATTTCCTAGCCGTCAACACGCCTACAGGGAAACCTAATCCTTGTACGCTGCGACATCAACGTCGCCCGCGCCTCAGCCAGCCCACCGCTGGCCGTCGGACGCCGCGTGGCGCCCCTCCCGCCGCCGACTGGTTAATATTTTTAACAAATTAATCTCAGTGGATAATATTTTTATTAAAACCATATCTAACCATGTAGCTAAAAGCAACCGATGCATGGACTACGTTGACCACCCTTGACCATGTAGAAGAACGGGCAGCGGAATGGCCCCTCCTGTGGCTGGCCATGCAGCACGGCTATGCACCACAGCATCGCTGGAAACGGGCCGCACCCGTCGCAATCCTCCAGCTTCACCTGCACCTCCAACGACACGCGCTCGTGCCGCCGTCGCTGGCTCTCCATCCGCTCGTAGAGCTCGTCGGGTATCCCTAGCCCGTCGCTCGTTGCGACGATCGGCACGGAGCTGACCACCCGCCCCGGCACGCAGAACCCGGTCGGGAGGTCGGCGTGGGCGAGCTGCACGCCGGCGTACGCCACCACCGCGCTGGCTCGGCCGGTGCAGAAGGGCAGGCGCGTGACTCCGTTGTCGACGCGGAGGGTGACGTTGAAGACGGGCGGGGCCACCGCGACGGTGCCCCTCTCGAGATCGTCAATGCCATGGCCGGGAACCTTCACCCAGAAGTCCGGCGCCTGCAGGTGGTCGTACGCGCCTTCCCACCACAGATGAATAACTAGGATTGCTACGGCCGTAGGCATCATCGCCAACAGAGTCCACATTAGCCATGGGCGCCTGTCCACGCAATTGCGATGATCGTCATCTTCTGCAAGGCCGGCGCCCATGGATACGAAGACGATGAAAATACCCGGCGAGCAGGCGATTGACGCAGGGAGAAATCGATAAAAAGGAAGGTCCTCAACTCGATGGATACACGCATTATTTGTAGCACTTTATTTGTGATATGGTGACCGTAGGCCGTACTCCGTAGTAGCAGTAGATCGAAAGTAGAAACATATAAGGATTCCCATGCATGTATAGATAGATCATAGATGTAACTAAAAGCGGAATTGCTGCTACATGCATGGGAACACGTACCGAATCCAACGTAAATCGATCCGTTTTTTAAACTAAACCGAACCGTATTATATTTGACGCCGTGACGCGGTCTCCCGTCCCGTCGTATATAATCCATTGGATGATTTGATCTGAATCAACGTACGTACTAGTATCTACTAAGCATATGGCTCATGATGGCGACCTAGAGGCGGCGGCGGCCGCGCAGTACCATGCCGTCCAAGGTGATCCGAGTGAACACGAAGCATCTGGTCGTCGCTTCTCGCGAGATGGCCTCCTCTGTGCACTTGGTTGTTTGCTGGTGGTTCTGGTGGTTTCGATCTTCATCTCCGACATGTCCACGCTGGGCGAGAGGTTACACCACCACGACTTCGACGCCTTCTCCGTGCGCCTCTCCGGCCACGAGGGCATCGAACCAGCAAGCCCGGCCGCCGTGGTCTCTCCGGTGTTCAGGGTCACGCTTAGGACGATGGACGGCGCGTGCGTCGACCGCGCGGTCGCGACCGTGCTGTACTCGGGCGTCGCGCTGGGGTGGGGGCGCGCAGCGCCGCTGGACTGCGCGGCGCGGCGCCGGGAAAGGGACGTCGTCGAGTTGGTGGCGCGTGGCCAGGGCGTGGGGCTGTCGGAGCGCCTCCGCGGTCGCATGGCTTCGGAGTGGCGTCGTTCGGGCGCTCTGGAGCTCGACGTCGACGTGAGGATCTTCGACGAAGAGACTTACCCTATCCACGTTAAGTACCGCTACATACCTAACAGAGTGGTGCAATGCAAAGTAAGGATGGATGGGCAACGGTCCGAATCATCGCGTTGTCCTTGGTTTTCTTCTTAGATAACTTTTAATATCACAATTCACAGTTCGACATGTAACTAAGGAATCAATTATGATATTATCGTCTATACATTAGCTATTGACACTCCTAATATTATGTGTATAAATTAAAGTCCAAATATTTTAATGGACATAAATATAATCTATCATATTATATAATTAACGAAATGTATTCGTAACTATAGACGACTATGAACAAACATCTAACAAATTAATGTCTTCATTTGCTTATGTTAAATCTTAGCTCGTTGTTCTTAAAGTTGAGTATCCCTCAAATTTAATCTAACTATTCTAGTCCCGACCTCTCTCTTCATAGCCCACGCAACGTTACCCAAAATCATGCAATGAATCGAGACTCCAAGATATACTAACCGGATTAAAGACGGAATAGGAGGAAATTGAAACAAGGGGAAATATCCTATGCACATCGGCTGGCCGTGCACATGATGCACATGTGATATCTTCACTTTCAATCTGTAATCTAACGGACAATAACTCCACCGGAGATTATCATAAATGTAGCAAGGAACAGAATGAGGGAGGTGAGAGGTGTTTTCTGCTAAATGATCTGGTGGAGCTGCTGTCCGTTGGATTACAGATTAAAGGTGAAAATCTCACATATACATCATATGCATGGCTAGCCGATATGTACAGAATACTTCCTCTTGAATGAGAATACTTCCTCTTGAAACAAACTCTCCTCCAAAGCGTCAACCTCCTCTCCTCGGTTACATCGCCGAAAGTGGTGCAGGCGTTGGTAGGAGCGCTAACCAGCTGGGCGATGCACTGGAGTAAAGCTAGTGTCGCGCGGTTTCGAGCACTGCCCCCGATGCTGCGCTAATGCCGTCGGTGCGTAGGCGTTTGATTGTGGACGTACGTGCGAATTGAGGGTAGCAGACTTGAGTAGCAGTGGATCTTGTGCATTGATAGTTGATGGAGGAAAGCATGCAGGTGCGGGGCGATCGGTAAGGAACAGTTCGATGGCGACGTGGGAAAAATCGGGGCAATAGGTGGTCACATTGCTGAAGGCCTTGGGCCACGCGGGCGACGGCGAAGTATGTAGGCGGCGATTCCCGAGGAAAGAAGTCAGTCGGAGAAAGAAACAAGTTTGTCGGTGGTGTAGAGAAACATGGCGACGGTTGCTCAAGAGAAAGAAGACAATCGGAACACAAAACACAAGGAAGGGTGGAAATTTCTGATTTAATTTAAAATGAGTTCCAAATGTTGCCTCTAGGTTACCCATACATTCTTTTTATAGCCTAGCACGACTAAGGAAATGTCCTAAATACCCGTGGGTTACAACCACTCACACACGGCCCAACAGGTATAAAGGAAAAAACATACTTCTAGATATTTTATCATAATGTAGAGCTTTCGTAGCTTCCACAGCTTCGCATCATGACCTTAGGATCTCCGATCAAAGGTACATATGAGGTGACAGTTTTGAGTCTAAACCGCCAAAGCGCTTCCCGCCTTCGTACCGAGTACCCAGATTGGACTGACCCAACTCCGTAACTATTTTAGCTCGACAATCGCTCACTCGTGTACTTGGGTCAAACCTAGTCAAACCCGATCAAACCACGGGAAGTCCCTTGTCACTCTTGATCCATGTACCCGGATTGGACCGGCACGACCCCGTGACTCCCTCAGTCCGGCGATCGCTCGTCCATGTATTTGAGTCACACGTTCAAGCCACAACAAGTCTTCATCTCATCTCTTCTTGATCTCTTTGACTTTCATCGATAATTAATCGGAGTATTAATTGAATTAATCAGTTGAATAATTAATCGGTCTAATATTAAATATTAGAATTTTACTTAACATAAGTATCTAATCAAATCTAATCTCGAGTATAAACCCCTCACACCCTAACTTTCCTCTCCTCCAAACCTCCCACATCTCTCAGGGGCCAACGGCCAGACTCTTCACCTCCTCTCTCCAACAACCCCAACTCTCCTCTCCAGGTTATCCTCCTCTCCTTCCAACTCCTAATCACCAGTCTCTTAACCTCCTCTCTCCGGGCCCCATGTTCTTGCTTATCTTCCTCGTGTGCTTCTCTCTTTCCCTCTCTCTACAAGTTTTCTTTACTTCTCTGTTCTTCGTGTGTTTGTCTCTTCCTTGTGCACCGTGTGCTCGGCGTGGAGTGAACAGCAACGACAAATCCGGAGCGGCGGCGCTAGATCTGGCTAAGGATTGAGGAGCGGCGATGCAGGAGTGGAAAGGGACAAACAGACGGCTATGGACGGGAAATAGACTGACCGATTAATCGGTGGGTACCAATTAATTGGGTTGACCAGCCAATTAATCGGTCCACCGATTACTATACCGATTTCTATGTAAACGAGCTGATCATTGATTAATCGGTTTTTACTGATTATTATTACAATTTTCTATAAAATTGATTAAAAGGTATTAAAATTTAAGTGATAAAAAGTCAAATGAATTATATCATTTAGCATGAGAAATAATATATTTGCTTGCACCGAGCTAACGTGACTAGATTGTAACTGTACAAGTAGAGACTGACATATGAGCCTGTTTATAGTAGAATGCACAACAGGGGAGATACGTACGTTCCCCTAATCCATCGGAGCATCGCCCCCTTCCCCCTTCCCTTTCTCCACCTTATCCACCGATCTGGCCACCTCTACGGCTCTTCCCCTCCCCGACCTCCACTGGTGCCGCCTCCTCGGCTCTTCCTCCCATCGCGTGCAGAGCCACCGGCGTGGCGTATCATCCTCCTGCCTGCATCATACACAAGACGAGTGGGTGTTCCATGGCACTTTTCAGTTTTCAATACTTATAACAAGGCAGTGTACACAGAAAGTGGCCAGTAAATTTATTTTATGATCAACACGGAACAGCCATTAATTCAAAACTGATGGTTGTCATAATCCTCAACTCAAATTAGACAACCGTTTGCTGAAACAGAACATATATTCTCTATTTCCTGAGAAAAGCCACACAAAAATCTGACAAAAACAAACGCCAATTAGCCCGATGTATTTCAAGTTAGGGAATTGCAGTAATAAATATATGATGCATGAAAGACTTGAATTGTTGGTTATCTCTAAACAGCACAGTCGAAGGCTAAAAAAGTAGAGTCGTATGGTACATGAGTTAGTCTAAACATTTACTGGAAGCATACCAATATACCACACACCGTGCAGTCTCAGATTCTCAGCAGATGCTTTCGTGCAATCTTGCAAGCATACAGTTGGCCTTCTCTCGCAACGGACCTTCAACAGCAATCATCAAAATATCTGCAATTCGGAAGGCAGCACCAACTGCTGAAGCGATCTGGAAAGGAAAGAAGAAACCAAAAGTTAAGGTAATACAGTGTAACCAAAACTAGGGATAAGAACTTGTTTAAGTACAGCACTTAAATCCCTATTTCTGAAAATATGGTTTATTTGATGCGGACAACCATCGGGACGTCTCATGCAGATTAATTTACCATAATATCGCTCCTAGTCTTACATTGCTTTGTTTGCAATGAAACATAATCTACCTCTATAAGTCAATGACAAAATCGTTTCGAGTTGGGTAATGTTCGTTATCGACAGTAACAGGTCGTCAAGTTCATGTGCTTTACTGATTACCTGGTACCCATAGATATATTTTTTTCCTTCCAACAGATCACAAGATAGCACAAACCATAATGTGCTCCTACTGTTTATTGAGCCCTATTAATTTTACAGTAATCACAATCTATGCTATGAACTGTAATGGAAGAATGAACATGACAGACCACGACAAAAGCAATTGTCAGCAAATGTTCATGGATCTGAGGAACGGCTGCAGACTGAAGTCACTTCGGCTGCTACCGTTGAATGTTGTTTTTTTACCACACGTCCACACGCATGACTATGTTGTTTAGGAATAACCAATTCGAAAGGGTGGTTGGAGTATTTCATGAGGAACTGTAACCGTAACAAATTCAGATATTTGGAGTTATGAAAATATGGTGGAGGCATATAGACATATAGTGTGTTTTTTGGCTTATGTTTCTTGGCAGCTATATGGTATATTTATTCAAAACAGGGGTATTTGGGATTATACTTACATTGTAAGTTGTGTGGGGTAATTTTTTATGCTCTTTTGAATTATTGCATGTGCCTAAGAACCACCATTGAATACCAACAATGGATCCTGCAGCAGCAACACCTAAAGGAAAATATTCCCGGTCTGGAATTTCATCCTGTTTTATCAATTACAGGTCAGTAAGATACAAAAACTAAACTATCAAGAATAAAATCGTAAAGTTACTGGAACCTGGCTGGAGAAACGGAATATGTGTGTAATGATGGTAAGGGTGACATGAATGATCTCAAACATAAAAGTAGACTCAGCAAAGATTGTTGTAATGACAGCTACGGGCAAGTATAAAAAGAAAACAAAGCACCCGACCACCAAAAGATCCTACAAGTAATAAGTTTAATTTATGGATTACTAACTTTCAACATTAATGAACAATAGAAAATATAAAATGAATTGAGAGTATTTTGTTTTTTATCATTCATACCTCCTTAAAAGAAAATTTCCAACAGATAATGGCCAAGTATACCATAGAAACAACCAATGCTATGTGTGCACTGGAGCACTCAGAAGTTATTCCAATACACTGAAAATTCTCTTCCACTACCATGCGCTTCTCCAGGAGTAATGTGGCATTCATACTGTGGATAATAAGAAACATAAACCAGTGGAGATGTCTCCTAGCTCGATGATAGTTCAACGAGCAACACTCTGAACCCTTTGCTAGTAAAGGAGTTGTTAGTTCATTATCTGAATATTGCCATAATCTCAATACTCTCAATCTGTAAGATTTAGACAATTTTTTAACAAAAGGTTTAAATTGTATACAATTAAGCAATATAATTGAGCATGAAAACATAAACCTTGATTTCAATAGAAACAAGATAAGGACAAATAGACAGAAGAACGGGTTAAGTAGCTTCGGTACATTTTTCATTAATACGCACTGAAGCAAACCCAACCAAACAAATAAAGTAGGCATTGCAAATTTGTATGGTTAATACCTTTTCAACTGATTCAGCCATTTAGCTCATTTTTCCCCCAAATCAGCATCACAGAATGTGGAATACTTGGTATATATTCACGAATGGAATAGCGTATATGAAATAATTTCCAGGCGAAAGCAAGAACTGATAATATCCACATAGGCATTCCAAAAAAAAAACAATACCATATAGGCCCAAACCATATATGTGAAATTCCACTGAAGTAACAGTTCCATAACTTTGACAATAAATTACAAGCAAAAGATAGTTAGATAGATTAAACATCTAAGAAAAAACAATAGACTTACTATAACTTTGCTCAGAAAAATATAAATACTTACACAGGTGATAATGTGACAAAGCATGCTAGAGCGAATACTGAAAAAATTAAAAAAATTGTATTAGAACTGATTATACAATGGTTTGCTTTTGGTTTTGTTGAGATACATACCGACAAATACGAAACATGAACACCTGTACCCCATGCCCTAGAATGGATGAGGAGAAACATATCAGAACTGAGTAGATTAACATGAATGATCTTATATTTCATAACAAAAATTTTTTGAGTGAAACTATATAGTAGGAGAGGCTTCTACCAAGGTTTTTAATACGACCAATGCAAATAGAGTACATAGAAGGGGAGAGGGGAAACAGGCAATCAGAACTGGCTAAGCTAGTATGATTTGGAAGAAGAGTTTTATGAGAATCTAAAAGACTGAAATAAAAGTTCTTGCTTGAAGAGGGCCTTCCAGAGTGGAAGGGAGGCATCAATGTTGTCGAAGATCAATCAATTCCTGGTTTTCCAGATCGCTCAGGTTCCGACGATGATGAATTTCATGAAGAGATTTTTCCGGCAAATGTTTTTCACAAAGGAAATCATGTCATGGAGGGGAAGGTCCACATTCCAGAAAATGTTCAAGGTTGCCCAATAACATCGCTAACTGAAAGGACATTATTGGAAGAAGAGGTGAAGTAATGTTTCTTCAATTTGGCGGTTGCATAGAATGCAACTGTAGTCATCAATGGCAAGCGAGAAGTGCTTCCGTTGGATAATGTTTATAGTGTTTAATATATCCCACAAGAGAATCCATAAGAAAACATGAGGTTCATTGCTGCATTTTGACTTCCACGACCACTTGAAAGTTGGAGGAGAGCTGAGGAGTTGATAGAGAAAATTGTAGAGGTGTTTTGCAGTGTAGAATGGGGATATATATATATATATATATATATATATATATATATTATATGGAAATTTTTACGGTGCACCCAAATATTTATGGACCGTTAATTGTATTTCATTCAATGGTTCAGATTTGATTAGGGCGACCTATTACCTTCTAGGAGGTAATAGGTTCCATCTTTTTTCATTTAAAATCATGTGTGCATTAAAAAAATGATATATTTTAATTTTTTAGTTTACCTTACATTTAAAATCATGTGTTGATATGTTTTCATTTATACTTTCCATTTTTTTCAAGCAATCAGAGGATACGTAATATGCAATATCATGCACATTCCTTGTTCACATAATCAAGATACGCTATTTTTTTGGCAATTTTCTCCAGGTGCTTCCCCGTATTTTATGTGATGTGCACTTTTATTTGTATTTTAAATGTCATTAAATCTTATTTTATTTTCATCTTACTATACATGATTTTTAGGTATTTGAAATATTATTTATTACGATTATATCGTTCTGATAATAATTTATTTTTTGGTTTGAATATGTGATTTGTCTATATGGAATTCATGAAATTTCAAAGTTTTTCTTATAATGTATAGGTGTTTCATAAGATTCAAAAATCAATTAATGGGTGGGCCCATGTAGCTAGCATTCAGATTGTATTTTGGACAATAATTTTTTCCAAGCTGGTGGCCCATATCCACTTAATGGTAACTAGTGCAATATATAGAAGGCACACAATTTTCATTGTAGTTACAAGGCATGCGCAATGCAGCCCCCCAATTTCCACCGGCTATAACCAGTAAAAATATTTAAAAAATAATTTTATTTGTATTAATTCAATAAAATCAAGGGTTAAGATTTAACTTACCTCTTACCTCCTAAATAGGATAGTGGAGCACCATAAAGGCCCCCTAGTTAGGAGGTAAGAGGTAAGGTAAATCTTAACCCTTGATTTTATTAAATTAATACAAATAACATTATTTTTCAATGTTTTTACTAGTTATAGCCGGTGACTACCCAACAGAAATTGGGGGCTGCATTGCGCATGCCTTGTAACTACAACGAAAATTATGTGTCTTCCATATATTGCACTAGTTACCATTAAGTGGATATGGGCCCCCGGCTTGGAAAAAATTATTGCCCAAAATACAATCTGAATGCTAGCTACGTGGGCCCACCCATTAATGCTAGGGTTAATTTTTTCCGTGCCATTACAATTTTTGCGGTTTGCCAATATGCCATCGATGTGTCACTGACATATGGGGACCACCACAGTCACTGACAGTGGCATATAGGCAATTTCTGAAAATTATAATGGCATGCGAGTAATTTTCCCTTAATACTATGCACATTATAAGAAAAACTTTGAAATTTCATGAATTCCATATAGACAAATCACATATTCAAACCAAAAAATAAACTATTATCAGAACGATATAATCGTAATAAATAATATTTCAAATACCTAAAAATCATGTATAATAAGATGAAAATAAAATAATATTTAATGATATTTAAAATACAAATAAAAGTGCACATCACATAAAAATATGGGGAAGCACCCGGAGAAAATTGCCAAAAAAATAGCGTATCTGATTATGTGAACAAGGAATGTGCATGATATATATTGCATATTATGTAACCTCTGATTGCTTGAAAAAAATGGAAAGTATAAATGAAAACATATCAATGCATGATTTTAAATGTAAGGTAAACTAAAAAATGAAATTATATCAATTTTTTAATGCACGCATGATTTTAAATGGAAAAAGATAGAACCTATTACCTCCTAGAAGGTAATAGGTCACCCTAATCAAATCTGAACCGTTGAATGAAATACAATCAACGGTCCATAGATATTTGGGGGCACCGTAAAAATCTCCATATATATATACACACACTGTGAGAGTTGATCAATGACTAGACCCATAGATAAAGTAGGTGTGCCAAATAAGGTTTATCAAGGGATATCCTTATGGTTGTAGAATTTATGAAGATGTTTGAGAAGGATGGGTCATGTTCCGGCTAGATTGATAGTTCCCAGCCCCGTTTGAGCTTTATTTGGCTTGTAAACTTTTTCCAGACTGCTAGGGGAGGGTTGAGGGTGGACATGGTATATGTTGGGACGGGTGAAAGGACAAAGTTCACTAAGAGCAATCTCAACCCTCTAACTAGGATAGTATCTTGTATATTTAATAGGCTGTTATATAAGAAAAAAGATGATGCGACAACTAAATTAATAAAGAGATATGATAAAAGATAGAGAAATTGTGTCTAAATTAAGATATTATGTTTTCACAACATCTAAGATAGAAATGGAAAAGAATTGATTAAGAAGTTGAGAAATAGATTAGAGATGGTGTCTCACTGATATGATAACATAGGATAACATCTAAGAAATCATAAGTTGGGACTGCCCTAATTATAACTTTCCTGTTATAGACAGCTAATAAGAAGTAGCAAAGAGACAAGTTCCACTTTGTTCTGCTTTGAAGTACCCATAAGCAACCAATTTGCATCTAAAATTCTAAATGTAGCAGCTAGGACCTCGGCATCCTAGCTGCTACATCTACAGCCTACAGAGTTACACTGTTACACCGTACATACGGGCATGAGAGAGAGAAGAGAAGAATCAAAAACGTTTCAGGACGTCTGAGCTCGATCTCCTTCACCTCTTTGCATTGTGTGAGCTCGTGTTGCTGCTGCTGCATGATGCCCCACAGGGCTCTGCCCTGCCTAACTCGAGGTAAAACTAAAACCCCTGGGCCAATTCCTCTTACCTAAATGTAAGATAGCGTGTTCCGCACGGTAGCTAGCCAGATATATTACGCGCCGGATCTCGCCTGTGGCAAGGAACCCAAGAACCGAAGGAGACCTCTCGTCGCTAGGGGTACTTGAGCGCTTTTAGGCCACAACCAGTGATTGTAGATAGTTTTTGGCAGCCCCAATCGGTGAAATCGCCGGTGACCCGAGCGAAGCAGGGCTCTGCTTAATTTTAGTTAGTAGAAGCTCCTTCGTGAAAATCATGCCTACAGTGCTCTGGTTGGAGATTGTGAGCGCGACGAACGCTAGCCGTAGCCCGTCTTCAACCTCCCGCCGCGCTGATGGCCAACCGGTGTGTCACTGACATTGTGGCCCCGCATAGCAGCCGCAAACAAATGTCGAGCGTGGCCGACCGCTGGGCTCCACCTGTCAGTCAAACCCCAGCGCGGTATGGCTCCAGTCCCATGTCACTGGCAGTACGGGCCCGCCTGCCCGCCTTCCATCCGCCCGCACTGCCGCACATCAGCCAATCCGCGCCACAAACTCGATCATGCCGACACCGGGCAACTCATGAATTTTTTAATAATATTTTTTTTTTTGAAAAAAATTCAATTGTAGGTAACGGATTCAAAAATTTGTAAAAATAATTACCCGTCGACCTACCATCGGCCGAACTAAGGACATGTCTACCTGATTTGGCCGATGGTCGATTGAACCAAGATCATGTCAGTCTGGTTCAGCCGTCGAGTGAACCAGCCTTGGCACCACGCTATGCCCACCCACGCACCGAGCCCCTCCATTGGCGGTCTCAACCCCCTCCAAACCCCTTCACTGGTGGCCCTAAGCCCCTCCGCCGACAACCCCACACCCTCCGCCACGTCCTCGCGTGGCTCCGCTAGCAGCCCTGACCCCTTTCAAGCACCTTCATGGTGTGGCGGGCGCGCGCATGGCTAGTTCGGCTGATGTCAGCTGAACCAAACTGACGTGACCTAGTTTGGTCGACCATCAGCCGATAAGTACTTAGTTTTACAATTTTTTGAATTGTCTATACATAATTGAATTTTTTTCAAAAAAATATTATTTTTTAAAAAAATTCGGCAACTCAGCCGGCACACACGCGTGGCCTGAGACGCTGGCCAACCGGGACCACTTTGTCAGTATCGTGTTGCGCGTCGGCGCCGACCCGGTGTCCCAAACATTCCAGTCCCATGTCGTTGACTGATCGGGCCCGCAAATCAGCCTATGGTACGCGAGAATGCTAATTTCTAGGCACTCGGTGGGGGAGCCCACTCGTCAGCCAGGACGCAGGACACACTCATCGTCGTGCCCCTCTCGAGATCGTCAATGCCATGGCCGGGAACCTTCACCCAGAAGTCTGGCGTCTGCAGGTGGTCATACGCGCCTTCCCACCACATATGAATAACTGGGATGCTAAGAACACCGCAGACATCATGCATCATCACCAGCAAACTCCACATTATCCATGGGCGCCTGTCCACGCAATCGCAATGATCGTCATCTTCTGCAAGGACGATGCCCATGGCATACGAAGACGATGAAAATACCCGGCGAGCAAGCGATTGACGTAGGGAGAAATTGATGAAAAGGACTGTTCTAACTCCTGGTTCTGATGGATACACGCATTATTTGTACCACTTTATTTGTGATACGGTGACAATAGTCTGTACCCCGTAGTAAGAGTCACTACCACATAAACATATATTAGTGACTGGTCATAATTTACAGTAGCGACGGACATGTTCCCTGACACCCTTATCGCGTCACTAAAGTGCTATCAGTAATGACGGGTAAATACCCGTCACTAAAGAGTCTCTCCAGTTCCCCTCCGCGTCCGATATGCCCCTTTTAGTGATGGGTAACCAAAATTACTCATCACTAAAGGTCATTTTTAGTGACGAGGAGTACTTTACACCCGTCACTATTGTGTTCTTTAGGGATGGGTCATCAACACTACAAGAATTCTGGATACTTTCGTTGGCTAAATTAACTTCCATTAGTTTTTCTAAAAGTCGACGAAAGCAAATTAACTTATGTCGGTTCGATCGTGCCAACGAAAGTAAACCATAACTTCCGTTGACCCACACCTTGGTCGACGGATGTTAAATTTTTGCCCTCGCAACGCTAATAACTTATGTAGGTCTGTATTGGGCTGACGGAAATTAACAGCTTAACTTCCGTCTGCATGTATTCGTCAGCCCAATACAGGCTGACGGAAGTTAAATGATTTCCATCGACCTCCCTGCGCGTGCGTGTGCCCTAACAATTTTCCCCCAATATTTTTCCCAAACAACTGCCACCGCCTCCCTCGCTCGGTCACCACCTCCACTCGGTCACCGCCTCCCCTACCCGGCCGTCACCTCCCCCGCTCAACCCCCGCCTCCACCGGGCCGCCGCATCCACGCCACCTCCCCGTTGTTGCCTCCCCTGCCCGGTTGCTGCCTCCCCCTCTCAGCCGCCGCATCCCCGCTGCCTCCCTTGCTCGGTCACCGCCTCCCCCGCTCGGCCGCCACATCCCCGCCGCCACCTCCCCCACCCGGTCGCTGCCTCCATCCGGTCGGCCACCGCCTCCACTAGGCGACCCCAGTGAGTTTTGGACTACAATTTTGGGGGTCGATTGGAAGCTATGGAATAAGTTGTAGATCTTCATTTTTTTGCTAGGTTGCTAGGCTGCCATTACAGACTACATGAGATTTTGTGTAGGGTTTATGGCTACTATGTATTTATTCCATCGTTTTGAACAGAAAGGAGAACTTGTGTCTGTATGAATATCCTCTCAGCTTTCTTATTTATTTTCCCTTATAAATTTGTATGTCCTCATGATTTATGTTCGTTTCTCTTAATTGTTTATACGTAGAGCATATGTTCTATTTATTTGCAATCTGTCACAATGCATGGCTGATGCTTGTAGAAATGATAAAGGAAACTAGTTTTATTAATTCCATTTAAGTTTACTCATCTATTCATAATAAGTGTCCCACCAACATTGATCCTATGCTATGATGAATTCACTCTATAGTCTATACCATGCTCGATTACTTCTTGTGTGTTGAGTAAGGGAATTTGTTTGCTTATCATCCTTAAGGAGTTGTATATGCATGGTGAAGGGTGGAATATTGAAAGTAGTATATGCATGGCCATGTGCTTATGATCTCAATTGATTTTTATTTACATATATAATATATTTAATCGGACTTTGTAACAATGGGGAATTTTTTTGTATGTGAGTGCAGGATGATGCAGATTGGTCCACTTTGGGAGTGAAAGATGTGAGATGTTCAACTTGTCTTCCATTCACATTTTTTATTCTACCAGACCCCTAATGCATTCAAGTACATGTCCATAACTCCATATAAATCATAACTGTGGTCCTTACATTATGTGTTTATAGCTGCATTTTTTCTCTGCAAACTAGGTAAAGCAATGAAAAATTAGTCAAATCTCTCCCTAATGTTCATCAACCCAGTGTAAAGTCCTTCTCTGTGTTCTCTCATCCCTAGCGGTCATCCCAGGAAAAAAACAAAATAAAAAGTTAATTTCCGTCGGCCAAATAATAGCCAACGAAAATTATTGGATTTCCTGGTAACTTCCATCAGCCGATGAAAGTTAGCTAACTTCCGTCGAAACGTCTTCGTCGGCCAAATGCCGACGGAAGTTAGGGTTTTGCCGATGGAAGTTAGCTTCTTCCATCGGGGCCTAACTTCCATCGATTTTGGTCGACGAAAATTCCTTATTTTCTTGTTGTGCAATGTCACTTGTCACTAATGTTATGGTCATATTTTAAAAAATAATTATGTTTAAGTTGTATCTTGAATAGATCATATTATGTGACGGGGAGTACTTTACACCCGTCACTAATGTGCTCGTTACTGACGGATGATTATTATCACCCGTCACTAATAATATGGTCATTTAAAAAAACAAAAATTAGATTGCATCCTAAATCACAGCTAGGATTTAGAAGCCAACATATGCAACATCCAAAGCACATCACAGACAATTCATTACCAAATTAGTATCACATACATTAACTTCTAACTCATTATATCGAAGAAAATGGCTAAAACATAGAGCGACACAAGATGGTTTCATGGCTTCTAACTAATAGCTAGCTAACCTATTGCGATATCAAGAGCTTGTATAGTATCCTATCACTATTCAAGCTTCCACCACCACCACCATGGACAGCTTGAACAGAAGCCTAGTGGGTAGTAGCACAGGAGCATCATGGCAGCGTCCGGTAAGGAGCACCATCGTGAATAGTCATGCTAACTTCGAGTGCATTATCTCGAAGAAATTGGCTAAGACCATCAATTATCTTGCAAAAACTAGCTAAAAGCATTAGGTCAGTTTACCCTATAACAATAAAATGAAACACAAAGTTAGCAATGAAGGACAGTGCATTCGGACGGGGAAGAGGAGGAGGAGGATGCAACCAAGGTGGCGGCGAGTAGGAGTTAGGGTTAGGATTACGGGAAATAAAAATCTATCGATTCACTTCGGTTACCCGCCTATTTGTAAGCGGGAGGAGTTATCATTGACGGGTGGTAGTTACCATCTGTCACTGATGATGTAGGGGAGTCTCACAGAGATCAATCTTGTTACCTGTCATTAAACGATCATTTAGTGACAGTTGCTTATCATCACCCATCACTAATGTTATGATCATTTTGAAAAAAAAAAATAATTTTAGGTTGTAACCTGAATCAAAGTCAGGATTTAGTAGCCAACATATCCAACATTTCAAAACACATCACAAACAATTTTTAGGCCGCAACCTCAATTAAAGTCGGGATTGATTTGGCAGCCAACATATCACAAACAATTTATCACATAATATAGATAATTCATCACAAAAGATTTATAACCTAATATTGCATCATACCCCAAGTTTACAGTACATACATCACAACCTCAATGCCATTATTAACAATGTTGAAATGGAAGGTGCACATTATGCCAACTTCTAACGAGTTGTCGCTAAGAAATTTCCCAAAAGCTTTAGTTAGATAGCACCGTCCATCCGTCGCTTTATGCACCGCAATTGGGACTGCATCAGACCCTATAACTGCTGCTGCCACCTAAATCTTGGTGGTCTTGTGGTGTAGGTGAGGTGTGATATACTTTTTACAGTACTGCCTTGAAAAAGTATTATAAAATAAAATTTAAACAAAACTATTAGAGAAGGCTATTTGTATAGACCAACTACATGTGCAAATAACTTACCACCGACTTCTTATTGATGATCGTGTCATTTATTGTGCATACATATAACCGATTCTTAGAGGATAAACCTGTTGAGATGTCTTGTAGGAGAGTCTTCCTTACTGGAGTTACATCTATTAGATTACCAAAATAACAGATGTGCTTCAATTGGTCCATTTGGTCGGTGTTGACCTCTCTAGCTATCCTCTTCTCCTTTCTGTCTACAACATTACTAGGACACTCTACTGACATTATAAGAAACCATTGTTGTTGTATACCACTATTGTCGTTGTCCTATATTTTGATGGTCGTTGGGGTCTTCTCATCACCAAAGTTAGTGTAGAATTTTGCCATAACAATCAATGGGGTTTGTCCCATTGTTATTAACAAATAGTCCACTTGTGTTAGACCACCTCTTCGGCTAAATTCAGGTCACCCTTTGTGGAGGCATATCATACCTCCTCCTACACAGCTCGCAACCTCAACCTTAGTGGCACACCCATCTCTTGTCATTGTTTGGAGGGTGTCGCCAGCACAAATGTTATTGACCTCATAAAATTTTGTTGATAAATACTACAACAGTAACAGATGTGCTTCAATTTGTTAACACAATAAACAAGACATGCAATGTACAAAAACTATAATTAAATCTGGTGACGTCCGTTGTTAACTAGATGATTGATCTTTATTAAGCAACTATAAGAAACATAGGTTGATACTTATATATATCATTTGGAATCCTTGCCATATCCCTAATCCACAAATTCAATAAACAAATTTCGGATAAATGATTTTATAAACTGAAATTTAATAGTAAGCACGAACAAACTTACGAGAATGAGAATGCAACAGAGGTGCGGAGGGCACATGCGATGGAGCGGCGAGGAGCACAACGAAGGTGACCGCGACGACGAGAGTATAGGGTTAGAGTTGCGCGAAATGAAAGCATGACGATTCACTTCGTGCTCTGCCTATTTATTAGTGGAGTCATTAGTGACGGGTGATAAACTTCTTTAGTGACGGGTGGAAATATAACCCGTCACTATAGGGGAGATCTTTAGTGTCAGGTCATACCATAGGTCCATAACCAGTCACTAATGGGGGTGCTCTTATTTAGTGATGGGTCATACCATAAACCATCACTAATAAGGCAGCGTTACTGACGCGTGTGAAATATTCCGTCACTAAAAGTGTATTACCGACGTGTGTCTTTTTTGCCCGTTAATAAAGCTGCATCACTAAAGACTGTTTTTGTGGTAGTGCATGCTGTACTCGGGTGTCGCGCTGGGGTGGGGGCGCGTGGCGCCACTGGACTGTGCGATGCGGCGCTGGGAGAGGGATGTCGAGTTGGTGGCGCGTTGCCAGAGCTAGCGTGGGGCTATCGGAGCGCCTCCACGATTGCATGACTTTGGAGTGGTGTCGTTCGGGCGCTCTGGAGCTCGACATCAACGAAGCGAAGCACCCTATCTACGTTACGTATCGCCACATACCTAACAGAGTGATGCAATGCAAAGTAAGGATGGATGGGCGACGGTCCAAACCATCACGTTGTCCCTGGTTTTCTTACATAACTTTCAATCTCTCAATTCACATGGGTATGACATGTAACTAAGAAATAAATTGTGGATATTATAAATATTATCGACTATATATTAGCGTTCGAGAGACCGATTATAATACAAAAGTTTACTAACACTCCTAATATTATATGTGTACAAATTAAAGTCCAAATATGTTGATGGATGTAATATAATATAATATACCCTATGTTGTTGCATAAGACGAGAGTCCTATGATGAGATGAGTTTACCTACAGAGATAGTTGTGTTTAGTACTATTAGACGGTGTTGTTACGTAAGAATAATAGTACTCTCTAGGGCTATCCTAATTTATGTAGGTGTAAGGGGGTGATTGTAATCAAAATTCAATGGTTATCTCAAAAGATAGGAGACACATGGGTTTTAGATAGGTTCGGTGTTCTCGGGGATAATAACCCTAATCTTGTATATGGAAATATTTGCTTAAGAGCTCGAAATAGCTTTAAGCGTATGAATGTATGTGAAAAGCGTGCATGCATGCATGTAAGAGATTCCCTCCTTTATATATTGCACGGATCGAGGGTTACCGTTTAGGCTTTATTAGATAGGTTTAGGCATCTAGCCAATTGATTGTTATCACAATTGGTGTTAGGGCATCTAGCCTACCACCCGGACAACTTGTGTCGATTGGGTACAGTGGGCCAAGGGGTGAGGGATGTCCGAGTCCATTAGTTGGAAGTTCGGTTAGCAGAGGTAGAGGCTGGGCGAGCAGCGGAGGAGGAAGAAGCTGCCACACTTCGCGTTTTGCTGGACATGCAGGAATTTGGTGATGATTATGTACCTTTGTGCCTTGGCATTGTATTTGCAGAGTCATTTTATTTAACATGGCCAGTAGACCTCCATACTCTTTTAGTGCAATTTGAGATGTCGATTGGGGTCATTGAGCAATTACATGCAGTTGCAAAGGAGGCATTCTCAGAGGCCACACAAGCCAAGAAGAAATAGGCCAAGGCGCTCATTGAAGCTAGGGGAGATAAAGAAAAAGTTTGTCGAGGTGGAGAAGAAACACACTGAGGTAGTCGGTGAGTATAAAAGTACGCCCAACTGATATGCATGTACTGTTAGTTGAAGATCTGGATGCTCATCCTGATGTTTGAATTTTGTTGTAGAACTGCAGCGGCACGTTAAAGCCCAATTCGATGACTTGGAGTCTCACCTGACTAGTGTTCAGACATACTTTGACAATTGTCAGGCTAGAGCCGAAGTGATGTTGAAGATGGTGGACAATGAGTCCTCATGTGCCGATCTCCTAAAGAATGAGTTCCTAGAGCGGCACCGTGGGGCACTTGCCCGTCTTAGGAACCATGTCCAAGGGTGATTGCACACGGTGGCGACACACACGCTTGGAATTGTATATGTTGTGTTGAGTTCGGTGCTATTAATGGTAGTCATACTTTGGGCGTAGGCATATTTAAACAGCGATCTACCCTTCAGAAGTCATAGTATGATCAGCCGCATCGAGCGTTCCATCATTATTTTTCCATGGAGATTGTTGGATGGAAAAAATGTCTATCAAGCATTTTTATCTAGGAGGGACACAATAAATGAAATCATGGAGTAATTCTTGCAAATCTTGTTGGGCCTAAAACACTCATTTGTGGATCTCATATTACCCTTTTCTTCTCATATTACTCTTCTCTTATTTGTATAGTCGTCCAACGCCAACTCCTGAGCTAACCGAGAAGCTGCCTCCCGCCATGACTCTAATAAGAGAAAATTCTCCTAGACAACATCAGATGGTCGCGCATACACATGCTGACATGTGGCAACTTAGCCGCACATGTACATGGCTTGGCCTGCCAATCGAGTCCACTTATCAGCCTCACGTTGCGTGTGCGCACCAATCGCCAACTGAGTGTCCTTGATAGTCTAGGACCACATGTTAGCCTAACCTAGTGCACAAGTCTCTTGCTCAATGCCATTGGTTGACTGGGGGTCGCTAGTTGCCAATCAACCATTCAACCCCTAGTATACATAATCGCCGCTCCGGAAGAAAATCTAGACAACGACTATAAGACAAGGCGAATCTTCTTTACCATGCACTCCTAATTTTGTAAAACTAATTTTGACAAATAATGTATTAATAGTCTACTAAACATAAACCATATTTAAATAGCGAAGTTTTTTAAAAAGCTTCGTGTACGATGATATTATGTGTGTTTTTGACCATCTCTCATATATTATAGAAGAGATAAAAACAAAATTTGTTTTGATTTTGTGAATATAATCTCTTGAGACGAGGAAGATAATCTTCTAGAATTTTTCTTTCATATATTCATTAATATAGATATTTGTTCAGAATTGTGTAAAATCTTTTATTTTATGCCAGTTTGAGAAAAATATAGATGCTAGATATTTTCTAGAAAGTGTATAGAAACTAATTCAAAGGCTTATATGTTGTCATGTATCGATCATCCAAATAAATAGAGTCACACTCTCACTCCAATGGTATGGTGTCAGTAGTAGATAGTACTAGATAGAGAAGAGTGTGAGAGTGAGAATAGTAGGATAGCCACATAAAAAGTCATGTAATTCTTCATATAATACTTTTATTATTAATAAATATTATTTTTATATGATTTACAGTCTCCCGGTTTAGTCTTAGTACTTATTGTCTTTTATTCGAAGTAGATAAGAGAAGAATCATTTGGGATAGGAGCCAGTAAGAGAAGCAACTTGTATTATATGCCGTCTCAGATTATAAAAAAATCTTATAATAACAACAACTAAAGTAAATAATTTCTATTTTAAAATCTTAACATGTTTTACAAAATACCAGGTCAATTAGAAGCAAAGAACATACTATCAAGAATAAAATCATGGATCTGTTGTAACATGGATGGAGAAGTGCAAAACATATGTAATGGTGGTAAGGATGATATGAATTATTTCAAAACAAAGGTAGAGTTAGCATAAATTATTACAAAGATATACACATTCAAGTAGAAAAAGAAAATAAGCACTTGAATAAAAAGAGATCTTACAAGTTTAATTTATAGGTTAATAACTTTCAATATTAATAAAAAATAGAAAACATAAAATGAAGTCAGAGAATTTTATTTTATTATTCGTACCTCCTTAAAAAATTATAACAAGTAATTATCAGGTATGCAATAGAAATAATTAGTGATAGGTGTTATGAATGAACGGTGGCTATGTTGCGGTTGCACAGGTGGTCCCACAGGTCGCAACCTCCCTCCCTGGGTCCGCTGCAACGTCCCGCATCTTCAAATAAGTTCTAAAAATTGACTTGTAGTTGAGATTCATATTTGATATGATTAAATCAGTTTAAATATATTTCTTTTCAAAAGAATCTTTAATTTAATGTTTTTGAGAATATTTCCTAAAAAAAGGAATGCATAAATTAATTTTAGACATCTTTTATTTTGGGGAGCTATTTAGAGTTTGTTTGGTTTGAGAGCGAAGATGGATATGATGATCTCATCCATAGATTTT
Source organism: Zizania palustris (assembly GCA_019279435.1). NCBI lineage: Eukaryota > Viridiplantae > Streptophyta > Magnoliopsida > Poales > Poaceae > Zizania > Zizania palustris. The sequence continues at coordinate 89,276,761 of JAAALK010000288.1, forward strand.
GGGATGAGATGATATATTTGTGGTGTTTGGTTGGATAAATGAGATGAGAAATTTTTTTGTTTGGTTAGATATATATAACTCGGATGAGATAAAATAAATTTAGTAGGACTCACTTGTAAAATATATTTTTAAATAAAAATATAATTATATGAGATCGTATTTTATAGATTAAATTATAATCAATACAATGATGTAATTCAATCATAAATTGGATAAATAATTTAAGAGTAAAAATCATTTGAATATTTATAAACGAAAAATTAAATGTGTAATAACCAGAGACAACATATCATCTCGTTCAATATTGGATGAACTCACCTAGAAAAATTCCTGAAATCCCTCCATCCAGCATATTAAAAAAATATTTCTTTCAGTGGTCATCTCATCCACCTTCGCACTTCGTCCTCTAACTAAACAACTAAGATAATCCTAACCTATTCAGCAAACCAAACACATCTTAAAAAATCTGTTGGAACTAATGTTTTAATTAGGCCATGTTTGGATGAATTTGCTTGTTTTTAGAGACTAAAACTTGCTTATTTTAATAAGGACTAAAGTTTAATTCTCTTGTTTGGATGTAGGGACTAAACATCATTTAATAAGGGATTCATAAATGAGGATAGAGTGTGCATGACACTTTTAGTCTCAATAAACAACATCCAATGAATTAATGGACTAAACTTTAGGGACTAAAGTAGTCTCAATAAACAATCATATTTGAGATTTTAAGGATTAAATGAAACTAAACTTTAGTACTTAAAAATAAACAACCCTAATCCAAATGCGGCCTTGTGATCTCAAAATTTGTGAGAACGAAGCGTTTTAGAGCACCTGGCTGCTCCTATATACCAGAAACCCACAGCATCAACGTGCGCCCCTCGCTAAATCCCCCGTTTTTTCGCTCTTTCCCCCCGCCCCGCCTCTCATCTTTCCTCCGCGCGCTTCTCCCCTAAACCCTAGAGGTGCGATCCCCTCTCCCCGCGCGGCGATCGCCGCGATCTCGTTCTGTACCCGTTCGCCGCAGTCGCGGGTGACCATGGTGACTCCCCGTGCATCCGAGGTATAAAGCCCGGCGTCTCTTTGCGACTCGCGCCATTCCCCTGCTCTGTGTTTTTGGTCGGAGCACTTTGCGGTTCTGTAGACTTTGAGGGGTTTGCTCTTCGAAGACGGTGTCGCTTGGATTCGATTTGGGGTGGTTTTCTACGCGGTGGAGATTTGCAAGGTTTTGGGTTTTTGTTGCATGTCCTGAACGTCCTGGTTGTTGTTTGTTGTTTGCAGCTGCTGCAGCAGGACCAGGATGAGGAGATGCCAGCGCCCGACCAGGAGGTTATCCATGGGACCCAGCCTATGGAAGGTGAGATTTCTGTTTCTCTAGCTTTAATGCTAAATCTATTATCTTTTGTGTGGTGTTAACTTTTGCCATTTTTTCATTGCATGTTTGGCAAGATGCGATTAGTCTCTAGGACCACTCCTCAAATATTATTTATTGATTGTACTGATGCCATTTTTGATGTTTATACTTATTTTAGTTTAATGCTTACTAAGGGATAGTTTGGCAGTACTATAGATTTAGTATGAATCAGTCCATTGTACTGCTACAGATGGCACGGTTGTTGTTGCATATTACTTGTTTTGTTACACTTTATATGTTTTTTCTTAAAGTAGACAAGGCCTATATATTGGAGTAATTGGGCTACTATATTTTGGAAGGACAGAACTATTACACTACAAACCACAAAGTGGTCGATAGAATAGCAATGCCACATAAACTATCCGAGAATCAGTAGAATCTGTTATTGTAGCATTACTAGCATATTTTGTACAAAGTATTCCAATATTCCATAGCATAACACCTTAAGCAGACAGTAACACCTCTGCTACTCTGCTTTACTGGTGCTGTTTTTCTTATGTTACGCCAGAAATTTTGTTCAGTCTTCATACTGGTTGGGGATGAAATATATTAATTCCACCCTTGTTCTAATTTTATATCCCACTTATCATTGGGAAGCAGGCATATGCTAAGTTTCATCGGTGCATGGATAATTTTATACTCAAGTCTGGATAACAAAAACAAAAGTCATGCCATTGTTTATCTTGTTGTTGTTTAGTTATTTATATATTTGTTTGATATTGCAGACTCTGCATCAGGAGTCAAGAATGAGCAGATACCAGAAACCTCTACATCTAGATTTACATGGGCTATTGAGAATTTTTCCAAACTCAGTAACAGAAAGCTATACTCTGATGCTTTTGTGGTTGGGGGGTACAAATGGTGAGTAATACAGTTTTTGATTACTTATTATTGTGCACCACAAGTTGTAGAGCTTAGTTTAATGCTTCTATACGTCCTTGTAGGCGTGTGCTAGTTTTTCCAACTGGAAACAATGTAGAGTACCTTTCAATGTACGTAGATGTCGCGGATGCAAGTTTGCTGCCTTATGGCTGGAATAAATATGCACAATTCAGCCTTGCTGTGATCAATCAATTAGACAGCAAGGACTCATTAAGAAAAGGTATTTCCTGTTATGACTTACCGATCTGGTTTAGATATGCTTATCTGAAAGTTTTGTTCTTAATTTTATATTGCTACCAATATAACTTACAGCTGGTTTTTGAACCATACTTGAATGCATATCTATTATCTATTCCACCATTTTGAAGTTTATTCTTTTTATTTATTAAAAAAAGTTCACTCACCCGTATAAAATTATACTTGATTTTGTGTGTCATCGTTAGATTGTCAGCATAATTAATTTGTCTTGGTTTTCCTAATTTAAAAAGATGGCCTTTTGCGAGGATACATTTACATCAACTGTTTTTTACTATCTTGTGTTATGCCTTGAAAATTGACATATTTTTGATGTAGTATATACTATTGCATAGTTATCTTCTTTTGAAGGTTGGAAATAAACTAGCTTGCCAATTCTTTTCTTTTTAACTCTAGGTTAGTTGAAAGAAGAATGTTTCTGCTCAGTTTGCAATATTTTTGACTTCTAATTATATTTTTTATGATAAAGCCTTAGTTTAAGCATAATACTTCATAAATCTAATAAGTCATTATTCACGCATTTCCTTCCCCTCCACAGAAGCAGCGCATCATTTTAGTATTCGGGAAAGTGATTGGGGCTTCACTTCTTTTATGCCTTTGGGGGATCTATATGATCTTAGTAAAGGATATGTTGTGAATGATCAATGCATTATTGAGGCTGAGGTTGCTGTGCATAAAGTTGTTGATTACTTTAACTATGACTCCAAAAAGGAGACTGGTTATGTTGGTCTTAAGAACCAAGGGGCTACATGTTACATGAATTCCCTTCTTCAGACACTTTACCACATTCCCTACTTCCGAAAGGTCAGGCTAAATTTCTGTTTCTTTTATTATGAATCCTGTGACTTGAGGCTGATACAGGCAGTAATATTTTAGGCTGTATACCGTATGCCTACTACGGAGAATGATACACCTTCTGGGAACATTCTTTTGGCTTTGCAAAGTCTTTTCTGCAAACTTCAGCATGGTGATAATAGTGTTTCTACAAAAGAGCTTACCAAATCTTTTGGATGGGATAGCGTTGATTCTTTCCTGCAGCATGATGTTCAAGAGCTGAATCGTGTTCTCTGTGAAAAACTTGAACATAAAATGAAGGTTGATCATTTTTTCTGTTAGCTAAGACAATAAGACAACAAATAACCTTCTATTGATCTGAACTACCCTCTCAGGGAACTGCTGTGGAAGGGACAATTGAAAAGCTATTTGAAGGTCACCATATGAATTATATTGAGTGCATTAATGTTGACTACAAATCTTCAAGGAAAGAGTCGTTCTATGGTAGGTGACAAAATGAAATCTGGACCTTGTTTCTCCATTGTTTAATTCATGATTGTGGATTTATAATATACCTTTACTCTTTTCTAGATCTTGCACTTGATGTCAAGGGCTGTTCAGATGTTTATGCATCATTTGATAAGTATGTTGAAGTAGAGAGGTTGGAAGGTGATAATAAATACCAGTCTGACAAGCATGGTTTGCAGGTTAGTCCCACTGGCATTTGATATCCAGAACATCAAAACGAAGTTTGAGAACTTCTATATATGAATTTAAATCTTGCTTTGCAACTGAATTATTTTGTTGTGGCAGCAGCACAATGCCTTAGTTCTAGGGGAAAAAAATTCCAGATTTGCCTTGCACATGATCCCTCACTATCCCTGTGGATGAGCCCATAATTTAGTCAAAATTTCCTGCCCATCCACAGGGATAAGACACATTGTTGGACTTCCTGAACAGACTCTAACTTTAAAATTATGTAAACATCATATACTCACCTACTGAGGTCTACCTTATACTGTTGCACATTGTTGAATTCAGATCGTGGTCATTGTGTAGTACTATTTGCTATTTCCCCACAGATGGTTTGGTCACAAATGGTGGAAATAAGTTTCTCGGTACCATTGCCCAGGTGTATAAATTGGTCAGATACCATCATATGTGAACATGTCAGTGGCACACATGCTATTTTCCACATCTGGATGATCTGTTGGGTGCTGACACTTGGAGATATAAATATTTAAGTTTATTATAACTAGAATTTAATGCTGTCTCCTGATAAGGAAAATATGCTTTGATGCTCGCACACCTTATTTGTAGTACAAATGCATTTTTGTCCTCTTTTTTCAGGATGCCAAGAAAGGGATGCTTTTTATTGACTTCCCTCCAGTCCTGCAACTTCAATTAAAGCGGTTTGAATATGATTTCAGGAAGGATACAATGGTTAAGGTCTGAAATTTACTCTTATATTTTCTCTGGTTAATTTGTAGGGCAACCCTTCTGATTTATTCTATCTACTGTGGTGCTAAATCTCTCACTACAGAAAGAATTTAAGGATATAGAGAACTGGAATTTCCAAGTTGTATTTCGCATCATAGGAGCCTTAGCTGTCAAATATGGAGAATATTGTTAGAGAGAACACTCGCATTGGTAGGGATGACACTCAAGAGTTGGGGCAATTTTCTTTCATTCAACTCACTCAAATGCCATGCCAACCCAAATGGTTGGGGATACATATTTATAGGCTAGCCATGTAGCCCAAGATGCTAGTCTAAGATGCTAAAGCAAAAGATGCTTAGTCTAGTCTAAGATGCTAAAGCAAATATGCTAGTCTAAGATGCTAAAGCAAAAGATGCTAAAGGTGCTAAGACTACAAACTTGTCCACACATGGACATCACACATGTCATGCCAAACAACATGTCATGCCAAAACACACACACACACATAGACTTAACCTCTCAATCTCCCCCTAAGTCTTGTGTGGCGCCTTCTGGGAAATCTGAACCATCCCAATCCTGGCGCGAAGCTCCTGGAACTTGATCCGCCCAAGCGACTTGGTGAGGAAGTCGGCGAGCTGGTCTTGGGTGTTGATGTAGCTTGCCTTCACACTTCCCTCATCCAAACAACTCCGGATGAAGTGGTACTTCACCCGGATGTGCTTGCTGCGCTCGTGGAAAACAGGGTTCTTTGCCAAAGCCAAAGCAGACTTGCTGTCCACCCTGAGTTCCACCGCTTCGGCATCCCTGCCAAGAAGATCGCCAAGCAGCCGAGCCAACCAGAGAGCTTGAGTTGATGCAGAAGTGGCTGCGATGTATTCTGCCTCGCAACTGGACATGGCCACCACCTGCTGCTTGACCGACTGCCAACTGATCAGACACTTGCCGAGGAAGAACAACGTCCCGCTTGTGCTCTTGCTTGTGTCGATGTCGCCGGCGTGGTCGCTGTCACTGTACCCGATGAAATGCGCCGCACCGGGGCACCTCGGGTAGTACAAGCCGTAGTCAAAGGTCCCCGCGACATAGCGTAGGATCCTCTTCACGGCCTGTTGATGCTCCGTCGTTGGTCGCTGCATGAACCGACTGACGTAGCCAACTGCGAACGCCAAGTCCGGTCGCGTGTGGACAAGGTAGCGAAGGCTGCCCACAATGCGCCGGTACTGCGTCGCGTCCACCTCCTCCGTCGTGCTGTCGCGACTCAGCTTCAGCCTTTCCTCCATGGGAGTGTAGGCTGGGTTGCAGTCGGTGAGTCCGCCCAGCTCGACGATGCGCTTGGCGTAGGCGGTCTGGCGAAGTGAAGTGCCAGAGCTGTCCTGGTGCACCTCGATCCCCAAGTAGAAGGAGAGGAGCCCTAGGTCGCTCATCTGGAAGGTGGCCTTCATCTTCGTCTTGAACACCTCTACCTCCACCTCCTTGGTGCCGGTGATCACCAAGTCGTCAACGTAGACGCCTACCAACAGGGCATTGTCTCCCTTGCCCCGTCGATAGACTGCAGCCTCATGAGCACTCTGATGGAACCCCATCTGCCTGAGAGTGGAGTCCAACTTGTCGTTCCAAGCTCGTGGTGCCTGTCGCAAGCCGTAGAGGGCCTTGCGCAGGCGGAGAACCTTGTTCTCCTTGCCGGGGATGACAAATCCCGGCGGCTGTCGAACGTAGACCTCCTCCTTCAAGTCGCCATTGAGGAAAGCAGACTTGACATCCATATGATAAACACGCCAACCCTCCTGGGCTGCCAACGCGAGGAGGACACGAATGGACTCCATCCGTGCAACAGGAGCGAAGGCATCGTCGAAGTCGACTCCCTCCTGTTGAACGAAACCGCGTGCCACCAGCCGAGCCTTGTGCTTGACCACCACCCCGGCCTCATCTTTCTTCAGCTTGAACACCCACTTAAGGGTGATGGCACGGTGGCCGGCCGGAAGATCAGCCAGCTCCCATGTCCGGTTCCGCTCGACGGCGTCCATCTCCTGCTGCATCGCGGCACGCCAGGCCGCGTCTCCTTCCGCCTCAGCGAAGGAACGTGGCTCACCGTCATCGTGCGCCAGGTGCAGCTCCGCATCGAAGTCATGTTGCGCCATCCCAGGAACGGGCTGCTCACCAAGGATGTTATCCATGGTGCGGTATCGTAGAGGCTCGCCGTCATGGCAAGCATCGACACGGTCCCCGTCGTTTGACAATGGAGTAGCGAACTCCACTATGCGCTGCTCATCATGGACTGAAGCTGCGGATGCCGATCCCGGAGATGTGGGCGCCGGTGTAGGAGAGCGAGGTGTGGCCGGTGCAGGAGGTGGTGGAGTACTTGCCGGAGCTGATGATGTGCCAGGTGCTGGGGCAAGCGAGCTCGGTGAAGGTGAGCTGCTAGCTCCCCCTGCTCCCTCGAAGTAGACGTACTCGACGACGAAATCGTTGATCGTCGAAGTCGAGCCATCATCCGCCATCTTGCCCCACGTCCAGCCTCGCCCTTCATCGAACACAACGTCTCGTGAGATGTGGACGCGCTGTGTCGTAGGGTCGAGGATGCGGTAGGCCTTGGAGCCCTCCGCATAGCCGATGAAGACCCCTGGCGCACTCCGATCATCAAGCTTGCCGATGTGGCCGAGCTCCTTGACGAATGCCAGGCAACCAAAAACGCGAAGGTGGCCAACCGTCGGCTTGTGTCCGTGCCAGGCTTCATACGGCGTCTCGCCGTCAAGAGCCTTGGTGGGCGAGCGGTTGAGGAGATGGACGGCAGTCATCACCGCCTCTCCCCAGTAGATCGCCGGCATCCCCCTCTGCTTGAGGAGGGCGCGAGCAGTGGCCACCACCGTCTGGTTGCGGCGCTCGACGACGCCGTTCTGCTGTGGTGTGTACGGCGCGGAGTAGTGGCGCTGAATGCCCTCGTCGGCGCAGTACGCCGCGAACTCAGCCGCCGTGAACTCGCCGCCGTTGTCCGTGCGCAACACCCGGAGCTTGCGGCCGCACTCCTTCTCCGCGGTAGCTTGATGACGCTTGATAGCATCTGCGGCTGCTGCCTTGGTGTCGAGAAGCACCGCCCACATGTAGCGGGACACGTCGTCGACGAGGAGGAGGAAGTAGCGCCGGCCTCCAGGGGTAGCCGGTGTCACGGGACCGCAAAGGTCGCCGTGCACGAGCTCGAGCTTCTCCTTGGCGCGAAAGCTCGCCTGATGAGGGAATGGGAGTCGCCGCTGCTTGGTCAGCACGCAGGTTTCGCAGAACTGCTCCACATGCTCGACACTTGGCATGCCCCGCACCATCTCCTTGATGCCGAGCTGCTTCAGGGCCTCAAAGTTGAGGTGCCCAAAGCGCTCGTGCCACCGCCACGCGTCGTCGTCGCGGCGGGCTGCAAGACACACAGGCTGCGCCACCTGCACATGAAGGACATAGAGGCGATTGCTTCCTCTATTTACCTTGGCGACAAGTTGGTGCTGATGATCCCAAATGCGCAGCACCCCATGCTCGATCTCCACGCGCGAGCCATTCTCATCCAGCTGGCCCAGACTGATGATGGAGTTCCTCAGCTCGGGGATGTAGTAGACACCGGTGAGCATCCGATGCTCGCCGGTCTTGGCGGTGAAGATGACAGAGCCGACGCCCCTTATCTCCACGGCGGAGGCGTCCCCGAACTTGACGGACCCTCGCACGCTGGAGTCCAGGTCGGAGAAGTGGTCCCGCCGCCCGGTCATGTGATGGGTGGCGCCGGTGTCGAGGAACCACCCGTCAATCTTGTCATCATTGGACCCATTGCCAAGGAAGACGTGTGCGCGCGGTTCGTCGACGTGAAGAAGAGCGGCAGCTGTCGACGTGGGAGGGGAGTGCAGCTCAATGTTCCCATGTATAAGGAACAGAGCTGGCTCCTCTTGCGCTTGCGCGACATGTGCCTGACCGCCGCGCTTCGCCTGCCGGCAGTCCCTAGCCCAATGGCCGATCTTGCCACAGTTGTGACAAGTGTCATCACGGGTGGCCTTGCGGCCACCGTTGGCGCCGCCAGTAGCGCCTCCATGCGCCTGGGGGGCCTTGCGCCCCCTGCGTGGCTGGCGCTTGTGGCCATTTGACGAACTTGATGCCTCCCCCTTCTTCTGCTCTCGCTGGCGCGCGAGCCACTGCTCCTCGGTGAAGAGAAGCTTGCCACCAGTGGTGGCCGGCTCTGAAGATGGCTGGGGCTCGTCGATGTCGACGACCTTGAGGCGACCTATCGCTTCTCCGATCGACATCCTGGAGAGGTCCATCAAGGACTCGATCGAACGAGCCATTTGCTTGTATTTCCCGGGAACGCAGCGAAAAGAGCTTCTCAACAGCTCTTTCCTCGTTGATGAGGTCTTCACCATGCTGCACCAACTTCTGCAGTAGAGAGTTGAGACGGAGAGCAAAATCATCAACATCCTCACCTGGTTTGAAAGCCAGGTTCTCCCACTCCTTGCGTAGTGCCTGCAGCGTAGCCTTGCGGGCGCGATCGCTGCCAATACATACTGCAGCGATAGTATCCCAAGCCTCCTTGGCAGTCTGCTTGCAAGCAATCAAACACTGCATCTCCGGCGGAATTGCAGCAACGAGGGTCTCCAGCGCCCGTCGATCATCATCGTAGTCGACGTCGTCGTATGTGACTGCCTCCCACATGTGCCGCACTTGGAGCTTCAACCTCATAATCATGGACCACTGGGTGTAGTTGGTCTTGGTGAGGGTGGGCCATCCACCACCAGCACCAGCATCCTTGATGATGGTCTGGAAGCCGCGATGACCATGGCGCCGGTCCGGGGAGGGAGAGCCACGCCGCCTGTGAGGGTCGCGTTCGCCATGAGCACGACCGTCGCGTGCGCATCCTCCTGGAGTGTTGTCGGCGCGTCTGGGCCCGTTTGGGCTGCCGCCGCGAGCACGGGGCTGCGCTGCTGCCCACTGCGCCACCCGCTCATCCTTCGCCCTCCTTGGTAACTCGGCCTCCAAGTCGAGGCTACCTCCCTCGGAGGCACTGCCACTGTTGCTACCGTGGCGCAAAGCTTCGAGCTCTGCCGCCGCAACACGTGCTGCAGCCACAGCCGCCGCCGCTTCCTCTTCCGCTCTCGCTACTGCCAGTTCTGCCGCCGCCAACCTCACCTTCCGAGCCTTCGCTGCCACAACCTCTGCTGCCACCCGGTCGCGCTCCTCCGCCGCGGCGACTTCGGCCTCCTGCCGATGTCGTGCGCTCGAGGTGACCGAGCGAAGAGAGTCTCCTGTGGACATTGCGAGGTGGTAGAGTGGAAGGGTCGTGGGGGTTGCTGCTGCCCTGGGAGGAAGCCGCTACACTCGTGCTGCTGCTCGGAGTGTGGGTGGAACTCGCCGAGTCGTTGGTCTCCGGTGGACCGGCAAGGGAGGAAGATGAACAAGGAGAAGGGCGTCTCCGTTGGAGAGAGTCGCGGAGGGGATTGGAAAGGTCACAGAACCATACAGCTCTGATACCAATTGTTAGAGAGAACACTCGCATTGGTAGGGATGACACTCAAGAGTTGGGGCAATTTTCTTTCATTCAACTCACTCAAATGCCATGCCAACCCAAATGGTTGGGGATACATATTTATAGGCTAGCCATGTAGCCCAAGATGCTAGTCTAAGATGCTAAAGCAAAAGATGCTTAGTCTAGTCTAAGATGCTAAAGCAAATATGCTAGTCTAAGATGCTAAAGCAAAAGATGCTAAAGGTGCTAAGACTACAAACTTGTCCACACATGGACATCACACATGTCATGCCAAACAACATGTCATGCCAAAACACACACACACACATAGACTTAACCTCTCAAATATCCCTTTGAATTTAACTTTCATTACCTTGACTAGCTTTAAATTCTGAATTGTTTATCTGTAGTGCTCTGAGTTGTCAGACATTTAAAAATTAATTCCGGGGCGGGCATGACATTAACTGTGACTCAGTTCGTTTGATTTTTTTCTTGATTGCAGATTAGGGCAAAACGTGAATATATTTTTTATTGGAAATGCTAGAATTTATACAAAGCTAACAAACTGCTTTTAGTAAGCAATGAAACATAATGATCAACTACGTTGCACGGATACGCGATACGGGTACGGTGATACGGATACGGCGATACGGAATTTTCAAAAAACATGAATACGGCGATACGGCGAGTATATACATATATATAAAAAAATAAAATACACAAGTTAAAACATAACTTCAACAACATAACATAAGTTCAACAACGAGATTTGATTTTCTAAAGATAACTCGTGCAATCCAAAAAAAGCATTAAGACACGACTCAAAAAATGGTATAGAATGGTCCTTACGCTTCTGAAGGCGACTAGATTTGGACCCGGAGCTTCACTGGCGATGGGCGCCTGACCCTGGAGATGGAGGGATGGGAGTCACTAGTCAGAACTGTTAGAGTGTGTGTGTGTGTGTGGGGCCCCTGGTGTGTGGGCCCCTCCTATGAGGCTCCCCTTTTATCCTCCCAACCCAAGGGAGAGGAATCTATCCATCTATCTCTTCCTACATGGTATCAGAGCCTTAGGCTCCTCCTTCCCTCCTCTTCTCCCCTGCCACCGGCGCCGCTGCCGTCGCCTCCATGGCCGGCGCGCCTCCTCCGGCGAGCACCACCTTCTCCTTCTCCTCCTCCTCCCCTTTTCGTGGGCTGGGTCTCCTGCCCGGATCGGTCGCCGGGGCGGCCGGATCTGCCGCTGCCGGCTTCCCTCGTCGGGTTTCGCCGCCGCCGGCCTTCCCTCGACCTCCCTCGACGCCGGCGCCCCTCTCCCGCCCGGATCCGTCGCCGGGGCGGCCCGATCCGGTGCCGCCGTGCTCCCCCCGCCCTTCCTCGACGCCGGCGCCCCTCTCCCGCCCTGATCCGCCGCCGGGGCGGCCCGATCCGACGCCGCCGAGCTCCCCCCCGCCCTGCCTCGACGCCGGCGGGGCCGGATCCGCCGTCGCCGGCCTCCCCCCGTGCTATTTCGCCGCCGGCCCGCCCGCTCCGCCCGGGCCCGACGCCGGGGCGGCCGGATCTGTCGCCCCCGGCCCTCCCCTGACCCCTACAATGCCGCCCCCTCCCCCCCCGCCACGGCCATGCAGTGGCCGACCATGGGGGGCCCCCTCCTGCTGCTGCCGGCCTCGCCGGCCTCTCCCGGGCCCCGGGGGCGCCTCCCCCCCCGCCACGGCCATGCACTGGACGACCATGGGGGGGCCCTCCCGCTGCCGCTGGCGCTGCCGTCGCCGGTGCTGCCGTCGCCGCCACCATGACCGGCGTGCTCCCCTTCCCCTTCGGCCTGGCCCCCTCCCTGGCCGCCGACGCCGCGCGCCCCTTCATGGCCGCCGCCGTAGGGATCCCCTCCGCCGAAGCCGGGCGCCCCTCCCCCTTCGGCCTGGCTGCCTCCATGGACGCCGTCGCCGCTGCGCCCCCCTCCATGGCCGCCACCGGCACCTACCTGGCTGTCGGCCCCTTCATGGCTGCCCCTGTCGGGCCCTCCTTGGCTGCAGCCACCTCCCTGGCCGCCGCCACCGGCCACCCCTCCCTGGCCGCCAGGGCTGCCTTCCCGTGCCGATTTGGCGCCGCCGGTCTCCTCGCCACTTCTTCCATGTGGCACGGGCAGTTTACTGATGGGGCTCCTTGGTCGTCCCCAGCACCGGCGGCCATGCTCACCGGGCCGGCTCACCACCTGCTGTCTCTGCCCTTGGCTCCACCGGTGTTGCACTCACCACCTCCGGGTTGGGCACCGTGGTCCAGTGGGTGGGACCAGGCGGCCTGTATGCTATCCTCTTGCCCACCGCCCGCTTCCATGGACTGGGTGGCCGAGTCGGGAGCGTCCTTCCATGTCACTCCGCACGTCGATCTTCTTTCTTCCACAAGGCCGCCCCACCCATCGTACCCCTCTTCCATCATGGTTGGAAATGGGTCCTCTCTTCCGGTCACCTCTGTGGGTGATGCGGCTCCATGTGGTTCTTTCTGTCTTCCCAACGTTCTTGTTGCCCCGGATATTGTTCAAAATCTTCTTTCTATTCGTCAATTCACTTCTGACAACTCCTGTTTCGTTGAGTTTGACCCTTGCGGGTTGACGGTGAAGGATTTGGCCACACGACGGTCTCTTCTCCGTTGTGATAGCACTGGCCCTCTCTACACCCTTCGCCTTCCGCCCTCCGCTGCCCCTCCTTTGGCCTCCCCTGCGCCCGTGGTTGCTGCCATCACTTCCTCCACTCTCTGGCACCGCCGGCTTGGTCATCCCGGCGTTGACGTTTTGACTAAGCTCAGTAGTACCCCCTCTATCTCTTGTACTAGGGATGCTAGTGAGCATATTTGTCATGCGTGCCAGTTAGGTCGTCATACCCGTTTACCTTTCCCTGTCTCTTCCTCACATGCCGCTCGGCCTTTTGATCTCATTCATTGTGACTTGTGGACATCCCCGATCCCGAGTGTTTCTGGTTTTAAATACTATTTGGTGGTTCTTGATGATTTCACTCACTATTCTTGGACCTTTCCCTTGCGGTCCAAGTCTGATACCTTTCCCTCTCTCTCTCACTACTTTGCGTGGGTGTCCACTCAGTTCGGTGTCATCATCAAGGCGGTCCAGTGTGATAACGGGCGTGAGTTTGACAACTCCACTTCTCGGGCTTTCTTCCTCTCGAAGGGAGTCCAATTGCGCATGTCGTGCCCCTATACCTCCAATCAGAACGGCAAGGCTGAGCGCATGATTCGTACCACTAACAATGTTATGCGCTCCATGCTCTTTCAGGCTTCGGCTCCTGCTCGCTTCTGGGCTGAGAGCCTCCTTACTGCCACCTATCTCCTCAATCGCCTGCCTTCTAAGGCCACGTGCGCTCCCACCCCTCACCATGCCTTGTTTGGTACTCCCTTTTCCTACTCTCACCTTCGTGTTTTCGGGTGCGCTTGCTATCCCAACACCTCCGCCACTGCTCCTCACAAGCTTGCGCCCCGCTCGACCCTTTGTGTGTTTCTCGGCTACTCCCCCGATCATAAGGGGTACCGTTGCTTTGACCTCTCTCCTCGTCGTGTTCTTATTTCACGACATGTCATCTTCGCCGAGTCCGTCTTTCCTTTCTTCGTCGACTCCACCCCCGCCACTAGCCTTGAGTTGGACTCCCTGTTTTCTACTGACCCGGTGGTTCAACCACCTTTGTCTTCTGCAGGTACATCACCGGCTGTTCCGGTGGCTCTCCCGCCAGCTGACGAGCCGTGTGTGGCAGCGGAGCTGCCCGCCGTGCCGCCCGCGGCCCCCGTGCCCCCGGCTGTGCCACGTGCCCCCGGCTGTGCCTCGTGCGGCCACTCCTCACCAGCTGGCGTGGCCCTCCGTGCCATGTGCGGCCCCGACGTCCTCGTCCGTGCAGCACGCGGCCTCGTCCCTGTCGCCTCCTGTGCCCGGGATTGGCCCGCTGTTGCCGTCGGCGCCGTGTTCCGCCCCGGACACGGCCCCGGCCGTGCCCCGTGTCCTCGCGACACTTGCCGCGCCACGCGCGGCCCCAGCATCTTCTTCCCGCTACGCCAACCCTGTTCAGGTCTACCAGCGCCGCCCGACGGGGGTCTCACCGGTCTGCTCTCGCGCCGAGCCGCCGGTGTACCACCCGCCCCTCCTCCACCGCGATCCCCGCCACACTCACCCGATGGTGACTCGGCGGGCTGCGGGGGTCCTCCGTCCAGTTGACCGCCTGGTCCTCTCCGCCGCTATGGCGCCGCTAGTCTCTCCCGTACCCTCCACTGTTCGTGGCGCCCTGGCGGATCCTTACTGGCGCCACGCGATGGAGGAAGAATATGCAGCCCTTCTGGCCAATCAGACCTGGGAACTGGTGCCTCGCCCCTCTGGCTGCAATGTGGTCACCGGCAAGTGGATCTGTACACATAAACGCAAGGCAGATGGCTCGTTGGATCGCTACAAGGCTCGCTGGGTCCTTCGGGGTTTCACCCAGCGCCCTGGAGTTGACTATGATGAGACCTTCAGCCCGGTGGTGAAGCCTGCGACTGTTCGGACCGTGCTCTCCCTGGCTCTCTCGAGGTCCTGGCCAGTTCACCAGCTTGATGTGAAGAATGCCTTCCTCCATGGCACCCTGACGGAGACTGTGTACTGCAGCTAGCCTGCGGGTTTTGTGGATCTTGCTCACCTTGAGCGTGTTTGTCGACTCAACAAGTCTCTGTATGGTCTGAAGCAGGCTCCTCGGGCTTGGTACAGTCGGTTCGCCTCCTTCCTGGTGTCTGTGGGGTTCAGCGAAGCCAAGAGTGACACTTCTTTGTTTGTCCTCCATCGCGGTGCTGACTCAGCCTACTTGCTGCTTTATGTGGATGACATTATTCTCACTGCGTCCAGCCAGTCTCTACTTCAGCGGATTGTCTCCTCGTTGCAGCAGGAGTTTGCCATGAAGGACCTTGGTGTGCTCCATCACTTCTTGGGAGTGACAGTGGAACACCGTCCTGATGGCCTCTTCCTTCACCAGCGCCAGTACGCCTTGGATGTCCTTCAACGCGCAGGGATGACTGACTGCAAGCCCTGTGCCACTCCAGTCGATGCTCAGTCCAAGATTTCCGGTACAAAGGGCACACCAGTGGATGATCCCACTGCCTACCGCAGCATTGCTGGCGCCCTTCAGTACCTCACTTTCACTCGGCCGGATATCTCCTATGCGGTGCAGCAGGTGTGCCTTCACATGCACGACCCCAGGGACCCGCACCTTACCGCTATGAAGCGGATTCTCCGCTATCTGCGCGGCTCCCTCGACTTTGGGCTTCACCTTCGGCGTTCTCCTGTTGCTGACCTCGTGGTTTACACTGACGCCGACTGGGCGGGCTGCCCAGACACGCGTTGCTCCACCTCCGGCTACGCCGTCTTCCTTGGTGGCAACCTCGTGTCTTGGTCATCCAAGCGGCAGCCGGTTGTCTCTCGCTCCAGTGCCGAGGCTGAGTACCGAGCTGTTGCCAATGGGGTGGCCGAGGCATCCTGGCTCCGGCAGCTCCTCGGGGAGCTCCATTGCCCCCTCGCCAGGAGTACGTTGGTCTACTGCGACAACGTCAGCGCCGTCTACCTCTCCACCAACCCCGTCCAGCATCAACGCACCAAGCATGTGGAAATTGACCTCCACTTCGTTCGTGATCGTGTCGCCGTGGGAGCTGTCCGTGTCCTACATGTGCCTACCACCTCCCAGTTCGCCTACCACCTTCTCCGAGTTCCGCTCCAGTCTCAACATCCGCTGCGCCGGAGTTTCGATTGCGGGGGGTGTTAGAGTGTGTGTGTGTGTGGGGCCCCTGGTGTGTGGGCCCCTCCTGTAAGGCTCCCCTTTTATCCTCCCAACCCAAGGGAGAGGAATCTATCCATCTATCTCTTCCTACAAGAACAGGAGCTAGGAGGGGAGGGGAGGGCCGGCATTGAAACGAAACCTGAGGCGGGGCAGCGGCGATAGGTGGCAGCAAGCCGGCGGCGACTGGCGGCCGGCGACGGGAGGAGCCTAGGAATGGCGGGTCGGCATTGAAATGGAAAGATGGACTGCAGGCTATGAAGCTCGGATACCCCCCAAATCCTGCGTACCCGTATCGGATACGTCTCCGGATACGGATACGTATCCGATACGGCCGGATACGTATCCGGTACGTATCCTGCCATTTTTGATTTTCCAAAAAAATAAAAAATGCCAGATACGTATCCGACTCGCGCGGGATACGACAAACAGGGGAGAAATTGCCCGACGCCCAGCCCGTGACCCCCCCGACCCCCATACCTGTGCGGCTGTGCCCTAACTCGCGGTCTCGCGTCGCCCTAGACTCGCCGCCGCGCCGCCAGTCGCCGCCGGCCGTGCCGCCGCAGGCCCGCCGCTCCGCTGGCCCGTCGCGCCGCCCTTCGCGGTCGGTCTCACGCGGCCGCGCGCTTGGAGCTGGAGGCGAGGCTCTTTGGTCTTCGCTGCCGGAGTCGAGCACGCCAACGACGCCGCTCCAGCCTCCAGCACCAGCAGTCCAGCTCGGTTCGCAGTGAGCAACAGAGCAAGTGAGCAGATCTGTTTTTTGACTTTTTTTTCATTTTTTGTTTTCCAAGCCGTGAGTAGTGAGTACTTATAGTGACTTCACTGACTTGAGTTCTGATTTAGTAATTTCATTAGTAGTTTAGTACTGTGTTTTATTTGTTTGTGACTTTGTGTGAATTTAATTCGTAGATTGATGGATAGTAATAGTGGATCGGGATTTGATGGCTCAAATGCATCTGAGTATAATAGTGGTAGTGGTAGTGGAAGTGGTAATACGGATCATCTTGCAAGTCATATTGAATTCATGTTATTATTTTTCTGTGTGTTAACTTGTTATATATATATATATGTACACACACACATATCGCCGTATCCATGTTTTTTGGAAAATGCCGTATTGAAGTATCGCGGTATCGCGTATCCGTATCCACGTATCCGGGCAACATAGACTGCAGGAGGTGAGGCGGGGCGGCGGCGAAGGGCGGCAGCTTGCCGGCGGCGGGCGGCAGCCTGCGACGGTCGGCGGTGAGCTGACGGGAGGAGCTAGAATGCGCTAGCCAGAAGTCGGCCAGGGGAGTTGCGGCTGCCGGCTTGGGAGAGAGATGTGTTGGTGAGAGGGAGAGTTAGGGACTTAGGGTTTGTTATTGGGCCATACTTTTATTGGGCTGGCGAAGTATCGGAGTATCGCGGAAGTATCGGAAAAGTATCGGGAATTATTTTGATTTGTTTTTAATCTTTATTATTCGATACGCCGCCGATACGTGTATCGGAGGCGTATCGCCGTATCGGATACGAGAACATGGAGTTTGGGAAGTATCGGTGCATCAGAGATGATCAATGCCTTACAAGTTTGCACCAAAATAACATATTTTAGTTGATCTCAAGAATATACCAACTCCGGATGAAGATATTTTTGAGATGTTGTGCTGTAACCTGCAGGCTAATATTTTCTATGTATTTTTTAATGAATGTATATGCATGTGGACAACAAGCCTTGGCATCTAAATCTGAAGTGCTGGTGTACCACACATGTCATTGGGTGATCCGTGCAAGCTTCCTTTTTTCTTAAAGCTTAAAATTAGAATCTGGTGCTTCAAATGTTGAAAGGAGGGTTCACTATGCAATATCTGTGGACTGGGATTAATATCTTTTCACTGGTTTGAAAAGTCCTTTTTAGTTGTTTACGGCTTGCTATGCTAATGTTTGTATGCACAATCATGTTTTTGACATTTGAGGGAAGCATGCAAAGTAATTTTTGATACACATTTTCTTTATCTGCACTGGTTAAACTAAATTTATTGGACAATGCAGATCAATGATTGCTATGAATTCCCTTTACAATTAGATCTTGACAAAGACGGTGGAAAATACCTCTCTCCAGATGCTGATAGGAGAGTGCGTAATCTCTATACTCTTCACAGGTGGTTCCAAGCTTTTCATGTTCATGTTCATTTTTGTTTTTTGTTTTGTTTTGTAATGTCTTATACTCTCAGTTATATCCTGGAATGCCAGCATTTGACTTTCTAAAGTCTTGATTACTAGTATAGATATTTGTTGCCACAGGTGAATATATATTTGCATAAAGAGTTCTTTGATATCATTATGTTTTTACGCAAACATATTATTAAAAAGTGACTATCAACATATGTGTTCAAGATTGCGGTGATGCCCTAAACAGTAATTAAAGAAGAACAGGAGAGGGTGTGGTGAAATATTTTAAATACTATAGATTATGCATAGTGGCAATATTAGAAATGACAATCCTTTTTCTTTAGCAATTACTTTTTCTCATTCCTTTCAGTTTGTAGTGGCCAGTGGGTAAACTGATCACTGATGTGATGCAAATATTGTCCTTTCTATGTCTTTTTGGGCATTGACATGCGATTTTAAAGTGCCAAACATCTGTTACGTGGTGCCAGATGGTGTTACATGCTATTCTGAAGGCAGAAAACGTTCACAATTTAGTCTGCCCTGGCTAGATGTAAACTGGAGTTTCTGTTGTTGTTGGCTTGTTGCTGAGTATTTTGGACCCTGATACTAAGCATGGCAACTTGTCTTGAATGCAGTGTACTTGTTCATAGTGGTGGAGGTCATGGTGGACACTACTATGCCTTTATACGCCCGGATCTTTCAGATATATGGTAAGTTTAAATATTGGAACATCTCTTATATACTTTTAAATGTACTTGAAATATTCCTCAATACTGAATTGACTTACTTTTATCCTAACTGGCTATTGGCTAATCATCATCGGATAAGTTGATCCACGAAAAAATGATATAAAGTATTACACTTGGTCCCTGCCTTTCATTTGCTTAAATGGGGCTGGACTGAAATCCTGTTTTAATTTGTATGACTATACTGTAAATTAGTGTTGCGTGCTCGCAGTGTTTAAGTAGGCGTGTGCGGCGTGCCTCCACCGGTCTGGATCTAGCTGCATGCGCGCCTCTGATGGTCTGGATCTGGCTGTGTGTGCCACTGGACGATGGATCTGGGCCGCGTGTGCCGCCAGACACTGGATCTGGGCCATGTGTGCTGCCGGCTGCCATATCCCGCATTGCCGGGCCACATTTCTGGGATGCCACCAGCCTCGGCACCACCAAGCGCCGTGGTCAACTGCCTAGGTGGCTGGGCTGCCCAGCTCGCCTACTTCAGGCCAAAAAATTGTGGCGGCAGACTGGTGCCTAGGCGCCACCTAACGCTGACTTTTAGAACACTACATACTTGCATGTTAGGGATTGACATGATTTGATTTGAGCATACACACTAGGTGATTTGTTAAAGTTTCATTGTCTTAAAGAAACCCTAGGTGTTTGCTTTTGTATTTTTACATAGTTTCAATTGAAAGGTGAACTTTGGCACTCATTATGAAACATGATGATGCTCTGTATCATTAGTGGCAGTTCATTGTAGTCATTATCAAATGCTATTTAGTGTGAAACATAATAATATGTTCTGTAGCTTTTGGTATTAAAATTTTTAAGATACATTTTTAGTGCTCATAGTAAAGTATTTCTTTTTTTATTTATTCAGCGGTCCTTTTGCATTAATAGGCATTCTATGATACAAGCATATAAATATCATAAACATAGTACTAGATTTTTCATTTTTGAAAGACCATAAACAACAAGAATAAACCATATATTTATTGTGCAATCTCCTTAGTTGTCATGACTATATATCATGATTAAAATATATTCAGTTGGAACTTTGTCTGACTATTTCATTAAAAAATCAACACAAATGCATGCTTTATCCTTTCATTTTCCCTTATTGACATGACTGCTGCCAATCAGAGTGTCCTGGGTCGTAACATTTTTAAGAATCAAACTATGCATTGATTTAAATTATCACATGCTCTAGTGTGGATGAAGTACATGACACACATTAGGTTTTTATACGGAAAATCAACAATTTGTTGATGAATCAGTTCTATGCTTGATATTTTTGTTGAACATCTGGCTCCAATTAGAGGGCAACACATAACAAGACTTAAAAGAGAATTCTTATTTTCGTTGTGCACACAGCTTTGCAGGTGTTTTTACGGCCTTATGGGTTGATGTGATTTGGATGGATGTCTTCATGGCTTTAGAAAGGAAAATTCTGTATTAGCTAATATTAGTTTGAATGTTTCTTTACTGCACTGCCTTTCTATCTTGAGTTTTCCGACATTCCATTGGACAATCAATGGATGAATCTATGCAATGTTTTTACTTGCAAATTCACAATTTAGGTACAAGTTTGATGATGAACGAGTGACAAAAGAAGATATGAAACGGGCAATAGAGGATCAGTATGGTGGTGAAGAAGAGGTATATATCCATGTGAACATTAAAACCCACATGCTGACCTTCTACTATATTATTGATTCCTTGTTTTTCTGAATAATATATAATTTTCTCATTGACAGCTCCCTCATACAAATCCTGGATTGAATACCACCCCACTTAAGTTTACCAGACATTCAAATGCTTACATGCTTGTGTATATACGTGAAAGTGACAAAGACAATTTTTTCTGTGATTTAGATGAAAAAGACATACCTGAACACCTTAAGGTAGTACTTGTTCCTTTTTCATTTGTTGTACATTGCAGAGCTTCCTTTGATATCATGAAAATCATTCCCAGATTAGGTTGAGAAAAGAAAATGAAGAGAAAGAGTATAAGAAAAAGGAGAAAGCCGAGGCCCACATGTACACTGTGTTAAAGGTTAACCTTTTATTCCATTGCATTATCTGGTAATGCTATCATTCTAGTTGCTGTTCTCACTTGGTTGTTCATTTCTTAGGTTGCCCGAGATTCTGATTTTGCAGAGCAAATTGGTAAACACATTTATTTTGATCTTGTGGACTTTGACAAAATTCAAAGCTTCCGGGCACCTAAACATTTGACATTAAGCCAGTTCAAGGTAATCATTCCTACTTTCCTAGAGCCTGATGGTTGGATATGAACACCCATGACATATCATGAGATATTTATT
Organism: Zizania palustris; assembly: GCA_019279435.1. Classification (NCBI taxonomy): domain Eukaryota; kingdom Viridiplantae; phylum Streptophyta; class Magnoliopsida; order Poales; family Poaceae; genus Zizania; species Zizania palustris. The sequence continues at coordinate 89,297,990 of JAAALK010000288.1, forward strand.
CTAATTAATGTTTGTGATTTTATATGCAAAGAATTCTATTGCATTGATTATGGCCAATGCCCATAGCTAATGAATTGCTGTGGTTTACTTACCTGTAATTTCTGATGTCTTTCATGGAATTGCATTCTTGCATTTAAGTAATCTTTCTTTAATCTCAAGCTTTCTGCAACCATTATGTTTATGTAATTCAATAACATTCTTCAATCTTCATTGTTAGCAACTTAGCATCTAAGCCTGATGTTTATTTTGGCGAATCTCTCATTTTTTTTATGATTCACCAAAGTATTAGCCCCATTTTGGTTTTTGATTGTAACTTGAAACCATCATGCTACTTTGCTAGCATAGTAAATGAATTGTTGTGAATGTCTATATTTTGTGTTTGAACTGCAAAAATCAGAATATGCCTGCAAAGTTTTGCGCATCATGTTGTCCGTTACAGCCCACCTATTATGTTACATTGGTTGCTGTACTCTGGCTCTGTTTGGTATTAAGGTTGATTACAATGATCTTGTTTGGTTCAATTGCTTCTGTAAATTTTGGTGTTTTGCTGGCTGTTTTCTTAAATATAAGTTGCAATTTGCAAACATGAACAATATTTCATTCTAAAAGCAAGGAGTGAGAGAAACAACAGCTGGATAAAATATTTTATCTGATGTTGATTTGATTTTTAAATAAATTATATTGCTTTTGCAGCAACTTAAACAATCGGAATTCATAACATTATAGCATAGAACTGCAATCCCAAAACTAAGTGTTTAGCTTTGACAAATCTTGTTGGCTCTTTAAAAATAGACCAATACTATCAGTAAAAAACAAACTTTATGTATATTTAGCACCATGAGTGCAATACATAATGCTGTTGAACCTACATATAATACATTTGTTGGATGAAAACCTGTGATGGGCTGATGGCAATGGGGAACATCCAATGTGGAACTTTGAACCTGTGATGCAAGGACGTGAACACATTTTATTGTGCAAAATCTACACATCAAATATGATTTCTAACACATAATGAGTTTGGAAGAGAATTCATACAGGATCAGATCAAATTCTGTTTCCATCAATACAAAATCTGACTTGTGCTTGCTCTATTATAGGTCCATGTGCCTAATAATGTTGTTGATACTTGATATTTTTTCTTGGAGGCCAAAAGGTGGATCGAACTAGATAACCTTTGTTAGGGATCTGTCATCTGTTTGGTGTTGCACCAAATCTGAATATTTTTTCTATTGGAATGCTATTTCAATCAATCAATGTCATAAAATGTGTTTCAAGCTAAAGATGTTTTCTTGACAGGATGAGTTTTCAAAAGAATTTGGTATCCCTGTACAGTCCCAACGATTCTGGTCGTGGGCTAAGCGTATGAACAATACATACAGGCTGACACAGCCATTGACTCTCCAGGAGGAAGCTTCTACAGTAAGTGCTATATTGGCATTAGCTAGTTGTTTGCTTGACATTGATTGCATATGTTTTTACATGAAATCAACAACCTTGGTTTCTTCCATTGTGACTACTGTATCAAATGTAGTACAACAACAAGTTTGGTGTTGCATATTTATGCATGCTACTTTGTTGGCTTCACACCCTTATTCATTCCCACATCAACACTTTTAGCATGTCAAAAGCAATGATCCAATTATCCAAGTGAACAGACTGCAAGGCTTGGCAGTTTATATCTTCAAGTTTAGAGATCTGTGACATTACATGTTTCGGTCTTATGGCCTTTCTAAATGACTAAATGAATATAGAGTTTATAAAGTTCAATTAATTGATATGTCAGAGGTGAGAGTAACAACACTTGGTAAGAGGATGAAAGAGACCAGATTTGATTTCATATGGGGACACAATGCTCAAATTTGTCAAGAATGCATGTGTTTTATTCCTAAAATCCCAAAAGATCCATGACTGTAGGTCATAAAATATGGTTCACATATGCATATCATAATGTGTACCTTGCTATTGCTTTTTATGGAACTTATCCAAATGTTCCTGATTCCTAACTTTATGGGCCTGAGGGGACAACCCTGGGACCAGTGGGAATTTAATTTCAAGTAAACGATTTAAGTGCATGGTTTGCTTGTACTGGAACAGCAATATTGGTTGTTGCAGAATCGAGATAAATGAATGACCAGTATTTTGCACTCATTTGAATTAATAACTTAGTATATAAGGAATGTTCATCTTACTGTGAGCATTCAGGTACGGTATACCTTGGTTAGATTTACTGAGTTAATAGCGCAAGCAAAAACCTGTTGTATGGGTATGGTTCTTTGATTAAACCTTCATCTTCCTAATCAGATCACATAATTCAATTTAATGATCTGTTACCTAGTCTTTTGCGTTTGTGTTGAACTGTTGATAATCATTTATTTCATCTATCAGCTCTCTTAACTCACAGTTAGTGATTTTTTTTTTGCAGGTTGGACAGCTTGCAGATGCATCAAACAAATCACACGACTCTGAATTAAAACTTTTCCTGGAGGTTGCATTGGGACAGGTTAGCTACTTACTCAATTGCTTTTTATTACTAAGTGTGCCATTGTTGTAATTCATCTATTTAATTGCTCTATGTTACCATGTTTGCTAAAGTGCATTGGTGTTGGACTATTGGTTACTGGTGTTCCATTTAACCCATACTATGTCATATGTGATACAGGAAAATCGTCCAATTGCTTTGCCTCTAAAGACAAAGGATGATATATTAATTTTCTTCAAGCTCTATGATCCAGAAAAGGAAGAGCTAAGGTTGTTTGGATCTCTGGTGTAGGCATATAGTTTTTTATTTATTTTACTTCTATGGATTACCTGACCAAGCTGCATGGATATTGTCCTTTTGATTGTGAATAGATATGTTGGAAGACTTTTTGTGAAAGCATCAGGGAAGCCAGCTGATATATTGCATAAATTGAATGAGATGGCAGGATTTGAGCCGGATGAAGATATTGAACTGTATGAGGTTAGATTTTAGTTCTACTTGATTATTAGTAGCACACTAGCACCTGTCATTGAGCTTTGCACCATTTGAGTTGTAGATGACTTTTCTCTAAACATTTAAAAGTTTTTGTAAAACTACAATTTATTTCCTTAATTCTTTATAGGAAATAAAGTTTGAGCCAAGTGTGATGTGTGAACTAATTAACAATAATTATTCCTTCCATTCAAGCCAGGTTTGTTCCATTAATGTTTTGTTTTTCTAATAGTTTTAGTTTCCCTTTTACCTATATCCTGGTTGACTGTCTGGTGCTGATTTAAGCTCGAAGATGGTGACATAATATGCTACCAAAAAAGTTCTCCAGAAAAGCTGGACCAATATCAACATGCCGATGTGCCCTCTTTCTTTGAATATCTCCATAATAGACAGGTAAATATATCTGCCCCGAGCATTAATCTAATATGTTTTATCTATCTGCCCTGAGAATTAATTGATTATGCTTCAATGCTTGTGTAGGGGTTATTTTTGAAAAGTTTCTTGCGTTACTTGGATGTTTTCATTTTTTCTGTATATTGTTAACTTCTTATGTCCCATTTTGGCCATCAGTCAGTAACAGTTGCTACAGAAAGCCTTTGCATGTTCTGCCGTCCTGACCATCCTCAATGTTTACAAATCATCTAGTCATCCTGGTTGCCATGGGACCGTCCAGGCGACTAGTCATCGATCAGACCGATTAGTCCAGCCCAGTCGGTCCTAGTCATCCATATAATCGTCCTATAGATTTCAGGACATATATGTACGATATATATACCTTTATATATAGTATATATAGTATATTTTGTTAGGTTTGGAATGTTCGAACATGCAATTCCTTTACTTCATGGGTTAGATGTGGATCCTTAACTTGGCTATGTTTGATAGAATTTAGAGAGCAACAAGAACAACTCACACACACTCATTTCTTCGAGATACACAGCAGCACACATGCCCACATGAGAGGATGATTTGTGCTGCACACCAGTCTCCTCTCACTCACTGCTCTCTTTTGAAATGCACTTGACTTAAATATCTATACACACACGACGAGACCACTCACGCAATCTTCTCATGCAATCACCTCCACTAATTTCTGCATGGCTGCACTAATTCCTGTATCTTCACTAATTCAGCACACAATCACTCAATCTTCACTAATTCTGCTGCATTAATTCAGCATGCAATCACTTAATTAATTCCTAGATGCACTTAATGACACATTCCAAATAGCACAATGCATGCAACACTTTACATCTAAACATGATGACACAAATGAAAATACAAGATTATTTCTAACAATCACCCCTAATCTTGATTTCCTTATTCTTAACACCACACCTAGAATCAAAGTAGTGGAGCTTCATCATCGTCATCTGCAATGGCAATCTGTGCCACTGCCTTGGTCGCCTTCTTCACTTCATCACACTCGTCGGTGAAGTGTCCAAATTCACCACACTTACGACAATCAATCTTCGACTTATCAAACTTGACCCGTAACTTCTTCTCACCGTTGTTGCTACTGGAGCCATTGACACTCATCTTCTCTTGAGCAACTATGGCCAACCACTCGGCACGCGTGAGGCGTGGCTCGACGCCAATGAACAGTAGTTGCGGTCCTTTTTCCCTATCACATCGACGCCCCCTTGATGACTCTTCGAATGCCCTCAAACGACCGATGGTCTCTGTAACCGACATCTCTGTCACATTCCCCCATTGCTCGATGGTGCTGACAATGGGTAGGAACTTGTCAGGGATGAAATGCAGGAGCTTTTCGACCATGATGCTCTCCTCCACTTTCATGCTAAGAGTACGTATCTCATTCACTATCATGGTAACCTTCAAGGCAAAATCATTAATTTTCGCAGCTTCATCCATGTACATACCATCAAGCTCCCTCTTGAGGGTTTGCACTCAGGCTTTCTTGACGCGTTCTTCACCCATGTTCATCTCCTTGAGAGCATCCCACACTTCCTTCGTTATCTCCTCGAATATAGCCATCACCACAGCCTCCGGCATGGCTTGGACAATGGCTGCACAAGCCATTTGGTCCATCTTTTCATCGACATCTTCCTTGCGCTCCACGGCCTGCCACATGCCTTGTGCACACATGAAGATTTTCATCTTCACTGCCCACACACCGTAGTTATTCTCCACTAGCGTGGGGTAATGAAGAGTCACCCCACTTCTTTCACTTGTTGCACCATCGATGACTAAAGGCCACCGTCGCGGGACATCATCATAAGCACTCACTCTTTGGCTCTGATACCACTTGATAGAATTTAGAGAGCAACAAGAACAACTCACGCACACACTCATTTCTTCGAGATACACATCGGCACACATGCCCACATGAGAGGATGATTTGTGCTGCACACCAGCCCCTTCTCACTCACTGCTCTCTTTTGAAATGCACTTATAGGACTTAAATAGCCATACACACACACACGACGAGACCACTCACTCACGCAATCTCCTCGTGCAATCACCTTCACTAATTTCTGCATGGCTGCACTAATTCCTGTATCTCCACTAATTCAGCACACAATCACTCAATCTTCACTAATTCTGCTGCACTAATTCAGCACGCAATCACTCAATCTCCACTAATTCCGCTGCATTAATTTAGCATGCAATCACTCAATTAATTCCTAGATACACTTAATGACAGATTCCAAATAGCACAATGCATGCAATACTTGACATCTAAACATGATGACACAAATGAAAATACAAGATTATTTCTAACAATGTTGCCCATCTATATGTTTTCCCATAGGAAGCATTGCGTGAAAAGAAGTGACAGATCATATCTTTACCAAAGTTTGGGGTGTGGGATTTGCTTATGGACATGATTGGGGGCATGTGATTGTCAATAGAACTTACATGACCTGCTTGGCGCAAGATAGACATGTTACCATAACTGGCTGCAGTTTTGAGAAATGAAATATGTGTAATTAGTCAGATAATTTATGATATCTTTATCACTAAGAAAGAGATAATTTCTGTGACATCAATTACTACATAGTTCAGTGCAAGACTCCTACATGTGCTCAAATTTACAGCAACATGAAGTGGCAATGCTTGGTTCCTGTCAGAACAAATATATATAACTACATGATGGATATCAACTTATATATTGTTCTGTAAATTCTAAACTAAACCTCTGAGATCTACTGCTGCTCTTGGATCCACATATACTCTTTATTTATCTTGTTGGTGCTGATGCACTGATTGCACTCTCTGATGATTTTTGTATCTTCCTTTGTCCTTCTGATGCAATTTATTTGTTGTGGTTTGTGCCACTAACTGCCCTAACATCTTACAGACTTAACACAGAGGCTATTAATTTGCAGTATGTATGAAGAAAACAGTTTTCTTTTGGCATGCTCCATTCATTACAAAATAGTCTTTTAAAAATATATGTTTTATGTATTCAGGTCTTGTAATAGCTCCTAGCTAGATCTCTATCCCTAAGCACATTTTATCCCAAAGTTTACCATACTGTTTAGTATTTACTGTGATTGGCAGTAGATGTCTAGATTGGAGCTATTAGAAGAGGGTAAAGAATATAGAAAGCATGGAGTTGTTTCTAGGAATGTTAACCAGTGGTATGTTGGTAAATTTGTATGTTTTTAATGCATGTTTTTTTAAAAGTGATAATTTGCAGGAGTATGTGCCAGTGGGGTCTTGAATAATTCTTCGTTATGGTTCATGGGATCTATATTAAAACTTGCATTGATTATCCTTTAGAATTTAGACTAAAATCCTTTTTGAATAAACATATTGCTGCCTGATGGTTTTGTGTACGCCATTTATTATTTTCCACCCAGGATATTGATTGTTGTTATCCATAGGTTGTCCATTTCAGATTACTCGAGAAGCCAAAAGGAGATTACTTCTCTCTGGAGCTGTACGTGTCAGGAATCTTTTTAACATGTATATTAATTCTGTGACGTTTTTCCTTTGTCAGTAATATAAATAACACCTTTTATTTTTCCATCTCCCATTTTGATACTTGTGAAGTTCAAAGCGTTCCACATATGATGATGTTGTTGAGAAAATTGCTGATCAACTTGGGCTGGATGATCCTTCGAAACTTCGCCTTACACCACACCATCCATATTCACAGCAACCAAAGCCTCACTACATTAAGTATAGGGGTCTTCATCATCTTTCGGACATGCTAACTCATGCCAATCAGGTTTGGCAGCTTTATCAAGTATTTTGATCAACTGCCTTGGGACCCTTTACATGATATTTCTTATGCTTCCTTTGATTTTGCAGTTATGTGACATATTGTATTATGAGATACTGGATATCCCTTTGCCAGTACTGCAAGATCTGATTACATTGAGAGTTGTTTTTTATCATGCTACAAACAATGAGGTTAATTTGAAGCTGTTTTGTGCTTGTAACCACTTCAGTGTTTCTGATTATGTCCTATGCTAATGCTTACTTATCAGGTGTCATACCACTCCATACGATTGCCAAAAGGCAGCACTATTTCTGAGTTGATTGAGGACATAAAATCAAAGGTAAATCACAATATCACATGCTAGTTTTCTTTCAGGTGCTGTGTCTTCATAGCAATTTAATGTTATCTTTTTTAGGTTAAGTTGTCCTGTAATGACGCTGAATTCCGGCTATTTGAGGTCTTCAATTACAAGATACGCAAGGTACTTGAATAGTTCTGATGTGACATTTTTACTCTATTGTCGTATTCTTGATTAAAGGCTTAATCTCAGGCTATTGACTTTGACTTGACTGTTACAATGTTTTTTTTTAAATTTGGATGGCCCTTTGTTAACTACAGTGTTACATAGTTTGTTTCTAAAACAGGAGGGTATGAGGGTGTATTGTTGTAGAAAAATCATTTCCTGCTAGTTTACGGTCCTTTTCTTGGGAATAACTAAGATCTCTTGGGCTGTAGTGACAAGTTCTTTCTTGATTCAGAAGCTTAGAAAACCTGCTGGAGGCAAAATTTTGCTTGACTCTTCCATGTTATAATGTAGCAGTTTACTGCATGCTTATATAGAAAAGGTCACCTTGAATCCTCGGTGGAAAAAGAATCACAAGTCTTCATGTAGAGGCTGGTGACTGTGGGGTCTTGCAATTATGGAATATGAGTATGATATGAAGAAAAATACATAATGCTCACATCATGATTCCATTTTACTAATTTTAAGTTTCATCTCTGCTCATTGAAGTCATTATAGAAAACTTGCCATTCTTTCAAATTTCAATCTTTCATCAAGGTGGATGTACATATACTCAAAGTGATTTAACATATTACCTCTGTTCTTAAACAGATGACATCCTAGAATGTGTGCAATCAAATCTCAAAATATTAAATCATTAATAGAAAAAATATCAGGATTTGGTATGTGAAAATAGCATTAGTAATTTTTTATAAATATATAGATTGAAAAAGTTATGTAGAAACATGTGCTTTGGAGACCCAATCTCCAAAGCAACATCTATTTGGGAACAGAGGTAGTACATTTTTATGCCTGATTAATCAGTTGGCTCATTTAATTTTCAGGTGTATCAACCTACTGAGATGATAGATTCAGTTATTGATCATAATGGACCACTATGTGTTGAAGAGGTATGTTATTTAGCAATGTTCTGCTCTTTCAAGCAATCTGAAGTTCACCAAAAACAAATGATCTAAACTTTAAAGGGAAGATTCAACAAAATGATTAGGTCCATTAGCATCTCATTCTCCATAATAAGCCGTGCTATTTTTTTTCTTAAAAAACAAGGAATGGGGTAGCCAAAAAAGGGCCATTCCATGTTTGAATAACTCAGCCATGGAATAGGGCACTGAATCTGAACATATAATTAATCAGTGTACATAATTAGCTACTGCTTCTTACCTTTTCTCCACATTTCCTTTCTTTATTTGTTGTTCAGGTTCCTGAAGAAGAAAGAAATCCTGGCACACTAGACCGTTTGGTTCATGTCTATCACTTCTTCAAAGATGAACGGGTATCTATATATTTAAAGCCTTTTGTTGCCCTAATGTTTCAATGCTGCTGGTTGTCATTTGATACTTTCTAAGGAGCCAATATTCATTTATATGTGATGATTGTGGTCTTGTGGATGTAGAGTCCATCCCATTTTCAACCTCCCTTTGATACATGTGCAGTGAACAGTCATCTCTTTAAATGTACTAGCTATCCACTGGTCACAGCACAATTATGAAGGCAGCGGGAATTATTGAGGTTTGCAACTTTGCATGGGGGTGCAATTGGTTGCAATAGGCCATGCCCTTGTAAGGGTTGGGCAGCAGCATGCTAGTGGTTGGAATGCTTACTCACCATTTCAGCAACAGTGTGCTTAGTCAATGTCTCAAATATCTTGTTTTAGCTTCAGGACGATTTGTCTTACTTATGGCCTCCTTGAAAGCAAGCTTTTTGAGGCTTATGTGGACAAGCCATAGAAAGTTGTCTTGGATAAAAACAAGCTGTTTGGTACTATTCTTACCATGTATTTGGGGTTTAGAGATGAAAAACAACTAATGGGCCTTAAATGGGTTATTGAACTAAACTTTAAATATACCATCAAACATAATTTTAAATGTGTTATTGCAATTTTAACTAAATATATTTTAGTTTTATAAGGCATCTAAAATGAGTAAATGACAATATTGCAACCTGATATTGTATTGCTATTTGGAATTTACTACTTATCTATTGATATTTTTTCCTAAGTCCTATATTTTCTATGGGCGTAAGTTGTGCCTTGCTGCTTAGGCGGTAAGGCGGTAGCCCAAAGCCTAGGCCTCGCCTTGTGCCTTGCTGCTTAGGCGGTAAGGCGGTAGTCCAAAGCCTAGGCCTCGCCTTGTGCCTTGCTGCTTAGGCGGTAATGTGGTAGTTCACCGCCTAGGTTTTCTCTTGTGAAGAGAATTGAAGCATCATGTATAGTGGCATTTCATTGTAAATAACCAGGTCACAATGCTTTATTTTGAGTGGGCTGCTATATCGGCTTCTCATTAGATGTGATTAAATCTTGCACTAAAGAAGTAAGTGCTATCACAGAAGAGGTAGCACTTGCTAAGTATCAGTATCTGTTCTTACGTGGGTTTGTTCCATATGAAATGTCGTTTTCCATGCACTTACATTCATTTTGTGCTATCTTGTTAGGAAATATGTTTTTCATTCTTCTGTATTATCTTGCTAACGCATCTTTGGATGCTTGTTTTATTTGGAGAGAAGCAAACCTGTAATTTATCTCTTTTTGAATCATTTTCTGCTATCTCTGCAGCACATTCAATTCTATGGAGAACCTTTCTTCTTTCTTATCCGTGATGGTGAGGCACTGTCAGATATCAAAGTGCGTATTCAGAAGAGACTTCAGGTTTCTGATGAGATATTTTTAAAGGTACCTGTTTGAGCCTTTTGTCTCATACAAGAACAATTCTGCCTCTGGCTCCTATTGATGCTCCTTTTGATACTTCTGGACATGGCTACCTTATTAGTAATCGTTTACTGCCAGTGTAAACAAAATATGAGTGATGTTTTCCTTTACCTTTTCTGATTTATCTTATCGGATAATATCTAATGTTCTGCTCTGCTTTGATTGATCAGTGGAAATTTACCTACATAGCTCATGGTCGTGTGAGCAATGAATACTTCCAAGATTCAGATATCGTATTGAGCAGATTCCAGGTGGGTTAAATTTCTTTTATTATAGTGTTGGATTGAATAACAGCTCTATCATTTTTTATTTAATATAGAAAAATATTTATGGACCTTGGTATCTAATTTTTTTGTTTAATATAGAAAAATGTTTATGGGCCATGGGAATACTGTATAGGAGTGGAGCACCCAGAGGGCACCCCAAAAAGGTCATGCTTGCCCAATCAGGTATTGCTCTTTAAGATTCGACTACTACTGACTAATGTGTCAAGTGTGGGAGTATTCTGACAATAAATTAAACGATTGCAGAACCGCAATTCTTTCGATAAGGCAGTGAAGATTTATAACTAGAGGTGGTACTGTGGCATTTATGTGATGTAACCAGAGCTCTCGCCTTCAGAAATTCGTGCAAATGAGACACCTACAACACCTACTTATCCACCCCTGCCATAGTTCATTGTCTTGCCTACAAATGTGGAGTCATTATTTTGATCTGTACATGAAGGAATGTGTTGCATAGTCTGGATGTGGTTGGTTGAAAGAATTTTTCAATCTGGTTGGGTGTACAGGGTTCTTTTCTAGCGGTTTTGTTAGATGTTTCTTCGTACGTAGATTCTGAAAGCTGTATATTGGGCTTGGGCTGATTACCCCAGTGGGTTTTGTTTCGCCATGGGTTAATCTCGGATAACCGTTGCTGCCAATATAATATTGAATGAAATATATTTTAGGTGTAAATCAGAAGGCGAATATGTTATCTTTTGTAACGATTCATGGTATGCTGTCATATGTTTGGACGATATTACATGCCACGCGTGTCAGAATATTTGGGATGTCGTTAGAAAAAGGTAAATTTGGGATGACTTAGTTGGAAAAGATGGGTGCTTAGCTAAGATATAGCATAATTAAGAACGGCTTGCACAATGTTCTGCAGATGTGACATCGGAAACGCTAATCGATAGAAACGGATCAATTTCGTAGTAAAAGGGTAGTCTATTGTATGCGGGATAGAGTGCTTTGCTAAAACAGAAAATTTTGGACTAACTTGAATATTGATAGTACTCTGCGGTCGAATTTGGATGGGCCGCAAATTAAAAAAAAAACAGAAATCCTAGGGGGGTAAATATAAAATAACGCCGTTCTATCGCTCCCGTAATCACTGCATCGCTCCGACAGGCAAACTCCCATGGCTTCCCTCCTCTCCGCCTCCTTCCGCCTCTCCGCCTCCCCGGCCACCTACACTTCTCCCGCCTTCCCCTCTAGGCGGCGCCAGGCGCTTCCAGCCCCATGCCCCGCTCGGTATTCTCCCCGTCCTCGCTCCGTCGCCGCGGCCGCCTACGGTGCCGCCGACGTGATGAGGCCCATGGACACGCAGACGCTCCTCATCGCTGCCGCCGTGGTCTCCGCCGTCTCCCTCTCGCTCGTTCTCGGCCTCAAGGTCTCCACCGCTCTCCCTGCTGCTCTGCTCTGCCCTGCTCTGAATCTTCTGTTTCTCTTGCTAACCAGTGGCATGCATCGACTTGGATTTTTTTTCGTGTCTGTTCCATTGCAGGGTGACCCTGTGCCGTGCGACAGGTGCGCCGGAAATGGTATTTTTCGTAGTCTCTCCTTATTATCGGTCTCGTCTTCTTCTATAATTTGAGAGTTGGCCTGCTGATGCAACATGGTTAGCTATATAATTGTGGTGAAACTGTAGATAGGCGATAGCTCCTATCCACTTGTTGATAATAGCTAAATAATTGGTTAATTTTACTGATTTAAACCATACTATCCTTGTGAAGAGGGGAAAAGTAAAACATTTGAGGCATGCGACTGTTAAGTGTTATTGTGTTAACTGGGTTTGCGAGTTGTGACGATGTGGAGCAGCTCCAGCATGAAACCATGAATGTTGCAAACTAATTCCATTTGCCACAGTTTCCTATCGTTGCAGTAGACGAGCATCACCACTTGACCATGAATACTGATATATCGGATAGGCTTCCTAAGGGAATGAGAGTATGAGACACATTCAACGTGTTTTGTTTATATGGCTTGTTTAATTCTTTGTTGGGTAACAACACTGCAAGATTATGAATACTGGTTAGACGAATAGTATTAGCTGTATTTGATGTAAATTGCTGGGAAAACCATTCAAAGTTATTTATCATCAAACAATTGCTCAATATGATCATGCATATTTACCCATGAACATATAAAATTCAACAACACATACACACGGGATTACTTTGTACAATTCAGAAAATGTGGTTCTTTGGCCTCAATTTATAGCGGCATGCTAATAACGTTTTGTACATCCATAGCTTGCTAACTACTCTTTTATTTTGTTATCTAGGAGGTACAAAGTGTGTGTTTTGCAACGATGGCAAAATGAAGGTAGAAAATGGAGTAGTTGAGTGCCGTGTATGCAAAGGAGCAGGTTGCCTTCTCCCCTCATTTCATGCTGCATGGTTGCGGTAGCTATTAATGGATTAGTAAACGCTCGTTCATTCTCAAACGAACAAGTTTAAGGATTTCTTTGCGCTGCATAGCCTAATTTAGGCAGACTGTTGCAAAACAAGCTAAGCTATGGATGAAGTGTGCATCAGTACATGCATGCCCCTGTCCTCTTACTCTGCAATTTTCATGCAGGGCTGATACTATGCAAGAAGTGCGCAGGTTCCGGGTATTCCAGACGCTTGTAGCTCGAGGTGCCCAACATCTCGTCCTTTTGTTGACGGATGGACACAACAGGTTGCAAGTTTACATCTGATGATCTGAAACCGGGCTTTGTACAAATGAACGGAGAAATCTTCTCTATCTTGATTGTTAACATAGAAATGTGTGTAAAGTGGAGCTGATTATAAGAAATGAGCTGCAGATATTCCTGCTTTGTTCTACAACTTATAGTTGAGCAGAGCAGTTCATTGACCGTCCGCTTTCTAGGGGCGTATATTCGCATCTCTCGTGACTCTTTCCCTTTCGCCGTCATGTCCATCTTTCAGGTGAAGCCAAGAGTAAACAACAATACATTGCACAATCCATGTCTAAACTTCAGCAGGGAATGCAAGTTAAACGGAATTGCCTAAACGGTGTGAAAAACAGTACTTACTATACACAATGCTCACTACAAACGGAATGCTTCAGATGACCACGCAGTTTATAAAATAGTCAAGTTTCTCCTTCATCTTATTATTACAGCCATGAAGACATGCTCTAAAGACAAAGACATGGTCCCCACCAGACTTCAGCTCCAAAAGGAGTATCAGCTAATTGTTGCTTCTTACACATCTGTAATCTTGCTGCTGAATTGGGCGTAGTCATTCTGTTTGTCGTCTTTTGCAATGCCTTCCTCAATATGCCTGCCTGCAGGTTGTCCTCGAAATGGGCTTGACTCCCCGTCATGGGTGGAAGGGGCACCGAGAGATTTAAAGAATTCATTGGTCATCCTCTCAGCTTCACCAAGAAAGCTACCAAGGCTCCCGAAGACGCCTCTCTCAAGAGCTTCTATGTCACTGCGAAGTCCAGGGAATGCAAAGGGCTCATTGGTCGGAAAACCATGAGAAAGTGATCGACTTTTCATTTCATCTGTGACATCTTCTTCGGTGCTCTCCGTTTTCGATTCCACCAGTTCAGAGGGCCTAAAGGAAAAACATTGTTACTATAAGCCACAAAGAAACAAAGTAAATGGAAATTAATTATAAAACTGTAAACAACATGCCAACAACACAACTACAAAATGAGTGAAAAGTAGAATATATATCCACAATATTAGACATAGTGCTATATTATTGGCTTCAAAGAAAGAACTGTAAATATTTAGAACAATGAAATGCAATAATTGGTTTTATTCCCTTTAACAAGTGGTGCATGCGAAGAAATGAAAGGAAACATGCGGACATGGCATCAGCTTTCAAAATTTTGCAATGAACAAGGATATAATATCTCTTTGAAAATAGAAACCATTTCTTGTCGATCCTCGAGTCTAAGATAAGAAACAAGTATTGCAAGAAGCACATGAAGAATATATTGCCATCAGATAAGGGTGCTATTCCGTTCCACAAACAACACAAACATGCAACAACACAAATTCAGCAGCTATTAGCATAGCACTCTAATGCTTCAGGTGCCTAGAAAGATGCTCATGAATTAACAAATCATAAAGCCAATGCCACTCTTCCTCCAGGATTTCTTCTAACACTACTATGGATAGTCAAATAATGGGGAAAATTGGATTCAATTGTGTACGGTGCTATCAAAAACAGGATTGACTATGGATTTGAGCCATAGCACAATCCACGTGATTTTGCCAATCTAAATCAAAAGCATATTAGCGACAATTTAATCACCTATTCTTAAAAATATTAATTATGAAGTTGGAGCACGAGTAATTAATCATATTGTTGACAGTTTGACACACAAAATTGGATGGCAATTCCATTGCTATCAAAAGCCCCAATTGTTATGCTGAAAAGATATCTTTGTTCTATACATAAATTCATTCACTAATCTGCCAGATCACAATAGTGTCGAGAGGGAACGTTCCATTACAAACATTCCCCTGCTCTTAAATGAAATCGTGGCCGTATCAACCCAGTCACGGAAGCGCAGACCGCAGCTGTAACAACATAATTACAGCGATATGAAAAAAAAAACTATTCCTGCATGAAAGTATGAAACGATGAACAGATCGAGGAAATCGCTAAGGCGTGGATATACCGGCCGACGCAGTCGCGGAGGAGCTGCTCGGTCTTCTCGCACTTGCGGACGAAGCGGCCGGGCTCCACCTCCTCCGTGTGGCAGCGAGACTGCACCACCCGCCGCGTGGCGCAGCGCGCCCCATCGCCACCAGCCCCGCCGCCTCCGGCGAGGTCGGGGATGTCGCCGTCCTCGTCGTGCCAGCGCCAACCCATGGGTCCGAGTCGATCTGATGAGGGGAACTAAGCGTGAGGCGGGTTTGGGCCCTTCTCTTATTCCGGTCGGGTTTGGCGGTTGTTTGGGCTTTGCCTTGAAGAACAATCCGGTGCCACGAGAGGCAACAAGCGGCGGACTAGACGTTTCTGGAAGGATGTAGAAGACCGTGCTTTTTTTCTTTTTCTCTCAAGAGTGTTTTATGTATTAATTACTATATCATATTAGATTTTTTTACTTACATAATATTTAATTAATGAATAAAAAGAAAAAAGTAGTGTATCGCTATAATATGGTGCTAACTCGTTTCTAAGACGGATGAAATGAAATGAAACGTCCACTGAGACTCAAATCATTTCATCAGATAGAGAATATTTCATTAGAGCTAGTTACATTTAATTATATTGGTTAGCTTAAAATGAAACTCTTCATAGAGTATTTTATTCAGTTATAAAAATAGCCTACGAGCGATATAAAATACTGGTGGGTCCATATGTTATATACCAGAATTAATTCACCTGAAACCCACTATTTCCTAACCTTCTTCCTTCCTCCGCTCCTCCCCTTTCGTCCCGATGCTCCGCCGCGCCGCCCCCTCGGCAGCAGCCGCCGCCTTGATTCGCCGTGCCATATACACTTCAGCATTTTCGTCGTCCGCCGCAGCCACCGCGGTCGCCTCCTCCTCTGCCGTGAACTCCATCCTCCTCCGCTCGCTCAAGGAGCACTTCCTCGAGGTGTCCAAAATGTCACCCCCACCTAAGACCAGCCCGCCCAAGCCCTACACAATCGTCAAGGGGGCACTCGACCAGCCCTCCGGCCCCGTTCTCCGCCGCGGGTACGGCGAGGCCGGCGAGGAGATCTCCGTCTCCGTCGCCAGGCTCGCCAACATCATGTCCCCCGGCGCCGACTTGGACTCCGACGACGGCGCCGACGGAGGCGGGGTGAGCGAGTCAATTAGCCAGCTCTTCCTGCACGTGGACATCTGCAGGCATGGGAACGACAAATCGCTGCAGTTCCTGTGCGGGCTGTACCCCGACGCCGTGGGGATCCATTCCGTTTGCCTCCGGTCGAAGACTGCCGAGTTTGGGGCAGCAGTAGCTGTGAACGGCGGTGGTGGGTACCAGGGGCGCATCTTCCAGTGAGTTGTTTCTTCCAAATGCATGACATTCGTTGTCGTTCTGTCATTGCTACTTCCAAATGCATATTCCAGTGAGTTGTGGCGCCAGTATAATTTGATATGAGGTTTTTGATTTAAAATGCTCTTGGTGTGCCCTGAGGATAAATGAAATGCCTAGGAGGTGTGATCTTACTAATTAGTGGCAGAATATGGCTTTTGTGCATATTTTGTTACATGCTATAAGTGTAGTTTGTTCAAATGGTTGTGTTAATCTAAACGATGGATCATAATGATAGTAGTTGGCAGGTCAGGTGCTTAGGGGTTTACCTAATTACGTTGTCAGATACTTCACTTGTTGGTTGGAACTTTGAGCTGCGTAGTGATTACTAAGGTGTATGAAGTAAGAACTGTCTTGCAAATGATGTACGGAGAAATCCAGGCTGCATTTTACCAATCAGTTAGCATATCAATTAAAATTTATTCACTGTTCTTGCTAGCATAGTTATGAAGTATGTTTCTAATTGAGAGTGAGGACATATGAAGTTTATTTCAAGGAAATAATTTCAGGTGGACTGGCATGCTCTGAACTTGGTAGTTGGTACTCCTATGGGCATATCTCTCAATGTTAAGTCCATTTTCTGTTGCTTCATACCAGTGACCATATATCTATGTGATTGATGGCAGTTTTATAAAAGTCAACCCTAGGTGCTAGATGTCAGGTAGTGTTAAGGAGGCTGCTACGAGCGTGCCAGATGGTGAGCAGTTCATCAAGCAGGGCAAGGAGACCCAGTTGGTGAATACACGTCCAGCCAGAGCTAAAATACCGAATCCAAGAGTTACTGGGCCTGAGTGGGTGGCGTGAGTGGGCTGAGCCCGTGGAGTGGTTGAATCCCTGGGTTGTATATAAACTAAACTCTGTAATAATCGAACGAGGAGGAAAATTGGCGGCGGCGGCTCGGCAGGCTGCTCCTGCTCGAGAATCCTTCGATTCTGTTGGTTCCCCTTGACAATTGGTATCAGAGCCACAAAAATTTCGACCTAGAGAAACCTCGTTACGTCACTAGGCAAGCGGTGAAGATCATGGAGACCGATGCAAAATTTGATATCCTGATCCGAAAGTTGGAAGAAGCAAAGGTACGTCACATGGAATCGGAGCAAAAAATTCGATCAGATCTTTTGTCTCTTAATTCTTCTGTGGAGTCGTGGCTACCTAAGGTGGAGAGAAGAGTAGATGGATTGCAGTCCCTCGTGGAAAACTTGCAGTCCAAGATGGAACAATTGGAAGGCGCCAGAGTAACAGAAGGTGGACAAGTATCACACGTCCGGCCGAGTGCTGCACCTGGGGGATCAGAAGGAATTCGGACTTTCCAGGAAGATCCGGCAAGATCGGAGGTAATTCTGAATCAAACCCATCAAAATGTTCAGATTTGGTCCCATGAGTTTGGGCGGAATGGTAGTGGATTGGAACCACATCAGTACCCAGCATCGGGAGTGACTGGGTTGGGGGGTTTGCCTCAGATAAACTGCCCTCAGTTTGATAGAAATCACCCTCAATTGTGGCATAGTAATTGTGAAAATTAGTTTGAAACCTACGGGGTTCATCCTGACAATTGGGTTCGCATTGCATCTCTGCACTTTGTTGGTAAGGCAGCATTCTGGTTACAATCTGTGAGATCACAGCTTGGTGGCATTTCATGGGAACATTTTTGTGACAAGGTGTGTTTTCGATTTACTCGTGACCAGCATGAACTGCTCATCCGTCAGTGGATTGCTATTAAACAGGATGGTAATGTGGCCAGCTATGTTGAACAATTCGACAGATTCATGCATCAACTTATTGCTTACGATAACTCGTTAAGTACTATATATTTTGTCACTAAGTTTGTGGAAGGATTAAGGCTGGATATCCGTTCTGGAGTTATGATGCAGAGACCTAAAGACTTGGATTCGACATGTGCCTTGGCTTTATTGCAAGAGGAAGCACTGCAAGTGGGTAGGAATCGGGACCAACCCAGAAACACTGGTCAGTATGCATTCAGAAACTATTCAAGGGGGCTTTCGTCATCATCACAAACCACCACTATTTCTCCAACTAACAGTTCACCAGAGGACAGGCGAGGTGCTGAAGGCAATCGCCAGTCGCCTCGTGACGATCGGTTGGCTGTCTTGCGCAATTATAGAAGGTCAAAAGGGTTATGTTTTGTCTGTGGTGAAAAATGGAGTCGAGAGCATAAATGTGCAGCATCCATTCAATTACATGTGGTGGAGGAACTTATTGAGGCCATTAAACCAGAATTGGATTACCACAATGAGTCATATCAACATGTGGAGCCTGAGGAGGATACTATAATGGCACTATCATACCAAGCTCTTGTTGGTATTGATTCTGGACATACCATTTGAGTGAGGGGATGGATACAGAGAACTGAAGTATTAATGTTAATTGACTCAGGAAGCACACAATCTTTTATAGATGATCGGTTGGGAATGAAATTACAAGGTGTGCAACCACTCATCAATCCAGTTTCCGTTAAAATTGCTAATGGGGGTCACATGCAATGTTCCTGTGTTATACCTGATTGCTTGTGGTGGTTACAAGGTAAAGCTTATCGAAACGATTTAAGATTGATTTCGTTAGGGAGTTATGATGTTATCTTGGGAATAGATTGGTTACAAAAATTCAGTCCTATGAAAATTGATTGGAACCAAAAGTGGCTTGAATTCAGACATCAAGGGGAAATTATTAAGGTGCAGGGAGTTTTGCCCAAGTTAGATACTTGCCTGTCTATTACCAGTGATCAATTTACAGGATTATTAAACAAGGAGGCATTAATGTATATGATCTCACTTTGTGTCTGCAAATCTGATACTGCACATACTGTCCCAAAAGCGCTACAGAATCTACTGCATGAGTTTCCTGACATATTTGAAGAGCCACATGACCTCCCTCCGAAAAGGCACTGTGATCATACAATACCTCTTATTCCCAATGCCAAGCCAGTTAATGTCAGGTCGTATCGTTATAATCCTGCTCAACAGGACGAAATTGAGAAGCAAGTCAAGGAAATGCTTCAGGCTGGTATTATCCAAAACAGTGTCAATTTTTTTTCTTCACTAGCTCTGTTAGTCAAAAAGGACGGGTCTTGGCGTTTGGTGGTGGATTACAGGCAACTCAATGCAATTACGATCAAAAGTAAGTACTCAATGCCTGTTATTGATGAGCTGTTGGATGAGTTGGAGGGTTCAACAGTATTTTCTAAACTCGATCTTCGGCCTGGATATCATCAAATTCGCATGGTGGAAGGGGAAGAATATAAAACAGCATTTCAGACACATGTTGGTCATTTTGAGTACAAAGTGATGTCGTTTGGATTGACAGGAGCACCAGGAACCTTCCAGAGTGCGATGAATGATACATTGTCACCGGTGCTTCGCAACCTTCCAGAGTGCGATGAATGATACATTGTCACCGGTGCTTCGCAAATGTGTCTTGGTATTCTTTGATGACATTTTGGTTTATAGTCCTGATTTCCAATCACATTTACAACATCTTCGTACAGTATTTACCTTGCTCCAAAAACATGAATGGAAGGTGAAGCTTAGTAAGTGTGCCTTTGGACAGAGCAGTCTACACTACTTGGGTCATGTTATTGGTGTCCATGGCGTGTCTACTGACCCTAACAAGGTTAAAGCAATTCTTAACTGGCCTCAGCCCACTACTATCAAAAAATTGAGAGGATTTCTCGGCTTAGCGGGGTATTATCGAAAATTTGTTCAGCATTTTGGAATTTTGAGTAAACCACTCACTAATCTTTTGAGGAAAGATACTCCGTTCAAATGGTCTCCTGAGGCCGACAAGGCATTTCACATGTTGAAGAACGCATTGAGTTCAGCTCCCATATTAGCCTTGCCAGACTTCAGGAAACAATTCACTATTGAGATAGATGCTAGTGACTCTGGAATGGGGGCTGTTTTGGCTCAGGATAATCACCCCATTGCTTTTATCAGCAAGGCTTTTGGTCCACGTACCAGAGGTCTTTCTACATATGAAAAAGAATGCCTAGCAATATTGATGGCTGTGGATCACTGGCGCTCATATTTACAGTATAATGAATTTATACTTTATACTGATCATCAAAGCCTTACACACCTTTCAGACCAAAGATTATCTACCCCACTGCAACACAAAGCTTTCACAAAACTGTTGGGACTAAGGTATAAATTGTGTTACAAGAAAGGTGTCAGCAATGCAACAGCCGATGCACTATCGCGTATACATGAAGATTCTGATTCTGAGATTCAAGCCGTGTCATATTGTCAACCAGAATGGCTACTTGAGGTAGTTCAAGGTTATCCGAATGACCCATTTACTTCCCAGTTGTTGGTGGAATTGTCAATTCATCCTACTTCTCGACCTAGGTTTGATCTGAAAGATGGGCTTTTGCGGTTTCATGGTCGAATTTGGATTGGGGATAACACAGAACTACAACATAAATTGATCTTGGCATTACATCACAGTCCAGTGGGAGGGCACTCTGAGTTTCCTGTGACATCAAAAGATTAAAAGATTATTTGCTTGGAAGGGGATGAAGGCAACAATACAGAATCAACTCAAAAATTGCCAATCTGTCAACAGGCTAAACCTGATAGGGCTAAATATCCTGGACTCCTGCAACCTTTGCCGATTCCTGATGGTGCATGGCAATGGATCACAATGGATTTCATTGAAGGTTTGCCTTCTTCAGATACATATAATTGCATTTTTGTTGTGGTTGATAAATTTTCTAAATATGCAGATGTGGTCCAATCATTCATGGGCAATGTCTACAAACTCCATGGCATGCCACTGGCTATTGTTTTAGATCGTGATAGAATTTTTACCAGTCAATTTTGGCAACAATTATTTGCACTTGCTGGTACTACGCTCAACTTGAGCTCCTCATACCACCCCCAAACTGATGGCCAGACGGAGAGGGTCAATCAATGTTTGGAAATCTATTTGAGGTGTTTTACTCATGCATGCCCTAAGAAATGGGTTCGATGGCTTCACTTGGCGGAATTCTGGTATAACACTAGTCCACATTCATCAATATTGAAGACCCCCTTTGAGGTGTTGTATGGACATCGTCCAAGGCAATTGGGACTCTCTGATACAGACTGTTCCATACCAGATTTGCAAGAATGGTTGGCCAACCGAAAAGTGATGAATCAATTGTTGAAGCAACAGCTACACAGGGCTCAACATCAGATGAAAACTTAAGCAGATAAAAAGAGAAGCTTTCGGGAATTTCAGATTGGAGACTGGGTTTTGGTTAAGTTACAACCATATGTGCAAACTTCCTTGATTCGAAGAGCAAATCATAAGTTATCATTCAAGTATTTTGGCCCTTTTAAAGTGATTGCACGCATTGGTATGGTGGCATACAAGTTGCAACTTCCTGATCATACTTCCATTCACCCTGTTTTCCATGTGTCCCAGCTTAAAATTGCTCAAGGTTTTCCTGTTGATCCACCATTATTGTCAAGTGATCAGCTGGTTGGTTTACTGGATTTTCGCACTGTGCACACCAATGGAGTTCCGGATACTGAAGTTTTGGTTCAATGGACTGGCATGCCTGCTACCATGGCTACGTGGGAAAAATTGACAACTATTCAGGACAAGTTTCCGGAGCTAAAGGCTTGGGGACAAGCCTCATTTCAAGGAAGGGAGGATGTTAAGGAGGCTGCTACGAGCGTGCCAGATGGTGAGCAGTTCATCAAGCAGGGCAAGGAGACCCAGTTGGTGAATACACGTCCAGCCAGAGCTAAAATACCGAATCCAAGAGTTACTGGGCCTGAGTGGGTGGCGTGAGTGGGCTGAGCCCGTGGAGTGGTTGAATCCCTGGGTTGTATATAAACTAAACTCTGTAATAATCGAACGAGGAGGAAAATTGGCGGCGGCGGCTCGGTAGGCTGCTCCTGCTCGAGAATACTTCGATTCTGTTGGTTCCCCTTGACAGGTAGCTTCTGTGATTACACATTAGATGGTGTATTAGGCATCTAACCTGCCTTTGGTGCTCTTGTGCTGCTATTTTAGTGATCAATTGTCTAACTTTTATGTGATATGCTTGTTAATTGCTTGGAATTCACTAGTTGAGTTTGCCCTAGGCACCATAGGCACTAGGCGCAGGTCCTGCTCACTTGCTAGCCCCCAGTGCCTTGGTGAACCATGTTTGTTGCTCACCAGAATTTATAGAGTTTCACATGCTCGAAGAGCTACGGAAATAACAAATTGCAACTTGTTGTGCTATATATACTAATATGCCATAACCTAGAGTTTGTTGGCAATGTCCTTCCATTGTTCTGAATGTTACATGATGGGAAACATAGTTAAGTTACTGATATCATATGCCTAAAGATAACTCCTTTATGCAGTGAACAGTGCACAAAAGGTACTAATAGTATATTAAAGATCCTGAATATAACTCCCGTGATCCAATTACACCTGGTAAATCATTTCATCTTGCAATAGTTGGTAAACATTACTTAGCTGTTTGGGTTTTCATTGATTTGTTTCTATAATGGATGGGTATGGATATGCCATTTGATGTTTATTACAACTGATAGACTAATTCTGCTGTGCACCATGCTTGGCCTTGTTGATATGGTACAGATGCATGGCTAATTATACTAACAAGGGAACATGAGCCATGGGCGTTGACTTACTAGTATTTATTGATCACAAATGGTAATATTCTCTTTGACAGAGAATTGGATGAGAAGGTGCGGGATGCATTCCATATTTACATTGAGGCACGTGGCATAAATGAGAAGCTCTTCCCTTTCCTACAAGCTTGGCTTTATGTGAAGGATCACCGCAATCTTGTACGCTGGTTCAAGAATGTGGGTACATTCATCAGTGAGCCGAAGTCTGAGTAAGGTTGTTTCTACTCCCCATTAACCTTTCCATCTTGTTGTTTTTGTTTTGTAGAAGTTTCTTATTGATAGGAAAGCTGCAGTACATGGAAACTAATATAACAGTTATGCTCTACTAATGCTTTTTATTGGGCTGTTAGGGGATTTTGCCTGTAGTTCCACGAAAATAAAAGTTAATTATAAAAGTAATTGTCTCAAAACAATCTTAGTTGTTATTGTTGCTTCATATGGTGTGAATATCTGAGTCCAATTTTATACTTTTCAGATGTTAGGGATATCTTGGTCAAGATCACATCAAGGAGCGCGATAGTGGAAAAGTTTTTTCCTGTTTGGAAAAAGACAGACTGAGCTATGCTAGGATAAAGTCGGTGTGGTATAAGTATAAGATATAGTAGCATTGGTAGGTTTTTCCCTTCCCTTTAGCTTAACTAAACAATTGGGGGATTAGATGAAATTGTCAATGTAGGGCTTGGTAGGATTTTGTAGCATTAGTTCACATTATTCCCTGTGATTGGCTGCTATTCACTACAGGAAACTGATAAACTTCCGTCGGCCTAATTAACTTCCGTCGGCCTCCACGAGCCGACGGAAGTTAAGTTAACTTCCGTCGGCTTCTGACAGTGGCCGACGGAAGTTAGCGGGGAATTTTCCGCGGCCGCTCGGATCCCCCTAACTTCCGTCGGCCAGCATTGAAGCCGACGGAAGTTAGCTAACTTCCGTCGGCTTCAATGCTGGCCGACGGAAGTTAGGGGGATTTATTCCCCAACCGCGCGCGTACAGGGAGCCCTAGCTCCCTGTACGCGCGCACTGTAGCTAGCCGTTCCCCGCCGCCGCCTCCTCCCGCGCCCAGCCTGCGCCGCCGCCGCCGGCCGCCCGCCGCCGCCGGCCGCCCACCGCCGGCCGCCGCACACCGCCCGCCCGCCCGCCGCACACCGCCAGGCGCCGCCCGCCCGACGCCGCCCGCCCGCCCGCCGCACACCGCCCGCCGCCCCCCCGCGGGCGCCGCCTCGTCCTGAGCCCGCCCGCTGCCGCCCGCCGCCTCCCGCGGGCGCCGCCTCCTCCTGAGCCCGCCCGCTGCCGCCCGCCCGCCCGCCGCCTCCCGCGGCCGCCGCCGCCCGCCCGCCGCCGCGCACGCGTACCCTCCCGATCGTCATCGCCCCCTTCCGGCCGCCGCCCCCAAGTCGTCGCCGCCGCCGCTCGTCGTCGCCGCCCGTCGTCGCCGCCGCCGCCTGTCGTCGCCGCCCATCTCGTCGTCCAACGAAGTAATGTTTTCGGCTCTTTTTTCACTTTTTATTATATTTGTGAATTATGTGTCACATAAATTGTTAATGTGTTATTAGAAAATAAATTGTTAATGCATGTGTTATTTTTTCACTTTTTATTTGTGAATTGTGTGTCACATAAATTGTTAAGGTTAGATGATATATATGTGTCACACATAGTTATTATTAAGGCGGTAAGGCGAGGCGAGGCGGTGGACTACCGCCTTACCGCTTAAGCGGTAAGGCGCAAGGCGAGGCGACGCCTTATATGCCCATATAAAAAATAGTATTTATGACTAAATATTAATTGATAACTAGTAAATTTTAAATACTAATAGCAATATAGCATCATAAAAATAATGATATAATAACAAATTGCAATTTATCAATTTATATAACTTACAAAACTAAAAACTATATATATATATATATATAGTTAAAATTACAATAACAAATATACAAGTATGTATAATAATATATTTAAAGCTCAATTCAGCTTATTCATATAATTTTAGTCAAACTCAGACCAGTTACAAACTAGGCCCAAGGCCCAGTTACAAACCCTAAACTATCTCCCACACTCTCAGCACAGTTCCCTCTCCTCCCCTCACTCCAGCCGCCACCCTCTCCTCCCCTCAGTCCAGACGCCCCGACTTCCCTCTTCTCTCTCCCTCTTCTTTGCCTCTGCGTCGAACCTTGCCACGCTCGAGCATGGTCGTGCGACACTCATTGCCCTGCTCACGTCGGGCCACGCACCGGGCCAAGCGCTAGGTCGCGCCCCGCTCACGCCAAGCTGCGCCCCGCTTGCGCAGGGCTGCGTCGCGCCGCGCCCGGCCTCTCAGTGCTCGATCTGCCTCGCGCCAAGCTTCTCCATGCCCGATCTGCGTCGTGCCCGACCTCTGCGTGCACTGAGAGGTGTTATATGTGAGTTTGGATGTTATATGTGAATTCAGATGTGTACTGTGACTTTGGATGTGAATTCAGTTATATTATGTGATTTTGGATGTGATGTGTGAAGTGTGGATGTGATTTTGGATGTGAGATGTGGTTTTGGATGTTATATGTGAAGTTTGAATGTGATTTTGGATGTGTATTGTGAATGTATGTGAAATTGTGGTTGGATGTGAGTGTGAGTAGGGGAACCAGGAAAAAATAAAAAAAAATACCAGGTAACTTCCGTCGGCTTTGACCATAGCCGACGGAAGTTAGCTGGTTTCGGCCACGTGGGCAGAAAGGCTAACTTCCGTCGGCTATGGTCAAAGCCGACGGAAGTTAGCTGCCCCTAACTTCCGTCGGCCAGCCTGGCCGACGGAAGTTAAAGCCCCCCTGGTGACGTGGCAGTGTTCGGCGCTAACTTCCGTCGGCCACGTCAAGCCGACGGAAGTTAGCTAACTTCCGTCGGCGGCCGACGGAAGTTAGCTAACTTCCGTCGCCGCGCTTCCGTCGGCCAAAGGCCGACGGAAGATAGCGTTTTGCCGACGGAAGTTGGCTTCTTCCGTCGGGAAAGGGCTAACTTCCGTCGGCTTTGGCCGACGGAAGTTGCCTGTTTTGTTGTAGTGATTGCCTTGCTGAGGTAGCTGTCCGGTTTTCAGTTATCACCACCTCTTGTGCATTGCTATATCATCCTGGAAAGAGGCACCTGCACAATTTATCCATGTTTCTTTGCCCTTGCGTTTTATTAGTCCTCTAGTGTCATGACTACATTGTTACAAATTGGCCTGAAGGAGATGGAAAATTTGTCTCCAAGGCTCCAAGGCTCACCAAGCATGTCTCCAAGGCTAGGATTTGCATCCAAGGGGCAATACCTGGTGAACGTTGACGAACGAAGCAACGGGAAGAGGTTACAATGACGGTCATTGGATGACCAGGAACAGTATTGTAGATAAGTTTGATAAAAAGGCTCATTCATGCGTAGCTTTCTATGCAACTGCTCATTGCTGTCCTGTTGGCAACACGTAATAATCTGTCACAAAAAAGGCAGATAAATGGCATCTGAAATCGAGATTTTCCTTTTACTCGTAGGTCCAAAGTCCAAACTACCCCAGAATGCCTGACGAGAGCGGCACGTAGCTGTACGCCTGTATCACGAAGGGTTCGTGTGGCGGATATTGCTCGCGCCAGCTCGAATCTAAGCTGCCCAAAAAGATAGAAACGCCGCGCGTGGTGCGGGGACGTATCCGAAAGTTTGGTGGCCTTTTCGCCGCGATATTTGCAGGGGGGCGGTGCTGCCGTGCTGGTGCTGGTTCTGGTCGCTGCGAGAGGCAGCTTCTCGCGGATGCGGACGTGACGTGATGTGCCCGGCCACGCTGATTCAGTCATTCAGCCATCGATTGGGCACGCGAGGGGAACGGATTTGGCATCTTTGGCGTAATAAAACAGCGATTATATCTCAATGATACCGTTATAGCTTAAACATGACACGTACTTTCTCGAGTCGTTTTGATATAATTTCAAATACTAAGGACTAATCAGTTAGGTATTTTTCTTATTTGTTTATATTATAATAATGTAAGAGTAAAGACAGCGTTGAAAATCAACGATAATGAAATAGATAAACGTCTAAAATACATAATAAAATATAAAATAATTTGTTTTAGTTGACCATTTATACAAATATAAAATGACTAATACGTTGGGAGATGAATTTTACCTTTCGAGTTCATAACTAGAGAAATTGGTAGTTGTTGTAGCAATTTCGTTAGCTACAACAGGTTTGTGTAATGATGATAACCTTGAAGGGTTATACTATGGAAGGAGTTTGAACCTCTAAGAGCTTATATGGAGAGAGTGTTTTTATATTGGTTCAGACTTTTAGAAGGGATGATAACTTTATGTCCAATTCATAGTGATTTCTATATCTTGTCACTACAACAAAACAAAAGATTTTCGTCGGCCAATATAACTTCCGTCGGCTTTTGGGCAAGCCGACGGAAGTTAAATAACTTCCGTCGGCCTCCACGAGCCGACGGAAGTTAACTTAACTTCCGTCGGCTTCTGACAGTGGCCGACGGAAGTTAGCGGGGATTTTTCCTCGGCCGCTCGGATCCCCCTAACTTCCGTCGGCCCGCATTAAAGCCGACGGAAGTTAGCTAACTTCCGTCGGCTTTAATGTTGGCCGACGGAAGTTAGGGGGCTTTTCCCCCAACCGCGCGCGCGTACAGGGAGCCCTAACTCCCTGTACACGCGCGCACTCTCGCCTCCTGCGCCTGCCGCCGCCGCCCGCCCGCCGCCGCCGCTTCGCCGCCCGGCCGCCGCCCGCCCGCCCCCGCCGTTTCGCTGCCCGGCCGCCGCCCGGCCGCCGCCCGGCCGCCCGCCCGCCCTCGCCCGCCCGGCCGCCCGCCCGCCCGCCGCCTCGGCCGCCCACCCGCCCGCCCGGCCGCCGCCCACCCGGCCGGCCGCCGCCGCCTCGGCCGCCCACCCGCCCGCCCGGCCGCCGCCCACCCGGCCGGCCGCCGCCCCCCCGGCCGCCGCCCGCCCGGCCGCCGTCCGCCCGGCCGCCCGGCCGCCGCCTCGGCCGCCCGCCCGGTTCGAGGTGTCCTCGTCCACTCCCCTCACCTGATCGGAAGCGACCGAGCCTTCATCGTCTTCGTGAGGTCCGTGCTTCGTCCCGATTCCACTGTAGTCGTCGCCATTTTTTAGTTAACATGTCGCCATTTTTTGTGTGTACTACATGTGGCATGCCTTGAGTAGTGTAGAGTGTTGCAGTTGTTGCTGCAACGTCCACTTGGTGCATGCTTACTTAATGCTTAGTAGTTGTCATTCACACACATATATATACACATGAAATTTTACCATTCTTAAAAATAATACTGGCGAGTTGCGAACGTGTCGATAGATGGTCATATATAGCATCATAGGACGGATTAGCGAGTAATTAAGTAGCTTTTGACGGGTTATATTCCCTGGCCAATGATTGGCTTCAATTCGGCTAGCTATGATTGTTACGTTGGCCGGGTAGGCTTTCTGCATGATTTGAGTGTCACCATCTTGACCTGAGCTTTCCCGCGTAACAGTTGACAATTTGTGCGTCACAATCAGCGAATGCGTGTGTATATTGGTCTGGACCAACAAACATTTTTGCTCATAAGCCTACACTCTGCACTCTGCACCAAGTGTACCCTGGCATAAAATATCTCTGTGCAGTGCTTATCTAATAATGTAGGGCCTAGCTAATGCATACCACCATCATCTCTTGCATATCTCTCCTTAATTAAAAATGTTAATTAACCTAGATTGAGGCATAATGTTGTCTTTTCAGTTTTCTTCGCCCGAACCAAAATGTGTATTATCCGTTTCTAGGCTTTGCACATAGATGTGTTAATCTTACAAAGGTGTAAGGTAAAATCAGCAAACATGTAATGCCCTAATGAGATTTACTTGTTTATTTCATGAAGACCTATCTGTATGTCTTGTATGTCTTGTATGTGATGTTTTGTTTTAATATGCAATATATGTTGTGATATTATGTATATATGATTCTAATTATATTATTCTATTAATTTATAGTTTTTTTTTTCGTATGCAATTTTTTATTTGACAACAACGTAGATAGTGTAACGAAACCTATGCGTCACCCGTTTCGGACCAACATGTCTCACACGTGTCATGCGTGTGAGATGTGTAGGTCCGGAATTGTCCCTTTTTGGACAGCCTCGGAGTGGGCGACAGAGCGTGGTTTTATGATGAGTCATGAGTCCGAATGAGATTTCAGTAACATAACCTTGTTGTTCTCCATTGCACCACTATCAGGCGTGCAATTGGAGAACAGCGGGGTTATGCTGCTGAAATTTCGTTCGAACTCATGGCTCGTCATAAATACCACGTTTTGTCGGTCACTCTTGGGTGGGTTTAGGACCTATCTTTTCCTATAGACCATGGTTGCCATGGCGTCGCCTGCGCCGACTAGACGTCCAGGCGGTCACCGCCGGATGTCATGGTGAATCGCGATGCCGGTGGGCTCTGCTTCCCCTTGCGTCGCCGGCCGCCCGGCCGCCTCTACTTCCCCTCCGTTGTCCGGAGGCGGAGGCGGGGGGTGGCCAGGGTGTGTGTATGTTGCGAGCCTCTTGACTGAATGAATGTTTTGCATATAGAATGGCTGAGGACGACCGACGGTGGATGTATAGTGGTTGGATGAAAAGTGGAGCTCACACGAGGGAGTGGGTAATCAACGCTGAGAAATTTGTTGATCGTGCATTCGCTTTGACAACAAACACTCCCGCGAGGTGCCCATGCATGAAGTGCAGAAATTCTCGTTGGCAAGACAAGAGGACGATGTCGTTGCATATTTGCAAATATGGTTTCGTGCCAGGTTATGAAGTTTGGTCTTTTCACGGCGAGACAGGCCTTGAAAAAACGGTATTAGTAGTGGAAGAAGAAGATGATAGCGTTGCTGACGATAGGATGGATGAGATGGTTGATGCTATACGACCGGAGTTTGAATCAAACCCCGAGGATCCTCCAACACCGGAGGTTCAAAAGTTTTTCGACATCCTTCGAGCTTCAGAAGAGCCATTGCATGAGCACACCACCGTAAGCGTTCTCGCTTTCGTGACTCGTATTATGGCTATTAAGTCAAAGTTTGCATTTTCAAACAATTGTTATAAGGAGCTCTTGAATCTGATCAGCGATATCCTTCCTAAGAACCATAAGGTGCCGAAAGACATGTATCAGTCAAAGAAAATGCTTTCTGCTCTCGGTATGGAGTATGAGAAGATTGATGTGTGCCGAGATAATTGTATGTTGTTCTGGAAAGAACATAGTAATGAGGTGAAATGCTTAAAATGTGGTAAACCGAGATTCGTAGAGGTCGTAAATGAAGACGGAGAGAAGGTGACGACAGAGGTTGCTCATAAGCAACTTCGTTACATGCCTCTTACACCTCGGGTGAAACGATTGTTTCTATCAAAGAAAACCGCTAGACATATGCGATGGCATAAAGAAGGTGTACGTGAGAATAATGAAGTAATGGTGCACCCATCTGATGGTGCGGCATGGAAGGCTCTAGATGATTTTGATGCAGACTTTGCTAGTGATGCAAGGAATGTTCGCATCGGGTTGGCAACTGATGGATTCACCCCTTTCAATGTAACGGCATCGTCGTACTCTTGTTGGCCCGTGTTTGCTATTCCATACAACCTTCCACCTTCATTTTGTATGAAATATGAATTTATGTTCCTGTGTCTCATTATACCCGGTCCAGATCATCCTGGAACACGACTAAACGTGATGTTGAAGCCCTTAATTGAAGAGTTGAAACAATTGTGGAAAGGAGTTGAAGCATATGACTATGACCAGAAACAAAAATTCAATCTTCGAGTTGCGTATCTGTGGTCGGTTCACGATTTTCCGGCATACGGTATTTTTTCTGGTTGGAGTTGTCATGGAAGGTTGACATGCCCGATATGTGCAAAGGACACAGATTGTTTCCGTCTGAACTTCGGGGGAAAGATTTGTTACTTTGATTGCCATAGATGCTTTTTGCCCATGAATCACCCATTTAGGTTACAGAGGAACAATTTCAAGAAGGACAGCATTGTTGTAAAGGGACCACCAAGGCGTTTAAATGGTACAGAAATCGCTGATATGCTGAATGAGTTGGTCCTTAATGAAAATGAGGATGGATTTGTAGGATTCGGAACCGAACATAATTGGACTCACATATGTGGTTTATGGGAACTGCCGTACGTCAAATCACTAATTCTGATGCACAACATTGACGTTATGCATCAGGAACGTAATGTTGGTGAAAGCATTATAAGTACATGTATGGATTTTACTGACAGGACAAAAGATAATGTAAAGGCGAGAAGAGATTTAGCTGAGATTTGTAATCGACCAACCCTTGAGTTGACGAATAGTGGTGGCAAGCCACGTGCCCCATTTTGTTTAAAACCTAAAGAAAAAAAACAAGTAATGAGGTGGTTGAAAAATTTGAAATTCCCAGATGGTTACGCCGCAGGATTTAGAAGAGCTGTGAACTTGAAGACAGGGAAATTAAATGGATTGAAAAGTCACGATTACCACATAATAATGGAAAGACTCCTTCCTGTAATGTTTCGTGGGTACCTGAATGATGATGTGTGGAAGGCGTTAGCTGAGCTGAGCCATTTTTATAGACAACTTTGTGCGAAAGAAATTAAGAAAGATATGATGGAGATGCTAGAGAAAGAGATCCCGGTACTTTTATGTAAACTGGAAAAAATATTCCCTCCAGGGTTCTTCAATCCAATGCAACATTTACTGGTTCATCTGCCATATGAAGCTAAGGTAGGTGGCCCTGTGCAATATAGGTGGATGTATCATATTGAAAGGTCCCTAAAGAAGCTTAGAGCGATGGTTGGTAATAAGGCCAGAGTTGAAGGTTGCATCGCAGAAGAATTTAAATTGAAAGAGATAGCATACTTCACTAGTGTATACTTCGCTGAGCATCACAATGTCAACACACCTGCTACACGGTACCATATGGATGAAGACCATCCTTGTAGTGATCTCCAAATATTTGGGTGGAAGGGCATAACTGTTGGTGTTTCCACGACATATTATGTAACTCAGGAAGAACGAACAAATGCCTTGCTCTACATGTACTCAAATATGGAAGAGATGGAACAATATTTCGCGTAAGTGATTCGTTTTAGTTTTATATTTTACCTCCAAATTTTATACCCGTTTGTTTACCTATTCGTTACATTGACAGTATGTTTGATTCGAAATACTTGCCATCTGGTCGTCAACCAACGGAGAAGCAATTAGATAAATTGCGTCGAGAAGGAGTAAATGGCGGGCCTAGTTTTCTCACTTGGTTCAGAGAACATGTAAATCCTTACCTTTTCTGACACGTATTATTTTACTCTACTGGGTTAATTATCTTATAATCTCTTATGATTTGCAGTGCGTGCTCGCTGACAATGTACATATAGACTTGCGACAGCTCTCTTACGGGAGTATTAGTGCCAAAAGTTACGGTCGCTACGATGTTAATGGTTTCCGCTTCCGTTCAACTATATTTGAAGCATATCGACCTCTAGCGGCAACAACTAATACTGGTGTTGTTACAAGGGTCGTTGATGGACAAGGACACGAAATTATGTATTATGGAATCATCAACAATATAATCGAGTACAAATTTGCCGGGAATAAAGAGATTAAAGTAGTCTTCTTCGATTGTGATTGGTTCGACCCTAAACATGGTACTCGTGAAAACCAATTTGGGATGGTTGAAGTCAAACACGCGGAACGATTATCTAGTTGCGACAATTTTGTCCTTGCTCATCAAGTCGAGCAGGTGTATTATATGCCCTACCCATGTGAAAAACTAAGTGCTTGGTGGGTAGTCTACAAAGTGAATCCTCGGGAACGTCTACACACCCCTAGTGATGACGCTTATCAATTGGAGGTTGAAGAGGTCGATGAGGTTTATCAAGATGATGAATTGCCGACTTCGTTTAATGTAGAGTCAGAATCGTCGACAGATTCTTTTCTCGGCGATTCTAATGATGTGGCAGTTCCCGAGAAAAGGAAACACCAACATAAGAAGAAAAAAGTCACATGGCGTGCTTTGGGGAGAAAAGGACAAATTGATCCTGATTTTGATGATAATTGACAAGTAATTGTTTTGATACATGGATATGCAATATACTTCATATTACATGTTTTTTCATATGTACAAACCTTCTTTACTAATAAATGCTTGTTTGTGCTTATTTTGAACAGGATGTCGAAAAAGATGAAGAGTGTCACGAGGAAGCTCTTCCGCTTGGGGAGTTCATCGGCGAGTACTCCGGCGAGTACACCGACGAGTCAGGAGGACACCCTATTCCAGGGTAGTTCCTCTTCTTCAAACAGACGTCGTCAAGAGCAGCTCCTGAGATGCATAGATCCGACATTAATTGGTCGGCCTATTGCATTTCAACTAGATGAGGAGGTAACTTTCAGATTGTTTTTTATGCCAGTTATAAACTATTACTAATTGTTTCAATACTGTTTTGTAGGAGGAACAACACTTGGAGAGTGCGGGTCATGAGGATGATCGGCCGGTGGGTGGCGGGCAAGAGGGGGATGTCCCAGAGTGTGCGGCACAGAGGGATGACCCAGAGGGTGTGGGGCAGGGGGATGACCCAGAGGCCGGTGCGGGGCAGGGGGATCTCCCGGAGGGTGCGGGTCAGGAGGAAGGTGCTGAGGCTGCCGGCGGGTCCTCGGTAACTTTCAGGACGAGTCACTTGGTCGCTCCACCAGTAGTCTCTTCCGGTGGAGCCAAGATCGAGATTACGCCTGTTGGTGACGGGTAAGTGTAATACTCTTCTGTTGTTTTGCTTTTGTTTTCAAAAAATTTCTTTCACTAAACTAATTAACTTTATTTATTATGTATTTCTAGATCTTGGATTGACTCTCGGTTCGACGGCACTTCGAGGGTCAGACAGGTTAACCAGATATTGGGTAACCTGTGCCGTCTGCACTACCCAGGGATGCTGACAATGCCGACCGGTGAGCGGGTTCTATGCCAAACATGGGACCAGTACCGGTTCGCTCCTGACGGGCGACACGGAACTGCTCAGGGGGCGGTGTCTCATGACTTCTGGGTATGCAAGTGTTTTTTCAATTTTCTTTTAGAATTTTCGAGTTACAACACTATACTAATCATTATTTTTGCAGTTACGCTTTTGCTTGCCAGAAGTCGGCAATCACCATAACCATGCGCTTGTAGTCTTCAACAACAATGCGCATAAGGTGGTGAAGGACGCCATTTCGTATGCCCGCATTCAAGCGAACAATGCTTACTACAAGGAGAAGCTAGGGCAACGAATGAGCAAGGCGACGGGCTCATCGTCAGTCTATTTGACTGAAGAAGAATACCGTTCGGTAAACAATTCTAACTTTTTACCTCTTCGATTGTTGAGATTTGTTGTCATATAATACAAATAGCATCTCTGTTCAGGTGAGGATTCCGTGGTTGGCAAACCGCGAGGACGCCTATTTTGAATTCTGCAAGATTTGGTCTTCAGATGCATTTAAGAAGACTTCCGAGCAGAAAAGACAATGCCGCGGGACGGATCCGAAGCACAGATATGGTGCCGACGGACATATTCGCCACGCTAAACGCTTGGTAAGACCGATCTGTCACTCTCTAGCTATAGATACATTGTAATGCGACTAACTCATTTCTAATGCACAGGAAGCTAAATCTGGCAACGTGCCAAGTGACATAGAGGTGTATACCTCTGGTCACAAAGGAAGCGATCCGGCACAGCCAGATGTCTTGTGTAGCCAGACAGCCACGGACCATTTGGTGAGATGTTATTAAGAGTTGACGTAATTTCATTTTTCTGCGTCTAGCTAATCGGACATGTTTTTTGCAGGCGCAGTATGGTGAACACATGGTTCGACTCCATGGAGAGAACTATGATTGGCGGAGAGAACCTGTGGACCAAATGGCCGTGTACTCCAGCGGAGGTGGCAAAAGCCATGGACGGTGAGACAATGTTTTTATTAATGTTTTGTGTATGGTATTGTGATGGTAACTAACCCCTGTTAATGTTGCAGGTACTCCATGTTCAATGGAGTTATTGACTCGAGAGCGGTGAGAGCTCAGAAGTCAGCTCAGTCGTCGCAGAGCTCCGTCGGAGTTGGCTCCAGCCGTCGTCGCTCAGAAGAAACCCCGGAGATGGTTCGGATGAGGGAGGACATGAGGCGGCGCGACGAGCACTACAAGAAACAACAAGAGTACTATACCGCCTGCTTAGCACAACAGCAGGCGATGATCCAAGTAAGCTTACTTTAGAGTGTTGCAGTTCAAAAGTATTCAGAAATAGGTTTAGAACTAACTGATTACATTACAACATGTGTAGCAACTAGCCCAGCAAAACAGTGGATTTGACATGTCCATTTTCCAACCACTACCTCCCCCGCCACCACCACTATCTCCTACATCACCTGAGGTACCTCCTAAACACTTAAGTTAGCGTTTAGAAGGGTAGTTGAGTTCGTTTCTAATTTTGTCTATTTCTTCAGTGTTTCCGTACGCCTGGTCAAGATGGAGCCTCCGGGGCAAATGTGGACGAAGCGGGAGGCAGCGGCGGCGCCCATGACCCAAATGTGGGCGATCAGTGAGTATATGGACAAAATGACTTTGTATGTGGCTCTCGCTGTGTTTTGTGAATTTGTATGTGAGTTTGGATGTTATATGTGAATTCAGATGTTTACTGTGACTTTGGATATGAATTCAGTTATATTATGTGATTTTGGATGTGATGTGTGAAGTGTGGATGTGATTTTGGATGTGAGATGTGGTTTTGGATGTTATATGTGAAGTTTGAATGTGATTTTGGATGTGAAATGTGATTTTGGATGTGTATGATGAATGTATGTGAAATTGTGGTTGGATGTGAGTGTGAGTAGGGGAACCAGGAAAAAATAAAAAAAAAAATACCAGGTAACTTCCGTCGGCTTTGACCATAGCCGACGGAAGTTAGCTGGTTTCGGCCACGTGGGCAGAAAGGCTAACTTCCGTCGGCTATGGTCAAAGCCGACGGAAGTTAGCTGCCCCTAACTTCCGTCGGCCAGCCTGGCCGACGGAAGTTAAAGCCCCCCTGGTGACGTGGCAGAGTTCGGGGCTAACTTCCGTCGGCCACGTGAAGCCGACGGAAGTTAGCTAACTTCCGTCGGCGGCCGACGGAAGTTAGCTAACTTCCGTCGCCGCGCTTCCGTCGGCCAAAGGCCGACGGAAGATAGCGTTTTGCCGACG
Organism: Zizania palustris; assembly: GCA_019279435.1. Taxonomy (NCBI): domain Eukaryota; kingdom Viridiplantae; phylum Streptophyta; class Magnoliopsida; order Poales; family Poaceae; genus Zizania; species Zizania palustris. Next base: position 89,334,522 of record JAAALK010000288.1, read on the forward strand.
GAAGTTGGCTTCTTCCGTCGGGAAAGGGCTAACTTCCGTCGGCTTTGGCCGACGGAAGTTGCCTGTTTTGTTGTAGTGTGTGTCCCCCTCTTTACATTGGAGGTGTCCGGTTTTTATAGGCAAAATATAACAAGAAAAAACTATTTTACCCTCTACTTATAACCGTCGTACATGACTTTGTTTATAAGATTTCATATGGGTAAAACAATAACTCTTATATGAATACATGTGCAAAAAACAAGTGTGAAGGCTTTTAATTTAGGTCTTCATACCGAAGTGGCCTCGAGATATTTAAAGCCTTTATGGAGTGTGGGCCAGAGGCTTCACGCCGAAGAGGCCTCCGTCGCGGATAGCATGTCCTGACCAGGCGGAGCCAGAAGTGGCCCGAAGGGGGCCTTGGAAGTGGCCTCGATGCCCATGTGCCTACGCACTTAGCTTATTGCCTTGTGACGTTGTGAAGTAGACTTTGTAATTGTTTTCAGGTACTTGCTTCGTTCAGGATGAAGGGATCTTAGGACGAGATTTTTGGCTTCGGCGCCGCAGAGGACTTCGGTTTATGGATACTTGGAAGATGCTGCCATTTGATTTATAAAGTTATTTCCTTAGTTTAAAAAGTCTCGACTGTTTCAGGCCGGTCGTAGTAAACCAAGCTAGAGGGCAAGTTGGCATCTGCGTTGAAAAGCACGTAGAATTCGATCGCGACAGTGCCGAAGGAGTAAACGAGTTTCTTCCAAGCACGCATAGATACCCACTGCACGCGCGCTCCGCCAAATTAAACTCGCTCGATCGATCCCGCTGCGATCCGAGTGGAACACGTACGTACACGACGAGCCTAGCTACCAGGCTACTGTACACATCACGTCGACGCCATTGACTCGTTGTACGTAGCTACGCCTACGCCGCCCGCGCATATCCATGCATGCCGTTCCGCTAAAGGCAGCGGCGGCAGTGACGGCGCGCGGTAAGCAATATGCTGGCATGCGGACTCGCCAGCGCGCACTCGCTCTGCTTCGTTCAATGGCTCTCAAGGGCCCAAGGCAGCGACATTGACGGCAGTTTTATCCGTCGGTAGATTACGTGCGGTTGCCTAACCAAATAGGTATGAGTTTGAGTTCAATTTTATATCTATTCGGATAACCGTTTAATTTTGGATTAGATTTAGATTTATATTTAAACCCGCAAATTTCGTGAGTTTATCCGATTACTTAAAATTATATAGAGTACATCATATTTTCTATTCATTTCACATGATAATATTATGTGGAGTGGTTTTATTATTTCAAACTATGTATTGGTAATGTGATAATCTCCTATTTATTGTGAATTTTTAATTATGTTTATGATGTAATATAATTTATGTAGAGTATAAATTGAACATGCATATTACCTGTCGGGTTTCGGGTATCGACAAATTCAAGTTTAGTTTTATATTCATGGGTTTCGCTGGTTCGGGTTTATTGGGTTTACTTTGCAGATGGATTTTTATCAAACTCACGCCCCCACAGGTACGTACGGGAGCTAGCTAAGTATAAAACAGATAAATTTTAATGTGAAATATAGGTTTGCTACAGTATCTTCAAAGTATGAGTTCCATTTTGAATGTACACACAAAGGAAGGAACAAAGTCAGTCTAGTGAAACTAGCTGAGATTTGATGTACAAAGTATGTCAATTTTTACGAAATTCTACTATCAACCTCTACGAAGGCAGTTCCACTCCCGTATCGATTTTTTTTAAAAAATATTTTTTTAAAAAAAATATTCAAATATGTACGTACGTATGAAAAATTTGCAAAAGTAGCATATGTTCGGCACTTGAAGTGTCGCCGCCTGGTGACACATCAGCTCCAGTTGGCACTTTAAGTATCGATTGGATGTTGCCCCTCTATTAGATTTTGTCACGTCAGTTCCAATCAGCACTTGGCATCTAGTCGCCGGCTGCATGCTACTTTTGCAAAAATTTTAAATAGATACGTAGAGATTTAATTTTTTAAAAATATTATTTTTTAAGAAAATTCCTCCCGTATCACCCGAGGGATCTCATTTCATCTGAAGAGTGCGGCAAGCGGCATCGGCACTTCGATCTCGCTGCGTTGATATCTTCAACGACGTCCGCCCCCTCTCCCACTCATCTCCCTACTCGAACCTCCAAACCTCAACACATCGCAGAGAAGCACGCGACGCGACGCGACGCGACGCGAGCCGTAGCAACGCAAGCAACAGGCAGCTAGCGCAGCAGGCACGCGAACGCGCGTCAATGGCGGTCGTCGGCGAGGAGTACTGCGACGCTGAGGAGCGGGTGCTCACGGTGCGCAAGACCTCCCACTTCTCCCCCGGCGACGGCTTCGCGGCCTACGACCACCGCACCGGCGGCCTCGCCTTCCGCGCCGACACGTACGGCCGCGGACATGGAGGAGGGGCTGCCTCCGCCGGCGAGCTCGCGCTCCTCGGTCCCACCGGAGAGGCACTCGTTACCGTCCGACGCCGCCGCCCGTCCCTGCACCAGCGATGGGAGGGCTTCCTCGGCGCCCGCGCCGACGGCCAGAAGCCCCTCTTCTCCGCTCGCCGTTCCTCTATCCTCGGCGGCGCCGCGGCCGGCGCCATCGTCGAGCTCCTCGCCCCGCTCTCCACCTCCTCCTCCTGCGCACACGCGGCCGCCGAGCTCCGTGTCGACGGGTCCTTCCCTCGGCGGTGCTGCCGCCTGGTGCTGCCCAACGCCGAGTCCGGCGCCGGGGAGGCGGTGGTGGCAGAGATCAGGAGGAAGGTGGACGAGGGGGCGCGGGTGGTCATGGGCCGGGACGTCTTCGTCCTGCGTGTGAGCGCCGGCTTCGACGCGGCGTTCGCCATGGGGATTGTCCTCGTGCTCGATCAGATCGCCGGCGACGCCGGAGAAGACTTCCCCATGGCCAAGATTTGGTGATGGAGTTGTTCGAATTATTTGTGCATAACGTTGGCGAGTATCGGCGACCTCAATTTTCCTCTTCCCTTGTGCGTGTTCTTGCCTTGCCTACACTTTGCCTCCGGAGAAACGGCGATGCGGAATACGTCTTCACCTTATTTTCCGAAGCTTTCAGTTTGTAACATATATAGCAATCGCCGGAATGGCAGAACAACTCTGCTGAATTCTGCATCAGTGGCAGAAATATATGAATTCTTGCAGCTACTTTTGTTCCTGAAAAGATTTTGCATCTCTGCTTCAGTGCTTGGCTCTTGCACTTAGTGGTGTTCATTTTCAATAGCTTGGACTTTGTGTCACCGGAAACTTTGGAAATCTACTTCGGCATCTTTACTGAGAACACAAGAAATCAAAATCTTCCGTTGTCGTCGACGATCCACATGGTGGAAAACATTGTGTGGCAGTGAAGTGAAGCCACCCTCCGCGACTGCGAGCTGCCAGTTGCGGGACGGGGAATATTCAACTTTTAGGGCTGGTTTGGGAGCCCAAAATCCCAGCCCATTCCCTGGGGATGGGCCGGGATTTTAGCCTAAAATCCCGGCCCATCCCCAGGGAATGGGCTGGGATTTTGGGCTCCCAAACTAGCCCTTAGTTCTTTTTTGTTAAATTAAAGGGTTTTGTTTCCATCACTTGATACTTTAATTTTGTCACTAGTTTATACACGCATGCAAATATGCATATATGCGAATTAAAACACATTTTTCTGTGTGCCTTTTTTATGTCACCTGACGTGCAATCTGCTATGGCATGATGCTAAAAGATCGGTTTAAGCAATATGACTATTTTTCTTATAAAAGACTCGTAACCCTTTTGTGTAACACTGTTCTATACTGGCCTCACCTTACGTTTAGGCATTTATATGCATCTGATGCATCTTTATAAGCGAAAATACATCTCCATCCTAAAAAACTGGTCTGAGAGATGATAACTACTCTTTTGAGGTGAAACTAAAGGTAGAGAATAATACGGCTCACCGATTCACCCGACTCAATTAGTTCAATAACTTAAAATCTCGCTCCCTCTCCGGTTTGCCCGCTCGAGGCAGCTAAAAGGGACCGATCGATCCATCGTTGTGTCGCGTGATCGCGTTGTATTGCAAGCGACCGTACGTGCGAGACGGGTGAGTGGGTCGATCGATCGGCGCCGCACGCAGATCATATCATTGCATTTTTTTCCCAGTTTGGAAGGTATCCTTTCAGTTTCAGTTGCGCTTGTAGAATTTGCAGTTTACTTAAACAATTCATGTTCGTGGTACTTAAGCATTATGAAACTTAATAGATCTAGAATATAAAAATAAAAAGGTTTTCACTGGCTAAATGCTTTTCATAATCTTAACCTGGGTTTGTTTATGTCCAGTTGATAAAGCTACTGCAGGAATTTTATGTCTTTATGTCCAATCGAAAAGGAATTTTATTGACAAGGGGCGGGCTAAGGTGGTGTTTGATTCCCTGACTAAAGTTTAGTATGTGTCACATCGGATGTTTGAACATTAATTTGAAGGATTAAACTTAAATTGATTATAAAAATAATTACAGAATTGGAGAATTATTCACGAGATAATTTTTTAAGCCTAATTAATCTATGATTAACAAATGTTTATTGTAGCGTCACATTATCAAATCATGGCGTAATTAAGCTCATTAGATTTGTCTCGAGAATAATTCACTGATTATGAAATGGGTTTTATAAATAATCTACATTTAATACTCCAAAATAACATCTAAACATCTAATGTGATGGGACTAAAATTTGGGACTAAAGAACTAAGCTAGTTCGTGCCCAGAGTTAGTCAAAATTAATAAAGGAGAGAAAAAAGTTGGTCGTTCTCGTTGGTTGCCGCCTTAGCTTATTCCTGCTTGCATTATTGTCGCGGTTGGTATGAGTTTTTCCCGAGCTGAGGAACAAATTGTGTTTCACACGCGCGATACTTTTGGTTGGTTGGTATTCGACGACCGGAAGAGTGTGCTCAGCTCACCATCGACTTGGTTTTGTGAGAATTGTAAACCGCTGGTATATATGTATATTCGGACTTGAATTTCTATATTAAAAATTAGATTTATGTAGGTAAACTATCAATTATTTTTTCAGCAAAAAATCTCCTACGATCTGTATGTGTAGTCCACTTGTCTCTCTCCCGCGATCTACCCATGTAGTCCAACTGGTTTGGTTGTTGATGCACTGATTTGTTTTTTTCTCAAAAAGTTTTGAGCTTGTCTAATATGTTGGACTAGGTTATTGGTTCGGTTAAAAAACTAATGTTATTCGGTGATTGGTTCGATTTTGAGGTGCGGTTAACCGATTAACCGAACCAAATAGCTAGCTGGTTCGATGTAATAAACAGATTTGTCAAGTGCGGTTAACCAATTAACTGATTGTGAATCGTGTATGTCTGAGCTAATAGAAGCAATTTGTTGCATTTGATTGTATTATTCATTCACTACTGTTACTAGGACTGGATAAAAAACTTGTAGCTCGTTAACTTGCTCGGCTCGTGACTAGCTCAACTCGACTCGGCTCGGCTCGTTCTATTTTCCTAACGAGTTGAGCTGGTGTTTTAGCTCGTTAGTATAACAAGCGAGTTCGAGCTGGCTCGCGAGCTGCTCGTGAGTTTAATGAGCTCAGCACAAGTAGTCAAGTCAACCCATTAAAACAATAATAAAACACTATCTTACAATATGAGACTCATTATTTTATAATTTATTTGTTAATATCACGTTATTACTTGCTAACTTGTTATTATAAATTTATTATTATGGCATATAGAATTTATCATATAAAAGTATATAGAATTTCTCATATAAAAGTATGAAACAGATAACATGTGTGATTAATTTGATGGAATCATAGAAATAATGATGGAATTATGGATGATTATTTTTTGAAGCCTTATGTTTTCTATTTATTTCATATTTTGATGTTTGATATGTAATTATTTAAATATTTATTATTTAATTATCTTTTAAATAATTAGCTCGCGAGCTAAACGAGCTAGCTCGCGAGCTGGACCGAACCGAGCCGAGCTGGATTGGCTCGTTAACATAACGAGCTATAATGAGCCGAGCTTAACGAGCCGAGCTGGCTCGTTATCCAGCCCTAACTGCTACATTTTATGGTTAATCGATTAACTGAATCAATTTAACCGAAACCGAATTTAATCGGTTAATTTTTATTGCTGAAGAAATTTCAATTGACATTTTTCTATAACCGAAATTATCCTTAACCAATTTAACTGAACCGATATAACAGTATTAACTGAATGCTCAGCCCTAGAAAAGATATGTACATATAAGTTTCAGTATAAAAATGATACGTACGGGAAAAGATTGAGAACCAAAATCGTTCTACGAGGGGACACCCTAAAATTTTGGGATCCATTTTAGGAGTCTATTGGAGACCATTTCTCATATAATAGATAGGAGATTTCACGTATTCCAAGAAACTGGGTGTATTACGTGTGGGACTAAGTACTAGTGGTGAAATAAATTATTATTTTTATTCTTCTCTCAGCTTCACATCAGCTAGCTATTTGAGACAATCATTGTGGATGCTCTTAGGAATCTATCAGCACTTAGAAGGAAGGTTGGACCGTCCGACTGTAGGAGTACCAGCGAACGGTTCAGATTTCAGAATGTGTGGCCCGGCCCAACCCAACCAAAACCTGGCTTAGTAAAAACAATCAGCAGCTGTACTTACTTTGAGAAAATTCAGCTTCCAAATAGCCCAAATTTAAACTAATATTTAAGAATATTCAGCTCAATAATACTCCACAATTTAACTAATATTTGAGAATACTAGTTGAGTGCCCGTGCGTTGCAACGGGAAAAATTACAACATTAAAAGAACATTATGCAAATGATATAAATAACTTAAAGCCTGATAAAATAGCATTCATCATAATCTAGTTATAACTTCATTGCATAAATACATCTAAAAGTGTTATATTAGATAGATGGGTGCATCTGCTATATTTAATATGTTATAAATAATTTTAAGTAATAGGAGCAAGAAAATACTCTAAAAATAGTCTATAAAAAGTACACTATGACCTACTTCCAATTCTCATATAATTAAAGAATTTTTATATCTAATAATAATATTCAATTTAGGATTATAACTCTATTACACACACATAGGAATGTTTCATGATACTATAAATACAACCTCTAAAATCGGATAGAATGTCATGAACATATATTCAATGTGCATCAAATCATAACGTAAAGCATAATTATCTAGTAAATATGCTAGCTTGAAATATCTTAGCCACAATATCTGCATATATTTCTAGCACTACTGCCAATAGATAGTAGGTGAGATAGAAAATTTGAAATGAAGACATGTGAACATGAGATTTATGATACACATGTCAGTGAAAAAAAAGAGAAAAGGATTGGATGCACCATTGTGAACATTCTTTTAAGGAAATGGAGGGTCGTGATACAATAGCACTGTAAGTAAATAAAACGTGAATTTAAGCCACACAAATGCATAGTCATTATGTAATTTTTTTCTGAAATTTGTTAGGCTACAAGGTGCATGCTCATGTGTGCTTACTGGTGATATATTTCATGAGGTTTGAAACACGATGGAGTGTAGGCACATAATTTTTCATTAAACACCTTCACACATGCTTGATCTCAAATCCAACTATATGATATGGGCCTAAGGATAAAAACGGATTGGATACAAACGTAAATTAGTGATATTATAATTTTTTGAATTTTTTGAATTTAGATTTGGATTGGGATTTAGATACAGACAATGATATTATCAGATACGAATATGGAACAGATGCAAATACATTTACAGATATTTGTTAGAAAAAATTGTCAAGTAAATAATAAATATTCTCCAAATTTAGAATTTTAATTCCAAAATATTTAAAAGGATCTCATTTCTTTTTGAAATCCTAGAGAAAATATAACATTTTAACCCCACAATAAACCAGCACCGGTTGGAAAATAAATTATTTCTTTTTGAATGATTTTATTATGATAGTATATTTTTTAACGCATAGAAATGTAGTATTACATTACTTCTTATAAAATAATGAATTGATTATAAATCCATGATATTAAGTAGAATGGAAATATAGATTGTATGCTACAAACTTTCCATAAAAAAATTCAGTACCATTAAAAATTCTATGAGTTTTAAAAAACATTTATTCTCTTATTTTTCTATTTTTTTTCCTTTCTCCTTTCCTTTCTTTCTTTTTCCTTTCTTCTTCTTTTCCTTCTTTTCTCTCCTTCCTCTTTCTTCTTTCACTTTCCCTTTCCTTTGTTTCTCTTGCTCGGCACGGAGGTCTGCTATATACTCCGCCTCATGTGAAGATAGAACAACAATTTTCTATTTCTGCGATATCCAGGTAATCGGAAGTGAGCCAAGGAAAAATACATATCCGCTAGAGTGCTCTTTAGATCATCGACATCGCTAGGAAGATCATTGTCAATGAATCCAACAAGGATTTTGGGAATAATATATAATAGGAATATATGACCATGCTAATAGAAAGGTTCTGTATCGTTTGGACAAGACGACCATGCTGCTAAAAGTGAATTGGATATAAATTGTTTTGACAGATGCAACTAAAACGTTGAATAAATTGATATATGAATCAATCAAAAGCTCAAAACAAGGATCCCATCTTGGGTTTCTTGGTCCTAATGGTTTGGAATGGAGTAATATTCGAGGGAAAGCTTGTGATAAAAATGTTACTCCCTAGGAGGACGCAATGCCTGGCGAGAGAGAGGAGAAGCCAACCAATGGATATTGATATAAAAAATGGATACTATTACAGACAAATATGGATCGAAACATACAACATACATGTTGTAAATGACATCAAATATCAAATGTGGTAAATTATTTATTCTCTACCTTACAAATACAACATACATGTTGTAAATACATTTTTTCTTTCATTATGTGCACTATTGTAGAGATATATAAAGTAATATGTATTTTAACTAAATATTCTTCAAATCAATATTTTTTTGAATTGCAAAATTTTTTGAAAGATTTGGTTCCTTTTGAAATCCTAGATAAAATGTTAAATTTTTAACCTTAGAAATCCCCAAATTCTAAAAATTTCAAATTTTAGAAATTTAAGATATACATTTTTTATCCTCTTTCCTTTTTATCCTCTTTCTTTCTCTCTTTCTTCTATCTTCCTGTTTACTTCTTTTCTCTCTCTTTCTCTTCCTTCGTCCTGCTCTTCTTTCCAGTGCTGGTGGGACGCAATGCAGGGACGAGGCACAACACGGGGCTGGCATGGGTGGTGGCAGAGGCGGTGCGAGGCAGGCGGGGCTACACGGAGCGAAGGGCAGGGGCTTGGCCGCTTGGGGCAATGCTGGCTGGGGGTGGGAGCTCGAGGTGGCACCGGCCATGGGGCGGGGAAACGCACCGGCACTGGCCAAGGGGAAGGCCGGCCGATCGAACCGTAGAGGGGGGCATCCCCTGCCCTATCTAGCTCCGCCACTGCCTGAATCCTTCCCTCTCCATGCCACAACAGGAGATGGAGTCGAGACCACACACGTGTCGATAGAAAGATCGGTGCTACCTACCTTCCCATGCCATCTTCACCCCCTACGACCACCCCTTGGTCGCCGCCGTCGGGCCCCTCCTCCTGTTGCCTCGCCGCCGACGGCGTCGCATGGCTTTTCTCACCGGTGTTTCACAAGCACCTCGCCCCTATACCGATTCAGTCCCAAACTGTGCGTTGGTGTTGATGTATTGACCATGGCCCACCTGTCAAAGAGATGGTAGTGGTGGCAGACTCACCACCACTACCATCTTTTAAAGTAGTATAGATTCAGATCACAAATACCCCAAATGTTAACTAAAGTTTGAGAATATTCAGCTCTGGTCCAAAATTAAAAAAACATTACTTGAGAATATTCGGCTCACAAACAGTCAAAATTTCAACTATTATTTCATAACTGGTGTTCTCTGAATTTAAACTCTTGTAAACATGGCTAAACGTACTGAAAAGCCATGCAAAATGAATGGTGGCAAATCATCGCAATATATTGATTTTGATCGATCTTAAATCCATTTGTTTTAGATTTAAATTATAACAATTCAGTTTATAAAAAATACTACTTGAGTTCCACTAATTTATTGGATTATGATAAGTCTGCAATACAAATTATAATAAACTAACAAAATAAGTTACCATATTTGTTTTATCTTCGAATTATTATAATCCGAAGCTACATGGCCACGTGGCCTCAGCATCAATAGTTCGATACACGAGCAAACAGCTGGTCATTCAAAACACGCCGCTTTTTTTGTGCCCTGCGGCGCCATGCAAGGCACACGATCCAACTAGCAGCTAGCACGTCGCCGGCGCGAGCTCTTCCTCCTTGTTGCGCCGATCCCTCCGTGCACTGAACGCCAAGAACCCCACAGCGTGGCCGGCGACGGCCACGAGGAACACGCCGGCGTTGAACGACATGAGCGCGAGCATGAGCAGGTACGCCACCCCGACGCGCACGCCGTGCACCCCCGCGCGCGCCGCGGCGGCCGCCCGCCGCCGGCCGAGGCCGCGGCCGTAGTAGGCGGAGGACTCCAGCCCGCGCGCGATGCAGCCGAGGAACTCGTGGAGCACCGCCAGCGCGAACACGGCGACGATCGCGAGCGCGTACATGCCGCCGCTCGCGCCCGGCCACCCGGGGAAGAGGATCTCCGAGTTCTTGCCCCAGTAGAAGGTCATGTGCATGTACCGCTTCCGCCTCCCCACCATGCCGTTCGCCGCCGGCGCCGGCGCCGCCATGCCGCGCCCTCCCATGTCCATTGCCGCGCGCTACCTCTAGCTGATCGATAGATCCTTGGTTATCCGCGGGCCGTGTGTGCTCAGTGCTCCGCCATGCCCACGCCGTGCGAGTAGATATATATCCTACATGCGGCGGCGCGCGCGTACGTCGTAGTACGTACCGCATGGCGCCGCAGTACGTAGTACAACCGGTGCACCGTATGGCGGGCGAATCGGAAGGAAGGCCACGACACCCGTCCATCCCGCGATCGAATCAATTCCATCCGAATCGTAGGCCCTCGCAAATCGAGGTATCAATACGTTGCAATTAAAGCGTTGAACAGTTGATGAACTTAAAGCAGATTAGGCCCAGGTCGATGACTACCAGTCTTGGGCCTGATTATATTGAACATTATCTGAGCTAATCAGCTCAGCTGACAGCTCTCTGCATCTATCAAAACGAAAAAAAAAGGCCTAATAATCAGCTTTGTGACCTTGTCAATCAATGGATCAAACATGGATGGATCAAGTCAGCTTTCTGACCATGCCAATTAATGGATCATCATCTATCAATCTTGCGTCAGAGATTCCGGTAGCAGATCATGGATAAAGAAGGCTTCCTACCTTACCTGCTGGAAGCCAATTTTGTGTTTTTTTAATTACCAATCCGTTTCGTACCACATGCATATAGAAAAATGTGATATGTTTTAATACTGTATTATTTGATATTGTCAATGTAAATATATTTTTATCTAAACATGATCAAAATTAAAAAATCAAATACTCACACTGTGCGTAGCAAGCAGAATGTCAACGCAAAATATCCCTCTCGTACGGCACACTTGTATTGCCAGGACGAAATTTTTAGAATTTATTTACAAGTGGGCCGATTTTAAAGACTCTTTTAAAACACAGGAATTTTACTGGATTTTCATAAAAAATACACTAAATCTTTCAAAATTCTTTTCAAAGGAGCCTTACGAATTACACACCTACTGATCACAATTAATTAGTTGGCGCTCTACAAATTGGATGGATGGTGGTGATTTAAATTGTCACGCGTGACGTGGCGCCCGAGTTGTTTAGCCCAATTGAGTAGTACAATATAATTATGTAGCGAAACATATTATCTTTTTTCCTAGTTGGGTAAAGGATTAACCATTGTTTGTGTTAATTAGTACTACCTCCGTTTTTTTAAATAACACCGTTAACTTTTATGACAACAATATTTGACCATTCGTGTTATTTAAAAATATTTTAAAATATCATTTATTTTGTTGTAATTTGTTTTATTATTGAATGTACTTCGATCATAACTTATTTTTTGCATATTTTTTATAAAATTTTTGAATAAACTTATACGATCAAATATTTTAATAAAAGTCAACGCAATCGTTTAAAAAAAAAGATAATACAGTATTGTAGTGCAGTGGATAATGTAGTAAAACAAGCAGAAGGTTGACCGCCGAGCTCACACGCTGCAGCTAGCTCGATAATGAACTCAAATCGATTCGACCGGCCTCATGCGTATTATTTATTTATTTTTAGATCGAATAAACGTTTTAACGAACAGTTCAACTCTCGCTAGTTGATCCATTAATCAGTTTCCTTATGGCAATTGAAAACCCGTCGGAAAAAAATGAGTTTCATGTACATAAGCTACAAACCGACCGATATTCCATATATTTTTTATTTTTATTTCTATTTCTATCCATGATTATAAAAACGACAAGGGAAATTGATCAGAGCCAACGGAAATATTCAGCTTTCTAGTTGTGGTATAGTATGCGACTTTTTTTTTCTTCTTCCACAGATGAATCGAAGAACACATCACTTATCTTTGAACAGCTAGCAAAAGATTATTATACTAAACAACTGCTGGCTGCTGCACTCTCGTTTGGATGTCGTAGCCAGCGGCCAATTTGTCCGGTTAACCTTTTGAAATCTTGGCAGCACAGTGCACACTGGCACGCTGCTGGTTCTCATCTGTCTGCGTCCCAGAGAATTACCGTTCGCTTGGCCCACAGTACTACTGTATCAGGAAATGGATAACGGATTAACGGGAGAACGTGAAGGAAAGCGTAGAGAGCAAAGCAAAATTTGGATCAGCAACACGACAATCGATGCAGAACAATTTTGGCCTTTTGGGACAAGCAGCGCATCACATGCAGATCGATGCAGTCATGCAACGCAAAACAGGCCGAAGTGCCACCGTTCCGGTTAGATGGTACGGTACAGTTCCTAACCGGTTTTGCAAACATAGATTTGCAACATCAATGAAATGAGGTGACAGACTTGAGTATTACACTTTAATTTACAGTTTCGCAAACATAAGATGCATCATCATATTATATTCATCGATGAAATGAAGTGACAGATTCATCAGACAACTTCAAGATTACAATTTACAGTTTCACAGCAGCACAGCGCTCGCAGAGTCCAAAGTAACCTGAGATGACCGTCAAGAAACTTTCATGTCATAGTTACAAGCGAATGAAAACCACACAAATTAACAGCTCATCCAATTGGCCACGCACAGTGTACACAAACATGCAAGCAGCAACACACGTTCCATCCAATCGATCTCTCGCAGCAGTACAGGTGAATACGTGATGACAAGAACAGCAAACGATGGTCGATTGGTCGATCGCTAGGCAGCTAGCAGCACACGGGGTCGTCCTGCTTGCGGCCCTCCTCCAGCTGCGCCGCCCCGCCGAACAGGCCGGAGCGGAACGCCAGGAAGCCGGCGGCGTGGCCGGCGACGGCGACGAGGAAGACGCCCCCGTTGAAGGACATGAGCGCGAGCATGAGCAGGTACGCCACGCCGACGCGCACCGCGTGCACGGCCGTGCGCGCCGCCCCGGCCACCGCGGGCGCGCGCCGGAGGAGCTTGGAGAGGCAGGTCTCCAGCCTCCGGCTGCCCAGGAACTCGAGGATGAGCGCCAGCGCGAAGACGAAGATGAGCGCCAGCGCGTACATGCCGCCCCTCGTGCCGGGCCACATGGTGAACAGCACCTCCGAGTTCTTGCCCCAGAAGAAGGTCATGTGCGTGTACCGCATCTTCTTCACGGCCGCCGCCGCCGCTGCCCCCGGCGGCGGGGACATGCTGCCCATGTCGTGCCCTCCCATGTCCATGTCTACTCACAGGCCTAGCTCGCAGCTGAAACGCTGAATAGCTAGCTGATGCAGCTCTCTCTCTCTCTCTCTCTCTCTCTGCCGGGGAGGACGACGACTTGTATATATGCGACCGGCGCGTGTAGTACGTACGACGATGTGGCCTGTGGGGACGTACACATGACACCGTTTACCAGTACTACACGGCCGGTGCAGCAACCGCGAGGGGTTCGCTCTGTCCACGGCGGCCGCGTGGACTCGGAGCAGTTGGCGCCCGCCATGGACGCGGCTGGCTCCTCCTGTGTCCACACTCTGGAACAGTCGTAGCGCTAGCTGCGTGGACCGAGTGCATTGAGCCGCGGGTCGAGTCCAACAAGCAACCCGCAGATAAGATAGGTGAAAAGAATCTCTGAGCTGCCATGGATAGGGCAAGAGCCGTTCGAGAGAAGAGACGATCTTTTAGTTCGAGTTGACCTTTGTTTCCGAGTTAAGATTGAAATGTACCGAACTGCTACATCTCTAGCTCTTCGTCAAGATCGATGTTTTTTTGTGGCTCGCGTTTGGTATGCATTACGTACTTTTGTGCAAGCCGTGTCGGCTGAGATAAAATTCAATTCCTAAATGCATACTTTGTGCTTCTTTGATGGCTACCCTCCTTGACGATGAACCCTTTAGCTAGTCTTTTTTCAAGCTCCTTATCTTTGATAGTTTATTATCTTTTTTATATATTTTTTTGCCTATAACATTTAGACTCTCATTTAGAGAGTTTATAGCAACGAACTGTAATTACCAGTAAAATCATTAGCTCACTCATCTATTCAGTTTTTTCTACATCAACTACACAATTTAAAAATAAACTAATATTTAGAAAATGGAAAATACATGTTTCTATAGATTCTCAAAACTCAAAAAACTGGGTCCCCATGCAAATTATCAAATCTGTCGGCGACTGTTGGCGCAACGGATTACGCTAATAGGTTTTATAAGATTAAGAATTGATAAACGAAGTGTTTGTGAATGCGGACTATCTCAAGCCTCCGAATAGGATAATAGCTCGGAATAGTTCGCAGTGTGTATTGAATATCTGAATATTTTATGCCTATTACAGGGTGAAAAGGGGTATTTATAAGTAAAACCTCTAGAGAAAAGTCTTTTTTACCCCTTAATTATAACCGACATAGTGGATACTATTTTGGTATCCCTTATAGGGTTAGTATGGTAAAACATGTCCGAAGGATGTCGATAAAGTAGATGTATCATCCTTCTGATAGTTTTCCACTTCGAAGGGGAAGCCTTTCGGAGGATCCCTTCGGACCGAAACCTAGATGAACCCTTTGGCTTCGAGCCCTTCAACCTGGAGGCAAGTTTTTGGCTTCGAGATTAAAACTTGCCTTCATCTTCGTCGCATAATGTATTTGCTCGGAATCTTGGAGGATCATGAGGATGAAGTATTTTCCCCCAACAGTGACTAAAACTAAATTTGGGTTCCCTATATATAGGTTGGAATATTATGCAATTGCATGATTAATTTCCGGAACAGATAAATTGTGGTACCAGCATTAACTAGCACGAATAGATTTATTATACTAATAAATAATATAATCGTGCACTCGAAAAATATGATCATTAACCGTAAAAAAAGTAAAACATGTAATGTATTATAGTCGCACGAAGACAAATCTACGGTCGGTGTAGAGGTTCTCCTGTTGGAGTCAAATCGTAGTACCCGACGGCGACCAATGGTAGACCTAGACGAAAGACGCGTCATGATGATGAACTTGAGCAGTCGCGCGGAGTGCTTCCTAAAAATCTTATCCACCCTCTCCTGATACAGGATCACAAGAACGACTAGTTTTAGAGACCTATTTTCCTGTTTTCCAGTGTATGTCGGCGGACGGGATGGAGTACACTACGACGACAACACACCAGAGAAAGAAAGAGACAACAAATAACCCTAACACGGTTCTTGGTTCTAATATATTATCTCACACACCGGAACCAATCTGATAGATGAATATTTATATGAAAGCAACCAGATCTCGTGTCGCGATCACGATCTCAATCAAGTCAGTTACCATATAACAATATCTCGCAAAATTTAGCCATGTTCCCAAAAAACCGGAACAATAAAAGAAAATACCATGTTTCCTCAAGATAAGAAGTCGGATTCAAGGAACTTGTGGTTAGCATCGACAGGCTAACCCCAAAACCCTAAGTCTCGACTCGGATCATGTACTCGGGAAGTGCTGATTCCCGACCTCCGAGTCCTTGGCTCGAGTCCGGCACTCGGCAGTGCCGAGTCTCATACTCCACTCCTGACTACATGGTTTTCCTCTTCATGGTGCAATTTATGAAAAATTCATATGAATCTATCCAAAATTCCACCAATATCTACTTGCACATTTCCTCTCTTTTTAACTGGATTATATCACCGTACCGGACAATCAAATTTGGTTTAGAGTTTCTGATTACTACATGATATTAACTTAATATTTCACTAGGTTTTGGCAGGCTTTTAAATCCTTGTGTTGGTACAGTACTACAGTGTATGTTAACAGGCCATGCTGCTATGTCTTCCAAAATCCGATTTTTTTAAATAATACGTTTTTAAAAAAATCAAATTTGTATAGCCGTTTTAAAAAAGCCGACGGTCGACATAGGGCAAGCCGACTCGGTCCTGCACTCGGCATGCAGCAAGCCGACTAGCCTGCATGCATGCATGTGCATGTGGGTCCCGGCCGGATTTTTTTTAAAAAAATAATCTTTTTCAATTCGTTTTTTAAAAATAATATTTTAAAAAACCGTACACAACACAATATTAATAATATTTTTGACTATTAATATCGGGTCCACATAATCTTTTTTTTTAAAAAAAATCCATAGTTTGATTATCAGTCAAAATTTAAATATCAATCAAAATACATTATTTTAGTTTAAATTTCAGTCAAAATTTAAATATTGATTTTTTTATAATCCATAGTCACCTTGCATTTGTTACGGAGACGGTAATATTTTTGTGAGTTGTCAAGGTGACTATGTATTATAAAAGATTCAATATTTAAATTTTGACTAATAATTAAACTAAAATAATGTATTTTGACTGATATTTAAATTTTGATTGATAATTAAACTATGGATTATTTTTTTTTAAAAAAAAAAGATCACGTGGACCCGATATTAATAATCAAAAATATTATTGATATTGTGTTGTGTGCAGGTTTTTTAAATATTATTTTTTTTAAAAAAAAATGAATTTTAAAAAATTATTTTTTAAAAAACAATCCGGCGGGACCCACATGCATGCATTGCAGGCTAGTGAGCCAGTCGGGTTGCCGCAAGCCGACTGGCACCCGGTGGACCGCTACCATTTTTGCAATTTTTCAAAATGTCTATACAAATTTGATTTTTTTAAAAAAGATTATTTTTGTTAAAAAAATTATTTTTTAAAAAAATTCTCCAAAATCCTCTCTCTTAAATAGTGCAGTTTTTTTAAAAAAGAACTATATACAAATTATTGAACCATATAAACTTACAAGTATTACTGCTGCATGAGGCCACCACATTCTTGGATAAATAATTAAATATACGACAAGATATCAAAGATTTCTGGTTCAAATATACAATATACGGAGAGATATCATAAATATACAATATTAGTATTTATTTCAGAATTGCAACCCGAGAGAGAAGCATACGCTATACGGAGAGGCAAAATTTGGAAAGTTCTAGATTGGGCAGTACTGGGAAGAAATCGGACTCACGCCCTTTAAATATGGATGGCGCTGCTCATGCTCATGTGTATCCCTCGATCGTCCTCGACTAGGCGAATTGGACTGCAAGGTGTACGTGCGCAGCGTGATGGAGGCGACAGACGTGATGATGATTGGCGGCACCCTCCCAGCAGTCTTAAAGTTCGATCCAGACGACGAGGAGCTCGTCGCCTACTATCTTCTCCACAGGGATTTGGGATTCAGACTGAATGGTCCGAAATTCACCGAAATTCGCTCATTTCGGTGAGTTCCGAATTAGTATAAACCGGTCAAATTTTTTTAATATAATTTGAATTTTTAGCCTAGTCTAATATCCACACAAGTCTACCAATGCATCCCTTACATATAAAACTCTAGAAAACCTAATAGCTTCATGTTTTCTCCTCATGTTTATTGTGTTTTTTGGTGACTGCACTGTTTCTAATGGCTAGACGGTTGAATTTTTTCTGATTGTTGTTTTTAATACTTCAATTCTCTCTATTATCCCTAGTAGTTGATGAAATGATTTTTTATTTACTTTTTTTTGCTAGTTGTAAGTCACACAGAAGCATAAGGTTGCTTATCTACTATGTTAATAATCATTTCGTCTACTATAACTTACAAGAAAAGACTACTTATTAATAAAATAAATATTACACAAGAGATTACATAATTCTTTAGGTGGCTATTTTTATTTTTTTACTCTCACACTATTCGATTGGCAAGGAGGGAAGGATGCTTTTATTTATAGATTTACAAGATCATTAGATGATTGACATGTAACAACATATGAGCTATTCATTTCAAAAAAATCTCATCTTTAGATTCTTCTCAAGTTGCTATAACACTCAAGATTCTATACATTTTTACATAAATATTTGTAGTCATTAATATATGAGAAACTTCTATAAATCTTGATCTTCTCAACAGATTTAATTCGAGTTCATATGCAACCTAAAAAATGCAAGAATAAATAAATATTTGAATTAACATTCGGTTCCTGCCCTAGATATAGGACAAGAGCCTATCATCCTTGCCGCCGTCTCCACGCCTGCTCACCGTGCCCACGTCTCGTCGTGTGCGTGCCATACAGAACTCCACCGCCATAACCCTCACGCATGCGATGCGTTGCTCAGGGTGAACGGGTACTCGAGTCGACAAGGGTCCAAAGTCTTCGGCTACGTACAAGATTACTTCTTTCTTATTTCTTGTGGAGTGTAATATTCTTTACGTAAATCTTAATTTTGACGTAGAAAAATTTACAGTTTACAATAAAATTATTGTGCATCCTACGAAGTACATAAAATATACTAACAACAATAATATCTAATTAGTTTATTAAATTTACTATAAATATATTTTAACAATTTATTTATTTGATATTACATGTGTTTATATATTTTCTTTTTAAATGTAACCAAAGTTTTAAAACTTTGGCTTAATAAAAAAATTAAAGTTAGGGCAATGTGAGTAATTGTTGTTCTTGTCCTCCCGTTCTATTCACTGAAAATGCAGTAAAGTTAGGGTTTCATAACACTACAGTAGCTATTTTAGTGGTATTTAATATACTTTTCAATTGTTTTAATCACTGTGTACTTTTTCCATGATAGTGTAAAATGGTGTTTTTTGAATGAATTATTGTATGTATGCATGTAATTTATTGCTTTGGTAAATCATTTAGGAACGGACTGTTCGGGTTAGAGATTAAATGTCCGGCAATCGTCCGAAATGATTCAACCGGTAGAAAAATTGTTGCTGTCAACAAAGTCTTCAAATGGGAGATAGAACTAGGCAGCATTACACTAGATATGCTTACATCTAGTCTAAGAAAGGAACTGAAATTGTCAAGCGTTGAATATTGTCAATGTTGGGTTTTCGACAAAAAAAATGGGTGAAGATGTAAAGGTTCTTAGTGAGCAACACATGAGTGAACTAATTGAAACATACAAAACAGAGATGAGGTGTGAAATAGTTGTTGGAGTTTTTGACAGACCAGATATAGAGCTTGATATTGATTCATTATGTCCCATTTTAGTTGTGCATGCACCTAGTGATCCATCTAACAATGCATCTACTGAGGCACCTAACAATGCACCTAGTGAGGCACCTTTTCCTGACATATTTGATCCTGTGGAGGAATATGTGAGGATTGATGATGAATTCATATACTTATCAGTACCCACTAACCCACATCCTAGAGTAGATGAACAGCTTAGACCTAGTGATCATGCTGAACAATGCCGATAGGATGGCCCATCCTGTAGTCATACTGAACCAGAGATCGATGATGCAGATCCTGAAGCCCCTAATATCCAACATGACCCTGAGAATCCATCAATTGTGAAGGGAGCTCTATTTCCTGACATCAAGGCATTTAAGCCCTGTTTGTTTGAGCTTTTGCTTTCCAAAAGCTAGCTTCTAGCTTCTGCTTTTGGAATGGTGGCTTTCTGAAAGCTAGCTTTCTGAAAGCTAGGGTCTGTTTGGCAATCCAGCTTTTACGAATATGAGAGTGACATACCAGATATGTACAATATAATTATAATAAATTGCATTCATAAGTCTAAGTTCAAATGATATTACATTACTCTCATGGACATCAAAGCATCGGCAATACTATCACGAAAAATATTCATGTCACTCTCTTCATCATGTACATGTACTTGCGACTGAGTTGATGTTGCTTGACCAACACTTGGAACGAAGTCTTCATTTTGCGCTGGACGGAGGGCGCGGCGTCGGCGCTGTACGGAGGGCGCGGCGTCGGCGCTGTACGGAGGGCGCGACATCGTGAGGGGAGCCGCGTGAGGGGAGGCGCGCGAGGGCACGGCGTCGGCTTAGGCAGAGGGCGCTGGAAGGGCGCACGGCGGGAGACGGGGAAGGGATCAGGAGGAGGGCGCGGCGGCTCGCCGGCAGGGGAAGGAGGAGGGCGGCGGCGGTAGAAGGTGGGAGGAAGAGAGACTAGGGTTTTGGGAAGAGAAAACAGAAAAAACGATTCGAGCCACTTTACTAGTGGCACGCGGGTAATTACCCCCAAAAGCCCACTAGAAGCTCGTTTTTTGGCACTTCTCAGCTTTCCATTCAAACATGGCTTTCCAGAGCTTTTGAAGGATGAAAATTTAGACTAGAAAGCTAGCTGTTTGTTTCAGCTTTCAGCTTTTGGGGGCAAGAAGCTAGCTGAAAGCTCAAACAAGCAGGGCCTTAGGAAAGTCTTTAGACACCACGCAGTTGTGGTAGGATTTGAGTTTGCAAACATTAAAATAGATCCATCAAGGTTCATTGCAGCTGTGCTCATAGCACCTGCCCATGGAGGATCCATGCTTATAGACTTGCTGGAAGCACTACAATTAAGGTAAATGTTAGGATTTATTTAATTATGTTTGTTAGCTTAAATATGTTTGTAGTTTTAATTCATGTATTGTTACTTGCAGATTAAAGTGCTACCTGCTGCACACACTTGTCCAACAGTGAAGCTAGTGGAAGGCAAGATGGCAAGTAAAAGTTGGGTGGCAGAGAGACTGACTGATTGGTTGAAAGCCAACCCAAGTAAGGGAGCAAAGAAAGCTAGGGAGAAGTTGTGTTCTGAATATGGAATAAAGATAAACTACTCCAAGATTTGGAAAGGTATGAAACTAGCCCTAGAAAAGATTCATGGTAAATATGAAGAAAGCTTCCAAGAGTTATTTAATTGGAAGGATCAGATGGATATTTCTCAGCCCGGAAGTAGAATCGAGATAGAGATTGAAAAAATTGGAGAAGACATTTGCTTCAAGAGAATTTTTGTTGCCCTTAGGCCATGCATAGATGGCTTCTTGGATGGTTGTAGACCATACCTTGGAGTGGATGCAGCAAGCTTGAAGGGGAAGTATACTGGCCAGTTGGCCAGTGCAACTGGAGTGGATGGCCACAACTAGTTGTACAATGTGGCTTTTGGTATTTTCCACTCAGAGACAGAAGATAATTGGTGCTGGTTCATGGAGAACTTAAAAGCTGCTATTGGTTCCCCTGAGGGCCTAGTAATCTCAACTGATGCATGTAAAGGCCTAGAAACAGCAGTTAGCAAGGTGTTTCTAACAGCTGAGCATAAAGAATGCATGAGGCATTTGTATGGTAACTTCATCAAGCATTTTCAAGGAGATGTCTTCACCCAACATTTGTATCCAGCAACTAGATGCTACACAGAGACCCAGTTCAGATGGCATCTACAGAAAATTTATGAGCATTGTCCAGAGGCCATAGAATACCTTGAAGTACATCATGATAGGATTTGGTACAGATGTGGGTTCTCAGAGCTAAGCAAGTGTGATTATCTGACAAACAATGTGTCATAGAGCTTCAACAACCAAATAAAGAACTTGAGGGATCTGCTACTGCATGAAGTTGTTGATGGCATAAAAGAGCTCATAATGGAGAAAAGGTTTCTCAGGAGAAAGGTAGCACTTCAGATGGTGACAAACATACTACCTAATGTGCTCAAGGAACTGAACCAAGTAAGCAACACTCTAAAAGTGGTCAAAGTGGCATTCTGTTGACATCAAGGAGCATACATGCTCATGTAGAGTGTGGCAATTAACTGGTAAACCTTGCAAGCATGCCCTGGCTTGGATCTGCTCTAACAGAGGGCTTGATATTGCTTCCTTTGTGCATGAGTACTACTCAGTGGCAAAGTTCAGAGCAGCATATAGTGGAGCAATATTGCCTATTCCAGGCATATCCCAGTGGCCTCAAGTTGATTATGGAGACAAAGTTTGCTCTCCAATACAGAAAAGGGCACCAGGCAGGCCTAAGGTCACAAGAATCAGAGGAGTTCTTGAAAATGCTAACAAAAGAAGTGTAAGGGTTTTGGCCACTTTGCAAAGACTTGCAAATTAGCAAAACCACCAAGAAAAAGGTAGTATCTCTTTATTTCTGTCAACTGTGTTTTGTGTCAACTTTGTGGAATCTCAACTGTGATTTCTGTCAACTTTGTAGGAGGAAGGATGAGGTTCCAGGATATGATAATAGAGATGCTTCTACTTCAGCAACACCACCACCACCTGGCCCAGCACCAGCATAGACCAAAAGAAGGACTCCACAGAAAAAACTTGCATCAAAGAGGAAGAAAAGACCATCACCAGAAGGTGGTCCCACTGTTGCCAGGACTCTTAGTTCTTGGCTGAATCTCTGAAAGTTTACCCTGTGAAATGTCTGTTTGTGAAATGTGAAACTATGTGAAACTATGTGTGACTATGTGAAACTATGTGTGAACTATGTGAAATATGTGAACTATGTGAAACTATGTGTGAACTGTGTAAAATGTGTATGAACTATGTGAGATGTATGTGAACAATCTATCTGAAATGTCTGTTTGTGTGCACTGTAGTTGTGTCAATTTTCCAGATGTATGCAGTATGGTATCATATGTGTTGTGATGTGTGCAGTTTGTGCAGAAGTAATGGTGTGTGCAGTTTCAGATGTGTGTAGTTTGTGGCAGAAAATGGTATCATATTAAACTTCACTGCCAGAGTTTAATATGAAATAAACTTCACAAATTTCTAAACAAAATTGCAGTGACACACATCAAAAGAATGAACATTACTTCAGAAATACATCAACTAAATTGATTCACTTCTCAGCTTCAAGGTACAGACTTGCATTACAACTAAAATGATAGTTACAACTTGCTCACAGATTCACTTCCAACAGCAAAATTACATTTCTCCTGAACTGACACAAACTTGCATCAATATTATTAGCTTCCCAAACTGATACAAACTAAAATACCAAACATGACACCTACAGCTAAAGCAGGCAAAATTACATTTTTCCCTAAGAAAAGTTGCTGCTTTAACTCCCCTATCTGCTGCCTAACTTCAGAAATTTCTAGGCTAAGTTTTCTCAAATCTTCCTTCTCCTCAGAGATTCTACTAACTTCTGTCCACTCCACATCTTGTTCACCACCGAAAAAACTCTTCTTATGCTGCTTCATCCGCAACAGGTTCACATAGTCAGCGTGCCACCAAAAATACCCACAAGTATTGTCGTTCTATGCACAAAACAGCAAAAATGAGTTGAAAAGCTTATAAAAACAGCACTGAAATACCCAAATCCAAAACCAGGAGAGTTCATACCTAAAAATTATTGGGACACTTGTAAAAAAATTCGGTTAAATGTGTCCACCCTCTTGCTTTGAAGCTTAACCACGGGAATACGACACTGCGGGCAATCAATCAGAGGAAGATGCTCACCTAGAGGGTCTTGATTACTGCTCCGGCTGCCCATCGAATGGCTCGATCCAACCCGCATCGCCATTTCTAGGGTTAGGGCACCAGAGAACACAGCAAGAATGAAAGTAGGGATTTTTTCACCACCGGTTGTCCGCATGCAGGTATGTAACTATTAGTGAGGGCAAAACGGGCAATACGAAATGTGTGTTGCCTACAAGTGGGTCCGTAGTGCCAGAAGTTGTATAAAATGGCACAGTGACATCGTTCAGCAAAAAATAATGACTTCTTGACTAATAGCGAAATTTCAGTGGCATATTTGTCGTACTGCAGAATAACGGTGGCATGGAAGCTAATAACCCTGTTTCCTAACCTTCTTCCTTCCTCCGCTCCTCCCCTTTCGTCGCGATGCTCCGCCGCGCCGCCCCCTCGGCAGACGCCGCCGCCATGATTCGCCGTGCCATATCCACTTCACCATTGTCGTCGTCCGCCGCAGCCACCGCAGTCGCCTCCTCCTCTGCCGTGAACTCCATCCTCCTCCGCTCGCTCAAGGAGCACTTCCTCGAGGTCTCCAAAATGTCACCCCCGCCTAAGACCAGCCCGCCCAAGCCCTACACAATCGTCAAGGGGGCACTCGACCAGCCCTCTGGCCCCGTTCTCCGCCGCGTGTACGGCGAGGCCGGCGAGGAGATCTCCGTCTCCGTCGCCAGGCTCGCCAACATCATGTCCCCCGGCGCCGACTTGGACTCCGACGACGGCGCCGACGGAGGCGGGGTGAGCGAGTCAATTAGCCAGCTCTTCCTGCACGTGGACATCTGCAGGCATGGGAACGACAAATCGCTGCAGTTCCTGTGCGGGCTGTACCCCGACGCCGTGGGGATCCATTCCGTTTGCCTCCGGTCGAAGACTGCCGAGTTTGGGGCAGCAGCTATAGCTGTGAACGGCGGTGGTGGGTACCAGGGGCGCATCTTCCAGTGAGTTGTTTCTTCCAAATGCATGACATTCGTTGTCGTTCTGTCATTGCTACTTCCAAATGCATATTCCAGTGAGTTGTGGCGCCAGTATAATTTGATATGAGGTTTTTGATTTAAAATGCTCTTGGTGTGCCTTGAGGATAAATGAAATGCCTAGGAGGTGTGATCTTACTGATTAGTGGCAGAATATGGCTTTTGTGCATATTTTGTTACATGCTATAAGTGTAGTTTGTTCAAATGGTTGTGTTAATCTAAACGATGGATCATAATGATAGTAGTTGGCCGGTCAAGTGCTTAGGGGTTTACCTAATTACGATGTCAGATACTTCACTTGATGGTTGGAACTTTGAGCTGCGTAGTGATTACTAAGGTGTATGAAGTAAGAACTGTCTTGCAAATGATGTTCGGAGAAATCCAGGCTGCATTTTACCAATAAGTTAGCATATCAATTAAAATCTATTCACTGTTCTTGCTAGCATAGTTATGAAGTATGTTGCTAATTGAGAGTGAGAACATATGAAGTTTATTTCAAGGAAATAATTTCAGGTGGACTGGCATGCTCTGAACTTGGTAGTTGGTACTCCTATGGGCATATCTCTCAATGTTAAGTCCATTTTCTGTTGCTTCATACCAGTGACCATATATCTATGCGATTGATGGCAGTTTTCTAAAAGTCAACCCTAGGTGCTAGATGTCAGGTAGCTTCTGTGATTACACATTAGATGGTGTATTAGGCATCTAACCTGCCTTGGGTGCTCTTGTGCTGCTATTTTAGTTATCTATTGTCTAACTTTTATGAGATATGCTTGCTAATTGCTTGAAATTCACTAGTTGAGTTTGTCCTAGGCACCATAGGCGCTAGGCGCAGGTCCTGCTCACTTGCTAGCCCCCAGTGCCTTGGTGAACCATGTTTGTTGCTCACCAGAATTTATAGAGTTTCACATGCTCAGAGAGCTATGGAAATAACAAATTGCAACTTGGTGTGCTATATATACTAATATGCCATAACCTAGAATTTGTTGGCAATGTCCTTCCATTGATCTGAATGTTACATGATGGGAAACATAGTTAAGTTACTGATATCATATGCCTAAAGATAACTCCTTTATGCAGTGAACAGTGCACAAAAGGTACTGATAGTATATTAAAGATCCTTAATATAACTCCCGTGATCCAATTACACCTGGTAAATCATTTCATCTTGCAATAGTTGGTAAACATTACTTAGCTGTTTGGGTTTTCATTGATTTGTTTCTATAATGGATGGGTATATATGGATATGCCATTTGATGTTTATTACAACTGATAGACTAATTCTGCTGTGCACCATGCTTGGCCTTGTTGATATGGTACAGATGCATGGCTAATTATACTAACAAGGGAACATGAGCCATGGGCGTTGACTTACTAGTATTTATTGATCACGAATGGTAATATTCTCTTTGACAGAGAATTGGATGAGAAGGTGCGGGATGCATTCCATATTTACATTGAGGCACGTGGCATAAATGAGAAGCTCTTCCCTTTCCTACAAGCTTGGCTTTATGTGAAGGATCACCGCAAGCTTGTACGCTGGTTCAAGAATGTGGGTACATTCATCAGTGAGCCGAAGTCTGAGTAAGGTTGTTTCTACTCCCCATTAACCTTTCCATCTTGTTGTTTTTGTTTTGTAGAAGTTTCTTATTGATAGGAAAGCTGCAGTACATGGAAACTCATATAACAGTTATGCTCTACTAATGCTTTTTATTGGGCTGTTAGGGGATTTTGCCTGCAGTTCCATGAAAATAAAAGTTAATTATAAAAGTAATTGTCTCAAAACAAGCTTAGTTGTTATTGTTGCTTCATATAGTGTGAATATCTGAGTCCAATTTTATACTTTTCAGATGTTAGGGATATCTTGGTCAAGATCACATCAAGGGGCGCGATAGTGGAAAAGTTTTTGCCTGTTTGGAAAAAGACAGACTGAGAGCTATGCTAGGCTAAAGTCGTCGTGGTATAAGATATAGTAGCATTGGTAGGTTTTCCCCTTCCCTTTAGTTTAACTAAACCACTGGGGGATTAGATGAAATTGTCAATGCAGGGCTTGGTAGGATTTTGTAGCATTAGTTCACATTATTCCCTGTGATTGATTGCTATTGCCTTGCTGAGGTAGCTGTCCGATTTTCAGTTATCACCACCTCTTGTGCATTGCTATATCATCCTGGAAAGAGGCACCTGCACAATTTATCCATGTTTCTTTGCCCTTGCGTTTTATTAGTCCTCTAGTGTCATGACTATATTTGTTACAAATTGGCCTGAAAGAGATGGAAAATTTGTCTCCAAGGCTCCAAGGCTCACCAAGCATGTCTCCAAGGCTAGGATTTGCATCCAAGGGGCAATACCTGGTGAACGTTGACGAACGAAGCAACGGGAAGAGGTTACAATGACGGTCATTGGATGACCAGGAACAGTATTGTAGATAAGTTTGATAAAAAGGCTCATTCATGCGTAGCTTTCTATGCAACTGCTCATTTCTGTCCTGTTGGCAACACGTAATAATCTGTCACAAAAAAGGCAGATAAATGGCATCTGAAATCGAGATTTTCCTTTTACTCGTAGGTCCAAAGTCCAAACTACCCCAGAATGCCTGACGAGAGCGGCACGTAGCTGTACGCCTGTATCACGAAGGGTTCGTGTGGCGGATATTGCTCGCGCCAGCTCGAATCTAAGCTGCCCAAAAAGATAGAAACGCCGCGCGTGGTGCGGGGACGTATCCGAAAGTTTGGTGGCCTTTTCGCCGCGATATTTGCAGGGGGGCGGTGCTGCCGTGCTGGTGCTGGTTCTGGTCGCTGCGAGAGGCAGCTTCTCGCGGATGCGGACGTGACGTGATGTGCCCGGCCACGCTGATTCAGTCATTCAGCCATCGATTGGGCACGCGAGGGGAACGGATTTGGCATCTTTGGCGTAATAAAACAGCGATTATATCTCAATGATACCGTTATAGCTTAAACATGACACGTACTTTCTCGAGTCGTTTTGATATAATTTCAAATACTAAGGACTAATCAGTTAGGTATTTTTCTTATTTGTTTATATTATAATAATTTAAGAGTAAAGACAGCGTTGAAAATCAACGATAATGAAATAGATAAACGTCTAAAATACATAATAAAATATAAAATAATTTGTTTTAGTTGACCATTTATACAAATATAAAATGACTAATACGTTGGGAGATGAATTTTACCTTTCGAGTTCGTAACTAGAGAAATTGGTAGTTGTTGTAGCAATTTCGTTAGCTACAACAGGTTTGTGTAATGATGATAACCTTAAGGGTTATATTATGGAAGGAGTTTGAACCTCTAAGAGCTTATATGGAGAGAGTGTTTTTATATTGGTTCAGACTTTCAGAAGGGATAATAACTTTATATCTAATTCATAGTGATTTCTATATCTTGTGTCCCCCTCTTTATATTGGAGGTGTCTGGTTTTTATAGGCAAAATATAACAAGAAAAGACTATTTTACTCTCTACTTGTAACCGTCGTACATGACTTTGTTTATAAGATTTCATATGGGTAAAACAATAACTCTTATATGAATACATGTGCAAAAACCAAGGGTGAAGGCTCTTAATTTAGGTCTTCATACCGGAGTGGCCTCGAGATATTTAAAGCCTTTATGGAGTGTGGGCCAGAGGCTTCACGCCGAAGAGGCCTCCGTCGCGATAGCATGTCCTATCCAGGCGGAGCCGGAAGTGGCCCGAAGGGGGCCTTGGAAGTGGCATCTATGCCCATGTGCCTCCGCACTTAGTTTATTGCCTTGTGACGTCGTGAAATAGTCTTTGTAGTTGTCTTTGGGTATTTACTTCGTTCAGGATGAAGGGATCTTGGGCGTGATTTTTGGCTTCGGCGCCGCAGAGGACTTCGGTTTATGGATACTTCGAAGATGCTGCCATTTGATTTATAAAGTTATTTCCTTAGTTTAAAAAGTCCCGACTGTTTCAGGCCGGTCGTAGTAAACCAAGCTAGAGGGCAAGTTGGCATCTGCGTTGAAAAGCACGTAGAATTCGATCGCGACAGTGCCGAAGGAGTAAACGAGTTTCTTCCAAGCACGCATAGATACCCACTGCACGCGCGCTCCGCCAAATTAAACTCGCTCGATCGATCCCGCTGCGATCCGAGTGGAACACGTACGTACACGACGAGCCTAGCTACCAGGCTACTGTACACATCACGTCGACGCCATTGACTCGTTGTACGTAGCTACCCCGCCCGCGCATATCCATGCATGCCGTTCCGCTAAAGGCAGCGGCGGCAGTGACGGCGCGCGGTAAGCAATATGCTGGCATGCGGACTAGCCAGCGCGCCCTCGCTCTGCTTCGTTCAATGGCTCTCAAGGGCCCAAGGCAGCGACATTGACGGCAGTTTTATCCGTCGGTAGATTACCTGCGATTGCCTAACCAAATAGGCATTAGTTTGAGTTCAATTTTATATCTATCGGTTTATGGGTTCGGATAACCGTTTAATTTTGGATTAGATTTAGATTTATATTTAAACCCGCAAATTTCATGAGTTTATCCGATTACTTAAAATTATATAGAGTACATCATATTTTCTATTCATTTCACATGATAATATTATGTGGAGTGGTTTTATTATTTCAAACTATGTATTGGTAATGTGATAATCTCCTATTTATTGTGAATTTTTAATTATGTTTATGATGCAATATAATTTATGTAGAGTATAAATTGAACATGCATATTACCTATCGGGTTTCGGGTATCGACAGATTCAAGTTTAGTTTTAAACTCATAGATTTCACTGGTTCGAGTTTATACGTGTTTCGTGGGTTTACTTTGCATATCGATTTTTATCAAACTCGCCCCCACAGGTATGTACGGGAGCTAGCTAAGTATAAAACAGATAAATTTTAATGTGAAATATAGGTTTGGTACAACATCTTCATAGTATGAGTTCGATTTTGAGTGTACACATAAAAGAAGGGTCATGGACGGAACAAAGTCAGTCTAGTGAAACTAGCTGAGATTTGATGTACAAAGTCTGTCTCAATTTTTACGAAATTCTACTATCAACCTCTACGAAGTCGGTTCCACCGGAGGAAGCTCCACTCCCATATCGATTTTTAAAAAAAAATAATAATATTTTTTAAAAAAATATTCAAATTTGTATGTCCAATTAAAAAATCTGCAAAATAGCATGCGGTCGGCACTTGAAGTACCGACTGATGACACATCAACTCTAGTCGACTGGATGCTGCCCCAAGTGCCAACTGGAGCTGATGTGGCACCAGTCGGCACTAGCCGGCATTTGAAGTGTTGACTAGAGCTGACGTGACATCCAGTTGACACTTCAAGTACCGACCTTATGCTATTTTGCAAATTTTTCAAATGGAGATTTGATTTTTTTAAAAAAAATTATTTTAAAAAAAATTCTCCCGTATCACCCAATGGATCTCATTTCATCTGAAGAGTGCGGCGAGCGGCATCGGCACTTCGATCTCGCTGCGTTGATATCTTCATTCTTCAACGACGTCCGCCTCCTCTCCCACTCATCTCCCTACTCGAACCTCCAGAACCTCAACACATCGCAGAGAAGCACGCGACGCGACGCGACGCGAGCCGTAGCAACGCAAGCAACAGGCAGCTAGCGCAGCAGGCACGCGAACGCGCGTCAATGGCGGTCGTCGGCGAGGAGTACTGCGACGCTGAGGAGCGGGTGCTCACGGTGCGCAAGACCTCTCACTTCTCCCCCGGCGACGGGTTCGCGGCCTACGACCACCGCACCGGCGGCCTCGCCTTCCGCGCCGACACGTACGGCCGTGGACATGGAGGAGGGGCTGCCTCCGCCGGCGAGCTCGCGCTCCTCGGTCCCACCGGAGAGGCACTCGTTACCGTCCGACGCCGCCGCCCGTCCCTGCACCAGCGATGGGAGGGCTTCCTCGGCGCCCGCGTCGACGGCCAGAAGCCCCTCTTCTCCGCTCGCCGTTCCTCTATCCTCGGCGGCGCCGCGGCCGGCGCCGTCGTCGAGCTCCTCGCCCCGCTCTCCACCTCCTTCTCCTGCGCACACGCGGCCGCCGAGCTCCGTGTCGACGGGTCCTTCCCTCGGCGGTGCTGCCGCCTGGTGGTGCCCAACGCCGAGTCCGGCGCCGGGGAGGCGGTGGTGGCAGAGATCAGGAGGAAGGTGGACGAGGGGGCGCGGGTGGTCATGGGCCGGGACGTCTTCGTCCTGCGTGTGAGCGCCGGCTTCGACGCGGCGTTCGCCATGGGGATTGTCCTCGTGCTCGATCAGATCGCCGGCGACGCCGGAGAAGACTTCCCCATGGCCAAGATTTGGTGATGGAGTTGTTCGAATTATTTGTGCATGTTCTTGCCTTGCCTACACTTTGCCTTGCCTTGCCTACACCGGAGTAGACTTCCCTTGTGCGTGTTCTTGCCTTGCCTACACTTTGCCTCCGGAGAAACGGCGATGCAGAATACGTCTTCACCTTATTTTTCGAAGCTTTCAGTTTGTAACATAGCAATCGCCGGAATGGCAGAACAACTCTGCTGAATTCTGCATCAGTGGCAGAAATATATGAATTCTTGCAGCTACTTTTGTTCCTGAAAAGATTTTGCATCTCTGCTTCAGTGCTTGGCTCTTGCACTTAGTGGTGTTCATTTTCAATAGCTTGGACTTTGTGTCACCGGAAACTTTGGAAATCTACTTCGGCATCTTTACTGAGAACACAAGAAATCAAAATCTTCCGTTGTCGTCGACGATCCACATGGTGGAAAACATTGTGTGGCAGTGAAGTGAAGCCACCCTCCGCGACTGCGAGCTGCCAGTTGCGGGACGGGGAATATTCAACTTTTAGTTCTTTTTTGTTAAATTAAAGGGTTTTGTTTCCATCACTTGATACTTTAATTTTGTCACTAGTTTATACACGCATGCAAATATGCATATATGCGAATTAAAACACATTTTT
This sequence comes from Zizania palustris, assembly GCA_019279435.1. Classification (NCBI taxonomy): domain Eukaryota; kingdom Viridiplantae; phylum Streptophyta; class Magnoliopsida; order Poales; family Poaceae; genus Zizania; species Zizania palustris. The sequence continues at coordinate 89,366,237 of JAAALK010000288.1, forward strand.
CTGTGTGCCTTTTTTATGTCACCTGACGTGCAATCTGCTATGGCATGATGCTAAAAGATCGGTTTAAGCAATATGACTATTTTTCTTATAAAAGACTCGTAACCCTTTTGTGTAACACTGTTCTATACTGGCCTCACCTTACGTTTAGGCATTTATATGCATCTGATGCATCTTTATAAGCGAAAATACATCTCCATCCTAAAAAACTGGCCTGAGAGATGATAACTACTCTTTTGAGGTGAAACTAAAGGTAGAGAATAATACGGCTCACCGATTCACCCGACTCAATTAGTTCAATAACTTAAAATCTCGCTCCCTCTCCGGTTTGCCCGCTCGAGGCAGCTAAAAGGGACCGATCGATCCATCGTTGTGTCGCGTGATCGCGTTGTATTGCAAGCGACCATACGTGCGAGACGGGTGAGTGGGTCGATCGATCGGCGCCGCACGCAGATCATATCATTGCATTTTTTTCCCTGTTTGGAAGGTATCCTTTCAGTTTCAGTTGCGCTTGTAGAATTTGCAGTTTACTTAAACAATTCATGTTCGTGGTACTTAAGCATTATGAAACTTAATAGATCTAGAATATAAAAATAAAAAGGTTTTCACTGGCTAAATGCTTTTCATAATCTTAACCTGGGTTTGTTTATGTCCAGTTGATAAAGCTACTGCAGGAATTTTATGTCTTTATGTCCAATCGAAAAGGAATTTTATTGACAAGGGGCGGGCTAAGGTGGTGTTTGATTCCCTGACTAAAGTTTAGTATGTGTCACATCGGATGTTTGAACATTAATTTGAATGATTAAACTTAAATTGATTATAAAAATAATTACAGAATTGGAGGATTATTCACGAGACAATTTTTAAGCCTAATTAATCTATGATTAACAAATGTTTACTGTAGCATCACATTGTCAAATCATGGCGTAATTAGGCTCATTAGATTTGTCTCGCGAATAATTCACTGATTATGAAATGTGTTTTATAAATAGTCTACATTTAATACTCTAAAATAACATCCAAACATCCGATGTGACGGAACTAAAATTTGGAACTAAAAAAGTAAGCTAGTTCGTGCATGGAGTTAGTGAAAATTAATAAAGGAGAGAAAAAAGTTGGTCGTTCTCGTTGGTTGCCGCCTTAGCTTATTCCTGCTTGCATTATTGTCGCGGTTGGTTTAATTAATTTCATACTTTGACAGTTTTCACGTGGATGTATGAGTTTTTCCCGAGCTGAGGAACAAATTGTGTTTCACACGCGCGATACTTTTGGTTGGTTGGTATTCGACGACCGGAAGAGTGTGCTCAGCTCACCATCGACTTGGTTTTGTGAGAATTGTAAACCGCTGGTATATATGTATATTCGAACTTGAATTTCTATATTAAAAATTAGATTTACGTAGGTAAACTATCAATTATTTTTTCAGCAAAAAATCTCCTACGATCTGTATGTGTAGTCCACTTGTCTCTCTCCCGCGATCTACCCATGTAGTTCAACTGGTTTGGCTGTTGATGTACTGATTTGTTTTTTTTGCTCAAAAAGTTTCATTGCTAATCTGTTAGACTAGTCTATCGGTTTTTATTAAAAAACTAATGTTATTTGGTGATTGGTTCGATTTTGAGGTGTAGTTAACCGATTAACTGAACCGAATGGCTAGTTGGTTCGGTGCAATTAACTGGTTTGTGAGGTGTGGTTAACTAATTAACTAATTGTGAATAGTGTATGCCTGAGCTAAGTAGAAGCAATTTGTTGTATTTGATTGTATTATTCATTCACTGCTGCTACATTTTATGGTTAACCGAAACCTAATTTAATCGGTTAATTTTTATTGCTGAAGAAATTTCAATTGACATTTTTTTATAACCGAAATTATCCTTAACCAATTTAACCGAACCGACAGAACAGTATTAACTGAATGCCCAGCCCTAGAAAAGATATGTACATATAAGTTTCAGTATAAAAATGATACGTAGGTGAAAAGATTGAGAAACAAAATCGTTCTCTACAAGTGGAGACCCTAAAATTTTGGGATCCATTTTAGGAGTCAATTGGAGACTATTTTTGTAGCAAAAATCTAAAATTTAGGGAATAAGAAGATGGTTAGGAATCTATCAGAGAGTTAGCCTTAGAAGGAAGGTTGGACCGTCCGACTGTAGGAGTACCAGCGAACGGTTCAGATTTCAGAATGTGTGGCCCGGCCCAACCCAACCAAAACCTGGCTTAGTAAAAACAATCAGCAGCTGTACTTACTTTGAGAAAATTCAGCTTCCAAATAGCCCAAATTTAAACTAATATTTAAGAATATTCAGCTCAATAATACTCCACAATTTAACTAATATTTGAGAATATTCAGATCACAAATACCCCAAATGTTAACTAATGTTTGAGAATATTCAGCTCTGGTCCAAAATTAAAAAAAACATTACTTGAGAATATTCGGCTCACAAACAGTCAAAATTTCAACTATTATTTCATAACTGGTGTTCTCTGAAAAACTCTTGTAAACATGGCCTAAACGTACTGAAAAAACCATGCAAAATGAATGGTGGCAAATCATCACAATCTATTGATTTTGATCAATCTTAAATCCATTTGTTTTAGCTTTAAATTATAACAATTCAGTTTATAAATGATAACTATGCAATACAAATTATAATAAACTAACAAAATAAATTTTATCTTCGAATTATTATAATCCGAAGCTACATGGCCACGTGGCCTCAGCATCAATAGTTCGATACACGAGCAAACAGCTGGTCATTCAAAACACGCCGCTTTTTTTGTGCCCTGCGGCGCCATGCAAGGCACGCGATCCAACTAGCACGTCGCCGGCGCGAGCTCTTCCTCCTTGTTGCGCCGATCCCTCCGTGCACTGAACGCCAAGAACCCCACCGCGTGGCCGGCGACGGCCACGAGGAACACGCCGGCGTTGAACGACATGAGCGCGAGCATGAGCAGGTACGCCACCCCGACGCGCACGCCGTGCACCCCCGCGCGCGCCGCGGCGGCCGCCCGCCGCCGGCCGAGGCCGCGGCCGTAGTAAGCGGAGGACTCCAGCCCGCGCGCGATGCAGCCGAGGAACTCGTGGAGCACCGCCAGCGCGAACACGGCGACGAGCGCGAGCGCGTACATGCCGCCGCTCGCGCCCGGCCACCCGGTGAAGAGGATCTCCGAGTTCTTGCCCCAGTAGAAGGTCATGTGCATGTACCGCTTCCTCCTCCCCACCATGCCGTTCGCCGCCGGCGCCGGCGCCGCCATGCCGCGCCCTCCCATGTCCATCTCCGCTAGCTCTAGCTGATCGATAGATCCTTGGTTATCCGCGGGCCGTGTGTGCTCAGTGCTCCGCCATGCCCACGCCGTGCGAGTAGATATATATCCTACATGCGGCGGCGCGCGCGTACGTCGTAGTACGTACCGCATGGCGCCGCAGTACGTAGTACAACCGGTGCACCGTATGGCGGGCGAATCGGAAGGAAGGCCATGACACCCGTCCATCCCGCGATCGAATCAATTCCATCCGAATCGTAGGCCCTCGCAAATCGAGGTATCAATACGTTGCAATTAAAGCGTTGAACAGTTGATGAACTTAAAGCAGATGAGGCCCAGATCGATGACTACCAGTCTTGGGCCTGATTATATTGAACATTGTTTGAGCTAATCAGCTCAGCTGACAGCTCTCTGCATCTATCAAAACGAAAAAAAAGGCCTAATAATCAGCTTTGTGACCTTGTCAATCAATGGATCAAACATGGATGGATCAAGTCAGCTTTCTGACCATGCCAATTAATGGATCATCATCTATCAATCTTGCGTCAGAGATTCCGGAATGGATAAAGAAGGCTTCCTACCTTACCTGCTGGAAGCCAATTTTGTGTTTTTTTAATTACCAATCCGTTTCGTACCACATGCATATAGAAAAATGTGGTATGTTTTAATACTGTATTATTTGATATTGTCAATGTCAATATATTTTTATTTAAACATGATCAAAATTAAAAAATCAAATACTCACACTGTGCGTAGCAAGCAGAATGTCAACGCAAAATATCCCTCTCGTACGGCACACTTGTATTGCCAGGACGAAATTTTTAGAATTTATTTACAAGTGGGCCGATTTTAAAGACTCTTTTCATAAAAAATACACTAAATCTTTCAAAATTCTTTTCAAAGGAGCCTTACGAATTACACACCTACTGATCACAATTAATTAGTTGGCGCTCTACAAATTGGATGGATGGTGGTGATTTAAATTGTCACGCGTGACGTGGCGCCCGAGTTGTTTAGCCCAATTGAGTAGTACAATATAATTATGTAGCGAAACATATTATCTTTTTTCCTAGTTGGGTAAAGGATTAACCATTGTTTGTGTTAATTAGTACTACCTCCGTTTTTTAAATAACACCGTTAACTTTTATGACAACAATATTTGACCATTCGTGTTATTTAAAAATATTTTTAAAATATCATTTATTTTGTTGTAGTTTGTTTTATTATTGAATGTACTTCGATCATAACTTATTTTTTGCATATTTTTTATAAAATTTTTGAATAAACTTATACGATCAAATATTTTAATAAAAGTCAACGCAATCATTTAAAAAAAAAGATAATACAGTATTGTAGTGCAGTGGATAATGTAGTAAAACAAGCAGAAGGTTGACCGCCGAGCTCACACGCTGCAGCTAGCTCGATAATGAACTCAAATCGATTCGACCGGCCTCATGCGTATTATTTATTTATTTTTAGATCGAATAAACGTTTTAACGAACAGTTCAACTCTCGTTAGTTGATCCATTAATCAGTTTCCTTATGGCAATTGAAAACCCGTCGGAAAAGAGTTTCATGTACATAAGCTACAAACCGACCGATATTCCATATATTTTTTATTTTTATTTCTATTTCTATCCATGATTATAAAAACGACAAGGGAAATTGATCAGAGCCAACGGAAATATTCAGCTTTCTAGTTGTGGTATAGTATGTGACTTTTTTTCTTCTTCCACAGATGAATCGAAGAACACATCCTTATCTTTGAACAGCTAGCAAAAGATTATTATATTATGGGTGTGTTTGGCAGGATTCCAACTCCAGATTCTTTATCCTATGAAGCTGAAGCTAAGTTAAACACTAACTGGAGTGGTGGAGCAAGGTTTAGATAGCTTCAAGTGCCTTATTCCAGCTTCAGTGTGGATTTCAGAATCTGGAGCTCTATCAAATAGACCATAAGGGTATGTGCTCTATCAAATAGGCCAAAGGGTATGTTTGACAGGACTCTAATTCTAGCTTCTTTGTGAGTGGTAAAACAAAATGTAGCCAAACTTCAATGTAGATTTCAATAACTCTACCACCCTAAACTACCGCTGCACTCTCGTTTGGATGTCGTAGCCAGCAGCCAATTTGTCCGGTTAACCTTTTGAAATCTTGGCTGCACGCTGCTGGTTCTCATCTGTCTGCGTCCCAGAGAATTACCGTTCGCTTGGCCCACAGTACTACTGTATCAGGAAATGGATAACGGGAGAACGTGAAGGAAAGCGTAGGGAGCAACACGACAATCAACGCAGAACAATTTTGGCCTTTTGGGTCAAGCAGCGCATCACATGCAGATCGATGCAGTCATGCAATGCAAAACAGGCCGAAGTGCCACCGTTCCGGTTAGAGAATATTCAGACATGTGCATTAAAAGTAGTCCAGCAACTTCAAGATTACATTTTACAGTTTCACAGCAGCACAGCGCTCGCAGAGTCCAAATTAACCTGAGATGACCGTACCGTCAAGAAACTTTCATGTCATAGTTACAAGCGAATGAAAACCACACAAATTAACAGCTCATCCAATTGGCCACGCACAGTGTACACAAACATGCAAGCAGCAACACACGTTCCATCCAATCGATCTCTCGCAGCAGTACAGGTGAATACGTGATGACAAGAACAGCAAACGATGGTCGATTGGTCGATCGCTAGCTAGGCAGCTAGCAGCACACGGGGTCGTCCTGCTTGCGGCCCTCCTCCAGCTGCGCCGCCCCGCCGAACAGGCCGGAGCGGAACGCCAGGAAGCCGGCGGCGTGGCCGGCGACGGCGACGAGGAAGACGCCGCCGTTGAAGGACATGAGCGCGAGCATGAGCAGGTACGCCACGCCGACGCGCACCGCGTGCACGGCCGTGCGCGCCGCCCCGGCCACCGCGGGCGCGCGCCGGAGGAGCTTGGAGAGGCAGGTCTCCAGCCTCCGGCTGCCCAGGAACTCGAGGATGAGCGCCAGCGCAAAGACGAAGATGAGCGCCAGCGCGTACATGCCGCCCCTCGTGCCGGGCCACATGGTGAACAGCACCTCCGAGTTCTTGCCCCAGAAGAAGGTCATGTGCGTGTACCGCATCTTCTTCACGGCCGCCGCCGCCGCTGCCCCCGGCGGCGGGGACATGCTGCCCATGTCGTGCCCTCCCATGTCCATGTCTACTCACAGGCCTAGCTCGCAGCTGAAACGCGGAATAGCTAGCTGATGCAGCTCTCTCTCTCTCTCTCTCTCTCTCTCTCTGCCGGGGAGGACGACGACTTGTATATATGCGACCGGCGCGTGTAGTACGTACGACGATGTGGCCTGTGGGGACGTACACATGACACCGTTTACCAGTACTACACGGCCGGTGCAGCAACCGCGAGGGGTTCGCTCTGTCCACGGCGGCCGCGTGGACTCGGAGCAGTTGGCGCCCGCCATGGACGCCGCTGGCTGCTCCTGTGTCCACACTCTGGAACAGTCGTAGCGCTAGCTGCGTGGACCGAGTGCATTGAGCCGCGGGTCGAGTCCAACAAGCAACCCGCAGATAAGATAGGTGAAAAGAATCTCTGAGCTGCCATGGATAGGGCAAGAGCCGTTCGAGAGAAGAGACGATCTTTAGTTCGAGTTGACCTTTGTTTCCGAGGTTAAGATTGAAATGTACCGAACTGCTACATCTCTAGCTCTTCGTCAAGATCGATGTTTTTTTGGTGGCTCGCGTTTGTTATGCAAGCCGTGTCGGCTGAGATAAATTTCAATTCCTAAATGCATACTTTGTGCTTTGATGGCTACCCTCCTTGACGATGAACCCTTTAGCTAGTCTTTTTTCAAGCTCCTTATCTTTGATAGTTTATTATCTTTATATATATATATATATATATATATATATATTTGCCTATAACATTTAGACTCTCATTTAGAGAGTTTATAGCAACGAACTGTAATTACCAATAAAATCATTAGCTCACTCATCTATTCAGTTTTTTCTACATCAACTACATAATTTAAAAATAAACTAATATTTAGAAAATGACAAATACATGTTTCTATAGATTCTCAAAACTCAAAAAACTGGGTCCCCATGCAAATTATCAAATCTGTCGGCGACTGTTGGCGCAACGGATTACGCTAACATGTTCTATAAGATTAAGAACTGGTAAACGAAGTGTTTGTGAATGCGGACTATCTCAAGCCTCCGAATAGGATAATAGCTCAGAATAGTTCGCAGTGTGTATTGAACATCTGAATATTTGATGCCTATTACAGGGTGAAAAGGGGTATTTATAAGTAAAACCTCTAGAGAAAAGTCTTTTTTACCTCTTAATTATAACCGACATAGTGGATACTATTTTGGTATCTCTTATAGGGTTAGTATGGTAAAACATGTCTGAAGGATGTCGATAAAGTAGATGTATCATCCTTCTGATAGTTTTCCACTTCGAAGGGGAAGCCTTTCGGAGGATCCCTTCGGACCGGAACCTAGATGAACCCTTTGGCTTCGAGCCCTTCAACCTGGAGGCAAGTCTTGGGCTTCGAGATTAAAACTTGCCTTCATCTTCGTCGCATAATGTATTTGCTCGGAATCTTGGAGGATCATGAGGATGAAGTATTTTCCCCCAACAGTGACTAAAACTAAATTTGGGTTCCCTATATATAGGTTGGAATATTATGCAATTGCATGATTAATTTCTGGAACGGATAAATTGTGGTACCAGCATTAACTAGCACGAATAGATTTATTATACTAGTAAATAATATAATCATGCACTCGCAAAATATGATCATTAACCGTAAAAAAAGTAAAACATGTAATGTATTATAGTCGCACGAAGACAAATCTATGGTCGGTGTAGAGGTTCTCCTGTTGGAGTCAAATCGTAGTACCCGACGGTGACCAATGGTAGACCTAGACGGAAGACGCGTCATGATGATGAACTTGAGCAGTCGCGCAGAGCGCTTCCTAAAAAACTTATCCACCCTCTCCTGATACAGGATCACGAGAACGACTAGTTTTAGAGACCTATTTTCCTGTTTTCCCGTGTATGTCGGCGGACGGGATGGAGTACACTACGACGACAACACACCAGAGAAAGAAAGAGACAACAAATAACCCTAACACGGTTCTTGGTTCTAATATATTATCTCACACACCGGAACCAATCTGATAGATGGATATTTATATGGAAGCAACCAGATCTCGTGTCGCGATCACGACCTCAATCAAGTCTATCCCGCAAAATTTAGCCATGTTCCCCAAAAAACCGGAACAATAAAAAAAATACCATGTCTCCTCAAGATAAGAAGTCGGATTCAAGGAACTTGTGGTTAGCATCGACAGGCTAACCCCAAAACCCTGAGTCTCGACTCGGATCAGGTACTCGGGAAGTGCTGATCCCCGACCTCCGAGTCCCTGGCTCGAGTCCGGCACTTGGCAGTGCCGAGTTTGATACTCCACTCCCGACTACATGGTTTTCCTCTTCATGGTGCAATTTATGAAAAATTCATATGAATCTATCCAAAATTCCACCAATATCTACTTGCACATTTCCTCTCTTTTTAACTGGATTATATCACCGTACCGGACAATCAAATTTGGTTTAGAGTTTCTGATTACTACATGATATTAACTTAATATTTCACTAGGTTTTGGCAGGCTTTTAAATCCTTGTGTTGGTACAGTACTACAGTGTATGTTAACAGACCATGCTGCTATGTCTTCCAAAATCCATTTTTTTTAAATAATATTTTTTAAAAAAATCAAATTTGTATAGGCGTTTTGAAAAATCCGACGGTCGACATAGGGCAAGCCGACTGGGTCCTGCACTCGGCATGCAGCAAGCCGCCTAGCCTGCATGCATGCATGTGCATGTGGGTCCCGGCCGGATTTTTTTTAAAAAAATAATCTTTTTCAATTTGTTTTTTAAATAATATTTTAAAAAACCGTACACAACACAAAATCAATAATATTTTTGACTATTAATATCGGATCCATATAATCTTTTTTTAAAAAAATTAATCCATAGTTTGATTATCAGTCAAAATTTAAATATCAGTCAAAATACATTATTTTAGTTTAATTTTCAGTCAAAATTTAAATATTGAATTTTTTATAATCCATAGTCACTTTGCATTTGTTACGGAGGCAGTAATATTTTTGTGAGTTGTCAAGGTGACTATGTATTATAAAAAATTCAATATTTAAATTTTGACTAATAATTAAACTAAAATAATGTATTTTGACTGATATTTAAATTTTGATTGATAATTAAACTATGGATTATTTTTAAAAAAAAGATCACGTGGACCCGATATTAATAGTAAAAAATATTATTGATATTGTGTTGTGTGCAGGTTTTTTAAATATTATTTTTTTAAAAAAATGAATTTTTTAAAAAATATTTTTTAAAAAAAATCCAGCGGGACCCACATGCATGCATGCAGGCTAGTCGGCTTGCTGCATGCTGAGTGCAGGAGCCAGTCGGGTTGCCGCAAGCCGGCACCCGGTGGACCGCTACCTATTTTTGCAATTTTTTAAAATGGCTATACAAATTTGATTTTTTTTTTAAAAAAATATTTTTGTTAAGAAAATTATTTTTTAAAAAAATTCTCCAAAATCCTCTCTCTTAAATAGTGCAGTTTTTTTTAAAAAGAACTATATACAAATTATTGAATTTTTAAACTATTTGTCAACATTATAAAATTAAATCTAAACATTAAATTCATCAATCTTTGATCTTCTAATTTATCCTCTGTTCCGAAAGTATTACTGCTTTTTTGAACCATATAAACTTACAAGTATTAGTGCTGCATGAGGCCACCGCATTCTTGGATAAATAATTAAATATACGATAAGGCATTCTTGGATAAATAATTAAATATACGACAAGGTATCAAAGATTTCTGGTTCAAAGATACAATATACGGAGAGATAAATCATAAATATACAATATTAGTATTTATTTCAGAATTGCAACCCGAGAGAGAAGCATACGGGAGAGGCAAAATTTGGAAAGTTCTAGATTGGGCAGTTACTTGAAGAAATCGGACTCACGCCCTTTAAATATGGATGGCGCTGCTCATGCTCATGTGTATCCCTCGATCGTCCTCGACTAGGCGAATTGGACTGCAAGGTGTACGTGCGCAGCGCGATGGAGGCGGCAGACGTGATGATGATCGGCGACACCCTCCCAGTAGTCTTAAAGTTCGATCCAGACGACGAGGAGCTCGTCGCTTTCTACCTTCTCCCTAGGGATTTGGGATTCAGACTGAATGGTCCGAAATTGTAATACCCGTATTTTTTTTAAAGCGCCAAACAAATTTTCAAACTGAATTTGAATTCAAAAATTAGTTTAAATAAAGAAAGGCTTTACAATTTAAAACCTTTAGCTGAAACTATTGAATTTTGAAATAAAATAATTTTGTAAGGGTCCTTGAACCTTAAAGTATTTTACAAAATTAACTTGGAATTTTTCAAATTCAAATTCATATTTTAAACTTCAAAACTATTTTCCGGAATTAATTTTATTCAAAAAACCTTTTTAATTCTTAGTGGGCCGCACCCTCCTTTTCGGCCCAAGCCAGCCCGCTCCCCCTCCCCTCTCTCTCTCTGCCGCGTGGGGCCCGCCTGTCGGCGCCTCCCTCCGCGCCAGCCCCTCTCTCCTCTCTCTGGCCGTTCGGCCCCACTCGCCAGGCCGCCAGCCCGCTGCTGCCTGGACCCCACCTGTCAGCCCCCATCTTCCCGAGCCGGCGCCCTCTCTTTCCCCTCTCCCCGCGCTGCCGCAACCAGCGGCCCGATTTCGCCGGCGCCCACCTCCGCGCCCCTCGAACCCCCTTTCCCCACGATCCGACTCATTTTTGAACCCCTCCTCCGTCCCCACAACTAGTTTTCGCAACCGTCTCCTCGTTTCGCCGGATTTCTCTTCGCACCAAAACCCGCCGCCCCACCTCCAGCCGTGTTCTACTGCCACCGGCGACCGCCTCCACCGTCGGCACCACCGATCTCGCCGTGCCCCGCTGGTCCCCGGCCCGCCTCCCTTCGGCCTCCCCGCCGCCGGAAGGGCCCTGCCGCCGTCAACCCGAGCCCGCCGCCGCCCCAAGCTCGCCGTCGGCCGTCTCCCGCCTTCAGACCTCGCCGCCCTAGGTACCCTCTTGTTCCCCTCGCTGTGTTCTACCCATTTTTGTAGTCATCTAGAGCCCTAGGCCGCCGTGCGCCACTGCCGCCGTCTCGCCGGACTTGGGGAAGAAGGCCCCCGTCGCCCTTGCTGCCCGCGCGTGCCGTCCTCGTGCCGAACGCACTGTTGGCCGTGGATCTCCGATCCAACAGCCCAGCGTGGCCGGTCCATGGCGCATGCGCGCGGGTGCGCCGTGCTCCCGGTGCACCGTGAACCCCCTGGCACGCAGTCTGCGGTCCACCAGTCCACCGTGGACCTTTGCCGATTGCTGTTAGGGTTTAACTAGACAGAACCACTGCAATTCTTGAAAAATGCCTAACAATTTCAAAATAGCTCCGATTGAACCCATTCAAATTTCTGTATGTTCATAAAATTGTGCTCTACGTACTGGTATGATTATTTTGTACTGTTTGCATGACTTGTTGTATTGTTTATTTATTTGCTTTGTATTGCGGCGCGTTGTAGTTGAAGTCGACGCGACCGAAGAGCCCGGCGACTCACCGCCGAAGATCCGTACCAGTGCTACGAGGATCAAGGCAAGTCACCAGACGCTCTTGTGGACATAGTTGATCATGTTGAACCTACTTTTTGCAATAATCGCTATAACCCATAGTTTAATAACTGCATTAGTGATAACATATTCACTCGTCTGTTTATTTAGCTAATGTATAGTATTGCTCCCTGAAGTGCAAACCCAAGCCATGTTTTTATCACATTCTCCTTGTCGCCATCGTCGCTTAATAGTTAGTGCCATATAGTCAAGGCGCATTAATTGCTAGCTTAATTACAATTATTATTAGTTGTCAGGTTAATCTCATTATACTCCTTTGGATATATATATATATGTCTTATCTCGTCGATATTCTGAATTGTGGAAGGCGATGTGGATTCTATGTGGTATTGTGCATGGTGGGTTCCGGGTGCAAGCTAGGGCATTGGTGGTCGCACCCAGGGCACTATAAGGACCGGTATGCGGGATCTGTCGCAAAGCATTGTTGTGCTAACCATAAGTCTATGGGTAAGACCTAATCTGTAGTATGGGTCGGTTCAGCTTGATGCACCGAGCGGAGGAGACAATACCATCTATCAGGAGTTGCCTAGTGATGGCTTGTGCTGACGAGGCACTAATGGGGGTCGCACGTCTACCAATCGGGGTCTACTCAGACGTTATGAGTGAGATACCAGTGGAGCGTCGATGAAACCTAGTGAGGTTGTCCTCTTGCTGAGCAGGACATGCGAAGGGTTTTGGCAAGCGTTCCTGGGACTTGGGTCCTCGTAACACACTGCGGTGTGCAGGGACAAGTGCCTTGTGGGAAAAGTAGTACACTTCTGATTAGAGTAAAACCTTTTCGAAAAGTCGTGCCCACGGTTATGGGCGAGCCCAGTGATGTTCTCCGCAATTAGCTTTCAATGTTGGAAGTGTGAATTGCATGTCATGTTTAATATGGTTTGAAAGAGCGAGTGGGCACATGTGTGCAACTCGAGACAGTGGAAAGTCAATTACTATTATTTACTTCAGCATGTTTATTACTGCTTTAACATTGCTCACTTAAGTTTAAACAACACTTAACATGTTTTTACGCAATGAGCCTAGTTTATGCATCCTTGTTCAACAGCCATCATTATTTGCATGTCCGTGGCTTATTGAGTACTTTGTACTCACCCCTCGTGGGTTAATTCTTTTAGATGCTATGTACCAAGAAGAAGAAGTCCAAGAGTAGCGTCCCAGGCGAGGAGTCGGATCCTTGGAGTCAAGACGTTCTGCAGCTGCTTAGTTTTGCTTCCGCTTGAATTTGTGTTGTAATAAGTGTATCCTATGAGCTACGTACTTGCTTTGCTTTCGTTTATTTCGTTGTTAGCTTGTGAGCATCTTGTAAGAATGACTTTTCATTTATATTCAATGAATTGCGGTTCGTGAGAACCCGGGTCGTTACAGAAATTCACCGAAATTCGCTCATTTCGGTGAGTTCCGAATTAGTATAAACCGGTCAAATTTTTTTTAATATAATTTGAATTTTTAGCCTAGTCTAATATCCACACAAGTCTACCAATGCATCACTTACATATAAAACTCTAGAAAATCTAGTAGCTTCATGTTTTCTCCTCATGTTTATTGTGTTTTTTGGTGACTGCACTGTTTCTAATGGCTAGAGAGCTGCACTTTTTTCTGATTGTTGTTTTTAATACTTCAATTCTCTCTATTATCCCTAGTAGTTGATGAAATAATTTTTTATTTACTTTTTTTGCTAGTTGTAAGTCACACATAAGAATAAGGTTGCTTACCACTATGTTAATAATCACTTCGTCTACTATAACTTACAAGAAAAGACTACTTATTAATAAAATAAATATTACACAAGAGATTACATAATTCTTTAGGTGACTATTTTTATTTTTTTTACTCTCACACTATTCGATTGGCAAGGAGGGAAGGATGCTTTTATTTATAGATTTACAAGATCATTGGATAATTGACATGTGACAACATATGAGCTATTCATTTCAAAAAATATCTCATCTTTAGATTCTTCTCAAGTTGCTATAACACTCAAGATTCTATACATTTTTACATAAATATTTGTAGTCATTAATATATGAGAAACTTCTATAAATCTTGATCTTCTCAACAGATTTAATTCGAGTTCATATGCAACCTAAAAAATCCAAGAATAAATAAATATATGAATTAACATTTGGTTCCTGCCCTAGATATAGGACAAGAGCCTATCATCCTTGCCGTCGTCTCCACGCCTGCTCACCGTGCCCACGTCTCGTCGTGTGTGTGCCATGCAGAACTCCACCGCCATAAACCTAACGCATGCGATGCGCTGCTCAGGGTGAACGGGTACTCGAGTCGATAAGGGTCCAAAGTCTTCGGCTACGTACAAGATTACTTCTTTCTTATTTCTCGTGGAGTGTAATATTCTTTACGTAAATCTTAATTTTGACGTAGAAAAATTTACAGTTTACAATAAAATTATTGTGCATCCTACGAAGTACATAAAATATACTAACAACAATAAAATCTAATTAGTTTATTAAATTTACTATAAATATATTTTAATAATTTATTTATTTTATATTACATGTGTTTATATATTTTCTTTTTAAATGTAACCAAAGTTTTTAAAACTTTGGCTTAATAAAAAATTAAATAACAGATAATATCTGAATTACTATAAAATTTAAATGTATATAAAATTAACAAAATTTACTATATAAGTTTTCGTTTTTTTTAAATTTTGTTACAATTTCGGTCAAATTTTGTTCAAAATTTCCGAAATTCCTAAAGACCGAATATTTTCCTCCCCCAGAACCTTGCTTCTCCCTCGCGTACAACGCCAGCCGCTGCCGTTGGACGGAATCATAATCGAGGACGATCCTCTGAGCGCGTCGCCGTGGGAGCTCCTCGACAGGCACGGGAGGAACGACGACGCCTTCTTCTTTGCTCCCGCGCAAGGGGGCAGCGGCAAGGGTGGCCGGCAGAAGCGCACCTGCGTCGGCGGCGGTTGTTGGATGGGTCAGAAGGTGTCCACGACCGGCAAGAAACTGCGCGTCCCTGTCGGCGACGTCGAGACGGAGATCGTTTGGAAGAAATACATGCTAAAGTGCTAAACTTTCACGCCAATGGGGAGGTGGGAAAGGGAAGCACGGGCTGGGTGATGCACGAGTACTCCATTACGGAGCCGTCGGCCCTGGCGTCATCTCCCCTGCGGGTGTGTCGCATCCTGTTCAGCGGCCACGACAAGAATCGTTAGAGAAAGACGGTTGATTTCGGCGAGGGCGAAGGAGCAGCTGCACGCGCCGTATCTCGGCCAAGGATGGCAGAGCCAGAGCCGACTCCACCCGAGGAACAACACCCAGCGACGTCCCTGTTCCAGCCGTCCGATCGTCCTGATGATCCCGTGCCGGTGGTTGTCTTGGAGGACGTTAACGTCGACGGTGCAGTTGTCAACTGCAGCGCAGTGCCGCAAGAGACGTCATCGGACTATCTGTGTGGCCTGCGGCCGGCAGCTGAAGCCAATGCTGATGGCCCAACACATGAGCAGATTGAGATCAACAAGATGGCAGAGCCGACTCCACCCAACGAGCACTACCCAGCGGCGTCTCAGTTCCAACCATTCTCTAGTCCTGATCCCGTTTCAATGGTGGTCTCGGAGGACGTCGACGTTGATAGTGCAGTTGTCGGTCACAACGCGGTGCCACAGGAGTCAGGAGGTATCATCGGATGTCGTCTGGATAGATGAGGTGGACGGCACGTACTGGTTGAATTTTGATGCTGATTATTTTATGGAGGGTTTTAACGCTGACGATGATCTGTTTGGCCCTCCCGATGAGTTCGCCTTCGCCGCCATGGCCGACCCATGCGGCCTGCCGCCGGCAGCGGAAGCCAATGCCGATGACGCAGCTCCGGAGCAGAGTGAGAACAGAGCAACGCTTTCTGCCGGAGAGGCATAGACAGATCAAGACTCACACTCTTCCTTCGAGGTTGACGCGCAAGACCTGTTCAGCTCTTCAAGACACATCGCGACATGGGAGATTAAGACCGCTCTTCCTCTCTGGAAATGGACGAAAGTTTAACGAAGAAGATGAAGTATCTGCTTCACCAATTAGACCTCACTACTGGTCAATCGATCAAGCTCTGCCGCAGACCAAGAAAATCAAGATGTCGGATAGGTGTCGCCGTCGAGTAGAATTAGCTATTCATTTCATTTGTTATAGTTTTTTGATCAGTCTGTTTTTATTATCAGGGAATCCCGTGTTGGTTTTTAAGAGGCCTCAAAAATATAACGCTAGTCTTAATAAAGCTGATCTTTATCCCAATTTATATCCGAAGTTGTATTAATTTTATCCGCTATGTGTTCTGTTCTTGAGCTGCATCGTCACAACCATTCTCGTTGTTCGCAGCAGAAAAATGTCAACATTTGTAGTAGGAAACAACGAAGCAGGTTTTGCGGTTTTGGGTTTCATCTGAATTTTGACCTTGAGCTGTCGCCTTTTCGTTTGCATGGCTAAGTCAAGAAGCGTCAACGAGTAGGAGCAAAAGATTTGGCATCATATGTGTCAACGTTGTTTCACTTCACGTAGGGACGGAAACGGACGAAAATGAATACAATCGTATCTGTTTCTGTACGAAAATCTATGGAAGTTAAAAACTCTTTAATATATGAAAAATATGATAAACCAATAAATATATTCAATTTACACACACATTAATAAATGATAAATACATATAATAAATTAAAACAAATTTTATTTCAGTTGTAACGAATGTATATTATTTATTTTGACCAAATAATTACGTATTAATTTGACATAAATTGTTCAATATTTTATGAATATAATATACTTTAAAGTTTTTATATAAGATGAAAAAGCAAAAGATAATATTCTATATAATATAGTAAAAACAGTAAAAACGGAAACTTTCTGTTTTTGTTATGCGGAATATTCCGTTTCCGTATCCGTATCCGTTTTTTTCGGAAATCACTGTTCCGTTTCCGCTTAAAAGATTTCGTTTTCGTTTTCGCTCCGAGAAATTTTGTATCTGTTTCCGCATCACCCTCTCAATTTCCGTTTTTTTTCCCATAGACATAAAGTTTCCGCTCTTTTTTCATCCCTATTTCGTGGCAGCGGCAGCAAAAACAGCCCAAAGTCACAAACTGGCCAGGTACAATAGGTTGGTCACGCAGCACGCAATAGTTAGGCCCAGTTGTGCTACTGTGACAAAGACTGGTCTGGTCGCTCTTGAGTGGCATCACACTTTCACACGGATGACACAACACATGCAAGATATTTATCCTTTCGATTGACCTCCGAAACAAAGTACATAAAAAGATCAGCTTGACTATAGTCGCTAACAAACTGTGAAGAGCACGCGACTACTCCCCTTCGATCGCATCCCCCGGTTTATTTATTCCGGTCATCACTGTTATTAATTAGTGTAAGATAGGAATCTCTCTCATCGATCAGGCCAAAAAAATCCAAACACCTGACGATGAGATGCTTCGGACACATTGTTTTTTTCTTCTTTTCAGAAAAGGATACATCTGGCCCGTCGGTGCGGAGATCCGACGGCTCGGACCGACCACGGCCGGCCCGGCCCGGTCCGGTCCGGTCCTTATCATGCTTGCCGCTAGTACTCGCTTGCACGGAACCACGGTTGGCAAATGGCAATTGGTCACGGCGGATCGGAGCGGTTGCTGTCGGAATTTCGGCCGGAGAGCGACGTGCCGTAGCCACTGGCCACTGGCCGGAGGGGAGGAGATCTTTTCCGGTAAGTCGCGGTGGCGCGCCGGGGCATGCCTAACGCACTAAAATTTCTTCCCTGCGACGCACCGGAGAAAACGAGAGCCCACCGGGGCGCGCTTCCATGATCTCCCTGGTCAGCGGGTGAGCCTGACACGTCGCCCTCGCCCACGCCCACGCCCACCACCCGAGCCAAACCCACCGCGCTGCACGAGCAGCCGCCGTGTACTCGTGCCGCGTGTGTGCCGACTGCCGACGGGCGACAGCTTCTTCGCTCGCTTTGTTTCTACCGAAGAAATTCCCCTCCTCCAGCTCTCTCGCGCCGACGGCTCCGGATCCCGATCTGCGCTGCCGCGAGCGGTGCTGTTGTGGTTAGGATGGAAGGGCGCGAGGGGTGGCCGCGCTGCGGCGGTGGGGATTGGGAGGAGGAAGGGGACCAGTTCGAGCGGCTGCCCGACGCGGTGCTGCTCGACGTGTTCGACCGCATCGGCGACGTGAAGGCGCTCGGTCGCTGCGCGCTCGTGTCGCGTCGCTTCCACGCGCTCGTCCCGCTCGTCGACTCCGTCTTCGTCCGCGTCGACTGCGTCATACCGGACGACCCGGCACCCTCGTCGGCGGGGCGTGAGGAGGCCGCGGAGGGGGGGCAACCCACGCGGGGGCGCGGCGCGCTCGCGCACCTCGCTCGCCTTGTGCTCGGCAGCATCGTCAGACCTATCCAGGCGCTCGGGCAGATCCTCTCCCCCGCCACGGCGACCGTCTCCCGCCGCTCCGTGGTCCCGCCCTCCACGCCACCTCCGACTGCCGGGGACATCTCCCACCACTCGCCCTCTGAAGTCCTGCGCTCCTTCAAGGAGCTGCGCCGCCTCCGCATCGAGCTACCTACCGGCGAGCTCGGCATCGAGGACGGCGTGCTCCTCAAGTGGAAGGCTGACTTTGGGTCCACACTCGGCAGCTGCGTCATACTCGGCGCGTCATCTGTCTCGTCCAAACCATCTCCACCGCCGGCCACGCCGTCCCCAACCTCGACGGACAGCTCGGTTACTTCTCTCGATTCCAGCAGAGAGCCCGATGAACTAGTTAACATCCCTGACTCACTTTACACGAATGGAGGGCTTAAGCTCCGCGTTGTCTGGACGATCAGCTCACTCATTGCAGCTTCGGCACGGCATTACTTGCTGCAGCCAATCATCGCTGATCACTCAACACTCGAGAGCTTGGACCTGACGGACGCTGATGGGCAGGGGGTGCTCACCATGGACAAGAGACAGCTGCAGGAGCTGCGTGTGCGGCCTGTGTCCACTTCCGGGAACTCACACCGTACGCTCATGCCTGCACTTAGCATGCGACTATGGTATGCTCCTCATATTGAGCTTCCCGGGGGCCAATTGCTGAAGGGCGCTACACTGGTGGCAATCAGACCAAGCGAGGATGTTCTAAAGGAAGGGGGAGGAGTTGAGGCTGCTGGTCCAATAGGCGCTACCTGGATTTCAGATGCCTTTGAGGAGCCATATCGATCGGCAACACAGGTGCTTCTCAAGCAGAGGACATATAGCCTTGAAATGAACTCGTTCTGACCATCAGGGGAGGCCGCTTCAGAGAGTTCTAAACTTTGTGGGGGGTAAGTTACCACTTTAAGTAACTTGATATGATTATGAAATGGAATTGCTGCCAACATATAGGTGAATGTTGATGTGCAGTATTGTAGTTTCTGGAAGAAATTATTTCATTTTTGCTAATGTGTGCCTACTTTATTTATCTGAAAAAATCAAAGTGAGTGAGTCAAGAGGGGTTCTATCTCCTATTTCTGCAATGCTATTTAAGGTTCTGGATTTGTTTCATTGATAACGGATCGGAATTCATTTCTACAAGCAAGACAAGTGATTCTGTT
Organism: Zizania palustris; assembly: GCA_019279435.1. Taxonomy (NCBI): domain Eukaryota; kingdom Viridiplantae; phylum Streptophyta; class Magnoliopsida; order Poales; family Poaceae; genus Zizania; species Zizania palustris. Next base: position 89,385,813 of record JAAALK010000288.1, read on the forward strand.
ACATTCTTTCGACTGATAAAAAACCTGGTTGGATTTTCATTCCATTCTTTTGGGACTGACGGCCCCATTTGGATGCAAGAAACGTTTCAGTTTCTGGCTAGAATCACTAGAATTCATGACCAATTGAAAGTGACATTGTGGATTTGTTATTCTAAATGAGACATGTCCAATGAGAGCTAATTATGACTTCTCCTGTTCTGACCTGCTCCCTATATTTGATTGCATGGAAAATTTAATTTATTTTGGTTCTGACTCTATTTGGTTTATGAACAGAGTAGTTTCAGTAGTTTGTTATACAAGACATGAAGCGCACAGCATTATTTGGATTGACTGGGATGAAATACATTTTCATGTAAATCTTGTATATATTAGGTTAGAATAGCAGAAAGAGTAACCCAGAGTTTCCATTTTTACTCCCATCATGTTGGCTTGGAAGGATTATGCACTGAGCTAGCACTAATTTATTTGCAGTAAGCATCAAGTGCTTGATGTTGCACTGTTGTCATGATAGATTAAACAAAGGAAAAAAGTAACAAGTTTTAGGCTTTGTATCATTGGTATGTTTGTCCAAGTGTCCTTCAGTAATTCATGTGCATTTTTTTAGTTTACTTTTCCTTGATATCTTGTGTAAAAACACTTTTATCAAGGATTCAATAAGTTTGTTTTGTTAGTGGCACTTCCTTCATGCATTCACGTTTACATGTGTTCTTTTACCAGATTATATACAACTGAGGTTTTTCTTGATAGAGACTGCATACCATTTTTTACAGGCCTTATTATATTCTGCTAGGTGCAAAATTTTGTGAATTCATAAGGTTTGCTCCACATTGAAATATTTTACTGAACTCGTTTTCACCTTAATAACTTCCAGGATATATGATGGGATGCTATTGAGACGTACGTATCTAGGAGTAATGGTGGGCCTCAGGATCTGTAAGTATGCACACTTGTTTTTCTTTGGCACAAGTTGGAATGGAATATATGTTTGTCTGCAGCAAAAGCACCCTGGAGGAAAAGCCATGAAGTACCCCAAACATCAGCTTCTATGATGCCCCAATGATTCTTAGAGTTGATAGCTTGAATTTTTTTTCATGTAGCTGTCCGCAATATGATGTTAGCTCTATTATATCAAAATATGGACAAGACATGCTTCTGCTTTTCATAAAAGTACGAGCCCGACTTATGTGTATCAGACTGCCAAGTTACTTCCAGACAGATATTTTTTTTTAATGTTGGATAAGGAAGTGCATCACTATAGTATGAAAAACAACCTGATCTTACGTGGTGAATCCTTGCATGGATCAAGTGCCTAGATCAAGAGTTTTCCTTAATTAAGGTGATCTCTGGTACGAGATGTTTATGGATCGTCTGTTGCTTCACTTGTTGATAGGAGGACGCCTGAGCCTGAGGGTAGAAGAACCATGGACGAGTTGCTCCGGGTGATCAAGATAATTCTTTTCTGCCTGAAAACTGTGATTTTTTGTAAATTTTTTTAATTGTTGGAGGAGATTTTTAGTACCAATTATAATTGTGATAGATAATAAAAAAGTCGGATAAAAGGTTGTACCTAAATTATCGTGAAAACCCAAAAAAAATAACCGTAAACTTAAGCGATTGCCAGGTGGACTATCAAAGTACGTAAATCATTCAATTTTTAACCTGTTGGATAAAATGTCAGTTTTGTAGTAGTGTAATTAGCATAGATTAAGTTTTTTAGCGGCTCTCAAACTATGGGTTTATTTGTTTCAGTTTATGGGTTTATTTGTTTCAGCTTCTAGCACAACTAGATATTTTCAGTAACTAATTCTAGATATTAGTTTAAGTAGCCGGTGTTTTTTAGTTTCTGGATATTTCATTAGCTAATTAGTGTTTCTGAATTCTAATTCATTTTCAGATTCTGTGGCTATTGATTCTTAAAATCTGAGATTAAAATCTATACCGTTTGTTTTCGTATCAATTATAACTATAACAAAAACAAACATACCCCAGCCTATATTGAGAAATACGAGTAGGGTCAATTTACGGGTCGGCCTAATTGCGTTCCGACGAAGCGTCCGGACGGACTGACGGCCTCACGTGCAACGCGAACGAGTGGAATTTAATTGTTACAGCTAGATGCGCGCCACACGGGACAAAGACGTTAATTTGCTGGACGCGTTGCACCCTTACACACCGTTACACGCATGGCATCATACCATGCGCAAGTCGGAATGATTGGGCGCGCGCGCCTCGCCACTCGCCCCGCTGATTAGCTCGGCCGGGCATTTTCCCTGGTGCAAGCACGCTGGCATCGTCACGACGCAGGGCTGGCGCGCGCGTGGGCTGCCGCCTGCCGGCGAGACACCGCGTCTTCGTGCTTGCTTGCGCTGCGGCATCCCGCACATGTATTCCGTTTTCCAATCTTATTCACTAAATCTTATATTCTTATCTCTCCCTAAAAATCAATTAATCTAAAATAATTTTTATATAATCTCAATCTCTATTTCTTAAATTCCGTGAATATAACTTATAATCTATAATAATTTCGTGTGAAACTGTAGTATCTTCAAATATGCATGTCGGCCAACTTATAATAACACATGGGAGGAGAAAACGTGCAAGAAAAAAATAAGCGAGAACAAAAATAAAGATTGGCTAAAGTAATCTTATATTTAAGAGAGATGAGATGTGGTTTATATAATAAGTTAAGAAAGACCGTTCAAGCTTTATTTTTTATCAAAATACTTAAATTTAAATTTAGATAGCAATATAGTTGATCTTCCCTTACTGTTGGCGAGTCGCGTGTACGTGTGCTGTACGTACGCAGCTATCGGTCGCTATCGGTCAGGTAGCAGGTAGTAGCTAGCTTGATTTCATCTCTGAATCTCTGCAACTCCATGTCTCCATGTCCCTGCCCTGGTTTTCGTCACTTCTAGTTGAAGACCGTTATTTAATTCATGCTCGACACTGCACGACTAGACGGCAGCTAGCTAACCAGTAACCACCACCCGCTGGCCGCTACATGGTCCAGATGCGCTCCACCATTGATGACCTTGTTTTCTTTCTTCCTTTCACCATTGATGACCTTGTTTTCTTTCTTCCTTTCACCATTGATGCTGCTGGTCGATTTGGTGCATGTACGTACGTTGCAGCAACGGTCGCATTGCATTGCTACTACAACTACTAACTACTGCCTAGTGGCCAGCCCAATTTCCATAAATTCTTAGCTGACGCCGGCCGAACGAGCTCTCAGCTCCCGCGGGTGGTCGCGTAGATGGCACCACCTTCGCACTGCCACACCTTCAATGGTGGCGCCCCACTGCCGCCACAGAATGGCGCCATTTCGGTGGATACGCCGGCGACGGCGCAGTGCGCCCGCATGCTCGACGCGGAGGAGTTCCGACGGCAGGGGCACCAGGTCGTCGACTTCATCGCCGACTACCTTGCCGGTTTGGGAGAGTACCCCGTGCACCCAAGTGTCACCCCTGGTTTCCTGCGCCGCCAGCTCCCCGCGGACGCGCCGTCCAGGCCGGAGCCCGACGCGTTCGCCGCGGCGCTGAGGGATGTCCGTGACATCATCCTGCCGGGCTTGACGCACTGGCAGAGCCCCCGCCACTTCGCGCACTTCCCGGCGTCCAGCAGCACCGTCGGTGCCCTCGGCGAGGCCCTGGCGGCTGGTATCAACGTGGTTCCTTTCACTTGGGCTGCCTCGCCGGCCGCCACCGAGCTGGAGATGGTGGTCATTGACTGGCTCGGCAAAGCGCTTCACTTGCCGGGGAGCCTTCTGTTTGCCGGAGGTGGCGGCGGCACGATCCTAGGCACCTCGTGCGAGGCCATCCTCTGCGCTCTCGTCGCCGCGAGGGACCGGAAGCTCGCGGAGATCGGCGGGAAGAGGATCGGTGACCTCGTCGTCTACGGCTCCGACCAGACTCACTTCGCCTTCCGCAAGGCCGCGCGCATCGCCGGCATCCAACGGGACCACTGCCGCGAGATACCGACGTACCGCGACGACATGTTCGCGCTCTCGCCAGCAGAGCTGCGGGCCGCCATGCAGGGCGACGTGGACGCGGGGCTGGTCCCTCTGTTCCTGTGCGCCACGGTGGGGACCACCCAGACGACCGCCGTGGACCCTATCCGCGAGCTCTGCACCGTCGCGGCGACGCACGGCGTGTGGGTCCACGTGGACGCCGCCTACGCCGGGTCGGCGCTGGTGTGCCCGGAGTTCCGCGACGTGATCGCCGGCGCCGAGGCCGTCGACTCGTTCAGCATGAACGCCCACAAGTGGCTCCTTGCCAACAACGACTGCTGCGCGATGTGGGTGAAGACGCCGTCGGCGCTGGTGTCGGCGCTGGGCACGGAGCAGGAGTACATCCTCAAGGACGCCGCCGCGGATGGGCACGACGTGGTGGACTACAAGGACTGGAGCACGACGCTGACGCGGCGGTTCCGCGCGCTCAAGCTGTGGCTCGTGCTCCGCTGCTACGGCGTGGAGGGCCTCCGCTGCCACGTCCGCTCCCACGTCCGCATGGCGGCGGCGTTCGAGGGAATGGTGAGGGCCGACGCAAGGTTCGAGCTGGTGACGCCGAGGCGGTTCGCGCTGGTGTGCTTCCGGCTCCGCTCGCCGGAGAAATACGGCGGCGAGAAGACGGCCAACGAGCTCAACAGGAGGCTCCTGGAGGAGGTGAACGCGGCCAGCTCGGGCCCCTACATGAGCTCCGGCAAGGTTGGCGGCGTGTACATGCTCAGGTGCGCCGTCGGGAGCACGCTCACCGAGGAGCGCCACGTCCGCGATGCGTGGAAGGTCGTGCAGGACCGGGCCACGTCCCTCCTTCGTAAAATGGAGATTATTTACAGTGTTCTTGGTTAGCTAATCCTGCCCCTGCATTCGTGATCAAACCTGGAGGTTTGTATACACGATTTAATTACGAAATCAATTGGTTTTTGTTGCACGAAATTAAAAGTATACATCGCTGCACTACACACTGCACACTCATATCTTTTTTTCTTCAGTTTTTTCAAACTCAAGTGTACTGAAAGGTTACTTCCAGAATCAAGATATAAAACTAGAATATTATTTTGCGATTATTTCTTAGTTTCTTCTTGAGGATTACTTGGCAGACAGATCGACCTGTATGGTTCGTTTTTGTCCATTAATTTGGGTGGGAGGTGAGGGATGCATCGCAAATATCGACGCTAATTTGATGCCAACCAAACTGGTCCAGCTAGTTAATTATCCGTCAAATACAATGATACGGCAGATTGCCTAATCAATGCCCAGATCGACTCCACGATGCATCCGCGTGTCTTGCTTTATTCCTTTTGCATGCGTGAACCGTATTCTCCTTCTTTGCCGGGTACTATTTTTTGGCAGGAGGATTTACGAAAGAAAAGCGCCAAGCGAAGACTTTTGAGAGTGCTACAGAAAAATGAATTGAATTGGTAGAGTAAAGTCTAACTAATTTTAAGTGTTTCACTCTAGATTCAGTGTGGATTTATCCGAAGCTCTACTTTTTGTTGATGATTCTAGTTTACTATAAAAAGACACGTGGCCCGTTGCCTGCGAATTAACTTTTTATTGTCGGCCAGTTAAGGGTTAATTAGCCTATGCATTAATATGACGGGTACGTTGAAAACTCACTATGTCAGTATTAATTAATCAGATTCTAGAACCATCTCGAGCCGGTTTTGATCAACGAACTGCACTACTGGACGCCATCTTCGGTAAGATCAGCGTCACATTTAAAAGTGAGTTCGTCCGGCGACTTGAGCGTTGGTTTTGTGGGGAGAGCTAGGATTAACACGTTCTGTTGGTTGTTGGGGGCGATCGACTTGAGCTGTACACGGATCACGTCGACATGAATACACCATTAATATTGTTGCTGGCCCTGGCCTATATGCATGGCCATGCATATATCGATCGGGAACAAGCGAACACTGGAGTGTGCTGTGTGCATCGAAGTGACCAGCTCAAGGTTCTAGCTAGCTAGTTCGATCGATGCAGTTAAGCCACGAAATGGACGCGGCGACACTGCGAAAGCGGCCGCAGGGGCGCGCGACGACGACGACAGTGCGAAGAAAGCGCGCGCGCGGCAGCTCACAGTCCGCACGACGAGCATTAACGGCGCCGGGTGCCGGCCGGCAGAGGAGGAGGACGCCGACGGAGCCCGTCGTCAGCCCTACGGCAAGCTGGCTGTGGAGGACTTGTACGCCGTCGTCGTGATCGGGGAAGCGACTCCCGTGAACTTCTCCAGCCGCCGCCGAGCCAAGTAGCGGTAGTAGTACTCCCCTGGGGGGCAGCGTCTAAGCGTGTCACCGTCGTCCGATCCGCCCGCGTGCAGGTGACGGATGAGGACGGCAGCAACCCGCCCCATTGGCCCCCAATGATATTTAATTCTTTAATTCTTTATTGTAGCTTGTTCTCTTTTTTTAGGGTGCATTTAGCATATTCCAGCTTAACTTATTTGTCCGGTGAAATCCTGATACTGGAACTAAACTAAACATTTTTACTGAGTAGTGAATCTCGCTGAAAACGCTAAATAAATGAACTAGAGAGTAGTGGAATAAAATCTAGCCAACTTTAAATGCTCTACTCCAATTTCATTGTGAATTTCAAAATCCAGGGTTCTATCAAGCCGACGACCCTTAGAAGTGGAATCACTTTTAGTTGATAAGGCACTAGAGAGCCAAGATAATTCAAGTGTAACTAACTGGACACATGATTTATTAGTATTTCTGTCTAACCATGCTAACATACAGCTATAGCCACCAAGAGAAATGCAAGGTGATCAGTAGGTGTACAACATCGTGATATTGAGCGCAGTCCCAGTTGTTGGCTGGCAGTGGTCACCTTTCCTGTTCCTTAGCAGGAGCATTGGACTGTCAAATTTTGGGCCATGCGGCAACACATATCCTGTAAATTTATTTGTGACTGATAGCATTGCAACTTGTGAATCAAACAGGCAGCTGCTGCTATCTTCCATCGTAGATCTCTCATACTACCATCTCATTCTCGAACATGAACGGCCCAGTTGAACAGGTGGAGTTTTGTAGGCATCCATCCAGATCCAGTTGTCTACATTGCCCCCAAATTATCATTTGCAGTAGAAATAAATAAGCACATTAACTAGTTAGTATATCACATCTTCATATACAGGAAATAAGGAAAATTTTGCTTTTGCCACTAAGGAATGATGATATCTCATTTTTGCCATTGGGGCTAGCACGTACGAATGGTAAATGTAAGATGGTTTTTTGGCATTAGTGACAAACAAGACGAAAAAATGTTAGTGGATAATATTAAAATGTCTTAATGTAGCCTGGCACCGGCTATGAAAAGTCATTTGCTGGCATGAAATAAAAATGCACTGAAACCAATTGTTTTGATCTCTGCTCAAGAAAAAAGGTAACTTAAAGCCATTGCATGACCCTTCTACAACCAGACCGACTAATTGTGTAGTGAATTAGTGATGAATATCTCATCACTATACACTTGCATATGGAATTTGGGTATAGATGCGATGAGCAGAACCTGAATTTAATGTAACGGTTTGGTTTGCTTGTGTAGGCCCTAACAATGAATTATCGAAGTTACATTGGCACCATGATGGTAAATCTTGCTGTGGACGAGGTCCAGTTTCCAGATTGTCATGAGCTTTTGGATGATTTTGCTTAATCACTCAATCAAATCAAGAACGCAGCTTCGAGTCTAGGAAAGCATCATAGGAAGGCTTAAGGGGCTATCTCAATCAGTGCACACGTGCTTGTACTCGTAAGAGTGGTTGTAATGTTCAATATTACTCACAGCTATTTTTGTTCTGTAGAATATTACTCTCAGCTATTTGTATGCATTGCAACAGATAAACCTATAAAGTCAAACGAATTGGTAAAGACTATCAAATATTTTAGGATCAGGAGTTTCCAGAGAGAACAAGCTCTGGCTATTTGGCTCAATATTCTCTGAAAGTTAAAGAAAAATGGTAGTTTGGTATGCCTGACTTTTTACTCACCATGTGTAACGTGCAGAATAGCAAAATAAATGCCCACTAAATTACTCGTCTTCTTGAAACTCCATAAGAAAATCAGTCAGATTGTCAGAATCATCAATAGCGTCTTTAAGTGACATTTGATCTTTCTTCAAGTTTTCCTGGAAAGACAGAGAAACAAGCAGTCATTTGTAACCCATTGACTGATGTATCTGTTACGATAGGGTATTCGGTTGTTGTTTGGAATGGAAGTTGACACAGTTACAAACTCTGCATGTATTACAATATGAAGTACCCAGAATGTTCTATGAATTTACACAAAAGTAATACATATGCACATGATTAGGTAAGACAATCAATAAAACCAACAAGAAAGTCAGTAGTTCAGCGTTTAAGTGACAGATGGCTGAGATTGTTTCCATCAGAAGAGAACTGCTGATGATAAAATGGTACCTTTGGCTTTTGAGACTGTCCGGTAGTCTTTACAACACTCCAATTACGACCAACTTTCCCCTCAACTTCCTCAGCATCAACCCCATCATCTTCATCATCCTGTTGGTAAAGCATAATGATTCGAAGGAATGATCAGCCTTCAAGTAGGACAAAAAATCCACGAAAAAAGTAGGACCAGAATTGATAACTATCTTATAAACAACCCCATGTTCCAAGTATTAGTGTATCACAAGAGAAACATTCAGCCTCCAACAAGCATTAAATGTAAAATAAAAGATTCCTCTGTTGTTATTGCCAGTAATAAGAACAACTTTGCAATGCTACATTGAGAACTGTAGAATGCCTATATTTCCATCAGTAAATAATACAATATGATACCTCTAGTGACTCAGGCTGTGTAGCAGCTTTGTCAACATCCTCCTCCTCATCACTGTCTTCGTTGTACTATTTGAAATGTAGAAAACATCACAGTGAAATGAGTATAGTTTATATGCAGAAGCTTTTTATCCCACCTTGCATAATATGCATTGTTCTCTTCACGCAGTTGTGGACAAAAAGAAGCAAAAAATTAAATCTAATTCTCATGTATGGAATAAATGGCCTGAGTATTTTGTAAAATAGAAGCAGTTAGAATGGAGTAATGGACACTCACAGCATGCTCCCCAATATCAACAGCAGTAGCCATGGGATCTCTGACTTCAGGAATATACTATCAAGATGACAACAATACATGGGTAAGTAAAAGAGGTATGTGTGAAGCCTATGATCACTAATCAATTAAAACCAAACCAAAAGTGTGTTTGAAGGGATACCGTAATGTCTTGATTGATGTCTTCCATCTCTTCATTCAAACGTGCATGTAGCTCATCCTTCGTGATCATTATCCCATGCTTAAAGGGGGAGGGCAATATATTAAGTTAGAGCTTCACTACTCCTATTAGCAGCTTAGTGCCACGATTGTACTATTATAAATTACAAAAAGTGAAGAAATCATGTTTATGCTGCTATGGTTTTCCAAAGCAGTGACACCAGAACTGCATGAATCCACTAAACATTAGGTGGTACAGCATAAAATGCTAGAAGCCTAGAAGTTCTGTGTAAGTGCTATCCCATACCTCCATCAAGTAAGGTACAACTTCAGGGGTAGGCTCATGAAATTCTGGACGCCTGTAATCTGCAATTTCATCAGGATCCTGAACGTAGTTGATAGTTGGGTAAACAGGATCGCCACCCCAAACTGCATATTTATATGGAAAAATTATTTCCAAGTTGACATATGCCCTGACATAGTGTCATTTGTTAAAATAAGCCATGCGCTCATTTTTCTTCCTTTTTCTTCATATGCAGATAAGTAAGATATATCTGATACATCATACATTAGTTGGAATTTGCTGATTCTACAGATCTGTTTATGGATCAGTCTATGTGCATGCATAAAGCAATAATGTATACACCGTAAAATGTGGACTATCGTTAAAAAAATGACACCAGTGGCACATGAAATTGAAGACAAACATTAGTCATACTGTGTTTAAACCCAATCAATTTCATTCCAGGATCATGTCAGTCTATACTGCAGGCACGGGGAGTTCAAAATATGTACACTTACAGCAGTGTATACAACTACATAAGTTAACAAGCAGCTTTCCTACATTCCAAATATATTATAAGGAAAATGCCAACAGCTCTTTGACAGTAAGCTAAAATCATATTTATGTGCTGGATTTCTAGGATTTATCATACACCATATTCTAACAGAACAAACAAGATTAGAAAAAGAAGCTAATGTGAAATGGACCATGTACAAATATTCAGCAAAGGCAACTTGTAGATGTCAGCAAGACAAAAGAATCAGAGTTTGAGAAAGAGAAATACTCTGTTTGATCTGGTCTTCCCGCATCCTCATTGCCAAAGGATCACGTTGTATACGAACGTCGGTGCCCATCATGATGCGAAATTCCTCAGCAGTCTGGTGTTGAAACATTGTTATAAGTTGAGTATTCTCATCTTCGCCAGTCTCCTCAAAGTGCTTCTGTATGGCTTCCTGTGAAGTGTCTTTGTTTTTATATGCTTCAACCCATTCCGAATAGTATGCTATTGGCCCTATTTCTTCTAGTCTCATTCGCTCTGCTTCTAACCTGTGTTTTTATTGCATGTCAAATACAAGAACCACTGGAACATAAGATATAACTTTAGACCCTAAGAATACCATGAAAATATCAATTGAAAGTACACTGCCCACACAATATTTTACTGATGCAGTCCCAAGGTTCATGTCAAGTATACACCAGTGAGTAGACAGCTAGACATGCCTAACTTCCATCATGTATTTGTTACAAATGAAAGAGAGTAGGGACTAAAGGGTGGTTAAAAGAGTCTATAGAAGCTTATATGGCAAAACTGAAAACATATGTGGTGTTACCATCATTTCATGTATTGTGAAAAATATTAGCATTAAAAGCAAGGTTTGCACATGTACCAAATATCCAACAAAAGTGAAAGATTAAATTATTAGAAAATAATTTATAGTATGCAGTCAACCTTTCTTCCTTGTATAAATGTCTTCTTGTCTTGGCAAGAGCAGCTTCTGTTCTGGTAGGGTGGTCCCCAAATATTTTAATCTGCCCGGTTTCTGACATTGCTTTTGCAAAAACCTACAATAATGAAACAGGTATTACAATGTAAATTAGAACTGTCAAGTCATGGAGCTGTGGATTAGCAGAGATACTGATCTCAATAATGAAAAAAAAAAAGATAAAAATGCCAGCCTGCCATATAAATTGAACTGATAAGTCATGACAAAAATAATACGACAAGCAAAAGCCATGTGCACACATCTAGACCAAATGGTGGATTTAATATGGGGAACGGGTGTTCAGTTGAACCCCCATATCTTTTATAAAATAAGATTAGTGTTACTAGTTTAGGCTAATAGAGATTAGAAAACCTAATATGTGTATGAAGCCCAAAATATTTATTTTAGTATTTCATCTCAGTTTTTCCCTCCCAACATCGAAATCCCAGTTGCATTTCTATCTATACCGCTATGCTCACAATCATAATGCACAGGAAAAGCACAAAATATTGGCTAGCTCATGGCAATGATTAGCAGTACAAACATTATATACTTTGGCTGGACACTCTGGTGCATGCAGAAATATGAATGGACACAAGGCCATGTACTGCTTTAATCCCTCTGCTAGCAAAACTGGGTACACAAAGACTAACATACAAAGTTACAAACAATGTAAACCCTCAAAATTGTGCAGGTATGCTTTAGGAGAATGTGAACTCTACTGTGTACATCATATTCTGCTACTAGATCATGTTAACAAATGCAACAGGTAGACAAACCTAAGTAAAATATTTATCATTATCAGTCCTTTACTAAGTTCAATCAACCAAGAACTAACCGTGTCAACATCTGGACGCCTCCTCTGCCACCTTGACCACATTTCCTCAGACTTCCTCCTCCAATTCCACCAGAGCTCTTCACTAGATTTTGGATCCCCTAGCGACATTGCCTTTGCTGGGTCAATATACGGGTGTGGCCGTCCCATCATCTTGTCCATCTCATATTCACTTAGATTCTCTTCCTCCGGTGTCTCATAAATGACATACTCATCCCGTAAATCCTTCGTCTCCTCCAACGTTTCATCTGATGAGGCCTCAAAGACCACAAAAGACTCACCGTCATCTCCACCGATCTCCTCACCTCTCCCTGATGTCGCTGGCGCTACCTGATCCTTATATCCTTTCCTCCTACTCCCGGGCTTCGTTCCAAAGGACGGCCTCCCGGCCGATTCCCCGAAAGGTGCAGGTGCACGGGCAGCACGCACGCGGGATGCAGTGCCCTCTGGCCAGTACTCCTGCCCAGGTATGCTTGCCCGCGCACCCGACGCCGGCTCGAGCTGGCCCGACGTGGAGTCAAAGTAACTGGAGTACGGCGGCGCATCGATCTTAGACGGATCAAAATGAAGCGAATCGTCCTTCACGCACCTGATCCTGCCTCTCCGCATTCTGCTCGACAGACCAGGAAACGGTGCCCTTCTCCTGTGGGACAAAGCAGCAAACACCTTCTGCGCAAGCAGCAATAAACCAAAAACCTAAGCATCGATGGCAACTCGGAGCACGCATTTTTCAGTAATTTCGAGGCATTCCGGCGAACAGTTAGTTACCAGGGGCCGAGGAACCGTCTGGGTGGTGGAGACTGTCGCCTGCTGCGCCATGCCTGCATAATATTGGACGGAGGAGGTGAATTGACCTGAGCCGTGAGGTTTGGCAGTTGACGCGAGGAGTGAGAGGTCACCCGAAAGGAGCCAAGCGTGGGAGCAAGATGCCATGGCTCTGTCTCCGATGCTGCGCTCGGAACCCAGGGTGGACGAGAGAGCTTGAGGGAGTCCGGGACTTGGGGAGGGAAGCGGATAGGGTTAGGGAATTGGGGATATCTGGGTTCAGGTGCTCGGGGATGGAGGAGGCCAGTTGAGCTCCATCTCCATGGGCGCGCACCGAGGTTTTAGTCTGGTCTTTTGGAGGGGAGGGTGGTGGTTTTCTGGATAACGAGAAGAGAGTTTTCGGGAAGGGGAGCGAGTGGATTTATCTTGTTATCGATAGTAACAATAATTTTAAAAATGGTTTATTCTCGAAACTAAGGTTTTAATGTTCCAAGATCTATGCTTGCTTTTTAATAAAAAACCTAACAAACCCCTCTCTCCTCTCCTTTAATTAGGATTTAAAACCCAAATTTATTGTTGGCTTTTAAGCTAAAGAGAAAAGGTCATACATTTGATTAAAAATTGAAATTGTACGTCTCAAACAAATAATTATTTGGTTTCAAGGACAAAATCATTTTTTAATAATATTTTTTAAATCCGCCGGTGTAAAATAGTGGAGCAGTGAGAGAACGTGTAGAGATGACAACTAACATGTGTCTAACCTCACACGCATATCAACGTCCTTTTTTGCTGCCACCGCATTCATCGTAGAGGGATTTGTCACCGACCACTTCTCGATCACTTTCTTTGGAAGGTCACCTTCGTCTCTTACACACAATTCCTCTCTATCACATTCATCACGAGGGCTCTGCCACTAATCACTTCTTGATCGCCACCTCCTCATGGAAGTCGTCTTCGTCTCCTACAAATAGTTCTTCCTCGCCCTCACCTTACGACCCTCTAAGCTCCACTAACTCTAATATTCAGTCATTGAGTTAGCGAGTTCGTGATGCTAAGACAGTTGTGTCATAACTAAGGGCTGATTTGGGAGCCCAAAATCTTCGCCCATTCTTGGGGATGGGCCGAGATTCTGAGCTCTCAAACCAGCCCTAAATGGTATATTCCTCCAACACACACTCTAAATCTAAAAAAATTTGGAACTAGATAAACCTAGCTTCAAAAAAATCCGAATCTAAAGTTGGGGATAGATTGAAGATATTTAATTGATCAAGTTTTTATTTTAGACTAAAATTAAAAATTTAAACTAGTTTATTATATCATACAAACCTCAAATCCAACATACGTAAACATCATAGTTGAAACTATACGGCAACATCAAGCTAACAACACCACGTGGACAACTATACAGCAACCTGAAACGTATATACTCTATACAACTTGAAGTAAACCGGCATCCAGAAAATGGTTATCGTACACGACATTCTTGTCAGAAAAGGCAAACAGCAGGCAGGCACGGCTAGCTATCGTAACAAAGAACAGAACTGAAAAAATCGACATGAAGTGTAGCTGTCGAGTTCACATCGGAAAGGCAACGAGAACGTTCAGACCTTATTTGGAAATAAGGATTTTTATAGTATTGGAAGCAATACTACAGTATTGAGCAATACTACAGTATTATATACTGAAAGTTGTTCGGTAACTCCATCTGAAATCTCTATAAAGTAAACTGCAATCTGCAGTATCGAAAACTTTGGTATGAAGCATGTATCGAAAACTTTGGTATAAAGCACTTTTTCAGAACCGTGGTATTATAAACTGTGGTATTATTATGAACATAGTATAGTTTTTAAAAACCCTGTTCTCTAACAGGGTCTTAGCTTTCGCATACAATAGTAGAGAGAATTAACTGGCGGGTCAATACCATTACCAGCGGTAGTAGAGTACAGTACAAAGCCAATAAGCATCCCATCCATGACTCCAAGTCCACTACAGCATGGAGAATATACAACGCAAGACATAAACATCTAATCATGAAACAACTCTCTGACTTCCAGTTCTAGGCCATAATTTGGATCATCAACATCTCAAACTCACGAGAACATGTTTAAAGAATAAATAATGCCTGCAGGTGATAATCATAGACTATTATTAGCTCAACGTCCCTTGGGGTTCATAATCTGCGAGAAGACGGCGCTAGGCGTCAGCCCGTCGGAGTCGATGCTTGCGACACTTTGCTCGCCCATGCTTATGGAAGTGGTCGTGGTTGTAGTGGTGCTTGACTCAGTTGACGGGTCATTGGGATCCTTCTTCCCAACCATCACAAGGGGAGTGCCCTCATCTGACATCCCGCAGCCAAGGCTTCCACTCTCTTCTGCACTTTCCTGCATTTGAAGGGCAAATTCCAAGTTCCACAGCACATCTCCCATTGAAGGACGATCGATGCCCTCATCGGCAACACACTTCTCAGCTGTCTCAGCAAACTTCTTGAAGCACTGTGGAGCAATCTTTCCCTTCAGGTGGGGATCGACAATCTGGTCAAGAATGCCCTTCTTCTGGCAGTGCAGTGCCCACTCTGCCAAGCTAACTTCTTCCTTTGCAAGAGTGGGGTTCAAGGCAGGCCGCGCACATAGGACCTCAAACAGCACAACACCAAAGGAGTAGACATCAGATTTCTCGGTGAGCTGCTGCCTGCGGAAGTATTCAGGATCGAGGTAACCAAAACTTCCCTTGACAACTGTGCTCACATGCGTGTGATCCATCGATGGCCCAGTTTTTGACAGACCAAAATCTGAAACCTTTGCGACCCACTTCTCATCCAGGAGGATGTTTGTTGTCTTCACATCACGGTGGATGATGGTGTGCTTCGCACCAGTGTGAAGGTAGTGAAGCCCACGAGCAGCACCAATGCAGATCTCCAAGCGCTGCCTCCATGTAAGTGGTGCATTCTTGGTCTTGTACAGGTGCTCACGAAGAGTTCCATGAGCCATGTAGTCATAGACCAGGATCATTTCATTCTTCTCCTCACAATAACCAATTAGTGACACAAGATGACGGTGGCGGAGCTTCGACAACATCTCAATCTCAGTTTGGAACTCATGTACACCCTGCTCGGACAATGGATTGCCACGCTTGATAGCCACCTTGGTTGCTCCACCATCAATCTCTCCATGGTACACTTTACCAAAACCACCCACACCGAGGAGGAGGGACTCGTCAAAGTTGTTTGTTGCAGACTTGATCTCCGCAAATGAGAAATGGCGGCACAGGTTAGATGGCAAAGATGAAGCATAGCTCCCAGTAGTGTGTGACTTGGCTGAGCTGGATGAGTGTGAGTTGCCATAAAGTGACAGCGGCAACCAACCAGAATGCCCATCACTCATGCCTGTGTCCTTCCCCACTCTCCTCTGCCGCTTGTAGATCACAAAGAAGCAGCAATATCCAAGTGCAAGAACTACCAGACCTCCAATCACTCCACCAACAATAGGCCCAACATTTGACTTCTTCCCTGACCCACCATCCAAAGATGGCTCAACACTTGGAACAGGGTTGAGCCCAGCAAGGCTCCCATTACTAAGCTGCAACTTGAACACCTCCATTCCATTGAGGATAGCATCATAGTACTGTGGTTTACTCTGGACATCTGGATGGAGCGCTACCCACAAATCCATAGCTCCTGAACCCATCGTGGCCACTACAAAGTCTTTATACACTGGACTGCCAATCCCATTGCTATTAGTCCACGCAATAACATCAGCGCCCTGAAAAGCAGTCTGGTTATTGATGTAAATGTCGAACACCCGTTGATTAATCCTAGTGATTGGAGATTGTATCTCGCAGAAATGAAGTCTCACGAGGTATGTGAACCCAGCATCCACCTGCATCATCCAAGTGAGATTGTAGCCCAAGTTCACATTCTTGTCTGGCCCCATCGACCTCGCCGTGGCGTAGACATCCACCGGTGCCACATAAGCTGGTATATTGTCAGGGTAAGTAATGGTGACATTGTCGTCTTTAGGGTAGGACACCCCAAACGCCGCACCAAAAACATAAGGCGTGTCATCATCCCACAACCGGTAGCCGCCTGTGTCTTTGGAGGGGGAGATCGCCTGGCCACCAACATTGAGCCTGTACATTGTTTGCAGTGCCACACCGGCGTCGATCGGGAATGGCTGGTTGTTGCCGTCCCCGGTGACCATATTTGGGGTGGTGAGATCAAAGAGGTTGGGAGAGGAGACAACCTCGATGCCGTTGACGAAGGCGTAGGCGTTGGGGTGGCCCTTCTCCGGCGTGAAGGTGACGTCTAGTGTCGGGGCAGTGACGTTGATGGAGAACTCGCGGATGATGTAAGCGAAGTTGAGGGCAGTGGCGGTCTGGTAGGTGCTGAAGTTGGAGAGGAGCGTGACTTTGGCGGAGTCGACGGAGACGGAGAAGCGCGCGTCGGCGGCGTCGCGATTGGAGTAGTTGGCCGGGTAGAAGTGGAGCCTGAGGAACTTGCGGCCGGCGCCGAGCGGGAAGGAGTAGGTGAACGGCGCCGCGGAGACCCGCGCGGTGAGGTAGGGCACCTGCGGCACCGAGGGGTCCTGCCAGGCGGCGGGCGAGGAGGCGAGGTTTGCGGGCGCGTACTTGGAGCCCGCGTCCCCACTCCACACGCGCCCGTCCGTGTCGTTGCCCTGGCCCGTCGCGCCGCAGTCAAGCAGGATGTCGTCCCGCGGCACGAATGGTGCCGCTGCCGGCGCCGCCGCGCTGCTCGAGTTGCCCCCTCCTCCTTGCCCACGCGCGGTGCAAACCGCTAGTAGGAGGAGAAAGAGCACGAGCACAGATCTGGGGCTTCTCATGGTGGCCACCCCCAAGCTAGCTTAGCTACCTACAGCTTCCGTTTCTTCCCGTTCTCCCCGCAGCTCACAGATCGCACACCAAGAGGCCGCCGATCGGAAGTGGATTCCGCGGCTGCGGCTGCGGCTGCTGGTGGTGGCGGTGGATGGGGAAATCGATTGACGGCAGGAGGAGGAGAGGGAATGGGGCAGCCACTGCCCACTGGAGGGGGAGAAGGGGAAGATGGGTTTGAGGCCGGAGGTGAAAAAAAGGTCGAATCTTGTGGCTCCAGTCAGCTCGTTTCGGACTCGGCTCAACTCCGAGGGAAAAACAAGCTACACTCTTATACCCTTTTCACTTTGTCATATTTGGTTAATTTTTTTCGTGCAATTACAATTTCTATAGTCCGTCAATATATTATCGGTTTATCACTAACAAATATAGACCGCAATAGTCTCACTGGTATGTGAATAATTTTTCTTTTTATTATATTTTATTAGGCCAATAGTTTATTAGCAACTTATATTTAAATTAGTAATGAAGTATATAAAAAATCGAAAATTTATAGTTTGCTTAAGTAATAATTACAATCATCCATATAACTAAAGTTTACTTCGAAGCATCTTATTAGCAGCTTATATTAAAAATAACGTAGAAGATGTGTTAATCATAGAAAATTATAACTAACTTAAATAATAATTATAATTATTTAGTTTAGTGTCTATTTAATAATCATGGTTATATTGTAATTTCAATTATTTTAAGGTGTTTTAGTAGAACATGGTTTGTTTGCTTAATAAAGTGGGTTACGATCTTAAAGTCATTTATATAACAGACTATCTAATATCTTTGTTAACGGTGTGTATCAACACTATACAATATATATTCATTTTATATCTATATTTTTTGATATTAATATTACTAATCTGTTAGCTAATGCTCATTATCTTGTTAGGATACGATAAAACAACAAAAATTAATTTATAAAAAATATAAATGTCATCGAGCGGCTCATGAGCCGAGCCGAGCCGAGAGCCGGTGGGGTCAGCTACTCTCTCACGGGTTTACGCCTTTACCCGTTGGCGTTATGAATTGATGGTGTTTGGTGGGTTTCACTGACCGGTGGGGACGGGGCCCGTGGTGGTACAGCGTAGTAATGGAGTCGTGGAGGACAGCTCGCACCGTCGTGCTCGCCTCGCCAGCTCGGTTTTTTTTTCTGCTTTTTCTTCCCTCGGCGACGCGGTTGGAGCGAATCGCGGCCATGTGCGTGCGCACCGAGCCGGGCCCACCACCGTTCGGCGGAGCCAGCTAGCTAGCCAGCCAACCAGACGCGGACGCAACTGGCCAGTCGGGCAGATCGGGCTAAAAAAATAAAATAAAAAATAAAAAAACAAAGCTCAGATTGCGCTCCAATCGGAATGTGATCATTCCGGAAGACGGTGACGACCCAAGTTGTCAACCAGAGCATTTCATCATCGCAATGATTTTGGGGTGAGAGAGGCTCGAACTCTCGACCTCAGGATCACTCGGTGCCAATCAATGGCAAGCTATGACCTATGAGACCTACGCGCTAGCCAACTGCGCCACCACCCCTTGTGTGGCATGGTCACGAGAAGATGGTTCAAGTCGGTGAGACTCGAAAGAAAGCATTTGGCGCAAGAACATGTTAAAAGTTTACACAAAACTGAGTTTTGGTTCACTACACAACATCGGTTGGCACTTGCAGAAAACTGCACAGGCAAAGTCTTTGGGCATTTCCTCTTGTTTCCTTCTCCCCGTCTTGTGCGCTGTGCTGCGCTCACGAGTCGTATCTAATGTCTTCATACACTCCTGCAGGAAGAACACACACAGATTGGGTTCACTACATCAACAAAGTTGTCGCCTCGCTGTAGACAGACGTTGCACACAGAGATGGTTTTGACGGGGAGTGGGAGATGATCTCGCTTTTTCCTCAGGGCGTGTTATCTTCTCGCCATGGATGTCTGAATATTTCTTGTGGTGGTTCATCTGCAGATACGTACGTGGGAGACAGCGGCGTCCTGCATCCCGACAACTCAGGTCAATTTCTTTTTTCCTTGCAGGTATGACTCACAGCTGTAGAATAATAGAAAGAGCTTTCTTTCTCACCTCTCTTGCAGGCATTGAGGCATGTGTCAAGGTAGTCAACACAAACACAAACACAAAATTTACAAACATGTTTTCCTTGCCAGCGACGAAATTTACAAACATTTCAGTAACTAAAAAAAAAGATAAGCAAGCTCTGTTTTGCTCTATCATCTCAAATGGGAAGATGAGTGACGACCCAAGTAGTCACGAGAGCGTTTCATCATTGCTTGGTTTTTTTATATTGAGTGGGCGAGCATCGATCTCTCGACCTCACAATTACTCAATTGGTTATGTGACCAACTGAGCAACCACCCTATTGCGTAAAGGGTCAGAATCTCTTTGTGGAATCTAGTAGTTACCTAAAGTCTGTTTGGGTAGAGGGTAGAGCTGTAGCTGCAGGTTTCTAAAACTGAAATAAACAGTCTGTGAAAATGAACAAGAATTCAAAAGCTATAAAACACCAGCTACTTTAAATTCCCATCAGTTAAATACCAGACTAAATAGCTAGTCATAATCTCTAGCTACCAAAAACTCCCTCAACCCTTAGCACGGTGACATGATTTTCGAGAAGAAACAGGGGATTTCTCATTCCTGGAAGGACAGCCACAGGTACACATTCTCTTTTATACAGTTACTAGGCACTCACTCATCAGTCATCTCAATCGTACTTACATTGACATGCTTGTACACCAAGATCAACAAAAAATCTCTGGTCAAGTTAGCCCCAGGCAGTCAAAGTCAACAGCTGAGCTGCATATGCCGCGGCCCGCGGATCATAAAGATCCCATCTTTTTTTTCCACATGCAGCGTCGTATCTGATCAGTCATCACGAACTGTATACAACCTTGGAGAGAACCGAGAACGGGATCATCACCCGGTGGCCCTTGTCGCCGTAGAAGCCGACATTGCCAAAGCTCGCCGACGTGCTGTTCATGGTGGCGTTCACGACGAAGGTCACCTGCTGCCTCTGGCCGCTGGGGATGAAGAACCGGATCGGCGACGCAGAAACAACCGCGGCCCCGTAAGGGGCGCTGTAGCTGACCGTGTAGGTCTCGTCGCTCGCCACGTTGACCACGGTTCTTGTGATTCTTCTCGTGTCATTGAGCACCGCGATGGTGATGGAGGGAAGGTTTAGGTCGGCCCCTGTCATGGTGGAGGCGCCGCAGTTGTTGCCAGTGTAGTTCATCACTACTGGAGCAGAACCGTTTATACCACACAGGAAGGAGAGGAAATCGTCGTAGCCTGTAATTTACCAAAGAAAATTTAAAAGTATTAGGCATGCTGAGACGTTTGTCAAACAGTCTATCCTGAATTCAACTAGTCTCACTGTATAAATACAGTAAGATGAACCTCCACTAGTCCATGTTTGTTAAAAGATATTCTATTTTTCATAGAAATTACACATCTAGGTGGTCTTTTCAAAAATTACAAAAGAAGACCCCTACCACCATTTGAAATGGCGACTCGCCATTTCAAACGATGACCGTGGTGATGGTATGTCATTGAAGACATATTGCTGCAATGCTACTTGCTAGTTCCTACTGTCAAGTAAAATACAAGAGTAAGTTGGTTGCAATTGCATTTTGGCTGCAGTGAACTCAAGCAAAGGTCACAAATGAAAGAAAATGGCAGTGGAACTTACTGCAATCAAATATGAGCCCAGGATCCAAAGCAGCAGTACCATTGACAAAGCCATTCCCCATGTCAAAAGGGGTGGCTGGAGATTGAGTTGAATTCGGGTTGCTGTATGTTCTTTGTGCCATGATCGGATTCCCTTGCCTGTCGCTGAGAGTTGTAGTAGTAGACAATGCAGAACCTATGGCTGCTGGGCTAAAATAAGGAAACTTCTGCTTGATTAGAGCAGCAAGGCCAGCAACATGTGGTGCAGCCATACTTGTACCAG
Source organism: Zizania palustris (assembly GCA_019279435.1). Classification (NCBI taxonomy): domain Eukaryota; kingdom Viridiplantae; phylum Streptophyta; class Magnoliopsida; order Poales; family Poaceae; genus Zizania; species Zizania palustris. Next base: position 89,407,223 of record JAAALK010000288.1, read on the forward strand.
AGATCATGGCAAAACTTTCACCTGGAGAGTACATTAGAGAATCATCGTTATTTGTTTAATTCTTTATCAGAAAACTTCATTGTTATGTAACTTTATCCATACAAGATGTCGTATTAAGTTGGGTTCTAATGCTAAGCAAACATCCTCGGGGTTCACAACCAACTAGAACAGTTCTTATGCAATGCTAGGTAAATGTTTTGTTGTGAAAGCAGCAATGCATGGTTATGTTTTGTTGTGTTGCTATTTTCATGCCGGATGATTCAAAGAATAAAACTTCAGTTCTAAACAAGATCAGAAATTATGTAAATTGACAAGTTACCGGCGAATTCGGCAGAGTCCAATCCAAGAGAACTCCAAGCACCCCAAATGGAGCTGCCAGGTGCAATCAGATTTGGCTTCAAGATATCGGCATTGGCCAGTGAGTTGTCCTCAGGATCAGGACCCCTGGCAGAATAAAACATTACTTTTGGTGCAGAAAAGCCATAATTTGGTTTTAGGCCTCCGAGTATTTTCGCAACTGCACCAAAGCTGGCGATTTTGTTTGAGGTCTCATCTCTCACAAGGGACTCATTGTAATAATTTAGAAATACCTGGGGAAATCACATCACATTTGTTAAGTATAAAAAAGCTATTGCATCTACTAGTTTTTCCCTTAACAAAACAGGACAAGTTTCCATCACATCTCAACAAAGAATTGCATTACATCAATGTATCCATATAGCATAGTCAACAACTCTAGAAAACCAAAAAAAGATACGTAAAACAATACGGACAAATCAAAATAAACAAAACTAATAACAGGGAGAAGTTTGAACTAAATGAACCAAAATTTAAGAAACTGCATGAGTTTGAACTAAAATTTGGAAAAATAAAAATAAGCACTGAACTTTCAAGATCACCTGATCAGTTGAGTATGAGACCTGTAAAATAGTACCACAAACACATAGGGCAAGCAAAGAAAGGTAAGAAGACTGTTGCATTTGTTGTCCTACCTTAGAGTCATCAGATGATGGAATTATAAGTCCAGGCATATTCATTGGAGTTGGATTAAGCTGGAACCCATTGACGAATGGATCCAGATAGAATATAATTCCTACAGCACTGACATTCTTTGCAGTATCTAAAGCTTGCTTCACAGAAGAAAGGCCAAGTACAAAACGTATGGAATAGCTGCAGACCAGTATTTTTCCCCTTATCAATTCTTCATCAAGGTGGCTTGAATCTTGGCACTCCCCTAGGGACATTTCAGTAGGACTGGCAGCATTATCTTTCAGTGCATGAGGTGCAGCAATTAGAGTGTACATTGAATCACTATCTGTTCCAGCTGTATTTGCGAAGTAACATGAGTTAGAATCAAACAAAGCTAACTATGTTCATTGTTCAGTTGCACTCACAGAAAATACTAATAGGAACTTACGAGCAAGGCCAACTCCTGTAATGGTCACGTTGTTGCCAAGTGAAACATAATTGGTGTACTCCCTATCATGGGCAGAAGCTCCTACGGTAAAAATCCATGGGCTGTACGAAGACATGCTCTTGGTGGAAGGACCGGTATTTCCTGCAGCTTGCACAACAAATATGCCAGCTTTTACAGCTGAAAGAAGTGCCATATCAATTGGATTAAAGAATGTAGCCAGTCCAGGAGGCCTTCTATTTGGGGTAATGGATAAGCTGATTATGTCGACATTATCTTCAGCTGCCTGAAATATGACACAATGACTTGTTGTCGATAAAATTTCACAATGTGCCCGTATTAACGGTAGCATTTTAAAATGTCTTACTAATTTGTGCTTGAACTAAAAGAAGATATAGAGTTTGCAGGCAAACAATTACCTGATCTATTGCAGCTACTACATCAGCAGCAAAACCTCCAAAGCTTTTGTACAGAGCTTTATATACAGCAATGCTGGAAATTAATTTGTCATAAAAAATTCGGAATAAAATGAAACTTATAAATCTCCCCAGCAAAAGGTAATAGACTTACTGTGCACGAGGAGCCATTCCACTTGCATCCCCAAAGTGATGCCCAGCCACAACAACAGGAATTCCATGATTACCAGCTGCGATGGATGCTGTATGGCTGCATGAGGTACACAAAAAATCTTAGAATCAGCAAATAACCATGTTGAAAACAGCTATGCTAATGAAGAGTTGAAAGACCATGATGCGTGGAGTGAAAATTTTAAATGAAATTTTGCTGAATAAATTACATGGAGCTGGATAGTAAAAAATCTACTATGAGTTACTCGAGATCGAGAATGCCTCTGTGCAACCAAAAAATCGCATGCACGATTGGATACTATCACAGAATCAGTAGCAGGTTATGATAATGGTTCCGTATTCTTGATTCCTCTACTAACATTAATGAGTAACAAAAGATAGTACTTACGTCCCGTGTCCATCACTATCAGATGGCGAGGCATGATCATGAGAGGCATTGAACACTCCCCTGGTTATTGCAGAGGCGGCAAAATGCCTAGCTCCGACAAGTTTTCTGTTGCAAGATCCAGATGGAAAATCATTGGTAACCTCACAAATGCCAGAATAGTGGGCAGGAACTGGATAATTGTCAGTTGTCAAGTCATCCGCAAAGCTGGGGTGTGTTGGATCGATTCCTGTGTCAATGAGGCCAACAACAACACCCTGACCAGCACATTGTGGACCACCTTCTTGAACCCATGCTCCATTTGGCAGGCCAAGGAATTCAGGGGTATGCGTTGTTGCGGTCCGAACCGAGAAGTCCAACATTACATTTGCCACTTCTTTCCTCATAGATAGCTTCTCTGCCTTTTAATGCAAGGAAAACTAGTTGAGATTTTACTGTCCTAAAACAAGGTAACACTTAGACAAATGACCAAATCTAAACAATCTTCTAATGAACTGACAGGTGTCTGTTAACCATGATAAAATGGCGAGATGGTACATACTACAGAGTGCAAAATTCAGTATATTAAAAAATCATATATTTTTTTTAAAAAGAGCAGTAGTAGCAAAAATGCCAACAAATATTCAGTGTAAACTAGCAAATATCAACACACCATAGTTCACATTGCCATGAACTTTCTCTATTTGAAAACATTGACGCAGCATATAATAATCTGGAGATTGCAAACAAAATGATGTTTGAAAGTTAGTTTCACAACTTCTCTATTGAATGTTATTTAAAAAAGTAGTAACATTGCACTACAGAACAATAGTGCAAAAGTGGCTCAAGTAATCGAAGAAAAACGGATACCTGTCGAGGAGTGATAACAACAGCAAAACCATTAATCAAATAGCGGTAGCTGTAAAGTTTTATATAGTGCTCTCCTCGCAGTGTCCTCTTCAAGAGTGAATTTTGAAGACGACCTAGGTACGAACCATAATTCATAGGTTGGACTGGACTATTCCTGCATCACCACATTCAACATTGCTGAGCAAAAGAAAAAGGAAACTAAATTCAAGCCATGCGAGGAAGAACAGTTGCTAAAACTTATCTGATAAAAAGTTAAAGAAAGAATGCATTGCTAAGAATACAATATTTAGCTAAACACCAATGAAAAGCACTTCAGCATGTGCCAAAAAGAAGAGAGTAGATAAAATCCTCCTTTTCTTTTTTGGATGTAGTATTCTGTCCCATTTTCACGAGTTGGAAACAAACTGATGCTCCAGTAAAGACAAGGTATCCTAGTGTATGTTGAATCGGTGGTGAAATAATCCATGAATCCATGTGGCTCATTCTAAAATTTAAAGCTCATTTTGATAATAAGTAATAAACCTGCAATTATTAGTATGACTTCATTCATCTATAATTTCAGAGGTTGCCATTGACATTCAAGAGAAGATTGGACAAAATTCACAAGGCGGTACAAACCTTGTGTTGTACGCCAAGAAATATAAAGGGGGTAATGCATCAATAGCAGCGCACACATATCGTGTACGCTCGTATTAAATTCCATATCTTTCATGAGTTAAAAACCAAACATTTCTACTGCGATAATGGTTTAGCATTCACAGTATAACCAGCAATTACACCAGTGAACAGAGTTGTCGGTAGATTACGAAATATCAAAAACATCTCCAACATTTTAACTATATAGATTATAATCAATTGAAACAACCCAAGCCGATTCAAAATGCTAAAAGCCCAAACTGAATCATATGTTCATATGGCGCGTAAACTGTAAACAGAAGAACCAAGCGAAGTAAGTGTAAATATCAAAACCTTGGCTTCCTGAGGATGCTGGTGGACGGGGTGTCTCCGCCGCCGCCGCCGGCGGCGGCCGCGGCAACTCTGCTGCTCGCAAACCTCTCCAAGTCAAGCCGCTTATGGAATACCGGCGTCTGCTTCATGGTCACAATGTACACCGCCGTGCCCTCCTCGTTGGCGCATGCGCCGCCCCCCACGAGCGCCGCCCCAAGAACTGCCACGGACAGCCATGCGACCGCCCACCGCTGCTCCCTCCACACCGCCCCCATCTCGCCTCAGCTGCCGAACCACCACGAATCGCCAAGAAACGCTAGTCTAGCTGCGCCAAGACCCAAGAATAATACAATGCATGCGAGGAGGAGGGAGGACTACCGCGCTGCTTGCTCGCGGCACATTAATGGCGGTGAGGCGGTGAGGGGGGCGGGGGCCGCCGTGCCGTGTGCGCTTTAAGCCGCGGCGAGTGCGAGCGCGAGCGCGAGTGCGAGTCGGTGAGTGGGTGCACTGCAGCTGCGAGGCACAAATGCACAAAGACGAGTACCCAATAAAGGAGCAAAATGCACAGCTGATCGTCCCAGGGGTGATTGATTCCAGCCTTCTCTCGGAAGCCAGTCTTTTTTACATTTTTACCGCAAAGCTGCAAAGAAGAAAGAAAGAAAGATTGTGAAAAAGATTGCTCCTCGCTCGCGGTGGTGGCACCAAAAATGGAGATCGATCGCCGACGCTGCTTGTGCTTGGGGTCCATGAGATCAGAGTTTCCTGTTTCCAGCGCTCGCTTTATAGCTTCCCAAGGTTCCAGCTTTTCAGACAGCAGAATTTGCTACCTGCTACGCAGCTCGCGTCCTTTGTTCCAAGATCAGTACTGTAGTATGGATCATGAAGTCCGTGACCTTTGTTAATTGTTACTCATTCACATCGATCTCGTCGGAAATTCAGAATGACCATGCTACCATGGACGGAAATTTGGAGCCGCCGCCCGCCTGCATGCACAAGAATTGCAACTTGCACTCGTACAAATGGCGCATTTTCTCTTCCATTTTAATCGCTAATAAAGAACCGTACTACTGTACTGAATGTCAGAAAAGGAAACCCCTGCCCCATGGCTTAATTGGATTATTAAATGGATTGGCACAGGGCTGTTCATCGTCCGCGCGTATCAAACGGTCAATTCCGATCTGTGCTCACTAGAATTTTCCAACAGTTTTTTATCGTGCATGAGACAATCCAAAAGCCTTTGCATATCTTCTCTCCATCTCTGTTACAAACAAATGTTTTATTAGACATGTAACCATTACCAACCAGAGATAACTGACGAGCTCATCACGTAATCACGTGATGAGTAGGCTAGTGAGCAAACTAAGCACGCACTCCTGGGCCAGCGTTGCTCGATCTGCTCACCAGTCCAGATGCAGCCAGTCAACTAGATAAGCTGGAAAAAGCGAGTCACCAACACTGTTAGAGTTGGTGGCTGCTAGCTGCACCGGCATCGGCATTGCAGCAGCTGCTAGCTGCGGCTGCTTCAGTGTGGTGGTAATTAAGAAGCAACTTGAAAAGGGCAAAGCGGCAAGCACTTCATGACGAGCTAGATCGATGATGGTACTGATAGTGATAGTAGGCGCGCAAGCTCACTTTTTTCTGCTGGCGTCTCCTCTGCTTTCTGCCTGCCCGGGCCGCCGCCGGCCACCGGCCACCCAGTACCCACTGCAGAGAAGTGTGTAGACCAGTAGGCTTTCTACGCTCCTCTATCGACCTTGCAGTTTCTGTATGTAACTATACACCATCATATCACGCACTCACTAGAATGCAGATTATACTACTGCCCTTTGCTGCATTGCATTATCCGGGCCTGGTGCCACGCCGCCGCCGCATGCGTCCAGCGAGCGAGCGCTTTGCCGTGCACCGTTTCTGTTTCCTTCTCCGTTCCGTCCGCGAGCACCGTCCGTGGGCGCGCGCGAGCACGCAGCCAGCCAATCTTGGCCTCTTCACGCGTCACCGGCCGCGCCACCGTACGTCCACCGATTGGAGAGGCGGCCGGCCTCGGTCACGGGGAGGCTGGCTGAGCCTGAGCACGCCGTGGCCCGTGGACCATCATGGCCTTGCAGAGTGCAGACTTGCAGTGCGTGGCGTGGTCCTCTCTCGAGGGGTGCAAGCGCTTGCCAAGTGGCGAGTGAGAAGGGAAGGTCAATGGCTCATGCGCTTCTTACATAATTACCTGTGGAGTCATCCTCTCTCTCTCTCCAGTTCAGTGGCACGAGGACGCCATGTCCTCCTGCTTACCCGTTTACTCTCGTTGCACCACACGAGTTTTACCCGTTTACACACTCGGCAAGTTGCCGAGTTGAGCACTTGGCCTGACACAAACGCACGACTCTGCAGCTCCGCACATTGTCACCAACAACTGCAGATTTTGCAGCACTCCTTCCGTTCGTTTCACACTCGTGCAGTATACAGCAGGCAATGCGAAATGCAAGGAGGATTCCTTCATGATCTCCGGCATCTCGGGCTAGCTCTTGCGAGCTTATCATGAGATGCCAACTGTCTGCCTGTCATGAACAAACTCATTCTCGCTATGGATATCAGAATAAAGTGTTTGATATGATATCTATCTTTCGCCCAGCCTTTTTCTTTGTTTCTGCCTCTCTTTCTTTTGCCCAAATGATGAATAAAGCATTCATAAATCAAGGACAGGACAATAACTTCATCCATAGGGTCATATTCTTGCAAAAATTTCCAATATATTGCATCAAAAGAAATGATACAACAATAGAAATTGCATCCTCAGTTTTCTCTATCTGCTGCTACGAACATAGACATAAAGAATCAAGTGGTCTGCTTTTACACGAAGATTACTTACCTAAGATGAAGCAAGTGCAGGCTTAGTTTTGTTATTTCTGACCAAATTTTCGACAAAGAGCTCTCCTGCGCGATATGAAGACCGGACCTGAAAAGAAAAATCACAAAACAGAGAGTGATTTTTTGCTTGCCATTGCCATGGGCAGTATGTTCATTAAATTTCCAGAACTGTAAGTTATGCATCATAGTGACATTTGTGTCAGAGCTGGCTATACAGTTCTACACCTATTTGTATTCACAATTTTGAGGGTGACAACTGGAAGTTATCACCAACCAGATGTAGCACTTACCAGGGGTCCACTAGCAACATAGCGAAAGCCCGCCGATTCTCCATACTCCTTCCAAAATTGGAACTTCTCAGGGGTCACATACTCCCTTACTGTCAAATGTCTTTTTGTGGGCTGTAATATCAAGCGGTTGGTTCAAAGGAAGGACTGGCCAGATATTCTTGATTAATAATGAAATGTGGGTACAGGGCTAACCTGTAAATACTGGCCCAATGTCAATATATCAACACCTATGGCCCTTAAGTCAATCATTGCTTGTTTCACCTCTTCATCAGTCTCTCCAAGACCAAGCATGATAGAAGACTTAGTTATCATACCCTCTTTGCAACTTTTTGCATGCTTCAGAACAGCTAAGCTCTGATCATATCTGTAAGAATGAGAAGAAATAAAAAGCTGCTTACAATGCCGGAGGCTATGGGAGAAAGCACTGCACATAGATAAAAGTTATTAACTGGACAAAGAAATATATTATTTCTGTATTTAGTGCCTTCAACATTAGCATTAATATCAAGGTCTGTGTGTGCAAAATCGAGGATAAATGAAACAAACTCCCAATGTCATATATGACCAGAGGGAGTATATCATACCAGATAAACTCCTGCCAAGATTCTAAGGGAATGATGGTTGATCAGGTGAAGTGAAAGAAACCATGTCCAAAGATTATGGCATGAGAAACAATCAAAAACAAAATAGACTATAGCAAACACATCAATCAAATAGAATGCAAGAATGTTCTATGAAAAATTACCAATCGAATAGATTGCAAGACTGTTCTATTTAATTGTTTGTATTTTGCAATGTTAAAAACAATAATTATAGTTCAGAAACAACAATTTGCAACCTATAGAACAGCACTGCTGCATTGATAAGTTTTATGCAGCACAATCACAAGTCACAACAATTAGATTCACTGTTGTTCAGGGGAACATAATTAAGAGGGGTCACTTGGACTAAAACCCACTGATAGCCTGATACTGATCACATCAATACAGTAAATTAATGATGTACAACTGATGCCAGTGACAGGATTCTTGAGCATAATATTGATTCGCCATTGTTAGGCAAAAGGTCAGTTTTGGTATTTCAGAGTTCAGATATGACTTGGCAGATTATTCTTGTAAAATAGAACAACCCTAACAAAGTGTTGGTCCACTGAATAAAGTAAAAGGTAAAACAGCTGGAAATAGTTTTAACTTTTAACAGAAAAGTGCACGAAACATGTGCATGTGGATTTTATACAAGTTAACATGTAGGTTTTGTATACCATTTGTGTAATGAAAATAAAAATCTGGAACTAGTGACGAGTCAGATGTTCCTAGACTTTTAATATAAAGCGATATCTAATAGGGGTCAGCATCTTGGGTGAATTCAGTTATACTTCAAATTATAAATGTACAATAGTTTAAGAAGAATACAATGAGGTGTCAGTAAAATCAGTGAATCACATTACCCTGCTCGAGGATCCCTCACAATTCTTTGAAGGCTCCTCACAGTTTCGATGTTGTGTGCGAATACATCTAGACCAGAGTTTACTAAAGATGAAACAGCCTCCAGGTCACCTCGGAAATCCGAGGTTAAGCACTCCACCAGTATCCCTGGTTTGAGCTCCTGAATAGGAAATCCAGAAAACTTCAGCACAGAACCTCACTGATAAATGCTCAACTTCTGTAAAAGACATTTCACATAAGTTAAACCTTTAAAGCTTTCACTGTCTGAGCAAAATGGCTGCTTCCACCATCAGGCAAGTCATCTCTGTCAACACTGGTCAGCACAACATAGTCTACTCTGGAAAGAGCAACATTTGTCAGAAAATTTGTGCAATCTTGCCACATAATTTATGCAGATGAGAAAACAAAATGATTTTACACCCAAGCTCAACAAAATGCACTGTTATCTCTTTTCCTACAACTATCATGCCATCAATCAGTAACTCGGAATGATTGAGAAGCCATCAGCGGCTAATATGCAGATGAGAAAACAGACAACGTTTCCATACCCCCAGCTTGCAACGGCCAAGGCCGTGTTCAGAGGCTCCAGGGGATCCGGCGGTGGAGGCTTGTGGCTAGTCTTCACGGCGCAGAACCGGCACCCGCGTGTGCAAGTGTCACCGAGCACCATGATGGTCGCCGTGGCAATGCCGTCGCCTTCCCCGCCCGCCCCTCCCCCTCCGTTCCAACACTGCGCCCCGGAAGCAAGAGATTTCGTAAGGCAACGCCACCAAAAGCGAGCGACTTTGCGCTCCCACAGAAATTGCTCGAGTGGATCAGCTTGCCCTAGACCCGTATGATCGAATCACGCAAAGGGAGCATTGCTGCGGGAGTAGAGCGTGCGTGCGTGCGTGCGCGCGTGCGCATACCTCGCCGATATTGGGGCACTGGGCCTCGACGCAGACGGTGTTGAGCTTGAGCTCGCCGATCGACTCCCGCAGCCGCGCGTACTTCTCCCCCTGCGCCGCCCGCTGCCGCAGCCACGCCGGCTTCTTCACCCCCGGGTCCGTCCCGGTGTACGGCCCCTCCCTGCTATCCACCGGAACCGGCAGCGCAGCCTCCGCGCGGCACCGCGTCACGCAGACCGAGCCGGGCCGGTTCCGGCAACCAGCGCTTCCGCATCCCGGCCAGATCGGCGGGCGCAGCGGCCGCGCGAGCGAGCTCTGCATCATGGCCGGCGAATTCGCACTCGCGCAGCGTCAGGGCGATGGGTTCGAAGCGAATTGTGCGTCTCCCGATTTTACCCCTACTATACGGCCGCGAATCCACAAGGCGCTTCGAGGGATCAAGCGAAAAATAGGAATTGTTAAGCTATTCGTCAGATCAACGTTCTGTATTCTGTATGAAAATGTTGTTCATCTTTGATTGGTAAGAGAGTTAGAATTGAATGTGTACAAAGCATTGCTCCTCCATGAAAAAAATTATGTTCATGCAATTATGCAAAAAGAAATGCCAACAAAGTGTATTTGCCTCGATCAATGCAAGAAGAGGCATTTTCCATTTTGCACAAGATATTGTTTTTCACCGGGCAAGAAGATGAAACTCACAGATGAGTTTTGATGTTCAAATGGATCAAGCAGCAAATACAAGACAGGAGTAGCACAGCATCACTCAAACATTCCAGTTTGAAGGCCGTAATTACACAGATTTACAACAAAGGCAGGAAGCCTCCTCACATCCTGCAAGAAAGCACGAAAGCAGCATATGATGCAAGCAGAGATTCTACTAAGAAAATGAAGGCTGAGTAATGAACAAACCGAACACTTGCATCTGACAAGGTTAAAGCCGAAATCTTTGGCCAACTGAAGACACATTAAACAACCAAGAAGTGAACAAATAAAATGACAACAAATTGCGACCCTGTATAAACAAGAGATGTACGGATATACCACAGTTTCCAGTGCCCCTCTATAGTGTCAGTAGGTTCCAGGAAACGCTGCATCTCCAGAATAATCTAAGTATCATTCCAGAAACCTAATAAACATCACTTCATTATTCATTCCAACACACTTTGGTCCTAATTAACCCCAACACACGCACACACACACACGTCAAACGGCAGGCAGGAAGGCCCTAATACCCGGACCTGTACAGCCACTGCTACGCCAACCAGCCTTGAGTTCTGTTCACTGGGAGCATATGAATGTTAGAACTAAACTTCCCCCAACGAGGTGGCTAATTCATCACTGCATAGTGTTACACCAGTGTACGTACATGCATATCATCAGGTGGGTGTTATATAAATGACCCACGGAAAGGGAGATCGTCGGTCTATGAGATCAATCTGAAACCTAAAGTCACAATCTAAAGAAGGCTAATTTTTCCTGAGCCAATGGAACTTCTCCAAGCTCTCACCTTATGAAGGGCCATGCATGTCTCCAGAAATATGAGAATTACCATCTGCAGACATGCACATTGAGTCCTTTAAGCATTGGCGATCTACTCCTCGGCATCTTTAGTTATATCAACCAGGAACAGACTCAGAGGTGATGTGCCCACCATTAGCACCGGCGGGATTAAAACCAGTTACCGGCATGGTTCTCTGAGCAAAATCAAGCAGCAACTGGCGCTGTTGTTCATTTGTATGAGGAAGGCTTGCGCGTAGTAACTCAGCTGGCATCTCCCTACTAGTTGCTTTGGAGACTTCAGATCCAATTACAGAGCCTGCTGACTGCATGACATACATCTGCCTAATACTTTCGTACTTACTGAGACAGTATTTTGTCAGAAGTCCAAAGAAAGCATCAAATGATGCTTGCCATAGAGTTCGATTTGACACCGTGTAGCCAGCTGCTGCATGGTGATCAGTCAGTAACTCAGTTGCCCGATCCAGTGCTGATTTAATAATAAGAGAAGCCCCATCACCAGCAGGGCTAGAAAGGGGACGCAGAGGCGGCTGCTCAGATGAACAAACCACAGCAGCAAGGCAAGCACTAAGAGCACCTAGTTCCATGTGGTGCACACAAGATGAAACAGTTTTTGCAAGAGCAACTGTTGTTTCTGCTGCACTAGAATCTGATGGCAACCCCCCAAATAAGTACCTCAGATGTCGAAAAATAGTCATGCATACTATCCGAGTCAACTCACTTCCAGGGCTAAGAAGTCGAAGGTATCGTGACAAAAGCTTACGTCCTTTAGGAAGAGAAACAATCCGAAGAAAAACAAGATCATCCTTAGGGGCTAATCCAGATGAATGGTTTGATTTGCTCGGCCCGAGAGGGTCAACAAGCTGAAGTGATGCGGCTAGACCTTCAAGGAGGACCTGCCGTCTCCTTCTTAGTTGAAAACCATTATCTTGTGCCTGGCTAGACTGCAACAAACGGTCAATATCATCCACCTCAAGAAGAAGGCATAGGGCATCTTCAACAGTGACTCTAGCTGCCAGCATTGGTTCTTTCTCCAGGGGCCTCAGAGAAGACTTCTGATCATGAGAACCATCACCTGATGAAGGAAGGTCAGCTTCAAGAGACCGAGGCCTGCGTATAGAAGAGAAAGAAACTCTCCCTAGAGAATCAACCTGAAGATATGCATGCTGGTCACTGCTGGATCGAGACTTGGAAGGCAAGTCTTTCATTGATGTGGGGGAGAAATTGACCTTTTGCCTAGAATTGGCACCCCTTTTTGCCGTGCAAGCTTGATGGTAATAATCAACTACATAAGGATCACTGCTGTGACTCGCTGAATGCTGCATTCTTAAAATAGATTCAATCTCTTCCGATGACATGTACTTTGATCTGAATTTCAGCCCTCCACCATCACCGTTCTGACAACCGGTATCAGATGATGGTTGAGAAAAACGAATGCTGTGTTTTCCCCTTCCTGACCTTGATCTCTTGTCTCTTGATGAAGGAACACTGCTAACAGAATCAAATCTTCCGGCTAACTCTGGGGAATGGTGGTGATAAAACAGGTGAGGCGGTAAATTTAGGAAATTCTGATGGGATGGTTGGACTTGAACTTGTGCCAATCTCTGCTGCTGCTGAGAGAATAGCAATGATGACATTGGGCTATTTGGAAGCGATAACTGTTTCTGCAACATGTTCGGCAATAGATTAAGATGCTCCCCAGCATAGGGATTCGCTTGGCTTGACCAATCACTTTGCATTGGATTGTTTACATGCAGATTCGGTGTACCAAAGGACATGCTCCCTCCATATGGAAGTCCATGAGATAGTCCAACCATATGGTATGGAGAGCTTGGAAGTGACATGCTTGGAGAACCCATTTGTATGCCAGCACCAAGAGATGGAATGCTCCCATGGCGTGTAAGGCCTTGAGCAGTATAAGGTGATCTACCACCTGGCGGTGGAAAGGAGGTAAATGAAGGAGAATTTGGTGCAATGATAGGTTCACTTAAGCGGTGCTGCAGTGGTTGCTGAGGATAGGAAGATGTTCGGCTCAATGGTTTGGTGTCCCCTTGCTGCACCAAAGAATTTGACTGTGACCACCATCTTTTACTTTCCTGAAATTCCTCATCTTCTAATATGTCCTGATCTACCCAGTTGGGAAACTCTGAATCTTCAGGACAGTCAACAGTTAAAGAACCTGAAAAGGTCATTTGCATAGTTAAAGAAGATAGATTTTCCTCCCGGTTACATTGATGGCATTAATGCAGAATACAAGCATTTCATAAATGAGATTATGTCGAGCTTTCAACAAAGACACATGCTAAAGCTACAATATAGAACTCTATTGTAGAAAACAGTTGTATGCAGTTTGTGATGTTTTTCTTTATTACAATGGACTATTGACATTATACACAAAACCAGAACAGTGTATAGCAAGTCAAAATTTTACCAAGAACATGCACACTGTGTACGGTGTACCAGAAACTAACAACAGAACGTAAAATAGCTGACTTCATCAGGTTAAAAAGTAAACTATAATGCATACTGCCAACATTGGAGTCAACAATCTATCAAAAAACAAAGATTGGGGATCACATTTCATAAAGACATTCTCAAAATAACTCCGTAACACTAAACGTCACTAGTTTCCCATTGGAGCATAAATAGACTTACTTCCTCTTGAAATGGATCGCCTATCACCAATAACACCAGGATTCCGTGTTCCACTAATGCTTCGGTTCAACTGATGACAAAAAATGTGAAAAAAATCAGGATCCAACAGAAACAAGAACAGAAGAAGTTCAGGCTAAAGAAAATTTATCATGAAATTACAGATACATATGGAAGCATCGCTTGGTTGCATAGATATTGACTGAATGATGTGATACCAACATTATCCTTAGAAAAGAACAACAGCCTAGTTGATCACTCAAAAACATTTGCAGACACAGAGACACTACAGGCTTGGTGAGTATATTATATGCACAGTTGGGCCTTAGGAGGTAAAAATATGTGTGGATTGTAAAAAAGGATGCTGCCATGGAAGACGAAGATAGACTTCACTAATATGTGTCCTTTATTTATCCAGCACTTGCTTGGGGCAGCAGGCAGCCTTGTGTGTGTGTGTGTGTTGGTGGGGGGGGGGGGGGGGGGGGTCCTTGACACGTGGTCTGAAGGTGCAATCTTTGTGGGGGAATATAATGACTTTTCCAAGAACAGAATATGGAAGAATACGCCTTAACATATCTAATACTTCATGGACTGCTGCACAGTGCCCCAAGTGAAATCCCATATTTTTTTATAATCAAGCCTCAACTTGAAACATTGGAGCAACAGGTTTGTGCAACGAACCTTCGCAAAAGTGCTTGCAAGATCATCAATTTCGGACAAATTGCTGAGATTATCAATCTGCAGACCATAATAATTTGAATTAGAATAACTCCACAACACTAAAAATACTAGTAAATCCATAATTTCTGATGGAAAGCAGAAATGGAAAGACAGAAAAAATGGCATGTGCAGGATACAAGGTCACTCAAACATGAGTGTCTCATAACTCCCTGTAGAACCTTAACTTCCACATGATACAATTTAAAGATATAGATGTAAATTTTGTCCACCATAAAAAATTTCAAGTGACTATTTAGACAAGCAAATTAACTAATTAAATTTACCCCTAAAAGTAATTCATCCAACCAGCATAAGCATATGCTTTTATAAATCATAATCACTGAAAGCTAGTTCTGTTAGCCAGCATAAGCTTGGGTGTCTTACATGACATGAATACTAAAAAACAATTTGATCCATAGAAGATTCAAATTAACTCTTAATAGTTAATATTTCAAGTTTGCTCAATAATCATCTCTGGCAACATGATCTATCAATAATGCAGTGGAGAATGCAACAGCAGCTAGAGCGTTTATGGTTTTTGTCCAACTCAGCTATTGATCCCAAAATGCAGAAATAGTTCTCTTCAAGCTCCAGAGTAAATGAATGTCGAGTGGAGCAAGCAACAGAAGGAAAAATGTGCTAGAAAACTAACCAAACCAAAAATCCTACCATAGCCACAGGCTATAGAGCTATAGACAGATAGGCTAACAAAAAAATTACGACTAGACTGAAACAATTCAAGAACAGGCTTATGATAAAACAGCCAAAAGGCTACCTTGAACACTATTTATTTCACTGTCACATATCCAGATGAAACATTCATAGTCACTATCACTTATCCAAAAAAACCAGTCTTCTAGTGATGCTCAACTCGACATTTAGCAAGATTCCTCTTCCATCCCTGTCTCATGAAATCCTAGTATGGAGCTTTATGGCTATCAAACATCTGATGAACATATTCATTCAACACACATCAAGGTAAAGAACCTGCCAATAATTGAGCACAAATCTTTCCACCATGGCCACTTAAGTGTTTGGTTTCTCCAACACTACTGATGTTAACCTCAACTCCACTAATAAGACCCTAGAGGCCCACATGGATTTATTCTTGATTCCTCCTAGCACTAAACCTCCACTATCAGCTGCCACCATGGGTAAAGGACATGTTATCAACTTATCGGAAAAGAGATAAACCATGCATGTGAACCAAGAACACAAACGAAGAACAAGAGGGCGACAGTTCACAACAATTACGGCGGTGGACATGAAGGTTCCGAAATCCGCACCTCTTCTCCAACAGACGAGAGCCGGTACAGCTCTTCATCTGGTCCACTCAACCTACCGCCATTACCATCACCACCGCCATCCTCCAAGCAACTGAGCTCGAGCCCCTCCAGCGGCTCCTTCCCGAAGAAGGCGTACTGCCCAGCATCAAAACTACCTGCATCAAGAAGAGTCAGATGACGGAGATTATATTAGTATCGGCGGAACCGCGGAAAACCATATCTTTTTACCCAAATTACAAGTGAGAACCACGAACAAAGGCAAGAATAACAAGAAACACCAATCAGGCCAACAAAAAAAACATATTTTTTCAGTCGAGAACTCAGAGGCCGAATTCGAACAATTCACCATCGGTAGCCACACACGGCAAATCGAGCCTACTCCTGCATCCGTTGATTCGCATCGGAGACGCAACAAATTAAGGCGCCTACTCCTGCACCAAATCGAGCAGAACAGCACTAACAATCAACGGCAACAGCAGGAGCGGGGACCAGATCAAACAGCGCGAGAAAACATCCAGAAAAGTCGCACCGAATTCACACGCGCGAAGCCTCACCTGCGGCGGAGGACGCGGCGGCGCCGCCGCCGCCGCCCGACTCGACGCCCCGCATCTCCGCAAAAAACCCTAGCAGCAGCAGCAGCTGTAGCAGCAAGCGGCGGCGCGCATCTAGTCGGCTAGGGCTTCTCGCGATTTCTTCCGGCTTCCGGCTTCCAGCTTCCGGTTTCGGATCTGAGAGAGCTGTGGGAGGAACGAGAGGATAGATAGCTCGGTCTCAGTGCTGCTTACTTCCCCCTCTTTTCTCTCTCCTGCCTTAAATAAAAAAAATCATGTGGGATATGCGAACAGAGGAAAATTTATGATTCCCAAAACATTAGAACGCAAATTAAATGCAAAAAAATCAATCCTTTACTCCTCTTTCTTTCGGCAGGGGAGAGTTCAGAGCAGGGTTTCGCTTGGAAGGCACACAATAATCAGAGAGGAGAAAGAGATTAGCAGATGTAGAACTGTAGATGATACGCTATATAGAGAGTTAGGAAGAACACTTTAGCTTGGCTTATTTGTTACTCAATCTATATTTTAGCTCTTTTTGTGCTTGCTTTGTTCTCTAATTCTCCTTTTCATGGACACTTTTTATGCATGATTCTTAATTTTATCTGGGTGTTACTGCTAATCTCTATCTTAGCTTTCTCTCTCTTCTATGATTAAGTGTCACACCATGGTGATCTTGAGTGGATTTGGCACAGGTGGTGTAGTGATTAGGAGAAATTGTTAATTGCCAGGGGTGGCAGGTTTTCTGGTGCTCTACAAAGGTTGATGGGAGGATCATATGTAGTCTGTGATTTTTCTTATGAATATTTTTAAGACAAAATTTTGTTTTTAACCAAATGTATGATAAAAACTAATGATTCCAGAGTATACATGAATAGCAAAAATTAATGTAACATAAGTATAAGATTTATACATGTGTATAACTGATACCTCTCATAACTGATACCTTTCATCAGAGAGTTGAAGTCCCCATGTATCATCTTCCCAAGGGCATCATCTTCGGTAGAGTTTAGATTCTAAAATCCATGCCCTAACTTTAGATCCACGTGAATCATGTGTGCATGATCTGGAGATTTGAAACAGAACTTTGGACACTAATGAACAACGAACCGTGCTTGGTTTTCATTCATTTTTTCTCTGCGTATTAAGTCAAAGCCAAGTTGTCACTTGTCAATTCCATTCTGATACTAGTTGGAATAGTCAATATGTATCATTCCGTTACTCAAATCATGACCTATCAATTTACATATCGTTTCAATTTCAATACCGATTAGTATCGGTCATTCTGGTCAATACCGATCACATACCGTCCTACACCACCCATTCCAGTTAAAATTATATTATGAAATTCTTTATCATATGTTACATATTATTTATATTAAGCTATATATTACATTATATTAAGCTATATATATTTGATATATCAACATATTCAAATATACTATATTTAATCATATCAATATGTATTTTAAATTTATTTATATTATTTTATTAGACCTCAAAATAATACACCGGTATTGACTATACCGTTACCAAAACATTTCATTTCAAAATCTAAATCGAATATCACCGGAATTACCAGTACTATATTTCTATCTTATCTTTTTCTCTCTTCTATGATTAAGTGTCACACCATGGTGATCTTGGGTGGATTTGGCACTCGGTTAGCAGGTGGTGTAGTGATTAGGAGAAATTGTTAATTGCCAGTAGTGGGAGGTTTTCTGGTGCTCTACAAAGGTTGATGCACTACCGGAAAGAGTTTATTTGCCGAGTGCCACACGCTTTGCCGAGTGCATTTCATCGGGCACTCGGCACAAAGGTGTTTGTCGAGTGCCCTGTGAAATGCACTCGGCAAAGCGTGTGGCACTCGGCAAAGACTAGGGTTTGCCGAGTGTCACGCCATAGGCACTCGGCAAATCACCTGAAAAATCGCCCGCCCATTTTTTTACTGACGGCGTTATGGCGGGCAGGGTTGAAAATCAATTTTGCCGAGTGCCACTAACGAACACTCGGCAAATACTATCCTTTGCCGAGTGCCACAAATAAAAACACTCGGCAAATAATATCTAGTTGCCATTATTTCATGTGAGATCACAATTTAAGCCTACATCACATTTTAAACATGTTTTGAACTTGAATTTTTTTTACACTCATAATGCAACCTATGTTAGGCCATGGAAAAGTTTCATATTTTTCTGAGTGGGTTTGCTATTTTTAATAAATTAATCATGTTTCAAGGATTTACTTCCAAGTGGGTCAAATTTGAAATGCATGTACATGAAATAATGACTCAAAAATTATGGAAAAATCATATTTGTGTTCATGATTACATTTGTAATCTTTTACAACTAAATATAACTAAATATTTAAAATCTAATTTACGACACTCGACCGACAATATGCAGGTTAATGGTTTTTTAATTATAGAAAATGTAATTGATGCCTAAAAAATATGACACTTGACATGGTGTCATTATATCATACATATATGATATGGTAAAAAATTCATAATGTTTCGACAAAGTTTTCAAGTATGACCTTTAGAAATTGGACAACCTTCGAGAAGGTTTAGGAGTTTAGGGATGAAATGAGTTAGGTTTAGAAGCAAATCAATATTCAAATATTTGTTTGAACTTAAAACTTTTTGTACTACTTGAGAAACCAAGGGTTGGTTTCGGTGTTTTGTGATGAGTGATTGACAGGCTTTTTACCCTCTGTTCGAAGGGTACCTCTGAAGGGGGTTCGGAGGTTGGACCTCCGAAGGTGATCGGAGAAGGGTACCTCCGAAGGGGCTTCGGAGGTGGTTTTGCCAAAGGGTGTTCGGTGTTTGCTTGCTGCAGCTGTGCAGCGGAGTGTGCTTGTCGGAGGGGTCCGACAGTACGCGATGACTGGGTTCGTACCGAAGGCTTCGGTACTTTGGGCGGTACACCGGAGTGTGTACCGGAGGTTGCTAACCCGGAGAGGTCTCCGGAGTACTGGATACACTTGTTTGCTTGTCTTTGGTGCGCAGGGACTCCGGAGGCGACGGACAAGGTTCGAGCCAGGTGAACCTGGGTCAAGCGGGAGGCTTGATGCCAGGGGAGCGGGGAGCTCCGTCACGGTGGCTGCGAAGGTGGTCCGGGTCGGTCCTCGGGTCGAGGCGCGCCAGGTGAAGGCGGAGAGTGCGGAGCGTGGCTCCGGCTGAAGGTGCTCCGAGACAAAGTCCTCGGAGGCGAGGCACTTCGAAGGTACTCCGGAAGGAGTAACTTCGGAGTTGGTGGAACAAGTCCTCTGTGGAGGCAAGGGTTCGAAGTGTGCTCCGGAGGTAGACATTCGAAGGTTGCCCGACGAAGGTCTCAGAAGTCGAGGCGCATCGAAGGCATGGTCCGGGTGAGGCTCGTCGAGGAGTGTGCTCGGGGTGAGACACTGCGACGAAGTGCTCATGGAATGCTTCATGCGAAGGCCTTGGACGAAGGAGGGACTTCGAAGGGTGGTACTCCGAAGGTGGGGCTTCGGAGTGAGGATGACTTGAGGTGCTTCGGCCTGCATGGCTTCGGTACACGGACTGACGGAGTTCGAGCTGGGTGAAGCTGCGAAGCCGTGGTGGTCCACTCCGGAGGTGTTGGTGCGAAGGCCCAAGGGCTTTGACGGCTTCGGCTCAAAACCGTCAGTGTATCGGAGACTGACTTCGGTGAAGCGAAGGCCATCTGGCTTCAGGCTTCTCACCGAAGCTACCGCACCCCTCGCGTGCGAAGGGAGGCTGCAGAAAGTCAAAGACTGTAAAAGGCTGACACTGTCTGTTCTGTAAAAGGCTGACACTGTCCTCTCTGCAGTTGACAGAGAAGCCTCCAGAATAAAGGTGGACTACCTTTTGTGCCTCTTAGTTCTGTAGAGTCAAATCTTTTGTAAACCCTAGGGGTAGTGTAGTCACTTCCTTTGAGTGACCTGTGGGCTATAAATATGGGGGCTCGGTAGGTAACATTTAACACTTTGAGCATTTACTGTTGAGCTCCTGTAGCCACACTTCAATTGCAATACATCCAGAGAGTTCTTTTTTCTGTGTTCCTTGTTCAAGCGGCGAAGCCCTGTTTCCTGTACTTTTGCTTGAGCTCGCGTTGCATACCTCGCCTGTTGTTGTGCACCGAAGCCTGTTGAGGCGAAGGTTGTTTTTCGTGCGAGGTGTGTCTTTTCGGTGTGCTGTCGCTCTGTGTAACTTGAGGCCAGTCCTCACAGCTTACTAGCGAAGCCCTGATCGAGGCCCGTTTTGCTTCTTGTGTCGAAGCCCTTAGCGTAGTCCGTTTGTGTGCGTGTAGACCTTCGTGTACGAAGCCCAGCACCAGTTGCTGCCGCCAAGTACTTGGTCGAAGTCCTCAGAGGGCTGTCCACTCCTGCGAAGGGTGAAGTGCGAAGCCTGCTCGAAGCACCTCGTGTGCGGAGCCTGCACTGACTTAGCAGAGTAGATTTCCGAGGGGTGTAAGGGGAGCGAAGTCTTCTTGGCTTCGAAGTTTTGCTCCTGCGAAGCCTGTGTTCGGAGCTGTCGAAGTTCCTCCGAACCGGACCTTCGAAGGTTGTGTTCGAAGCCTGTTCCGCAGAAGACAGAGCTGAACCGAAGGCTAAGTTTTTAGCCCTAAATTTTAAAAGCTCCCATTCACCCCCCTCTGGTCGCCGTTTCCGGTCCAACACTACTAAAACTCAATTTATCTTATACCATGTCAAAAATTGGCATTTTTTAGAGTTAGTTTGCTATTTTTGGTTAAAAAAGTTCTTTATAAGATTTTAAGTAAAAGATCCCAAATTTAAACTACAAGTGCCTTATATTTGTTTATTTGAAGTTAGAAATTTTCTATGCTTAAATATTAGTGTATATTATATAATGCCAAATTATGAGATTTTTTACGGTCTTTATTCTATTTTTGTTTTTTTTGAAAATAGTATAAAAAAATGTTTGCCGAGTGCATTTGGATCTGGCACTCGGCAAACAATCAAAAATTCATCTTTGCCGAGTGCCATATGTGAAAACACTCGGCAAAATGACCGTGTTCATTATTTTATGTGAGATCACAATTTAAGCCTACATCACATTTTAAACATGTTTTGAAGTTGAATTTTTTTTTACACTCATAATGCAACCTAAGTTAGGCCATGGAAAAGTTTCATATTTTTCTGAGTGGGTTTTCTATTTTTAATAAATTAATCATGTTTCTATGATTTACTTCCAAGGTTGTGTTCGAAGCCTGTTCCGCAGAAGACAGAGCTGAACCGAAGGCTAAGTTTTTAGCACTAAATTTTAAAAGCTCCCATTCACCCCCCCTCTGGTCGCCGTTTCCGGTCCAACAATTGGTATCAGAGCGGGTTAAGATCACCAGTTGACCTTAACCGGTTTTGTGATCTGTTGGCGACATGGATAGAGGCAGTAAAATTCCTCTGTTCGATGGGACAGACTTTGCATACTGGAAGGTGCGCATGGAGGCTTACTTGTTAAGCCAAGGAAATGCAATTTGGGAGATTGTGGACTCACAATACTCCATCCCTGAGACTCGCACCTCTCAGACTGAGAAGGATCAGTATATTGCCAATTCCAAGGCAAGAAACATACTGTTCATCGGTTTGAGTAGAAGTGAGTTCGATAGGGTGCAGCACCTTAGGACTGCTAGGGAGATTTGGACAACACTCACTGTCTTTCATGAGAGCTCTGCTCAGATTAAGGCCAGGCGCCAAAGCACCTACAATCAACAGTATCAGCTGTTTGTACAGGCACCTGGTGAATCTGTTGATGCCATGTTTTCTCGCTTTGACGCGATAGTGAGTAACTTGCGGTCCAACGGGACGCTTGCTTACAGTGATCACGATAGGGCTATCAAGCTTCTCTATGCTCTTGACCGTAGCATATGGGAAGTGAAGATATCCAGCATTGAGGAGTCCACAGGCTATGACACTCTAACCTGTGATGAACTCTTTAGCAAGCTGAAGTCCACAGAGATTGCCAAGGCATCTCTTGCTGTGCACAGAAGCTCTTTGCCACAGCCGTTGGCATTGGTTTCTAGCACTAGCCGTGGCACCACTGCAGAACCAAGCACATCAGGCACTTGTGTTCTTGCAGATGGTTTTGCTTTGTCCTCCCTGGTCTCCGTCACAAAGGAGCAGGTGGACACTCTAGCTGATGATGAGCTTGCTCTCATTGCCCGGAGGTTCACCCGCTTTCATCATGAGAGACGGGATCAGAGGAGAAGTGGTTTTAGTGGTTGCTATGAATGTGGCGACACCTCTCATATTAAGGCAAATTGCCCCAAGATCAAGAAGAGAGATGAGAGTGACCGCCCCAAATACCACAAAAAGGAGAGGAAGCCCTTTGTGAAGGGCAAGCGCGGCAAGATGGCTAAGAAAGTAGCCAAGGCCGCTTCCAGAGCATTTGTTGCTGCTCTCAGCGACATCGACACGTCCTCAACTGAGGAGTCGAGCTCTGAGGAGGAGGAGTCCCCAAGGAAGGAGGACAAGAAGGACAAGAAGGGAAGAGACTTCACCGGCCTTTGCTTCATGGCCGACAGCGATCACAGCGGCGATGAGCTTGACTCATCAGAGGTAAACCTATCATCTGACCAGCTTCTAATTAAATTAGATGAGCTGAATGAAGTCGTGCTTGGTCAGGATAGATTACTTGTACAAGCCGCTAGAGAAAGAAAAGACCTTAGACTTAGGCTAGAAAATATTTCTACTGAATATGCCATGCTTAAGTCTAAGTTTGATGATGCTGAATGTGAGTCATGTTCTGTTGTCATGAGTGAGCTTGCTCAGTTGCGTTCTGTTCATGCTCAAACTCTTTCTGAGCTTGAGACTGCACAGAAGCAGCTTTTGGAGGTGGATTCTAGACCTCATGATATTATTGATTGCATGAACTGCTCTTTATTACGCGATAGCATTAATTTACGTGATAAGCATGTTCATGATTTGGAGGCTAGATTGGAGAGGACCGGTAGTTCTAAGGATGTGCAACCTGTTTGTGACACTTGCATTACCCTTAAGGACCAGCTAGGCACTGTTAGAGAGCGAGCTGAGAACCTCATGTCAGAAAATGAGTACCTTCTTTCCGTGGTAAACAAATGCACTGAGGGAAAGGGTAGGATGGATTTGCTCTTGGCCAAGACCAAGTTGTGTGCTGACAGAGCAGGGGTAGCTCTAGGTTTGGGTTTTGAGAGGATACCTTCAGTTAGTGAAAACAAAACTGTTTTTACCTCTCCCACCACCCTAGAGAAAGAGAGAGCTCTGTTAGACACCCCATCAGCCAAAAAGCCGACCCATCCACCAAAGAAAACCACACCTCCTGCCAAGAAAAATCCTCCCAAGAAAACCACTCAGAAGAAACCCAAGGAGCCTGTGAGAGTTGCTCTTGTGACCCATGAGAGTGCCCCCAGGAGAGTGTTCCATTGTTCTTATTGTCAACGGGCGGGTCATTTGGTTGGATTCTGTTTTCGTCGCATCAAGGATGAGCGACACTCTCAGGCGATGAGTTACCAGGACATGCATTACTCATCTTTAGGTATGCATGAGTCTGAGTTTTACTATCGTCCTGCTTTTGAGGCTCCTCGTGCTTCTCGGAGAGGTTTTGCTCCTCGAGGTCTTCACCATGTTCCATATGGTGGTAGACCTCGGGCTAGCAGATTTGTACCTCGTCAGAATAGGAGACCTCGACGTGTTGTTCTTTCACAGCATGTAGGTAGACCTCGCACTTTGCATCATTCTGATTATTATGTGCGTAGACCGTCTGCTTTTACTGTGCCTACTACTCGTGTCACTCAGTGCTGGATGCCTCGTCATTATTTTACTCACCCCAGCACTGAGCGATCGAGACGTTCATATCATGTGTAGGCGACAGATCGAGGCTTGGAGGGCACGTGGATCATGGACTCCGGTTGTTTGCGCCACATGACCGGAGATGCAGCATGATTCTCCAGCCTCACCACAACCAAGCAAAGGGAACATATCACCTTCGGAAACAATCGAAGGAGTAGAGTGAAAGGTAAAGGTGTGGTAAGAATTAATTCGAACTTCACTCTCAAAGATATTGCTTTGGTTGAAAACCTGGGATACAATTTGCTGTCTGTATCTCAGTTGCTTGATGAGGGCTTCGAAGTGCGATTTCATCGCGATACTTCGCAAGTGCTCAATTCTGATGGCGTTGTGGTGTGTAAGATCTTTAGAGTTGGGAGAGTTTTTGGAGCTGATTTTTCTGAGTTATCTGGATCTTCTCACTGTCTTGTTGCACATTCGACCTCTGAGCTTTGGAAGTGGCATAGGAGACTAGGGCATATGAGCTTTGAATTGCTCGCTCGTCTGAGCGCCCTAGGTCTGATCCGAGGATTGCCCAAGCTCAAGTTTGAGAAGAATTTAGTTTGCGCTCCTTGTCGACATGGAAAAATGATTGCCGCTTCGCATTCGCCAGTCACCACGGTGATGACTGAACAACCTGGAGAACTTCTCCATATGGACACTGTAGGTCCTTCTCGGGTTAGTTCTTTAGGCGGCAAGTGGTATGTATTAGTTATTGTCGACGATTACTCTCGCTACTCTTGGGTCTTCTTTCTTGCCAGCAAGGATGAAGTGTTTTCACACTTTCGGAGCTTGGCTTTGAGACTTTTCACTGAACTCCCCGGTGCATTAAAATTCATTCGAAGCGATAATGGCACCGAGTTCAAAAATAGTCTCTTTGTTGACTTTTGCATGGAGCATGGCATAGAACATCAATTCTCTGCTCCGCGGGTTCCTCAACAGAACGGTGTTGTTGAGAGGAAAAACCGCACTTTGGTTGAGATGGCTAGGACGATGCTTGATGAGCATAGGACTCATAGAAAATTCTGGGCTGAGGCCATGAACACTGCTTGTTACATCTCAAACCGAATCTTCTTGCGCTCAATTTTAAATTTGACATCTTATGAGCTGCGTTTTGGGAGACAGCCCAAGGTTACTCATCTTCGAGTTTTTGGCTGTCGCTGCTTTATCCTAAAACGTGGTAACTTGGATAAATTTGAGTCGCGATCTTCTGACGGGATCTTTTTGGGTTATACTACTCATGGTCATTCTTATCGTGTTTATAACTTGGAAACTAACACTGTCATCGAGTCATGTGATGTGACTTTTGATGAATCAACACCCTCTGTTAGTTCTGCTTTTGAACAGGCAAATGAACACGACATGGAACAGACCTTATTCGAAGACGAAGATCCCGGAGAATTCGAGGATGAACCCCTACTACCCTCGACGTCAACCCCCGAAGCTGACCCCGCTTCAACTACTTCGGCACGAGGTCCCGAAGCAACTACCTCAACATCGGTCATCTTGGACCACTCCAATGCACAAGTTGAGGGGGAGACTGCATCCCGCCGCGAGGCTCCACATCATGTCCAAAGGATGCACCCTCCCGAGCAGATCATTGGTGAGCTTGATCAAAGGGTAACACGTTCTCATGCCCATTTCACTAATTCTGCTTTTGTTGCTTCTTTCGAGCCCTTAGATGTTAGTCATGCACTTTCTGATTCTAGTTGGATCAATGCCATGCATGAGGAACTTGAAAATTTTGAGAGAAACCAAGTCTGGACTTTAGTTGATCCTCCACCAAATGTTCATTTCATTGGAACAAAATGGATTTTCAAAAATAAACAAGGGGAGGATGGGACAATTGTTAGAAACAAGGCTAGACTTGTAGCTCAGGGCTTTTCTCAACTAGAAGGAATTGATTTTACTGAAACTTTTGCACCTGTTGCTCGCCTTGAGGCCATTAGGATTTTGCTTGCCTTTGCGACATCCCGGGGATTCAAACTCTATCAAATGGATGTCAAAAGTGCTTTTCTTAATGGCTTCATAGGTGAAGATGTTTATGTAAAACAACCCCTGGTTTTGAAAACCCCAAGTACCCACATAAAGTCCTTAAACTTCATAAGGCTCTTTATGGACTCAAACAGGCCCCTCGGGCTTGGTATGATAGACTTAAGTCTTTTCTGCTTGAGCGAGGGTATTTGATGGGCTCTGTTGATAAAATATTGTTTACTCTCAAGCATGGCAAAGATTTCCTCCTAGTTCAGATTTATGTGGATGATATCATCTTTGGTGGCTCTTCTCATGCTTTGGTTGCCGAGTTTGCAGATACCATGAGCAGGGAATTTGAAATGTCGATGATGGGTGAACTCACCTTCTTCCTTGGTTTGCAAATCAAGCAAAGCAAACAAGGTACTTTTGTCCACCAGACAAAGTACACCAAGGACCTGCTCAAGAAGTTCGACATGTCCGATGCGAAGCCCCTCGCCACTCCAATGGCTACATCTGTAGCATTGGACCCTGACGAAGATGGAGAAGCCGTAGATCAGAAGGAGTTCCGGAGCATGATCGGCTCCCTCCTCTACTTGACTGCCACGAGGCCGGACATACACTTCGCAGTGTGTCTGTGCGCTCGTTTTCAGGCTTCACCACGAGCTTCGCACCGCCAAGCGGTAAAGCGCATCCTAAGGTATCTCAAACACACCCTTGAATTTGGCATATGGTATTCAGCATCTTCATCTTTATGTCTTCGAGGTTATTCCGATGCGGATTTTGCTGGATGTAGAATTGATAGGAAGAGTACCTCTGGTACTTGTCATTTTCTGGGTACTTCACTGGTTTGCTGGTCTTCCCGCAAACAGTCTAGTGTTGCACAATCGATGGCTGAGGCCGAATATGTTGCTGCAGCTAGCTGTTGTTCTCAGATTTTGTGGATGGTTTCCACTTTGCGGGATTTCGGGTTAGATTATAAGAGTGTTCCACTTTTCTGTGATAACACTAGTGCTATTTGTATTGCAAACAACCCGGTTCAGCACTCCAGAACCAAACACATTGATGTACGGTATCACTTTCTCAGAGATCACAATGAGAAGTGTGATATTGAACTTTAATATGTTGATACCCAACACCAGCTTGCCGACATTTTTACAAAACCCCTCGATGCTTCTCGATTTGCTTACTTGCGTGGGGAAATTGGCATTTGTCACCCTTACGACATTTTGTGAGGGGGAGCTGTTTTAGATGGATGTGCTTTTGCTAATTGTGCTGAAATTGCATTTATATATTTTGCACTTATATGCCTGCTTATAATTCATGAAATCATGTTAGCTCAGCTCTCTTTAATTCATCTGGAACATTCATGTGCATGGTGATTCCTTTTCAAAATCAACTCGTGCCCACTGCTTAGTCTTGAATCTAGCATATTTAGGCAGGACTGCTTTAGCTATCTTTTATCTGCTTGACAGCGAGACACTGTTCATTGGATGCTAAAAATTGCAACTTGAAAACTGTTCTACATTTTCATGGATACTCATAAATGCCAAACAATTGGTTCAATTCAAAAACTCCATGATTTGCTTACTTTAAGTTAAAAGATCCAGGTGGGTTTGTTTGTCGCACTACCCTATTCTAGACTGCTTACCATTGCACATTGGTCTGAACTGGAATAGCGTAGTGTATGCCAAAATCTATGCCTTAAGCTTCTTATGGCTTTCATGCCTAGGCTTGGCCAGATTGGAAAGTATAAGGTGGACAAACAAATAACCCCTGGCACTATGAAAAGAACAACAAAATTCATTGTCTATCAAGTTTGCTTTTTAAGCTCCATTTGAACTGGACTTGTCTGTCTAGATTAGAAATTGACTAGCTTTGTGCAGTCCTTGCCCTTACTTGTCTAGTTTCTTCGACTAAGTGGTGATGCTTTTATTTCAAAAATGATAAATTCACATGCTTCATCATGCTTTTAGAGAATATTAATTTGAGCTGAGCCCATGATCATTGATGTTACTGTTGGCATATTTTTGCTTCATATGTCTTTGCTATTCTGCTCAATTCGAAGTTTTGCATCTTTTACATGCTCCTTGATGCTTGCATTGCCAAAGGGGGAGAAATTCCGGAGAGATTTGCTTCGTTCTCTGCCGCAAGGGGGTATAATTTTAAAGAGGGAGAAAATTTGACATAAAGGGGGAGAAGATTTTTTATTTGCCAAAGGGAAAATTTAACTCAGGGGGAGTTGTCTTTGCCGAAGGGGCTTTTTACTCTTTTGAGAAAGGGGGAGGAAAACTCTTTTATCAAGTGACATGATTTGGCTCTTTTTTGAGTTTTTATGGTCACTTGTGTGCTGAAAATTTTAAATTTTCTTGAACTTGGATTTGGTTGTCAATGCACTCATCAAGGGGGAGAATGAGAAACCAAGGGTTGGTTTCGGTGTTTTGTGATGAGTGATTGACAGGCTTTTTACCCTCTGTTCGAAGGGTACCTTCGAAGGGGGTTCGGAGGTTGGACCTCCGAAGGTGATCGGAGAAGGGTACCTCCGAAGGGGCTTCGGAGGTGGTTTTGCCGAAGGGTGTTCGGTGTTTGCTTGCTGCAGCTGTGCAGCGGAGTGTGCTTGTCGGAGGGGTCCGACAGTACGCGATGACTGGGTTCGTACCGAAGGCTTCGGTACTTTGGGCGGTACACCGGAGTGTGTACCAGAGGTTGCTAACCCGGAGAGGTCTCCGGAGTACTGGATACACTTGTTTGCTTGTCTTTGGTGCGCAGGGACTCCGGAGGCGACGGACAAGGTTCGAGCCAGGTGAACCTGGGTCAAGCGGGAGGCTTGATGCCAGGGGAGCGGGGAGCTCCGTCACGGTGGCTGCGAAGGTGGTCCGGGTCGGTCCTCGGGTCGAGGCGCGCCAGGTGAAGGCGGAGAGTGCGGAGCGTGGCTCCGGCTGAAGGTGCTCCGAGACAAAGTCCTCGGAGGCGAGGCACTTCGAAGGTACTCCGGAAGGAGTAACTTCGGAGTTGGTGGAACAAGTCCTCTGCGGAGGCAAGGGTTCGAAGTGTGCTCCGGAGGGAGACATTCGAAGGTTGCCCGACGAAGGTCTCAGAAGTCGAGGCGCATCGAAGGCATGGTCCGGGTGAGGCTCGTCGAGGAGTGTGCTCGGGGTGAGACACTGCGACGAAGTGCTCATGGAATGCTTCATGCGAAGGCCTTGGACGAAGGAGGGACTTCGAAGGGTGGTACTCCGAAGGTGGGGCTTCGGAGTGAGGATGACTTGAGGTGCTTCGGCCTGCATGGCTTCGGTACACGGACTGACGGAGTTCGAGCTGGGTGAAGTTGCGAAGCCGTGGTGGTCCACTCCGGAGGTGTTGGTGCGAAGGCCCAAGGGCTTTGACGGCTTCGGCTCAAAACCGTCAGTGTATCGGAGACTGACTTCGGTGAAGCGAAGGCCATCTGGCTTCAGGCTTCTCACCGAAGCTACCGCACCCCTCGCGTGCGAAGGGAGGCTGCAGAAAGTCAAAGACTGTAAAAGGCTGACACTGTCTGTTCTGTAAAAGGCTGACACTGTCCTCTCTGCAGTTGACAGAGAAGCCTCCAGAATAAAGGTGGACTACCTTTTGTACCTCTTAGTTCTGTAGAGTCAAATCTTTTGTAAACCCTAGGGGTAGTGTAGTCACTTCCTTTGAGTGACCTGTGGGCTATAAATATGGGGGCTCGGTAGGTAACATTTAACACTTTGAGCATTTACTGTTGAGCTCCTGTAGCCACACTTCAATTGCAATACATCCAGAGAGTTCTTTTTTCTGTGTTCCTTGTTCAAGCGGCGAAGCCCTGTTTCCTGTACTTTTGCTTGAGCTCGCGTTGCATACCTCGCCTGTTGTTGTGCACCGAAGCCTGTTGAGGCGAAGGTTGTTTTTCGTGCGAGGTGTGTCTTTTCGGTGTGCTGTCGCTCTGTGTAACTTGAGGCCAGTCCTCACAGCTTACTAGCGAAGCCCTGATCGAGGCCCGTTTTGCTTCTTGTGTCGAAGCCCTTAGCGTAGTCCGTTTGTGTGCGTGTAGACCTTCGTGTACGAAGCCCAGCACCAGTTGCTGCCGCCAAGTACTTGGTCGAAGTCCTCAGAGGGCTGTCCACTCCTGCGAAGGGTGAAGTGCGAAGCCTGCTCGAAGCACCTCGTGTGCGGAGCCTGCACTGACTTAGCAGAGTAGATTTCCGAGGGGTGTAAGGGGAGCGAAGTCTTCTTGGCTTCGAAGTTTTGCTCCTGCGAAGCCTGTGTTCGGAGCTGTCGAAGTTCCTCCGAACCGGACCTTCGAAGGTTGTGTTCGAAGCCTGTTCCGCAGAAGACAGAGCTGAACCGAAGGCTAAGTTTTTAGCCCTAAATTTTAAAAGCTCCCATTCACCCCCCTCTGGTCGCCGTTTCCGGTCCAACACTACTAAAACTCAATTTATCTTATACCATGTCAAAAATTGGCATTTTTTAGAGTTAGTTTGCTATTTTGGTTAAAAAAGTTCTTTATAAGATTTTAAGTAAAAGATCCCAAATTTAAACTACAAGTGCCTTATATTTGTTTATTTGAAGTTAGAAATTTTCTATGCTTAAATATTAGTGTATATTATATAATGCCAAATTATGAGATTTTTTACGGTCTTTATTCTATTTTTGTTTTTTTTGAAAATAGTATAAAAAAATGTTTGCCGAGTGCATTTGGATCTGGCACTCGGCAAACAATCAAAAATTCATCTTTGCCGAGTGCCATATGTGAAAACACTCGGCAAAATGACCGTGTTCATTATTTTATGTGAGATCACAATTTAAGCCTACATCACATTTTAAACATGTTTTGAAGTTGAATTTTTTTTTACACTCATAATGCAACCTAAGTTAGGCCATGGAAAAGTTTCATATTTTTCTGAGTGGGTTTTCTATTTTTAATAAATTAATCATGTTTCTATGATTTACTTCCAAGTGGGTAAAATTTCAACTAAATGTACATGAAATAATGACTCAAAAAATATGGAAAAATCATATTTGTGTTCATGATTACATTTGTAATCTTTTACAACTAAATATAACTAAATATTTAAAATCTAATTTACGACACTCGACCGACAATATGCAGGTTAATGGTTTTTTAATTATAGAAAATGTAATTGATGCCTAAAAATTATGACACTTGACATGGTGTCATTATATCATACATATATAATATGATAAAAAATTCATAATGTTCCGACAAAGTTTTCAAGTATGACCTTTAGAAATTGGACAACATTCGAGAAGGTTTAGGAGTTTAGGGATGAAATGAGTTAGGTTTAGAAGCAAATCGATATTCAAATATTTTACTGAACTTAAAACTTTTTGTACTACTAAAACTCAATTTATCTGATTTTGTTCTAACAAGGGGACACTCGGCACACCCCCTTCGCCGAGTGCCACGGGGGGCACTCGGCGAAGCCCCCACGCGCCACGTGCCCCCCCCGAGCCCCCTTTGCCGAGTGCCCCCCGTGGCACTCGGCACACCCCCTTCGCCGAGTGCCACGTGGGGCACTCGGCGAAACCCATTTAACGGCCACCCCCGCCGTCAACCGGCGACGTTTGCCGAGTGCTATACGTGGCACTCGGCGAAGTCTCTTTTGCACTCGGCAAAGACTTCGCCGAGTGCCCGATAAAAAGCACTCGGCGAACCCTCACGTCGCCGACACGGCTAGTGCCGAGTGGGGTTCGCCGAGTGTGGCACTCGGCGAAGCCTTTGCCGAGTGCAAAAGAGACTTCGCCGAGTGCCCTAGGCACTCGGCAAACCCCCCTGTTCCCGTAGTGATGGGAGGATCCTATATTCCTATGTAGTCTATGATTTTTCTTATGAATATTTGTATGACAAAACTTAGTTTTTAACCAATTGTATAATAAAAAAATTAATGATCCCGGAGTATGCATGAATAGCAAAAATGAATGTAACATAAGCCTAAGATTTGTAGACGTGTATATTGATACCTTTTCTGACGAGAGTTGAACTAAGTCCCCATATATCATCTTTCCAAAGGCATATTTGGTAGAGTTGTTTAGATCGTAAAACCCACATCCTAACTTTAAATCCACATGAATCTTGTGTGCATAATCTGGAACAGGTTTGAAACAGAACTTAGAACTTTGGACGTCGATGAACAATGAACAAGTACACTTACTCACAGACCCTAGCTAGTTTTCATTCATCGTCAAATTCATTCCGATACTGATCGGAATAGCTGGTATATGTACCATTTTATCCCTTGAGCCGATACTCACTACTGTTTTCATCAATGCAATGTGCAGCTCCGGACCGATCGATCAGCTGGACGCCACGGCCTCGTGTGGTTTTGAAGCTACTAGCGTTTTGCTTTTGCACCAAACGCCACACCCTACCGTTTGTTTTAACTCGTGCATCTTCTAATACTGATCACATCGTCTACTGCGGACGACCAAAAATATTTGAAGTGCAACTTAATCCGATAACAGGAGGAGAGAGAGAGAGAGCTAAATGATCGATTTTAAAGTTTCAGGAATTATTTAGACTTTACAACAATTCAGGGATGTAAATAGACTTATTCATGTATAAGAAAGGGATCAAAGCTGAGAAAGACGTGCGGATAGAAGTATTCGCTAGCTCAGTGCTCTCGTTTTGTTCTTGGTTGTTTCTTAAATTTTGAGCTGCATACCATGGGAGAGAATTATTGGTGATGAGCAGAATATTCTTGGGTTGACATGGAAATGATTTGGAGAAATATGTTCCAATATCCGTAAATTATGAAGCTCTTTCGAAAATGCTCCCCAACATTGAAAATCTAACATTTTCGCAGGTGTTTTAAAAAGGAAGAGATATTTTAAAAGATTTTATAATTCAAGAAAATTTAGATTTGAAGAACACTTATTGTCTATATAAACAGTTTTCTTTTCTTTATTCTGGTAAATGTCTATAACCCTATTAATATCCGATTCATATCCGATCTAAGTTTGTATATGATTTCCGAATGCATACCGAGATATCAGTTTTCAAATCTGAAACCATGTAAAAATATATGAAATCCAATATGATACCACTAACATCCATTTGTACCCCTTCGTTTCCACTCGTGACCCAAAATAACTATTAGGCATTTCTTCAATCGTAAGGCATCTCTAGCATAGAAATAATTTAACTATTTGTCATTATCTTCACTTATCAATTAATAGACCATATGTAGGTGTCATGTGGGGCATCCCATACCGGCGCCGTTCACAGACTCAGCCAACGCAGCCGCACATGCAGGAAGAAGCTGCCGACGCCGCGTTGTTGGCCAGGCAGCCGGGTCTCCAGGAGCTGACCGCAACAGACGCCAGGAGGATAAGCACATGCGGACAAGCAGGGGCCGGCGCCGAATTGTTGGCCAGGCAGCCGGGTCTCCAGGAGCTGGCCGCAACGAACACCAGGGGATAAAGCAGCAACACAGACGCATGGATTAGTTGGAGCCATGCAGATTAAACGCATGAGATTAAAGGACTTTTGTTAGTTAGCCGCAGGCCTATAAATAGCCATGTAATCGGCACTTTTGGAATCAATCAATAAACAGCTATTTCTTCCCTCTTCTCTACTCTAAATCTCATCCCTTTCGCAATTGAGCAGCTAGGCAAAATCCCTAGCGCTCCTATCCGCCGAGACTACGAACTACGTAGTCGAGGTCCCGCTGTCTTGGGCACCGAGGCCCTTGACAACTTGGTATCAGGTTCCAGGCATTCCTCATCCACCACGACACCACCCGGTCCGTTCATCAACCCCATGGCCGAACCTAGCTTGTCGGAGCTGGCAGCCATGATCAAGCAGCTCGCCACGAACATGGAGTCGCTGCAGTCCAAGGTTGAAGGGCTCCAACAGGAGCGCACCGACGCATCGTCGACAGGCCCACGCGCTCTGGTCACCGGCGAGCACCACAATGACCGACCACCCCGGTTCCAGAAGATGGATTTCCCAAAATTCGACGGCAAATCCGATCCTCTCGCATTCATTAATAGATGCGAGTCCTTCTTCCATCAACAACGGATCGCCGCGGAAGAACAGGTATGGATGGCGTCGTACAATCTCGAAGGCGGTGCACAACTGTGGTACATGCAGGTCCAGCGGGAGGAGGGCACGCCACCTTGGCGCCGGTTCACCGAACTGCTCAATCTTCGCTTTGGGCCGCCCCTGCGAGCTAACCCGCTGGGAGAACTGATCGCGTGCAAACGCACGACATCCGTCGTCGACTTCCAGGAGCGATTCGAGGCGCTTCTCCCCCGGGCAGGCTACCTGTCGGAGGCACAGAAGGTGCAGATCTTCACCGCAGGACTCCAACCACCCCTCAGCCTCGACGTGGAAATACATAATCCACAGTCGCTGGCCGTCGCCATGAGCCTTGCCCGCAAGTTGGAAATGCGCGACCAGTACGCCGCCACCGTCACACCACCGGCTCGACATCAGCACAAGGGCATCCTGCCGACACCCGCACCACGACCAACGCTTCCTGCGCCCGCAACGCCGGCCACACCCCAGCATGCGCAGGTCCAGATGGAAGGCCGCCAAGTCAAGAGACTATCGCAAACAGAAATGGAGGAACGTCGCCGCCTTGGCCTCTGCTTCAACTGCAACGAAAAGTTCAGCCGGGGTCACAACCGGGTGTGCCAGCGCATCTTCCTCCTCGACCTCGCACCGGACGACGACGACGACAACGACGACACAACTGCCGACGTCGGGGACATTACGCCGGCCGAGCCCCAAATATCGCTACATGCGATTGCTGGCGTGCGCACAAGCGAGACGATGCAGATGAAGATCACGCTTGGCGGCGTCTCCCTCCTCGCCCTGATCGACTCCGGCTCCACACATAACTTCATCGCCGAGGAGGCGACCAACCACGCCAAGCTGCCATCACCCACCATCGACAAGATGCGCGTCACGGTGGCCAATGGAGAGCGTGTGTCGTGCCATGGCGTATACCGCATGGTGGTCTTCCACGTAGATCAAGAGGCGTTCTTGGCGGACCTCTTCGCCTTGCCACTCGCGGGCTACGACATCATCTTGGGCACACAATGGCTAGCGACACTGGGGCCGCTCTTGTGGGACTTCCGCACCCTCTCCATGATGTTTTGGCGTGGTGACCGCCAGGTATGCTGGCACGGTATAGCAGGTCCACTAGGAGCGGCGCTGAAGACCTGCGGAGGTCGCGACTTCCTCGACTCCATCATCGATGAGTTCGCCAGCATCTTCGCCGAGCCGACCGGCATGCCACCGCCCCGCACACGCGACCACGGCATCAACCTGCTACCCGGCTCCGCCCCGGTGGCCGTACGGCCATACCGTTATCCGGCCGCACACAAGGACGAGCTAGAACGACAATGCACCGCCATGCTCACCCAAGGCATCATTCGTCGGAGCTGTTCTGCGTTCTCTTCGCCAGTCCTGTTGGTTCGCAAACCAGATGGGTCCTGGCGGTTTTGCGTCGACTACCGTGCACTAAACGCCATCACCGTCAAGGACGCCTTCCCGATCCCGGTGGTAGACGAACTCCTCGACGAACTGCGTCGCGCCCGTTTCTTCACCAAGCTCGATCTGCGGTCAGGCTACCACCAGGTGCGGATGCGCCCGGAGGACGTCGCCAAAACCGCCTTCCGCACCCACGACGGCCTCTACGAGTTCCTGGTGATGCCGTTCGGCCTCTGCAATGCACCAGCAACATTCCAGGCGCTCATGAACGACGTCCTACGGCCGTACCTACGACGCTTCGTCCTCGTCTTCTTCGACGACATCCTCATCTACAGCGAGACGTGGGCAGATCATCTCCGACAAGTGCGAACGGTCTTCACCATCCTGCATCAACACCGCCTCTTCGTCAAGCGATCCAAGTGCGCGTTCGGCGTCGAGTCGATCTCCTACCTCGGCCACATCATCTCGGCGGCAGGAGTAGCCATGGACCCCACCAAGGTGCAGGCGGTAGCAGAATGGCCACAACCACGCTCGGCGCGAGCAGTTCGGGGGTTCCTCGGCCTGGCGGGGTACTACCGCAAGTTCGTCAAAGAGTTTGGAGTGGTTGCCGCGCCTCTGACGGCCCTCCTTCACAAGGATGGGTTTTCCTGGTCACAAGAGGCGGCTACAGCATTTACGGCCCTCAAGACGGCAGTCACCACGGCACCTGTACTCGCTCTACCAGATTTCACAAAGCCGTTCGTCGTCGAGTGCGACGCCTCCACATATGGCTTTGGGGCCGTCCTCCTCCAAGACCAGCACCCGGTGGCATTCTTCAGCCGACCGGCCGCACCGCGACACCGCTCCCTGGCAGCGTATGAACGGGAGCTCATCGGTCTGGTGCTTGCCATCCGCCATTGGAGACCATACCTTTGGGGGCGCCAATTTGTGGTAAAAACTGATCACTTCAGTCTCAAATTCCTGCTCGACCAGCGCTTGGCAACGATACCGCAACACCACTGGGTCGGCAAATTACTGGGATTCGACTTCACCGTGGAGTACAAGGCCGGCAGTACGAACACAGTGGCAGATGCCCTCTCCCACCGTGACACCGAAGAGTCAGCAGTCATGGCTATCTCAGGCCCTCGCTTCGACTTCGTCGATCGACTACGTCAAACTACATCGACCGATCCAGCACTCGTCGCGCTGCGCGAGGAGATCATAGCAGGCACTAGGGAGGCGCCTTGGTCTCTGACAGACGGCATGGTCACCTGCAACGGTCGCCTCTACATTCCGCCGACGTCGCCTTTGCTCCAGGAGATCCTCATCGCCATACACGACGACGGCCATGAAGGCGTTCAACG
The DNA here is from genome assembly GCA_019279435.1 of Zizania palustris. Taxonomy (NCBI): domain Eukaryota; kingdom Viridiplantae; phylum Streptophyta; class Magnoliopsida; order Poales; family Poaceae; genus Zizania; species Zizania palustris. The sequence goes on from JAAALK010000288.1 coordinate 89,444,185, forward strand.
CACACTACATCGCATACGCCGTGACTTCCACGCACCTAACTTGCGCAAGACAGTACAAGAGTACATCCGGGGGTGCGCGACATGCCAGCGGTACAAGTCGGAGCACTTGCACCCCGCCAGCTTACTTCTTCCACTACCTGTGCCCACGTCCGTGTGGACCGACGTCGGCCTCGACTTCGTGGAGGCACTCCCTCGAGTAGGCGGAAAATCGGTCATTCTCACTGTGGTGGACCGCTTCAGCAAATACGGCCACTTCATACCATTGGCGCACCCGTACACGGCGGAATCGGTGGCTCAGGTGTTCTTCGCTGAGATTGTGCGCCTCCACGGGATACCGCAGTCCATGGTCTCCGACCGCGACCCCGTCTTCACTTCAGCATTCTGGCGGGAACTAATGCGACTCACCGGAACAAAGCTACACATGACGTCGGCATTCCATCCCCAGTCGGATGGCCAAACGGAGGCTGCTAACAAAGTAATTGTTATGTATCTTCGTTGTTTTACAGGAGATAGACCACGACAGTGGCTCAGATGGCTCCCATGGGCGGAATACATCTACAACACCGCCTACCAAACAGCCATTCAAGAGACTCCATTCAAAATCGTGTACGGACGCGACCCTCCTTCAGTTCGTTCCTATGAGCCAAGCGAAACGAGGGTGGCGGCCGTGGCCAAGAGTATGACGGAGCGGGACGAGCTACTCAACGACGTTCGCTACCGCTTACAGCAGGCCCAAGCTGTTTACAAGTTGTACTATGACAAACGCCATCGTGAAGTTCAGTATGACGTGGGAGATTGGGTATGGCTTCGCCTTCGACAACGAGCTGCCTCTTCCCTAAAATTGCCGACCAAGAACAAGCCCAAGCCACGCTACTACGGGCCGTATCGCATCTCCAAGGTCATCAACGAGGTCGCGTACCGTCTTGAGCTGCCAGCCCGCTCACGGTTACACGATGTGTTCCATGTGGGCCTCCTGAAGAAGTTCATCGGCATGCCGCCAACCGCCCCGCCGGCACTCCCACCAATCCACTACGGTGCAGCAACACCTGAACCAGAACGGCTGACTCGCTCACGCCTCGCACGGGGTGTTCGCCAGCTCCTCGTCCACTGGAAGGGAGAGCCCACTTCATCGGCAACATGGGAGGACCTCGACAGCTTCGTCGAACGCTACCCCAGATTTCAGCTCGAGGACGAGCTGCTCGTCGAGGGGGGGATAGATGTCATGTGGGGCATCCCATACCGGCGCCATTCACAGACTCAGCCAATGCAGCCGCACATGCAGGAAGAAGCTGCCGACGCCGCGTTGTTGGCCAGGCAGCCGGGTCTCCAGGAGCTGACCGCAACAGACGCCAGGAGGATAAGCACATGCGGACAAGCAGGGGCCGACGCCGAATTGTTGGCCAGGCAGCCGGGTCTCCAGGAGCTGGCCGCAACGAACACCAGGGGATAAAGCAGCAACACAGACGCATGGATTAGTTGGAGCCATGCAGATTAAACGCATGAGATTAAAGGACTTTTGTTAGTTAGCCGCAGGCCTATAAATAGCCATGTAATCGGCACTTTTGGAATCAATCAATAAACAGCTATTTCTTCCCTCTTCTCTACTCTAAATCTCATCCCTTTCGCAATTGAGCAGCTAGGCAAAATTCCTAGCGCTCCTATCCGCCGAGACTACGAACTACGTAGTCGAGGTCCCGCTGTCTTGGGCACCGAGGCCCTTGACAGTAGGCCTGACGTAGGCCAGAACAGCCAGCTGAACTCAGGCCTGAGGAATTCTAAAAAGTCAACTAAAAAGGAGCAAGCTAAAGATTGATGCTCCTTGCTTATCTGACCAAACCATTCAGAAAACTGCCTTGCTTGCAGAACATACTGATCCGGCAATTGTGCAACTATTTTATCAAATGTTAATGGAAGGAGGCTAAGCAATGCAACAATAGCAGAAAACTGCACGGGTATACTCCTTGAGTTTGAAAATTTTCTTCTCATTAGCACTGATAATTCAATCCTCATGTCACCAACTGCTCTCTGTTCATAACCAACTTCATCAGCGAAGAACCTGAAAAGGGGGGAAATGAGTTGTCAAGAAAGTTCTGAAACACACTCCAGCAGATCACATGTACTATGAGCAAATCTGTTTTATCTCTTCTTAAGGTGGCGTTTGGTTCGAGGGACGAGGTGGGATGAGACAGTACGGTCCTATTTTTTACAGTGTTTGGTTTGGAGTCAGGTGGGACGGAGTCGTCCCACTAAGGAATATTCCTCCAATATTCGGGACGAACTCGTCCCCCAAAAATAAAGGGACGAACTCATTCCACCTTATGCTCGGAGGCTCCGAGACCGAGTTAGAAGTTCCATGGCGGACCGGAGGTTCCAATATGAAGGTTTTAGGGATGGGACGGAGATTTTGAAACGGACGGAAGGTGTTTCGGTGCGGGACGAAGGTTCCGGGGTAGAATCCTATTTCTCTCAACCCACCAACCAAACATTAAACTAGAACATCCTCATCCCTCGTAACCAAACACGAGATGAAACGATTCCATCAAAAAAACTGGGACAAAACCATCACATCCCACTTTGTTTCCGAACCAAACGGCACTTAAGTTCTTTCAAGAAGTAGGACAACCAATCGTATGCTTGTCATGAGAAAGTTGCAACCTTTGAAAAGAGAAATTTATCACCACAAGCAGAACCAAAGGCATGAAGAGCCAACAGAGTTCGGCTTGCTCCCTTCAGAAATCACAATGCAGGAGAAGCCAACCAAAACAGCACCATAAAAACAAGTCGCCGAACTCTCTAGCGGTGGATACTAGGTACCTTTGATGAGTTCGGAGCGCTCCTTCAGTGGCATGTCGTTCTCTCCCTGCGGGAGCTCCACCACAGTACACAGCGCCGTGCGAGCAGTCCCCGGCTTCTGGTACTTCTTCCACAACTGCGAACCCCCACGCGAACAAAGTTTTTCCCGATCAGAACGTGCCCGTGAGCCCGTGAGAAAGCCAACAGCACGGGAAGGAATCAGGACGAATCGATGATGCGCGAGCAGGAGGGACCGGCTTCTACCTTGGCGCAGCACGGGTTGGGACGGCGAGATCTCGCAGGACGGCGGGAGTGGGAGGGTTCAGGGTTTGGGCGGTGTGGTCTGGGCTCTCTCTGCCTGCCGATCTCCACTAACCAGTTCGACGGCGGCGGAGGTCGGAACAAAAATAAACTACGCCGTTGCCGGGGATCGAACCCGGGTCACCCGCGTGACAGGCGGGAATACTCACCACTATACTACAACGACTTCAGTGTTTTGTTGTGCCATAACTAATAAAAAATGCAGGCACAGACTACTTCAAAAAAAACATCTGAAACTGATAAGAAAAAGCAGACGATCCGCTTTAACAAAGACAGAAACGAAGAATGATGCCATCTTTTCCGTTAAGATCTCGTTTGATTTCTACTGCTGCTCCGACGACACCATGGCTCGGAGGTCGGAGCACGAATCAAAGGTTCACTGCAGCTCAACATGCACAGGTCCACGGCTCGTGTAACACGTCACTCCATCCCACACGCGCAGCCGTTCCGATCCCAACGCCTCGCCAATCGCCATTGGAGGGAACTCCACCTGCTGACCTGCATGGCACATGCTCGGACGCCACGGCGCAAGGCAAGGCAAAGCAAAGGCAAGCTTCTCGCTGCCCACTCCACGTTCCTTCTTTCCTTGCTGCTTTTCTTCCCGTGCCCCGATAACCTCCTGCTCCCCGCTTCGGATCTCGCCAAGCCCCCACGCGCGACGCGCCCGGCGCCCCTCCCAGTGGCCTCCACCGCCCGCCGCGGCGCTCCGGCTAGCTCCCGGTGCGGTCAGGTCAACTCGCAGGGGGATGACGCAGACTCCCGTCCCAACGGCAGCGCCGGCGCCGCCGGCAGAGACGGGGCTGCCCGACGCGATCGCGGCCGCGCTGCCGACGGACCCGTACGAGCAGCTGGAGGTGGCCCGGAAGATCACGGCCGTGGCCGTGGCGGCCCGCACGTCCCGCCTCGAGCTGGAGGCCGCGCGGCTCCGCCAGAAGCTGGCCGACAAGGACCGCCTCGCCGCCGAGCTCGCCGACAGGGCCGCTGCGCTCGAGCAGGCGCTCCGTGACTCCGACGCCCGCCTCCGCGCCGCCCTCGACGACAATGTACGTACGTCTGCTCAGCTCAGCTCGATCGGGGAGTAGACCAGCCAGTTATGTTGCTTCTTCTCTCGCCTCACTCTCGCTGAGCTCTGCTTCTCCTCCTCCTCCTCCTCCTCCTCCTCCTGGGTTTTGCGAAGGCTAAGCTTGCCAATGAGAGGGACTCGCTCGCGCACACGTCAAAGAAGCTGGCTAGGGACCTCGCCAAGGTGACGGCTTCCATGTCCGATTTATTAGATGATCACACAGTTGCACACCTTGAATTCCTACACTGAGTGACTGAGATACTGATTTTCTTTGCCATCTTCATGCAGCTGGAGACCTTCAAGAGGCATCTGATGCAGTCATTGGGTGATGATAACCTCCCAGTGAGCCCCTTCAGTCTTCTGATCTCTGCACTCCTCAACCAATTTTCTGTCCCATGAACTCAATTTCCTCTCTCCGTCTCTGAACAGATTCAGGAGACCGTGGATATAAGAACCTGCGAGCAATCTGTCGGGAAAGCAAACTCTTGGAAAGGTATTTCCTCATGCAAAATGTTTGCTTTCCTCTCGTTGCAGTTGCGCTCCTTTTTGCACACGCACTGTTCGTCTGAGACGCATCTCTTGCAACATGTCTGAAGATGGAGTGGCGCATAGCCACCATCATCCTGTATCCTCTCTTGGTGATGGAGGTGCCGAAGTTGAAAGTGTTAACCAGGAAGGTACGACCAGAGTTGAGAAACATCACATCGTACTCTACATTTTTCCCAAACAGAGAGCAACACAACCTGAGCAGCTGGTTCTTACTTACTGGTCGTGTCCCTGATTCAACGAGCAGTGGCGACGAGGCCGTTCGAGCAGAAGCTCACGATCACCCACATCACTCCACGCCTCACGTCAGATGCCGCGCCGAAACCGAGATCAGGCGCCGCTTCCCCGAGAAGATACTCCACCGCCGTGTCGCCTAAGCTGACAGCAACGAGCGCCACTTCGCCCCGGCTAGAAGGACACATGGCGATGCAGCCATGGCTGCCCTCGAGCAAGATGTCCTCTGCGGCCAATTCGCCACCTCGAGGACACTCAGTCTCAGGTTCCTCTTGCTGCATGCTCATCAGCATCCAGCTCCTCAGTTGCCTCCAGCTGAATCCATATGTAATAAACCATTGATTGCCTCTAATATAAATTCTGCTCCAGGGCGCCCTACAAGAGTAGATGGTAAGGAGTTCTTTCGTCAAGCAAGGTAAACTAGTTCCCATTTGGTCATTTCCCCGTTTCATCCTAACCTGCAAGCACAGCATGATTTTTTTTGTTGCTTTCTTTTTGTGTTTCCCCCAGGAGCCGTCTCTCCTATGAACAGTTTGCAGCTTTTCTTGCCAATATCAAGGAGCTGAATGCTCACAGGCAAACCCGAGAGGTTGGGAATTGCATCTTCGACCCAAACAGAATCTTCAGTAATCCGTTCAGATCATCAGAATCTTGAATCACTGACAGCAGTGCGTTTATCTGTGGTGCAGGAGACTCTCCAAAACGCGGACGAGATCTTCGGTTCAGAAAACAAGGATCTCTTCATGTCATTTCAGAGCTTGCTTAGCCGTAGCCTGTCGTAGCTCTGGACGCTGCACACTCTTCCAGTTCACATGTTATATTAGCTGGTCATGAACTTCAAACAACGGGTGGTACAGCAATGTTCACTTGTATAGAATAAGGGTTCAGACTTCAGAGAATTCAAGATCCTGGAGCAACACTCCTGCTCTACATAGGTTATTTTAATTTTTGCCTTATTTCAGTTGACTTAAAAAGCGTGTAATCATGGGAACAGTACCCATACACCGCGAGAAAACTGAATATAATCAACAAGCAAAGCTGCACATGAAGAATTGAGTAGTCAGACCATACGAACTGCACATTTAAGTCGTGCTAGAATCATGGAGCTTTCTGGTCTATCTGATGGCCACTACGGCACTATCTCCAGTTGTGGAAAGTCTCTACGAAGCATCTGATGCACAGACAAAAGCATCCTCACCCATAACCAGACGTGCATATTGACAATGTAGAACGTCCAGGGATTCTTTTTTGGCTGTGTTGAGGGGACTTCTGAGACATGTACAAGGGATCTGTTGCTTTCGTTAAGAGTTTCCCTGAATGCTTAACTCAGGAAGTATATATTGCTGTAGGCGACTGTACGAAAAGATGATTGTGGATGTCCACGAACGATCTACCACTCCTATCTTCACTGCCTCTTGGCTAGCGTCTTCTTGAGGCCTCTCAAAATCTTGGCAAACCACATTGTGTTCATGACCAGTAGTACCATGGGCACGACAAATATCAGAAGACGGCCAAAGGTACGCATCTGCTTAATCTGTCAATAAACAAGAAAAGTTTATTTTCCTGTCAGTGATGATTGCAATGTAGACATATACCCACTTATCAAATCAGGAGAAGAAAGTACCTGATCATAGTGGAAGTATATGTCGTAAAACAAGTAAACGAACAAAATTATCCGTGCCACCTGCAGTAAGAAAACGATTGTCCACATTAGAAACTAGAAAGGCATTGAAACCTCCTAAACAGTGTCTTACTGATTAACTATTATTGATTAGCATGATTCAATTCATATTTCCACTTGTAGAGATTGATAATCTGCTAAGCTCTCTCACTCTCAAAGGTATCTACAAAACTATTTGTAGCAATGCATGGCAAGTGCAATAGTTATGCATGCAGGACACACATGTGCAAGTAGCCAGGCATACTTGAGATATTCCAAGATGAGTGCAGTTTAAAAAGGAGAATTTCTATAATAGCATGTATAAAGGGTTAGATGAATCCCTGACTAAAGAAACATAAATATTTCAGTGAAATTCACCTAGCTAATAACAAGGTTAAATCTTGCTGTACAATTTCAATGACCATTCATGTATGCATGCACTACATCTAAAGCATAGTACAGAACTATCTGATCACCTGCAGTCAATGCATAATTATAACTTGCAATCTCCAAGTACAGTGTACTAACTTTCACATACCAACCATGCAACAAACATTGTAACACCATTGACAAGATAGGCTTTGGATCTTTTCATTCCAGCAGTATCAAGAAACCTTGATCAAATAAGGTAACAGAATAGGTAAGATATATTGAAATAATGGAAATGAAAAAAATGGTGCATGCTGTTTTTCATGAAGCATACCATCGGAGGTTGATTCCAGGTGTGGTTGTTTCAGATATGAGAACCATGAATATGTACGACTGTCCTTCTCCATAATAGATAGCATAGACTAAAGAAACAAGCGATAGGATGTGGTGAAGAACCTGGCAAATGGCAATGGTCAACCAGTAGTGAACATTCCCTCCGGTCACGAAAGCATGTCATGTTATGAAAGTACTTTTCGAGAAAAATCTACACATGTTTTTTATACATCCAATATAAATATTTAAAATATATTCATATACAAAGTTTTTTAAGTTTGACTTAAAACATGTCCAATACAACATGCTTTCATGACCAGGGGAAGTAATATGTACAACAGCAGAGTACATATGAATTGAATAAACACTGGATACCAGCAACATAGAAAGGACGCATATAATGAAATGAAATAAATGGTAATGATTGCATATGTTCACTTACATACTCCATTCCACCAAGGGAAGGATACACCCAGAATATCATAGCGAGATCAGTGGTGAAGTACCCCAGAGAAACCTAAAACAAATGTAATTAAGCTAACATGAGGCAAAAGGACAAAATGTATATCTCAGCATAACCTATTATCAAATGCAGATATTTGTTACCCCCAGTGTAACATTGGAGAGGTTTGAATTTCGAAGCGTTACTGGTCCATCTAGCTCATCAGAGAATAGGGTGGAGAAGAATACTAGGTAAACTGACATTATTGTAATGAATATTGCATGGACAGTGGACATGCCCCTGAAACAGGTAAGAGATTGAAGTTGAGTACAAGCATTGGCAAAAATAGGATGAAATTCGACTAACAGACAGATGGCTTGACCTGTTATTCCACTCAAGCTTTTGGATTTTTGTAAGAGAACCATAACTCTTGTAGTAGAATGAGCTGATTAGGTGTGTGATGTCATAGACCTGAGAAACAAGTTGGTAAACTATAGTCAAGAAACCAAGAAGAAACTTAAAAAAAAAACAGCTATAGTTCTTGTACATAGAGATTAGTCAAAACAAGTTATACACAACTATTTAATGTTTATATAAATATGCAAATAAAAAATGCCACAGTATATTATTATTATTTGCATATCACTGATTGCATTGCAGAATAATTACCAATATGCTATGGATCGTAATCAACCAAATCTTTTTAAGAGAGAATGAAAAAAGACTACGTAGGTAGAATTAATAGAACTCTAGATACTCAATAATTAAAGGAACTAACCCCCTTTTGCAATATTTTAGGGCATGAAGTGTTAATGCATGCTAATTATGTCAGGGATCCTGACCTTGATTGGCCTATGCCAGAAAAAGAGCTAAAGAAATACTGAGCACACAGTAATAAACTCATTGAGCATATTACAGCACAGATTAAACATATATAAGTGTTTATGTATTATGGAAATTTTCTTTCCGGTGCCGCTAACATTGTCAATAAAGAATAAAGTATGATGGGGTTGAGGTTAGTTTGTGTTAGCTCAACCATAACACTCTTGGCATTAGAAGTAATTAATGAGATCAACTTATTTTTGCTTGAGCTGAACAACTTAAAAAAATCTAATAAGATTAAACAATATAAAGTTATAACTCAAAGCAAACAGTAAGACTTGTTTCATAATTTTAATTTGAAAATTCATCAGAACATGCAAGCATACAAGTCAGGAGTCAAAAGTCATACATAATCTCAACTAATCTCATATGTATCCACAATTCAACAGCTTATCTCATTTAATTTTATCGATAGGTCCATATATCAAGATTGATGCGGCGAGTAGGCACTAACACACTAATAATTAGAGCTCAGGATAAACCGAATGTCTATCTTAATTAGAAATATATATCATATAATTACAAAGGGGCCCTCACCTCCTCCACCGTTCTCACTTTTCACATAGAAAAGTTATATCAAATCTACAACAATTTTAGCATTCAGCTAAACATATCTATTATATGAGCATCACTAATTCACAGGTAGTTTGATCGTAAATGGCAACAGATAAAAGGGCACAAATAGTACCATCTTGCACATCAAGATCCCACCAAGAACAGCAGTGTATGAAACATAAGAGTCTGCAAAGAGGTAGTCCTTAACAAGCGATTCTGCTTTGTACTTGTAAGCCTTAGCTGCTAGTAGTGAAGTCGTGGACAGATCCATCATCTGATATACCTTGATTCCCAGCCTGATGAAGGGGATAATAAGTCAAATAAGATGGCATAGTTTAAGCCATAGAGAGCAATAATAATAAATGGTCACTTCTGCAGAACATTAAGAATAATTTTGAGACATCCAGTTGCCCACATGAATTGAGAAGATCAACCAAGAGATGGTCCATCACTACAGAACACTTGAATGGTCATCCATGAAATACAACAGCCAACTGCCCATTAAATGCATAATAGGAAACCATGCTAGCCCAAAAACCTAAATTGGCAAATCATTAAACAATTTACTGATGATTTAAATTGCACTTTGAACTAAAGATGCTCAACCCCCTTCGCACATCATGATCATTCAGAAAATATTGGATCCAGAGTTTCAGACTATAATGTTGAAGGTTGCGAATAAACATTTCCATAGTTCGAGATACTCTTAAATCCCCAAAAGTCTGCAGTTAATCATATGTTTGACTATCACAGTATAATACAACAATTCAGACAAAGCGACATGGGTTATAAAGGTGCATTGATCGAATACGGAACAATTGATGAAAAACAACTGTAACTACATGGACTCTAATCCACCAAACAAAATCGAACATCAGAGTCTGGACACACACCATGTGGCACGCATGTGGATATGCATATGACAAGAAATTACTGATAGGTGATAGCATGTTTGATAAGCATTAGGGGAAATGTAATTAAAGAAAATAAATCTACATGAAGATATCACCGAGACACCGACAACGGGAGGCACTGCAGCTTACTACCCAAAAACAATGCAGAAGGCACAAGAACACCGAGAATAAAGCTAGGTAGGCAAGACGGGCAACTTTTCATGCCATCACTCGACTCTCCAGCGAGACAGGGGCGAACCTAACGTGGGGCATGGGGGTTCACGCATCAACGAAATCCGGAAGAAACCGGATGGGTTAATCATCGGACGAAAGTCACGAAACTAAATCAACCCAGGTCACGAACGATCCCCTATCTACGACGGCTCACGAAGTGGCGCGGATGAGGAGGGAGGGCCGCGGGAGCGCACAGCCAATACCTTGGGTTCGATTCGAGACGAGACGGGGGTCAGTGGAAGGACGCCAGCCGCATCGCCCCTACGAGCCTGCTCGCCGGCCCTGAGCGGGGGAAGGAGCCTTCCCTGCGGCCGCTGCGATACAGCCTTAGGGGAGAAGGCCGGCCGCGGCCCGTCGGCGTCTCCGTCGGCGTCTCCGCCTCCGGCTCACACAGGGAAACAGAGACGGGGAGGCGGAGAGGAGAGAGCGATATGTAGCATGGGCCATGGAGGGGAGGGGCATTTTGGACATTATTTAATTTCCATTTCCTCATTTATACTTTTCAACAATTTCCTAAACAGTACAAGTTATTTTAAACATTTTTTTATCTGCAGGTTTGAAGTTTTAGATTCTTTTGATTTTTTTCATCTTTTCATTTATATTTGTACTTTTCAAATAAACACTACTTATTATCTCACGAATAAATAATTTCGTTAAGACGGCTCAAATCAGAAAATTCAATGCCAATCAAAACTATCGGTATTACATTTCCATAGTTAATTCTCGTTCACGTTTTGTTCTGTTAACCAGTAGTTTTCCTCGTGATTTCAGATCAACTTCGAGGAAGAAAGTTCTATGGGACTTTGGAGGGGGCATAAGACGCGAGATTTTGACACGTGGTACCGACACGGATCTTGAAGCAACATTTCCGCTTCTCTTAATCCGCTTCGAAACCAGGCGAGAAGAAGAGAGAGAGACGAGTTGGAAATTGGAATGGCGAGTTGGACACGGACAGCTGCGCCGCATGGTTACGAATCCAATGCTTTCATGGATGGACCAACTTGAATTAGGGTCTCTTTGATTCCTTTAAGCACTAAACTAAACTTTAGTCTTTTCTTTTTATAGGACTAAATTTTAGTCTCTTGCTATTTGGTTCTAAAGACTAAAGGACTAAAAGAGAGTGAGGGATGAGAGGTAAGTACTACTTTTAGTTCCTTTTAACAAGGTTTTGAAGACTAAAGGTCTAAAGTTTAGGGACTAAACTTTAGCAACCCCAAACCAAACACCCCCTTAGTTTTTCTCTCCAGTTGTTCGCTTTTTTGTTCTAATGCTGCGTAAGAGAATTTATAATTTATTTGTTTTGGTCGGAGATTTTTTTTTTTGAAATAGGCCACAACTACTCCCGTCTAAACACGCTTAACAATGGAGTTCTGAGGAGATTTGGTGTCAGCTAACTCACATCCTGGTACACAGTCGGAGATTCTTAGTTAGTAGGTAGTTGATTTAAGCGTTTTTTTGCTAACTAATACGGTTAAGCGTTTTTTGCTAACTAATGCGAGTAGTGAAAATACGGAGAGAAAGTGATATGTGTACTAGTTCAGGTCTTCGGAATGGTTAATAAACTTACGTCTAGTTCGAAGTGTATTTTCTGACTGAGTTATATGTCTCTATTACAGTGAAAAAGATATGTATCCATAGGAAGAAATACAATATGAAAGTAATATTTTACTCTCTATTTATAATTTTCATTGTGACTATGTATAGGATAATACAACTCAGGTGTGAATATATTTTAAAAATAAATGTCTTATCGTATATTGCGACGGATCTTCCAAGTAAGATACGTTTGAAGAGGGGGAGGTGAGTCTCTAGATTCTTCGGCTGCCACGAGGACAACACCTTGGTAGATCACTCTGAAGCTTCGATTCCAATCTCCGTATTGCTTTTGTTCGAAGTATCCTCCAAAATTTAATTATTTTCTCTTTAACATAGTGTTTATTAGCTTTAAGATTCTGTACCATTTTTAGATTTCGCAACTACTGATTATCATCTAAATTTAGAATTTAAATCATTTATATTATTTATATTTATTTTAGATTCTGTAATCAGGTGCAACCTCGAGAAACTACATTTTAATATAGGACACATGGCAGATGTACCTTGATTATATTTGATTAGTTAGATCAAAATAACTGCCGAGAAATAGCCCATCTATTCTAACCATGTCGTCCTTCCCAGTTCCCATCCTGGCAGAGGCCGGCTGCCTAGTTGTGCCTGCCGCCCGTGCTGCTGCCGTAGTGCCGTGCTAGGCTCGCCGGTCGCCGGCCACCGCCCATGCCGCTTAGCTGCCGTGTTCACCATGAGCATGCATGGGCTGCTCAGCTTACTACTCCATCGGGGAGACTTACTGGCGTCCTCGCTCCAAGATCTGATCGAGAGGTGTGGTGGATCCGACCTCTAATCGTAGTTGTTCCGTGCATCAGCGAGCTGCACCTCGCCGGAGCTATTCGGAGTATATGCTTACGAGCTGGCAATGAGCTACATCTACTGAAAAGATTATTATTATTATTATTATTATTATTATTATTATTATTATTATTATTATTATTATTATTATTATTATTACGGCAATCCAAAAAAACAAGACATCATTCTGCATCCAAATTCACGAAACACATTGCTTTGGATCCTCTGATCAGCGGCTTTTCTTGCGCTGTCGACTTGTTCACCGTTTCACCGCATGATACTACGAACCACTGAACCCGCTGACTCCAGTCCAGCACAGTGTTTTCAGGTACTTGGAGGAGCTTTGATATCTAATTGTTATACCATTATAACCAACTATACAAGTCTAGCGGATGGATCTTTCTTGTCCCAGTAACATTTCGAGTATAAACTCTGTGACAAAACTCGTCATTTCTTCGAAACCTTCAGGGGTGACAAGGATGACGACGAAGATGACAGGATAGAAAACATACTATTGTCTGCTCTATCTTGGCTGAATGCCTTGAGCATATTGTCTGCTCTATCTTTGCTGAATGCCTTGCGCACATCCTCCTTCATCTCGCAGAACCGCATCTTTTTAACTTTGTGCTCGTCAGAAGTGTCATTGAGGTGCAGTGCATCAGTGCATTCCGGCAAGTCATCCTCCAGAAACTTGTCAAGAACTTGCGAGCAGTTCGGGAAGTAGCGACGTCCCAGCTCAACTGGGTAACAGCAGAAAAGTATCATGACTTCATAAGAATGATCAAGTTCTTGACCAAGGGCATTTAAAGTGAAATCAATCACCAGTTTGAATGAAAATAGTTAACCAACTATTTGTGCTCAACAGGCTCAAAGTATGTACATACTGAAACGATGTTATCTCTTGCCTTCAATTTATATAAAAGCCTCAGTAGGAGCTTCTCCTACTGTTCTTTTTCTTCCAAAAAAACTATGACAATTATTTTCTTCTTGCATTAGCTGAAATTTTAGCTACAAATGCAACAAAGGGGGTACACATGGTGGAACAATTCTCTTTAATGAGAGGAGGTGATAGAAGAGATGGGGATATAGAACTATCATGGTATCACCACCACCAACTCACATTTAAAGCAAAGAAGATAAAAAAAATATTGACAATGAGTAAAAAATTCTGATGGTAATCAGTAAAATACTCAAATATAATCATGAATAGTAATATTTAGAGAAAAAAGAAGTGCCCTCAAGTACCTGTTTTCATTAGTGCATCCACCCTTGAGCGGAGCCTTTTGTTTTGTGTTATTGGTGTCTCGTTCAGATCAACTTCCTTCAATTTTCCAGAAGTGCTTGCTCTCGCTGCACAAATACCACCAAATTCTGTAGTGGTGTCTGCTTGAGCAATCTGCATGGCAACCTTTGCTTCTGCAGGAAAAAATAATCTTGCAAATGCAACTGCACACAAAATACATGGTATCAGCATGGGATCCATGTGAATATAGTGTAGTTGACAGAGTGTATGGTAAATGCTAGAATCACTTATTTTAACACATGTGCATAACACTTCTATTAGAGAAGGGAAGAATGTGTTTTGTTTTTGTCTTTCTTTTCTCTCATTTCTGCTTGAGAAAGCCTGAAACAAGCCGCAACCCAAAGTGCTATTTCATCAAGCATGAAAAGGGACTTCACCTCTGTTTTCAAGGTAGAGGAGCTTCATGTGAAGATCATCAGCCAATAAAGGAGACGTAACCGAATCTTCCACCACCAAAGGATTTCTTATCATCTCCCTCTCTAAGATATCAATACACAGCCTATCTTTGTTTGACTCTTGACCCTGCTCCATCTTTTTATTGTAGTCTTTCTCCCTTGTTAACCTCCGACAGATACTAATTGCACTCTGGCCATCAGCACTCAAATGTGACACCACCGCTCCTTTGTTTAGGAGGCACATGATAATAGCTGGTTCTCTCCTCGTTGCAGCCAAGTGGAGTGGTGTGTATCCACGGGCATTCTTTAAATTCAAGTTGGCCAATCCCAATTCTAACAACTCTGAAACAACTTTGGAATCACAATAAGCAGCAGCATAGTGTAATGCATTGGCATCATCCAAGGTGATCTCAGACTCATTAAGAAGCAACTTCACAAGCTCAACATCGTCAGAATCCAGTGCTCTGTGAATTCTTCTGACTCTTTTCTCATGTACGGGGTCTGAAATGACAGTGTCACCATCATTTGGCTGAGATTTCTGGCGAATCTTTTTTATCTCATCAGCAACTTCCGGAGGAAGTTCCTTATCCAAAGATGTATTGTCAAGATCGGATCGTGCAATTCTCTGAACACATTTCTCGACCAATTGAGTCCGCTCTGAGCAGAAAGCAACTTGTAGAATAGGAAGAACATCTTCCACTAGAGTCTTATCAACAAAGTTAAGAAGCCGTCGCTGTGGTAGGAGCATATTAACCCAGATTAGCACACCAGCAGAGTAACAACATGTCAGAGGAAATAAAGAAACTAAAACACTTGGCATATTTGACAGGCATTGGATTGATAAATCATTGCATTATATAAGCCAAAACAACAAAGTTGATTGGTCCAATAATCTAGATGGAGTATATTAATAAACATCAGCTAGGCTGCATCCCAGATATTCTAATCGGACTAACAGATTTGACATATACTTATTCCAACTTGAAAAGGCATAGGCTTGGACCATTCAGAAGCACAGAAACGGTGTAATCTTTGAGAACCAGG
Organism: Zizania palustris; assembly: GCA_019279435.1. Lineage (NCBI taxonomy): Eukaryota > Viridiplantae > Streptophyta > Magnoliopsida > Poales > Poaceae > Zizania > Zizania palustris. The sequence continues at coordinate 89,459,658 of JAAALK010000288.1, forward strand.
GAGCAAATCTACCCAACTGGAAAAAGACCTTCAAACAAGAGCTTACGATACAAACTGTCAGATTTCCAGAAGAGCACAAGGCTCTCCTGCTTAGTTGGCTAAATCAACTCTAGTTTTTCCTCCCCCCCCCCCAGTTGTAACTTTTCTTCTTCTCCTGTGTAACTTTTCAGTCTTTTATATCATTTATTTTTAATATAACCAAGTTGCATACCCAATCTAGTTAGACGAGCTGAAGTTGGGAACATCACTTATTCACAAGTTGTAACGATCATGTAACATAGCCTATGCACTTGAATAACTTCCAGACTCAGTCATACTGCACCTTAAAGTTTTTTTTTTGCAGTAATTGCGCCTTAAAGTCATTCTCAATTTATCATGCAAAAATATACTAGCTTTGTTCCAAAATACAAGGCATGTAAGTTTTTTTACATGGTCTTCAATATAGAATATTGATCATAAGTTATTTTCGCTATATATCGTAACAAGTTAACAACTATGAAGATAACAACACATGAAATTACATTCAAATATTAATGTAACAACATGACATGCATAACACTAAACTTAAATTTTCTAATTTAATTATTAGTCAATTGACTTTTCTAAAAACACGGAGTATATTTTTTCCTAAAGAAGGTTGAAAAAAATTGCTCCATCAAATGCAAAATGGATAAAAATATAATCAACCACTGAACTCTAGTTCTGCAAGAAGCCCAGCAGCATCCCTTGAGGCTTTGTATCTCACCTGGAACAGCGACATGAGCTCGGAGATCTCGAATTTCCATGCTGCGTACATGAGCTCGACGCCGAACCTGATGACCGGCGGGCACGAGTCGTGCGGGCACACAGGGTCGGCACAGGACACCACGTCGGGGGGCTCAGCCCGGAGCTTGCCCGTGTACAGGTACCCCAGGATCGACAGGAAGGCCTCGCGACCCACGCGGCCTCCAGGGACGAGCTCCTCCATCTTGTACCGCGGCCTCCCAGCCCTCTCCCCACCCCCACCGCCGCCGCTGGCGGCCCCATCGCTGCTGCCACCGCGGCCGCGGCCCGCGAAGAGCTCGTAGAAGAAAGCGCTGCGCGCGGCGAGGATGCAGCGGTGGACGGGGACAGGAGGGCCACCGTCGGCCACGTCGATCTCGGCGTCGCTGCAGTCGAGGTCTGAATCGAGGAGGAGCCGCTCGAGATTGGCGCTAAGCCGGTTCAGGCTCACCACCTCCACGCTGCTGATCCCTCCCCCGCCGACGTACCCCTCCCCGGCGGGAACCGGCGCCGTCCGGGCAGCCACCACCCCCGGCGGCGGAGCAGTGACGGAGAAGGGGCTGGTGCCGTTGGAGAGATCCGATGACGACGACGCGATAGTGATGGATGACGAGGGCTCCATGTGCGCCTCCGCGCTACAGGGCAGCCAAGTGTGAGGCGCAACGCAACCACCTTCTACCTGCTAGTGCCGGGTCACCATGGCTTTGCAGCACGCGGTTCAGGATTCGGGAAGCCAAGCGAGAGCCTTTTTGGCCCTTTCCGGTCGAACTGCGCAGTTCCGGTGCGCCCTTTGTTCGGCTCCACGAAGATCCACGTCGGCACGGCAAATTTGCCAAACCCTTGCCGAGCACCGCCGACTCGAGAACGGATCTCGGAGGCTGTCCGCCGCCGCGAGCAAGTGGCAAGAAAGAAAATGGTAAAAAAAATATAGTTTTCCCCCTCGGGAGCGGCCGGAGTGAAGGGAACTATTTGGAAACTGGAAACGACGGCGACCGTAGGGTCGAAGAACAGTCCGGTCAAATGGAAACGCGGGGATCCGAGTCCGGATGAAGTTGCGCGGAAAACCAGCGGCTCGGCGAGGGGAGGAGGAAAAAGGAGTCGATCGAAGTCGGAGCGGAGGACGATGGAGAGGAAGAGGAGGATGGATTTGTTCTGTCCTCTGAATTGCAGAAAGAATGAGAATTTTTTTTATCTTCTCCTTTGGCTGTTTTAAAATGTTTAGGGCACCTTTAAAAGTTTCATATGTTTTTTATAGAAAACAGTTTAGTTTGTCCAATTCAAACTGATGCTTAATCCCTCCGTTTCAGAATACTGAGTCATTCTGAAATTGACTATTTTCATTTATAGATCAGTGATACGTATATTGATTGATTGATTTATATATATATTTATTGATTTATGAATGAATTAAAGAAAGCGAGAACGATAGAATTTGGGAGTAGACGAGGAACTTTTTGCTGTTGACATTGTCAAGCCCTGTAAATATACAGTAAAAATCGACATACCAAATGTAATTCAAATTATGGGCAACATTTTAACTGAGGTGTTTTTGAACAGCTATCAGATATTTTATTAGAAAATAGCTTGAAATTTCCGCTATTCAAAACTAGCCCACCCTATCGGTCATTATACTCAAAAGTTTTAAAACAACTTCAACTTTTGTATAAAAAATAAACCATTTGTCGATCTTTTACATTAAATATTATAAACTCATCACCCGTCACCCGTCGTCCGTCATCTAAAATAAATTAAATTACGATGCTGAGTCAGTCAATCAATCAACAGCCGGCTTGTCTGCTTCCTCGTCACTCTACAGTCCATGCACTGCGGCTGCGGCCGCGGCCGCGGCCAGCCACAATCTTCGTCGACAATGTCTCGCCGTCACTTCGTGCAACGCCGGGCCCTAGGCTGCATGCGGTGCAGCACAGTTCCATCTTCCGTCAGATCGAATAGAGTATCGAACAGGCGAGTGATCGATCGAGTCGAGTGGTCGCCTTGGACAGCGAGAACTGGCCCGAGGATTACCTCCTCGGAGGAAACGGATTTGATACTATAGAGGACAGTTATCTCCTCGGCGCCGTCCGATTTCAATCCGACCGATGTGCGAGGAGAAACTCGCACCGGTGGGATCCACTTCGCAGGGGCTTCAAAGAGAGAAAGGGTCTTCGCACCGTCCGATCAAGATCGGATGGCTGTGAAGTCCGACTGCCCTCTACGGTTGAGGAACCGCTCCCGAGGAAACGGTGGATGTGGATGTGGCTGTGGCTGAGCAGCTACTCGTCAAGATTTTTAGCGATTCCTTGTGGTTATCCCGGCGAAAGCGGCGGGTCGATGCTTCTCGCGACGTGACATCTGCGGCGAGAGGCGAACGAACGAACGAACGCCGTCACGTCGTACCACGGGCAGGAGAGGCAAATGGGCAACCGCGTTATTACGATCGTTTTCGAATTATTAAGACGGTATTTGGATTTTACCATACTATCGAATCGAATGTTTAGATATTATTTTGGAGTATTAAACGTAGACAATCTGGATTATTCGTAAGACAAATTTAATAAACCTAATTATGTCATGATTTGACAATAATGTGATGTTACAGTAGACATTTGCTAATCATGAATTAATTAGGCTTAATAAATTTGTCTTGCGAATTATCCTCTGATTCTGTAATTATTTTTATAATTAATTCACATTTACTTCTTCAGATCGACGTCCAAACATCCAAGGTGACATGTATTAAATTATAGTCCACGAATCTAAACGCCCCCATAGTGCGTAACAGTAAAAAAATCAAACCATCCGATACGTACGGCCGGTTTTGTGAACACTGTTCGATACACCGTACATTTTAGCTGCAGCAGTAACCTCCCTTCCCTGGGTTAATGATCGCTGCTCGCTTGTAGCTCTGTCTCTTGCTGCAAGCTGGAGCTGGAGCTGGATTAAGGCACTGTTTGGATTGGAGTTGCTTAGTTTTAGGGACTAAAGTTTAGTCACATTTAGTCCCTGAAATCCCAAATAGGATTGTTTATTGGAACTAAACTTTAGTTCCTAAAATTTAGTCCATTAATTCCTTGTATGTTGCTTATTGGGACTAAAAGTGACATGCACATTCTATCCTCATTTATGAACCACTCATTAAATGATATTTTGTCTCTACATTCAAACAAGAGGACTAAACTTTAGTTTATACTAAAATAAGCAAGTTTTAGTCCCTAAAAATAAGCAAGGTTATCCGAACAAGGCCTAAGTCTAATCCTTGGAGTATTTTGTAAATTCATACTTTTGTGCTCGCGTGGGAGGAACACCGGGGCACGCGTGACGTGAGGCGCCCGCGTCAGCGTCACCGACCGGCTCCCTCGCAGCCACCCGTGCGGCGAGTGCGAGGCGCCTGCTCAATCATGCAGCCCGGGATCCTCTGCGGCCGGATCAACCGCGCTAAGCTGCTCCGTCCGTGGCGCCTCTCCTCGGCTCCTCCGCCGCCTGCATACCACCATGCGACCCTGTCCGCCTCTCCGGCGGTGAAATCCCTGCGAATATGTCGTCCACGCGGTATAGAAGACTTGTCTCTTTTTTCAAAAAAAAAAACTCATGCGTTTTGGTAACTCACGGTTTAGGGGTGTTTGGTTTCACCATGCTAAACTTTAGGGACTAAAGTTTAGTCCCTTTTAGTCCCTAAATTGCCAAACAAGGGGACTAAAGTGGGACTAAACTTTAGTGACTAAAGTTTAGCCTTTAGTCCCAAAAAACTTGCTAAAGGAGACTAAAAGTATTATTTACCTCTCATCCCTCACTCTCTTTTAGTACTTTAGTCCTTAGAACCAAACAGCAATGGACTAAAGTTTAGTCCTATAAAAAAAAAGACTAAAGTTTAGTTTAGTCTCTAAAGGAACCAAACAGGCCCTTATACCTCTATGTTTGTTTGGGAGTTTACGATGGTGATTTATTTCTCGGGCGGGTATGGATCGGAATTTTAGTTCAAAATTTTGGCCATTTCTATGGAATGAATCAGGATTGTGATTGTGGGCTCCCAAACTAACCCTTAAAAGCATCCTAACCCTCCCAATCAATTAGTATCCATAGAATTTATTAGTTTGCCACATAAGTAAAAATATGGTGTGGCATGTAATTTAATGAAGATAGAGAATATTTTTTTAAGAAACCATGTCTTCCTTAAGATTCCTTAAGAAACCAGGTCGTCGCGGTATCAATAAAAATTGATTGGAGGAAAGGAGGAAAGAAAGAAGAGAGAGCAGTATAAAAAATTTATTGCATGTGAATACTAAGAAATTGGGGTTGGGAGTATAGTTTCTAAAGATGATGTCTTGCTTACATGACAAGATAAGACAGGTCCGTTTAGTTTAGGGGCGAGGATGGATAGGATGATATCATCCATTGATTTAGGGATAAGATGATATATTTGAGCTGTTTGGTTGGATGTATGAGAGGAGTCAATTTTTTGTTTGGTTAGATGTATATAACTTGGATGAGATAAACTTAAATTTAGTGGGATCCACATGTCAAATATATTTTTTAACAAAAATATAATTATATGAGATCTTATTTTTATCTTATTTTATAGATTAAATTATAATCAATATAATAACGTAATTATATCATACATTGGATAAATAATTTAGGAGTAAAAATCATTTGAATATTTATAAACAAAAATTAAATATGTAATAATCAATCAGGAGAAAACACATCATCCCATCCAGTATATTGAAAGAATATTACTCTCGGTGGCCATCTTATCAACCTTCGCTCTCCAACCAAACAGTTAAATGAACGAGATGACTCTATCCCATCTAGGATATCCAATGAACCAAACACACCCTAAAAACTATGGGTTGAGACTGCTCTAAGAACTATACTTTTAATCATTATTTTTTAGTCGTGAGTTCATACTAAATTTTTATGTCCCTCTCATTTCTCTCTACACCTCCTAAATCATTCAATTTTCATCTTTGTGTTGAATATTGCGATGACATGGTGCCTCGGTTTAGATATGTTTTGTTCATTTTTATTACCTCTGTTCATTAATTTTTCTGGTCACGTTAACTCAGCAAGAGGGTGTGTAGTGTGGGTGCTGTTCCTGAATCCATCAGATCCATAAATGAAACTGGCAAACTTAGGGGATGTTTGGATTCAGGAGCTAAATTTTAGCCCGTGTCACATCGGATGTTTCAACATTAATTTGAAGGACTAAACGTGAACTAATTATAAAAATAATTGTAGAATCGGAGACTAAATCGCGAGACGAATTTTTTAAGCCTAATTAATCCATAATTAGCAAATGTTTACTGTAGCATCACATTGTCAAATCATGGTGTAATTAGACTCATTAGATTCGTCTCGTGAATAATCCTGAGTATGAATGAGTTTTGTAAATAGTCTACATTTAATACTCTAAAATAGTATTTAAACATTGGATGTGATAGGGGCTAAAAAATTTTAAACCCATCCAAACACCCCCTTAAATTTTTTTTTGTTAACTCTGGCGTGGCCGGTGGCCGGGTTCATACAGCTGACGTGATTTGGGAAATAGTCCAGGCCAGGGCGATAGATCCTGTGAAAGCGTAGTTTGGTCGTCAAGTACAAGTATTTTCTACGCGGTGTGATGTGGTCACTGCAAAGTTGCCCAGGACTCTTGAGGCTCCCAAAGGCCAAAGGGCCAGGTCCTTTGTATATAGTATACGCGTGCGAAAGCAGCTGCAACTGTTTTTGACTCAGCTCCTGCGTGTCTGTGCTAACGCCAGGATCTGAGCTCAGCGTTGCATGCTCATAAAACCAAACGCGGCGGCGGATGTCAGCGGCGAGAAATCTCAAACCTCATCCGCAGGATAAAAGATAGCGTCGCTGTCTCGCTGACATTATTGTTAGTAGGTCTGTCGGTGTACTTCTGGCGTCCGATGCGTTTGAAAATTGAAATTGGTCCATGACAGCCTGTTTTATTAATTCAAAAACTTTATAGTATTTGGGTATCTAAGGGTTAAACTTTAGTTCTGTCACAGATATTCGGATGCAAATTAGAAGAAATAAATCTGAGCTAATTATAAAACTAATTGTAGAATCTTTGGACTAATTCGCGAGACAAATTTATTAAGCTTAATTAGGTCATGATTTGACAATACGATGCTACAGTAGACACGTGGTAATGATGGATTAATTAGGTTTAATAAATCTGTCTCACGAATTAGCCTAAGAGTTTTGCAATTAGTTTTATACTTAGTTTATATTTAATTCTAATTAGCGTGCAAACATCCGATACAAGCGCAAACTTTAATTTAAGATATCGAACACCCCTTAAATTCTTCAACCATTCCACGAATAAATCCCAAGTGGTCCTGGGCGACACGTACGAGCAGGTTGCAATACGTACATTTTTAGCTTTTTGTCAGACTTGTTTTTATTTCTCGGGAGTATTGACTCGTTGTACGAGAGCGACATTCACCCCATAAATTTGCATTTCTGAAAGAATAAAATAAGTGACTGCTGATACCCTCCTCTCTTCGTTACAAGTAGTTAAACTTTTTAACAGATCAAGCTTTTCTAACTTTAATCAATTCTATAAAAATAGACCAACAACTATAATATCAAATTAACTTCATTAAACAGACCGTAAAATATTGTTATTTAAATTTAGTTAAAATCAAAGTTTGAATTTGAAAAAAAAAAGTGGAATCAACGCATCTCCTACAGCAACACCACCTCTTAGAAGCGACTCATCTGCCGTCTCTACATGTATCATTCAATAAACAAGATCAGTGTTCTTCATTACTTTCGATCTCTTATATATCCATTTGTTACTATCTCAAAGCAAAGCGAGATCAGGACATCACTATGGTTACAGTACCGAACTACTGATCACAATTTCGACGACAGGACGCATGGAATGGATAATCTACGCACGTGTTGACGTGCAGTGCATGACGAATCAGAACGAAACAGATGTTTCAGATGACATCAGACCCCGGTTCAAGGGGCCATTCTTCTAGCTGGTACATATGGTCGATTGAACTCTGGATGGGTTACCTGCGAAACAGCGTCTTCATGGCGTCGGGCAGCTCAGACATCACGGTGCACTGCTTCTCTTTTAGCCATTCAGCAAAGGAAGACTGCAAATCCTTGTTAATTCCGGACCAGGGCAACAATCCTTTTATGTCTATTATAAGCCTTGCATCCAGGATCCAGCGTAGGCAAAGGATTCACAAAACACGTCCTCCAGTGCAGTCACTATACACCGTTGCGCTGCCTTTTGAAAGTCCGAGCTGCTGAACTCCCAGGTCCAGGATTATTACGTTGAGGACGCCGTGACTGATCAAATCTACCGATGGAGGCCCTGGATGACTGCATATGCCCTGAAGCACCACCTGGATGGTTACTGGACTTGTGAAAATGAGGAGCATTAGGTGGCCTGTCCGATAACAAAGACACGAGGAAACCACCAGGTGGGGTATAACCCGCTCTATGACCCAGAGAGAATCTGCTTGGTTCAGTTGAACTTTGGTTTGAACCACGGTTTGTGGCAAAATCGCCAGATGGAACCATAGCAGGCAAGCCATCATACGACAGGATGCACGCAATAGCATACATCGTTGCTCCAAGATCAGGAGGGAGAACATCCTGTGGATGTTTGACCTGCAGAAAACATAATTTCAGCATTTATTAGAAATACTTGGAACATGACGAACTTTAGGTAGTTCGATAGCTGAACTATGAAAGGGACTAATGAGAATGAAGCAGAAAGCAGTATGATGAACAAAGTGGGTGGGTGTGTTTGGGGTGGGGGCGGTGGGGGTGGGGGTGGGGGATCATCCAGTTTTCTACATCACAGAAAAATTACAAATATCTTAAAAAATATTCATATCGGAAGGCGAATGTGCAGACTGAAATGTAAGAGTGTTAATACTATCGCAGTCATGAATGACATCTTACAAAACATTGGATTCAAGAGAGAACTGTCATGGCCGCAGATCAATGTCACGCGCCACACAAGAAGGGGCTGCTGCACGCCAACCCATAGCCCAATCAGGCCCATGAACAGTATCGCGGGTACTGTTCACGCAAACAGTACTGCACAGGTACCATAGCAGATTAATTATTGAAGTCAGATTAGTTAGTTAAGAGTCCAAGTCTATTAGAGTCCATTTTAGTTAAAAGAGTTTCAGTCTAGATTAAGTGGTTTGATTAAAGAGTCCTGTGAGGATAAGGTTAGATTCAAAATAAAGTTGTTAGATTAGATCGGTCCTATGTCTATATAAACAGGACCTGTATCCCCTGCCTTGGTGTCGCGTTGCCGCAACGACGACGCCGCGACATCAAGGTTCAGGGCCTCGACCAACTATTTCGTTTTCCTATCAATAAAGAAGATTAATTCCTTCCAACACTACCAAAATCCTTGTACCCATGACAAGAACACAAAAGATAAAACAAGTTATATTGCATTGGTCTAGATTAAATTAGATGATGCAAGATACAAAAGATCTTACTTTGAAAAGAATGGCGGCCTTTAGGCGTTCCCTTAGGCAGTATATTTGAGCAACATCAAGAGCTGTAGCATCAAATCGGAGCCATCGATCAATAACAACTGACACAGAGTTATCAGGAGAAGACATTATCTCTTTATGTTGTCCCAAAGTGCCTTTCTCAGCTTCATCATCACTAGAACCATCATCCTCGTTGTCACTATCATCATCATCAGGTGGGGTAACAACCATTTCCGTAGCAAGAAGAATTAAAGGATATGGTGCAACAACTGAAGAATTTTTTATGTACATTCCACCATCGCCTCGAGTGATCTCATCATATATCATTAATGGATTCCCAAAAGTCTTACCAAAAGACAAGTTGAAGTTGCAAGAATGTGGATGCAATCGAACTTTGGCACCACTTGCTGTTTCGATGACTGCTCTTCTAGCATTTTTGCGAGGGGGAAGCAATCTTCCTACCATTGGATAAGCGCGAGCCATAAGGACAGCACGATTGATACCTAACAAATTTGTAAAATAGTTAAGTACAAGAGAACAGATAAAATTTTGATGCAATAAAGCATAATTATGTTAAGGTACTATGAATGGTTGATGAAGTTTTGTTGACAACTGATGAGTTAATGTAGAAAGTAGCAAATACACAAAAAGTATTTTCTACAAAAGAGAAGGTAAGGCTGATATGAACTAGAACTATGAAAAAAAGACTTACTGAAAAGGGATGAGGAACTCCATCGTCCGTACGACACGGATTGATATATTTTATATTCAAATGAGTAGCTACTAAATTAGGACACAAACATTTTCTTAGTCATCCATACTCTGTGCACTACGAGCTTGTAAGTTGTTATCCATGGTGGGTATATGCTTAAGCTATAACCTACAGCTAGTCTAATTTACAACTAAACAAGGGATGAAGGGAGTAACCACTATATATGGTGGTATAGGCATATGGACTATGGCCATATGTGTAGTCACTCAATCACATGAACACAGGAAAATGTCTCAGAGTTGCAGTTTTTCTATGAACTTAAGTACCTGGATCTCTAGCATTTAAGCAGCATGCAGATGCATCAGCAGGAACAAATCCTCTTTGGGCTAGTTCATTCAGAAGCTGTTTCCTCATGTTTGATAGCATATGCATGATGTTTGAAGAGACAAAATACTTTGAACAAAACTGAGACTCCTGGCCCCTCTCTTTGGCACGCCTCCAACAGTCAAATGCTGCTACAACTGCAAGCTGATCACTGTATCCCCCATACAGTGAAGCAAGCTCAACTTTCGCTGCAGCAGCCCTTTTCCTGTCATCAGGAGCCATTGGAAGGAGGAAAGGATCTCTATAATCTGCCGCACATGCCAATGTCAATGCTGGATCCAGGCAGTTCATTAATATACCGAACAAAAGCATCTTGCTTGTGGATGGATGGACAGGAAGGGTACCCAACTTTTCCCCTAAATCTGTCAATTGTTCATCTTGAGTCAAGGCACCAAGATCCTGAAGCACAATAATAGCATTTTTTATAGTTTCTGGAACTGGAGGGTCCAAGGTTTTCTTTAAAAAGTCTGCAACTCTGCAGTTTGGATCAAGCAGTTTGACCTGCACAATACAGATGAAACATTAAACAACTATCAGTAAATAAATACCACTCTTATTGCAGATAACTGTATGACAGAAGTGTTGTTTTGTTGAGATTTGAGAGGAAATAAAAGTACTAGCCAGGAATATACCTGTAAACATAGTTCCTCAATAGGCATCCTCTTTATTTCAGGGATTTGGTAGTCAGGCAATGAAGCTGCTCGAAATCTAGAGTATAGATGGTAGCAACTTCCAGGCTGACAACGACCAGCACGCCCTTCACGCTGTCTTGCACTAGCTTTTGAAACCCAGGAAGAATGTAGTGTTGACACATTATTGTATGGATCATAACTTTTTTCTTTCATTCTCCCACTATCTATGACAAATACGACATCATCAATTGTCACAGCAGTCTCTGCTATGTTGGTCGAGAGGATGATTTTACGAGCCCCTGCTGGCGGATGTTTGAAAACCTTTTTCTGCTCTGAAGATGGGATCATGGAATGGAGCGACAAAACAAGAAACTTTGATGAATCCCGGAAGAAGGAAGAAGCCAGTAATCTTTCCCGTGTTTGATTTATATCTTCCCACCCAGGAAGAAACACCAAGATAGCTCCTTCATTGGAATCGACACAAATTTTTCTGAGCAGCCTTTCTATTAGCACAGTATCAATATGCTCAGGATTGATAGTTGCCAGGTATTTATTGAGCAGCTCATTCTCTTCAGTTAATTTTGCTGAACTACATTCCATATGTTTCTTAATAACTTCGCAAGCCACTTGCTGATTCTTTTGCTGTGCCCAATCTAATGCAGATTTTCCATCATGATCCCGTGCAGAACAGTCTGCCCCAAATGAGAGAAGCATACAAATGTCCCCAACCTGACCTTTTCCAGCAAAAACCATCAAAGGTGTCACACCAGTTTCTGAGTGTTGATAGTTGAAAATGTCTGGGCTCTGCTCTGCAGAAATAAGCTCAAGAAGAGGATCAAATTCATCATTATCCAAAGCCAGATTAATTGATTCATCCATTGAGCTCTTGTAATCATCAGTTAATACACTGCTCTGTTTCAGATCGTTTGTTGTAGGATTAATATGATTGCCACCAACAGATTGTAAAATAGAAAGCACATCCTCCAAATAGAAAGTTTTGACCTGAAGAAAAAATAGCAGCCATCATCACAAACAGTTACTTCAATATTTTTCATCATAGAATGTAAAAGCAATGTGTTACTTACAGGATAGGTAAATCCTGGGACTTGAATAACTGGGCATCCATTGAAATATTTTGAGAACCGTTCAGCATCAATGGTTGCACTCATGAGCACCTGTTCATTAGATTAGTTAATAAACACATAAGTATAACAGACACAAACACACTTTTGTGGTTCATACGAACCTATTTTGGCTTGTGAAGTTTAATAAAGACTAAATATTCGTATATGTAAAGCGTTGTGTACATGTACAAGGATAACGAAAGATGTATACTTTTTTTGTTTTTCTTGAAAGTACATAAAATCATCGTATTTATAAAATTTACTGATGGCATAATCTACAGAAAGACTGAAACATGTAATAATATATCACACAGAAAAAAATGCATCTCCAGTGTTATAATCCTCTACTAGGCAACCACTGCATTTACAACAATTATGAACCATTCTTTTTCTTTTGAATACATCATACATGGTGAATGAAGATGAAAACGGATAATTCATAAATCATAATTATATATAGTAATTACTAAAGAGCCTTACAAAGTACAAGGAAAAGTCTTCTTACCAAATGCAGATGAGGATACAATGGCAGCAAATCTCTACACAATTGTTTGGCAAAATATATTAGAATGTTATGTTAAAAAGTGCAATTTTAAGCAACAGGTGGACAAAATGGCTTTTAGCAATTTAGCGTAATACCTCAGAATAGCCAGCATAAAATCTGAAAATCTGTCCCTTTCATGGATTTCATCCTAGAGAGAAGAAATGAGTGTTAACTCATATTACCAACAAAAAATAGGTTTGCTATTCGAAAGCAATCTCATAAGAAAGTGCAATAATATAGAATGTTTTCCAAGAAAAGAAAATGTAAACATAGTATTTCACCAAAAGGTAAACACGGCAGACATTGATATTGGAAGCTCGTCAACAAGAAATAAAATACTTGTATTCCAGTTGTTTTCTCCAGTATAAAGCAAATAGGAGTATATAATAAATTTGTCATAAAACCTGTTGCATCTAATTGATGCATAACTTGCCCTTAGTTCAACAATTATAACAACTATGTATATTCATTGGAAAATGCTAATGGGTGTTAAGACAGCACTAAACAAATGATTATATCTGAATTAACATAAGCAATGTCGTAAAATAGAACCTTTTGTGGTTAATGCTCACCAAATGCTCTGCCCACCCAAAATTAAAAGGGAACAGTTGAAAATGCTTTGTGCAATATGCTCAAGCAAACTACAAAAGAAATAAAGTATAGACTGTATAGTTATAACTTATAAAATGAAAGCAGTAACAGCACACTAGAAGGAAAATTTTATAGTTGTTAGTTGATACAAATTTTCTTAGAGCATTAGAGTTGAAGTTTATGCAACAAATAAGGTGCCAGATATAACCTAGTGGCTGTTTTTTTTTCCTCTTTTCCCTTCTACATAAAACTATGTACAGTTTGAACTCTAAATATTTGCTATTGTTATTCATAGCAGGTATGCACTATTGGTGCAAAAAGGAGTTTACAAAATGTTGCAGCCCAAAATAAAATGGTTTCCAGTCAAACTATTTGAACGTTTAAAGAATAAACCATTACCACAATAATATGTGTTATCCCCGTAAATGCATCATCAAATGAGAGTTTCTGATTCTGTGCTTTTGAAACGTTAGTTATTCTGCCTATCAATACCCTCAAAAGAACACCATTTGTGCAGAACATTATTGATGAGTTCTTCCCTCCTTTTGACTCCAAACGTATCTGCAATTAAAACTGTGGAGTAAGACAGAGGGCCATATCCACATATAATGAACAAGTGCAAGCACATATGTATATTAAGAACAACATTGAAGTGAACAACAAAGTCTTAACTACAAGCTTTCTCAACCTGGTCAGCAAAGTAACAGTACTACACTACTCTGTTTCAAAATACAAGGCACATATAGTGTTTCTTGGTTCAAAAATCACCAACTTCTACCAAGTAATGCTCCAAAAATGTAAAGTTTAAAAGTAGTAGATTTATATCTAATAGTAATTTAATGTTATAAGCTTATCACTATTGCCAATAAACTCAAAATAAAATAATGGTCAAAGATCCATAATGATAGGAAAAGACTGGGTGTTTCTTTGAACCAGATAATAGTAAGAGTAATAAGTAGGATTTCAGTCCAGATATGCATCACAGATATTTCTTAAAGTTTGATATACCTTATAACCAACAGTGTCGCCCACGGCCTCTCCTCTTTCCGCAGAGATTCGCTCGGCAACTGAGTACATAAAATGAAGCACGATTTACCAAATACAACAACTTAAAACAAAAGCAACAGCCAATATAAGAAAATGCATTTGACAAAATTACCTGAGATAGCTGATATCCTCCTTGGTTGAGTGCATACAATCTTACATGATTCACCCTTGCCCCACATATGATCCAAGATATATTGAGGAACCTAAATAAGAATGGTGTGACTAGAGAGCCTTATAAACAGAATACCATTCCCAGTGCATAGTGTTAGGCTCACCCCACCTAGCCAACCAACCATAAAATCTAGGTGTTATAGTGGGAGAGGTGGGGGCTTTTATCCATAGTCCAACATTCCCCCTACGGCGTGCGAGCCCGGCGTAGCCCGCAGCAGGTTCTAGAGGCCCGGCGTAGCCCGCAACAGGTCTCAGCACACTAGATAGGCGCAGGGGAAATCACGCAGCGGAAATGCGTGGCCAGGGGGATTCGAACCCAGGACCTTGGCTCTGATACCATGTTAGGCTCACCCCACCTAGCCAACCCAACCATAAAATCTAGGTGTTATAGTGGGAGAGGTGGGGGCTTTTATCCATAGTCCAACACATAGTTATAAAGAAAAACTGTCCAGTGTCCACATAATTCCATGGGCACTAAAACAAGGACCGAAGGACGTCGACCTGGCTATGAGTTTTCTCATATTTATCTCGAATTAGTATGCTTCAATACATATACTATTAACATAACAACAAACATTGTGAGGAGACAGATGAAGGCATGCAGCACAAATGGCAAGAAGTAAACAAAGCCCATAACTTCCCAACTCTGATAATATAGATTATCTACAGAAACAGAAAGGACCTAAGGGCTGATGACTTTAGAAGATTACACACAGAGATTAGAGTGGCCAAAGACCATTCATTTCTTCATAAATCTTCTGGTTTATTATCTATGCTCTGAGATATTTATTACGCACCTGAATTCATTCTGTTGATATAGCAACAAGAAAAGCAGAAAACAGGCATGTATCAGATCAACTAATCAACAGTAATTAACAAGCAGAACATAGAATAGCAGATTAGCAGATATATGAGCAGACACATCTGAATTTACTGCAGGAAATTTCACAATGAAGTTAATCCTATCAATAACTGTTTCATGGTCAACACGGTGCATAAGGTCAAAAAGAACTGGCACCTGGGTGGTTTTACCGCATCCTGTTTCTCCAGAAATAAGAACCACCTGACAGGACATAGATGAAGATCAAACTATCATCAGCTGATGCTGAAGAAAATGTTCATTCTGGAGAGATGGCATTCTAAGAATAGCAAGCATGGATCAAAATAAACAACTAGGTTTTCAGGAAAGTGGTAACTGGTGAGCATTTTCCTGAAGAGATATCACCCATTATTGCAAAGCAATCAAGCCAACAATGAATTGAAGCTGCCAACTACAAAGCAATAGCAGTCTCTTGCCTTGATTTGAGTATTAATATGTTACATATATCATCTTGTCATAAGCAGTAAAGCAGCATCAACTTTAATGCATGCGTCAGGCTGAGGCTAGAGTGAAGCAACTTCATTTCCATGGGAGCACAAAGAACAATACCTGGTGGTTTTCTAAAGTTGAAGAGATTACATCCTTGTATAATGAAATTGGAAGTTTAGATCTATCTTTGGCGATCTGTATGTACATTCAGTCCAATTAGACAAAAAAAAGCAATTTCATATAAAAGGTATAAAAATATGAATGAATGGTAAAAAGGGAATCATATCAAGCTAGAATATATAACCTTTCTCAACTGTTCGGATCCAATTACTTTCGATGCAAGCATCTCCACCTTCTTCAGTATATCTGGTTTGCGCAATGCTGGCCTGCAAAACGCGCTATCTGGCTTCCATTGAATTTTTGCAGCCTTATCACAAGAATTGCCAACAGTACGCCCATTTAACTCAGCATCAACAGGGGGGTAATGTGTAAATAGGTCTTGCAAAACATTTCTTGCTTCTTCAGAAAATCCAAGCTGGCCAGGGCCTTCTTCCATTTCAGAACCTTGGTTCTGTTTTCTCTTGTAAACAGATAGACATCGCCGTTCCCCATTTCTATAGTTAATCAATAGAATTCAGAATTAACATCAAATACAAAAGATTCATTTGATACTACTGGGATAACAGACATCATGATGAATGAAGTTCAAAAGATGCATCAGGCACAGTTGTTGTTTATTACTATTTGCTGGAACAAGGCTTCAAAACACACCATTTCAGTTGTCTATTAGACTATCACTCACCCAGAACTTTTGGATATCATGCCCATTTTTCTGCACATCTCATGAATTGCAGCTCGCTCTTGTTTGGATATACCAGGTTCAAATTTGTACACTGCAAGGTAAATTTGTGTAGATATATCACATTATCACTTTTTTGGCTGACAACATAACAAAGAAATAACACCATATGTGTTTCAATATTAGGCGAATAAAGAGACTAGGATAGAACACTTTAATAGAATAAGGGCCTGTTTGGAATGCCAGAATTTCACAGGAAATGTGCAAGAACAGGATAATTTCCCGCATTCCAAATGGGGCCTAAACAGGTGAGCTACCATGCAGGGCCATAATGGACAATTTTGTTCTAAAACTCAATCCAGGCCAATAACATGAAAAGGGGAAAAACACCAAACTACAGGGAGAGTGTGAAGTTCCAAGACAAGTTACAGACTAGTACGTAGCATACTTAGACTCCTACTACACCCTTACCGCCTGTTAACATTAGTCTAATAGCGTAGTTTCTGAGATTGGGGTTTGTGCAGGTGATTAATTGCATGCAACCATTCTCAGGCAAATTACATAACAGTCTATTAGGCATCTGGGCTTACTGTTGCAACTTGCAAATCGATAATAACAGTTCAGAATTCAATTGTTAGGTCCGATGCCATTGTACAACATACGAAATGCTATTATGTGGCCAACAGACCAACTTATCTGACCGTGAATGGGCAATGATGCAAATGCCATGTCAAACACAAAGTATATGATGTTCACCTTCCCTTGTAACCAAACTCAGGACCACCTGTGATGCTAAAAACATTGGCAACAGTGGAGTAGTAAAGTTTTAGTCTCACATTAGTCATTCCCAAATCCCAAGCAGAAAGCACTGGTGACTAGATATGAACGCGAAATTAGAACCGCCGCATCCTAAATAAGAAGAAAAAATCAACAGAGAAGAGAGAAGAACAAACTGCGCAAAATGGGCAAGGCCCAAGCCCTCGGCTCAAATTGGACAAAACCCTAGCTCCCACGGTGGCGTGGCATACAAAGTAGAGTATTCGTGCCACTATCCCCAGCTCGAACTCCGCCATTGACCATGCGAGACCACACCAGATCAGGAATGCAGAACAGCCAATGTGAAAGGAAGTGAATGGCTCGAACCCTGAGCATCAGAGGCGCGGAAGTCCTCGAGCACCTTGGACACGCGCACCAGCGTCGCCTCCCGCATTCCCCCGCCGCCACCGGCGCCGGCGGCAGCCGCGTCCTTCCCCTTCCGCCCTCTCCTCCCCATCCCTCCCTCCTGCTCCTCCTCGTCGTGGAGCGAGAGTGGCTTGGCGGCTACGTCCGGCGCGGCGCGGCCTGACCGGCTCTCGCCCTGGCGCCGCCTCTCTGCGGCGACCTCGTTGCTTCCGGCCCGCGGCAGTGCGCTCCAGGAAAACCTAGGCCCAGATGGCGGCGGCTGTGCGTTACGTGAGAGGAGCGAGCGACGCAGGAACAGAGTTGGATAGACGGCCACGCCTGACGTGTGGGCCATGCCTGTCGGTGAGGCGCGGGCGTCGAATCGAACTTGAACCAAGTGCGACCATGCCTCTCGTGCCGCGTGGACCGGCCACAGGACGTGGTGCCTCGAGACAATGCCTTTTTGACAAAATCAGTTCATATAATCATATACTTAGGGTGTTATGAGATTTCATGGTATTAATTAACATTACACATTAGATTTTTTACTGACATGACATTTAATTAATGAGCGAAGAGAAGAAAATAGTGTCATCATCATGAGTCATGACATAGTGCTAACCCGTTTCCAAAACGGATGAAATAAAATGAAACGTTGAGAGCCAAATCGTTTTATCAGATAGAGTATTTCATGAGAGTTAGTTGCATTTAATTACACTGACTAGCCTAGAGTTATTTCATTTAGTTGCAAAGTTGATATGGATTTCTAGAAAACGGTATTATGAAACCCACAACTGTAAATAACCTTAGCATAATAAATTTCATATAAGAAGACAAGATGGAAAAAAGAAAGAGATAAATATTATTTTATTTTTATTAACAACCCATTTGTATATTGAGTCACCTCACAATAGTTCATAGTTTCATACTAGGAGCCACCACTACAGATCTCCAATCCCCCGGAACAATATTCGCATCGCACACGTTTCTCTGTCGTTGTATGCACCACATGCCACCGGCGTCCGGCGGCGAACTCTACCAGCAGCGAAATGAACGCTGTCGCCACCATGAACAGAATAAATGGCAGTACGGGACTCTTGCTTTCAAAAGATATACAAAGGAATTAAGGAATATGGATGCATTTCTTTCATGTAGGATCTCATTATTCGGATTGGTAAATTACAAAGCTGACCAATATAACATACATCAATTTTTACGTTAATGCAGTCAGTAACAGGCTAACATCAGACAAGAAACTTTCGCCGCTTGTCATCTCCAGGCTCCAGCTACCATGACAAACAAGAACCTGGGCGATCCGATCCTCACAGAGTGAAGTAAACTGGAGGAGGATGAACCACCTCCATTTTTGACATCGAGACGTTGCCGGTGAGCACGCTCTCGGACGTGGCCTCGTCGGCCTCAAAAGGCTGCACCTGGGCGATCCTTTCGGGGATCGCCTGGCCATCCTCCACGCGAGCTAGAACCTCATAGTGTGCCCTCAACTTCGTGGGCTTCGTCTTCCATTCAGGGAAGTTAGACCAGTTCACCTCTCGATCAGCAATCCTCTTCTCCACCTCGAACCCCATCTTGACGTATGTTTGTGCTGAAGCTCGTGCCTTCAACAGCTTGAAGGTCCCCTTCTCACCTGCCTTCTTTCCAAGGACCGAGGCCAACAACTCCTCAAACCCCTGGAGGCTGCCATCTGATCCATTCAATGACAAAAGAGGCCACAATCCGGTGCTGTGTGACTCATCCCCGTTATCTGTAACAGCAGGGATTGCACGCGAGGAGAGCTCCACTTGACCTGGAGCTAACCGTTTAAGCTTGAGCTTGTCATTGGGTGACATTGAAGGAGTTGAGGAAAGCGACGTCGGACCTTCAATACGGAGGGAGAGCAACGGTTTCTGATTAGACCTGGCGGCACCACGTAGCGCTTGCGCAATGGATAGCAAGCTAGATAAACGGCCCTTGTATGTGGTACGGTTCAGAGGAAGTGGTAATTCAAGTGGCAATCGGAGGTTCACAGCCTTGGCACCCTTCACTGTTACCACTGCACCATCTGAGAGCACTACTTTCTTCAGTGTTCCAGCTTCCACATCATGCTGTACAGAAAACAATATTAGCATCTACATTCTACATAAAGACATGGCATACAAATGACCAATCTTAAATGAATCCCAGGCAGTAGAGTGTGTTACCACTCTGGCATGCATGCAGAAAGCCCATACATCCAACTTATGAGTCATTCATTAGAAATTTCCTAAACAACTAAACTAAACTATCCCATGCAACATAATGGCAAGTTGCTAAAGACAGAGAAAATACAATATATCACATATTGTCAATGTTCAGTATTCAAGCCTAGGGTGGAACAGTACATTACAGCTAATTAAGAATGAGAGCACCTTGAGAGCAAGATGTTCCATTCTTCTGAAAAGAAGCAAGATATTCCATACAGCTCTACTTAACATCATTGCAGAACAGACCACACAATGAAGAAACTACTAATGCAAAAGCATTCTGGTGTAGAATTCACAATGGTGAAGCTATTTGTGCAGACCAGTGACCTGAGGCTTGAACAGTGGCCTTCAGCTGAGCAGGGCAGAAATCCCAATATTCACTATTCAACGAAGTCTTACAATTCATGAACACATAGCCCATAAGCTCACTTCAGTCATTCTTTTTCTGTAGGCAAGATCATAATCATTGTTTGTTATGCAAAGTCTGCACAGCACACAAAATTAAGACTTCAGAGTTTTTGTGCCAGATGACTCGATGAGTTATCATCCTAATCTACTTATGCATTTCCATCATTTCATTGACTAATTTCATTGCACTCAAATAATATTACAATCCAGGCAGCTTTATTATGACAGCACCACATGGCAACCCCTACTTCGGCTTATTGTCAAAATGACATCAGAAACATAATGAAGTTATGCTCCACAATCTTTATTCCCTGACTGCTGCCATATTTGATATTTGAGGTGAAGAGACATATTACCAAATCTTACTTCACATTCTTTTTCCCTGAACGAAAAAGATGCTACTTCGCTTTTTTTACCTTTTTAACGAAAAAGATGCTGTTACTAAGCATTGTCCACTGTGTGGTTGTATCATTACTTCAGTTTCAGCTACATCTAGTGTTCCTAATGTTTGAAACAGAAACCATAATGCTAGTAGCCTAGTATTTTATCATATTCCCGTAATCCTGTTTAGCTTGACCTCCTTGTATCATATTTCTCATTTTGATGTCTGAGATAAACAAAGATACAATATTTATCAATAAATAGATAATATCTCCTTACTAATTACATCTTGAATTTTCCCATTATCTTTTGTTTTCTGAATTTTCACGCATGGGTAAGCATGATTTGGACTTTGGAGAGCATGCTTGAGTGCCTAAGCCTACGCTAAATAAATAGCAAATTACAACCAACCATCCAGACAGTTTTGCCCAAACCGAACAAAAGTATTTTCACAGCAATTAACGCAGAAATCAAAAGTACAAGAAAAAACGTGTCTTACCGGCAAGGCGAGCCTGACGTCGTCGCCTTTCTGGATCCAGAGCTCCATGGGTCCAGCGAGCTGGAACGGCGGCAGGGTCGGGTCGATGGCTCCCTTCCCGCCCTTGCCACGTCCAATCTCGGCAAGCGCTGTGTTGTCGGCGTCGGCCTGGGAGCGGAAGATGGGCAGGTCGACGAAGTCCCAGCGGTTAACGCCCTCGAGCAGTCGCACCGGCACGACCTTCCTCCCAACCTCGATGTCGAACTCGTACACCACCGCCTGTCCCACAAGCGCGTCCCGCACGTCGAACCCGGACACCTCGAGCTCCTCCGACTGGAACCCCAGCCCCTTCACAATCGCCTCCCTCAGGTCCTGCACCAATCACATTCCGATCCGGCGCGCGCGCATCCGTACAGATCAGAGTCGTGCCGCAGCAATGAGGAATCGTTGGTAGAAGAGACATTTCTGCGCCTACTCACAGAGATGGCCTTGGGGACGGGGGGCTTGGGCTCCGCCGCCGACCCGACCGCGAGGAGCAGCGCGAGCGGGAGTGCGAGGAACCCCCACCGAGCCCGAGCTGCCATTGCCCCCGCCAGCCGATCCAACCAGCGAATTGTTTTGATTTTATCCCTGCGAGGAGGAGGAGGAAGACGAACGCCGCGAACGAGAGAAGGAACGGGATTGAATTTTGTACTATTTATTTTTTCGGACGAAGAGAAAATCTGTTGCTAATAGAGATTTCTCTGGAGAGTATGACGAGTGGGTCCGTGTGACCCTGGGCCCACCTACAGCTACGTGGAACTCTCTAGAGCGGCCGTTCCATACCCACTAGTACTTTTGCCTACTATTTTTTAGAACAGCTTAAAAGAAATTTTAAATATGCATACAGAGTGGATCGAATTGAAGATATCTATCTAAAATATATAGTTTTTATTTTATATTAAAAATAAAAAACCAATCTATTTTTATTTTATTGTATATAAATATATTATAATTTAATATTATTATTCTCTTTAGATGTTTTATAATAGCATAGTATTTTATTATATGACATAATATTTAATGTTAGAGAAATCATTCGAGACTGGTCCCTCGCCGAGTGTTGTTCGACGGAAAACGTGTCTCGTCCAATCAGGAGCGAGCGGTTGCAGCGACGTCGATGGTCGACGGGCTGACGTGTGTTTTGTATATTCCGCGAAACTTGTTGCGAGCAGTTTTCCCAACGGGATTTCGTGTTATTAATTACGGTGATATGATATTTAATTAATGAGGAAAGAAAAGAAATATTGTCATCACCATGACATAGTATTAACTCGTTTTCAAGACGAATGAAACGAAATGAAACAACCATTGAAAATCAAATCGTTTTATCATAGAGAGGTATTTCATGAGAGATAGTTATATTTAATTACACTGGTTATCCTAGGAAATAGTGAAATTAAACTATCTACTAAGAGAGGATATTTCATTCAGTTGTAAACCTGATGTGGTATTCTAGGAAACAATGTTATGAAACTCACCACTGTAAATAGTTTAAGAGTGTGAAAAAGCTGGCACCAGCACAGTATAATTCGATTTTACCAGGATTTGAGTTTCCACGGGTGAAATCCCTACCCCACGCAATTCATAATTTTTCATCGTATTAGAATTTGTTTGGGTGTTACAAACTCCAACCTATTTTATGTGTATAGATTGAAATTTAAATTCAAAATATCAGTCTATTTATTTATGTGAAATAGGTCGAAATTTCGTTGTGGCCAACAAAACCCTTGCATATATAGTTGTTTTTTATTGTAACATTGGCATACCAAATATGATGCATGTATGATCTATACACATGTTGGTGCTAGACTTCAAGCAACACTGATTCTATGATCCTCTTTTCTTTGGACCTAGCAAAGTATACGAATGATAAAGATAATTGTTTGATCTAGGTGGTAACAATTGCCTATCAGATGTTATGTTGTATTGTTTTTGTTATGAATCCCCTCGATTCTGATTTGTTTACATGTTGATCATGATGCATATTTTAAAAACATAAAATATGGAAAGATCATTGAATTGGATCTTTGCAGCATGTGAAAAGGACGTGAGTTAGCTTGCACCAAATCTCGTTAAAACTCTAATGTTAAGCGTGTTCAGGCGAAAGTAGTACCAATAGTTTAAATAAGGTCGGGTCCTTGTGGCCTATTTCAAAAAAAGAAATCTCTGTAAATTGCCTTGAAGGTCACAAATTCCACTATGTCTTGGTATTTGAAAGAGTTAGGGCTCCGTTTGGAACTTTGGATTGGCCTCCCTTAATTTGTATAATTTGTATGGACTAAAGTTTAGTCACATTTAGTCCCTAAAGTCCTAAATAACCCTGTTTATTGTTTATTGGGACTAAACTTTAGTCCATAAGAGAGTGTTTGGATTCATGGACTAAAATTTAGTCCGTATCACATCAGATGTTTAGACATCAATTCGAATGATTAAATGTGAACTAATTATAAAAATAATTGTAGAATGAGAGGATAATTCGTGAGATGAATTTATTAAGCCTAATTAATCCATGATTAACAAATGGTTACTGTAGCGTCACATTGTCAAATCATGACGTAATTAGGCTTATTAGATTAATCTCACCAATAATCTACTGATTATGAATAAATTTTATAAATAATATACATTTAATACTCCAAAATAATATCTAAACATTTGATGTAACACGAGCTAAATTTTAGCTCATGTATCTAAACACCTCTAGTCACCAAGAGATTGTTTATAATTACTAAAAGATACCATAGACATCTAAAAAAGGTAAAAGTAATGATTAGGAGTAATGGGATCATTGTATAATATTTTACTCCTTATATCTAAAAAAGAGTAAACTTTAGTCCCTGTCGAATAAACAAGTTTTATTTTTTAAAAAACAAGCAAATGCAATCCAATCCAAACGGGTTACTCGGTCTCAATCTCTGCCACGGCAGTTAAGGGCATGGAACCATAGATAACATAAACTACCCGTCGGCCATTCATATGAAAACATAATATTTCTTTGAGCGTAATAGAACATAATATTTTTATATTAATCGTAAAAAATAGTACATCTATAGCACATGATACCAATTTAATCTAATGAAGTCTGATGCATAAACCAAAATATTATAAAATATAGCAAAAGCATTATACATATAGCTTTGATCAGAGAGAGGTTTTGAGAGAATTAATTTCAAATCAAAGAAATTAAAGGATATTCTTAATAATCCACGAAACTGAGCTATCTTTTTTCATTAATAGCGTCGTGCTTAGTGCTGTGAGAAAACAAGAAGGAATCGGCGCTGAAACAACAAATTGACAAAACAAATTGAAACGTCAAATTTAAGAAGGAATCGGCGCTGAAACAACAAATTGACAAAACAAATTGAAACGTCAAATTTAAGAAGGAATCGGCGCTGAAACAACAAATTGACAAAACAAATTGAAACGTCAAATTTAAGAAGGAATCGGCGCTGAAACAACAATTTGACAAAACAAATTGAAACGTCAAATTTAAGAAGGAATCGGCGCTGAAACAACAAATTGACAAAACAAATTGAAACGTCAAATTTAAGAAGGAATCGGCGCTGAAACAACAAATTGACAAAACAAATTGAAACGTCAAATTTAAGAAGGAATCGGCGCTGAAACAACAATTTGACAAAACAAATTGAAACGTCAAATTTAAGAAGGAATCGGCGCTGAAACAACAAATTGACAAAACAAATTGAAACGTCAAATTTTCCGCACATGAAAAAGGTTCAGAATAAGCAAATAACATCATGCCGAATTTCGGCAAAGAAAAAAAACAAAAAATTTAAGGTCCCACCGAGATTTGAACTCGGGTTACTGGATTCAGAGTCCAATGTCCTAACCGCTAGACCATGGGACCTTTTGCATCACAGCAACAAATTAATGTTTATATACTTTTAAACATTATCATCCGCACAAAAAATTTAACATTGCTTTCGTTGAGAGTCGAACTCAAGACCTCCCGCTTACTAAACGGGTGCTCTAACCAACTGAGCTACGAAAGCTTTCCCGGCAAAAGAGGCGACCCTGGTCATGTGTCACGCCGGCAGGCGAGGCAGAAGATCCTCCCCTGTCACCGTCGTCTTGGCCTCCCGCTTCCCTCTCGCCATGATCGATCGATCTAGTGCAAGGAAAACCTGGTTGCTCTCAATGGACCTGATCAACGAGCCCAATATACAGATTCAACGGGCCACGTGGAAAGATCTCAAGTCACCCGCGGCCGCGTGGTGAGTGGACCAGTGGAGTTGCCGGCTTGCCGCGAGCCGCACCCCCCAAAAAAGGTTTCTTTTCTCCGCGGGGTTCGATCCGGCACGCCTCTCCGACGAGGCGACGAGCCCAGCGCTGCGCGCTGCGTCTCCCACCCGCTCCCACCCAGCCGGCGGCTCAACGGAAGCAGGCGACAGCCATGCGTCCGCTCACCCTCCTACTATTCCTCGGTCTCATCCCTGCCGTCGCGTCGGCCGTGGCGCTGCCCCGCTTCCCTGGGCCCCACGCGCGGCCGCGGCGGGGGGTGGGGGCCGCCGGAGCGGTGAGGGGGTACGAGTACGAGACGCGCTACTTCCGGCAGCGGCTGGATCACTTCAGCTTCCGGGAGGAGGAGGAAGGGGAGGGATTCTTCGAGCAGCGGTACCTGGTGGGCCGCGCCGGTGGGTGGGCCGGCGCCGGCGGGCCCATCTTCTTCTACTGCGGCAACGAGGGGGACATCGCCTGGTTCGCCGCCAACTCCGGCCTCGTCTGGGAGGCCGCCCCACGCTTCGCCGCCCTCGTCGTCTTCGCCGAGGCAACTATCCCGCTCACTGATTACACTTTATAGTGGTCTTAGTTTTATCTGCAGCATTCTCCGTCGTAGAAGCCTGCGTTGATCGCTCAAGCTCCCGGTTTGATTACTCTTTCGCTGCAGCATCGCTACTACGGGGAGTCCATGCCATTTGGCAGCAAAGAGAAAGCTTACAACAATTCGAAATCATTGGCGTATCTTACCGCCGAGCAAGCGATTGCTGACTATGCTGTATTGCTCACTAACCTCAAGAGGAATTTGTCATCAGACGGCAGCCCCGTCGTGCTCTTCGGGGGCTCATATGGTGGAAGTAAGCACTGTATTGAATTACGTTGTCCGTGCAAATTCTGCAGGGTTCCAGCTTAAATCTGTACCTCTGTACCGATACATTGGTTGAATTACTGCTGCAGTGCTGGCTGCTTGGATGAGACTTAAATATCCACATATTTCTGTCGGAGCTGTCGCGTCCTCAGCTCCAATCCTTCAATTCGAAGACATTGTCCCTTCTACCATATTCTATGATCTCGTATCAAACGATTTCAAGGTGTTTATTTGAGACATCTTCTGTTTTCTTATTATTCTCATTTCTCAATGTATATGAGTCACATGCTACTGATTTATTGCTTTTAGAGGGAAAGTTTAAGCTGCTTTCAAACAATAAAGGAGTCTTGGAAAGCATTAGAGGATCAAGGAAATGGGCAAGATGGCCTTCTGAAACTAAGCAAAACTTTCCACCTTTGCCAGTGTGTGATATTTCTAATCGCTCCATTTTAACCTCTAGCTTAAGTGATCGGTAATAATACAAGTATGAATGCTGTTTGGCACTTGGCAGGACCCTAAAAACCACTGGCGAACTTTCAGATTGGTTGAGTTCAGCTTACAGTTACCTGGCCATGGTGGATTACCCAATTGCATCAGAATTTCTGATGCCTTTGCCTGCCAATCCAATCAAGGAAGTTAGTTCCCTATTTTGATAATTTTTTATTGAATATTTCTTAACGTACTAGGAGTAATATTCATCACCTTGTTTACTTTGTATTCTGAAGACCAAGAAGGAAGATTATCTAGAGTATCAATAACTTTGTGTTCACAACGCTCAGAAAATTTATCTTCTTCAATTCTCTGGATGTCCATCACTGCTTACTAGACTATCTGGTTTCTCTTTCAGGTATGTAGAAATATTGACAATCAACTTGATGGAACCAGTAATCTGGAGCGCATATATGCAGGAGTAAATATATACTACAACTATACGGGTACTGTTGACTGCTTTGATCTAAATGATGATCCTCATGGAATGGGTGGATGGGACTGGCAGGTGTCGTAACTAAGTTTTATTCTGTTTCTATCCATTAGGTATATTTTTTATATGTTGAGGTACTTGAATGATCTCATATGACATGTTCGCCATTCTTGGTTAACACAGGCTTGTACTGAGATGGTTATGCCAATGTCATATAGTGAAGATATGAGTATGTTTCCAGCATATAAATTTGACTATTCTTCATATGGCGAAGATTGCATCAACAGCTTTGGTGTTAGACCAAGGCCTCAATGGATTACTACAGAGTTTGGTGGTCATGTAAGTTTTATCTGTGTATAAAATCTCATTGGTCAACGCTGTCATAAAGCAAACGATTTGTTATCTACAAAAAGACTTTCTCAATTAAGAAAAATGTGTGTTATTATTAGAGATATGCAATACTTCGAATTCTGTTACATACATTCTTTTTGCTTGCAATACAGATGGTTTTTGAACTGTTTTACAATTCAACCAGAATATCCGCATGGGAGAAGTTAGTGACTTGTTGATTTCTTCTTGTTCAGAATATTAGTCTAGTTCTCGAGAGATTTGGTAGTAATATCATATTTTTCAATGGACTTCTCGACCCTTGGAGCGGTGGAGGGTAAATAAACTTCACTTGTTTTCTTTCTGGTAACGGTCTCACCAAGTAGAGCCGGTTTTCTTTATTCTGATCCCGCTATTCTCTGAACATTACAGCGTCCTGAAGAATATATCTGACAGTATTGTTGCCATTGTGGCTCCATTAGGTATTGTGCTTTTTCCCTTACATCTTCATTCCTTACTGGTGGTTGTAATCTTATAGTGCTTCTTGTGCAGTTTGTGTTAGAACCGTAGTGGACAGAACAGGCGCAATACTGATATACTATAACTGAATATACTCGAATTAGTTGCTTGGCTTTAGCTACTTCATGTAGTGCAGACCGCAAACTATTGAGTAAATCCATGAATTTTTATGCATTGCATTTTGTTCCAAGAAGAAAAAACATTATCTTGCTACCACGGTTTCATCTTTCATGGTTTGCTTTTGCAGGAGCACACCACATCGATTTGCGCCCTGCGACTGAGGAGGACCCAGGCTGGCTAGTTAGCCTGAGAGAATCAGAACTCGGTATCATATCGGGCTGGCTCTCGGATTACTACGGTGCAAGAGGGGCGCTCTTGCAGCGTGGCGGAGCTGGAAGTCCCAGGTACTCTGCTGCGTCCTGACGAACACGGGCTCAACTCCCAAGTCCCAACCAGAAACTGGTTTTGCTTTGCAGCTGCATTCCCGTGACAGACCAACCGACAATGTAACCGGATTTGGCCTCGCTTGTTGGATTTCTCTTCATATCCATGTACATTCCTTCCCAAATGTTTCACCTGGTGCAATCCAAATGTTTTCATTTTGCTATGTTGTGATTTGAGCGGCCATGGCCAACCGGAGGACTGGGCAGTGCAGTGGCAGTCACTGTCAAAGCCGAAGCTAATATCTGTGGGCCCAGCCCACCCCACCTCGGATGCGTCCTTCACTCCTTCTTCCGGGCGCCACTCCCGAGCTGACCTTTTCTGCCATCGCGTTCACACAGCTCAAACTCGCCGCGCGCCACGCTCGAGAACGCACCGAACGTCCGAACCGATCCTCCGGGATCAGTCGTCCCGCAACCATATGGCCCCCGCAGATATCCGGGCCCACGTGTCATTGACAGTGGTTACCTTGGATGAGTGCGGGTTTGCGTCGCTACGGCCTAGCGGCAGCGGTTTCAACATTGGAGGATCGTTATATCTTAAAGCCGTTTCAAGGGTTTTTCTTGCACAAAACAGACAATTTTAGAGATGCCAAATCAAACAGATTCGGTATTCGAATAAAAAAGTGCCAAATTCTGGTTACCGGGGTTAAATTTTAATTCTTGTCACATCGAAATGTTTAAATATTATTTTAAAGTATTAAATATAAACTATTTACAAAATCCATTCATAATCGATGAATTATTAACGAGACAAATTTAATTAGCCTAATTATATCATGATTTGATAATGATATAGTACTAATTATGTATTAATTAGATTTATCTTATTAATAATCTTCCGATTCTAAAATTATTTTTATAATTAATTTAGCTTTCAAATTTACATCGAAGCAAAGATAGAAACCGAAGCAAATAAGGCAAGAATTTGGCTGTAATCACTATCCTATTCCAGTAACACACACCCGCTTCACCCTCCACGAACCCGGTCCAGCGTGAGCCGCCTCTCGTCCACCCATCAAACCTGGCCGAGCCCTTCTCCGTTCTCCCCTTCTCCCTCCACCGAATCTCAAGCTGAGTAAAAAAAACCCCGACTTGCAGTCTCGCGCACACACGAGCAGCACCCAAAAGCCAGAGGGAAAAAAGGAGAAGGTGAGAGAGAGAGAGAGACCTCCGCTGCTCGCCTGCTCCCACGGAAAGCACTGCGCGCGAGACCACGGCGGCCTCGCCGCGCGCCGTCGAGATCTAGGGTTCCGGCCGGGCGGAGCCATGGCGAGCCCACGCTCGGCTGGTGGAGGAGTAGGCGGAGTAGGAGGCGGCGGCGCCGCGGGGGACGAAGCGATCTGGAGGAAGCTCCGCGAGGCCGGCTTCGACGAGGAGTCCGTCAGGCGCCGCGACAAGGCGGCGCTCATCTCCTACATCTCCCGGCTCGAGTCGGAGGTACCACCTTCCCTCTCCCCCTCTCTCCCTCTGTGTGCTGGATGTGCCGGGTTTTGGATTCTTGGTTCCACGGGTTGCCGTTCTTGGTATGCACAGTAGTTCTTTGTGGGTTTCATCATGAGAGTGGCAAAGTATCAAAATTTTCTCATGAGAGTAGAGAAGGATCACGGTGAAAAAGAAAGAATTGGCAGGCTATCGAAAAAGTCTTCCTCGCTGCACAGGTGGTTGATTTCTTTGGGTGAGTAATGTTCAGATTGGTGCGCCATGAGTTATCGGAGGAAAACATGACATCTTGGACTTCTTGTGCCTCATTTCTTGGTTTCTGGGGTCCTACTGACATGCTGGATGAGTTGCCTAAGATTCAAGAAGTTATTTTTGTGCCAGTGTTTATATTTGCTGTGTTGGAATGTTGTCATTGAGCTTTCCCCGCTTGGTTTAGTTGAGGCTGAAGTGGAATTGCTTCAATTTTGCTTCTTACATCCACTGATTTATCCTTTTATTTTGCGTTGGGGTTTCTATTGTCGCAACTATAGTGGATTTAATTTAGTATGCTGCTGAGCTTGGCTCGATTGTCCCAGTAGACTGTGCATTGCAGTATGTTGACAACTGTAGTCTATCATTTACTTCTTTGCCCTACAATAGAATTGTACTTTATCTTGCTTTCATATTCAAATGCAGTAATACATACACCCTTGATCTATTCTAAGATATTAAATACCTCCATTGTTGTAAGCTATTATGCTTAGGTATTGCACATTTTGTGAGAACAAAGAGCAAGTTTACATGCTTTGCTCTGCTAAAGAATGCTGAAAACAACATGTGTTTTGATTTATTCCTTGCATTTGTTTTGCTGTAGATTTATGATTACCAGCACAACCTTGGTCTTGTTCTGTTGGAGCGGAAGGAGTTGACATCCAAGTATGAACAACTTAGAGCTTCTTCAGAGTCTGCTGAGATCATGCACAAGCGCGGATGTGCATCCCAACAATCATCTTTAGCTGAAGCAAAGAAGAGAGAAGAAAACCTAAAAAAGAATATAGGCATTCAGAAGGAGTGTGTTGCTAATGTAAGTTTTAGTTCCAATTAATAGTTCAGATGTCAAATGTGTTCTTCACAGAATGTCTATGTATTCTTTACTATGAAAAACAGGTTTTATCGAGTTTTTGTAGCAAATTATAGTTCCTATTGTCTTGCTTTATTTCTTTCAATATATGACTGCATAAAGCACTTTAAAATTTATTATTTTTTCCAATTCATATATAATGATAATCTGGTACTTATTCCATGTTTTATTGTAGCTTGAAAAAGCAGTGCATGATATGCGTGCGGAAACAGCCGAAATAAAGGTTTCATATGAAACGAAATTGGCTGAAGCTCTTCAATTGATGGAGGCCGCACACAAGAAATCTGATGAGGCAGAAGAAAAGCTTCTCCTAGTGAAATCTTTGGAAGCAGAGTCCATACGGACTCGTAACGCAGCATTGAGAAGTTTACATGACATTGATGACCGTGAAGATCAGCTTAGAAGATACAACATTTCTTGCAAGCTCGAGTGAGTGTTCTATATTTCACCTTTTCAATTAAATTGTTTTTCTTAGGTATTATAGCTTAATTGAGTCCATTATATCACTCTGACAAAGTGCTTTTTTAGTGAATGGTGTATTTTGTAAATTGTAAGATGTTGCTTCATGGTTTAGTGGACATATTTTATTCCTTTTTTTACCTAAATCAGCAATGCTAATGCAGTATTGAGACCAAAGAAAAGGAAATTAGCCTCCAAAGGAAATCATTAAATGATATCCAGAAAATTTTGCATGAAAAGGAGGAACTATTACTTAAGGAGCAAGCTGTACTTGATCAGAGGGATGAGAACCTCCTTGAGAGATCGACACATGTTACTCGCTCAGAAAAAAGAGTGGAAGAGGAAAAGAATATTCTTGAAGCTGAGCGGAAGGTTCTGTTAGAAGAGAAAAACAAGCTGGATCTTAAAATGGAGGCACTAGTTTCAAGGGAGGAAGTATGTATATTTTTTCTCCTTTTGTTAGCATCTTTATTTCATCGCCAAGATTGTCTGTCTTACAAAATTGATCTCTCTTGCAGGCTCTGATTCAGAAGGAATCCCTGCTTGACAAAAGGGAGAGTGAGTTATTGATTTTGCAAGAGACAATTGCAAGTAAAGAAAGGGTAAGATTCTCCAATTTCACTATTGATTATGTGTGTGCGGTGACCTTACCTCTTCTAAATCACCCTGAATTGTTCTGCAGGCTGAGATTGAAAGGTTGAACCAGGAACACAAAATAGCCTTGGAGAAGATAAAGCATGAATTTGAATCAGAGATGGACAATAAACGTATGTCTTTCGAGACAGAAATGGAAGTGAGAGGAGCTGCACTGGATGGGAGAGAATGTGCTCTCATTGAGCGGGAGTCTGTGGTTGCGCAGAGGCTCCAAAGTGTTGACCTTCAGCTTGCTGAATTAGCAAGCAAGGAAGAGACATTGGCAGAGAGATCAGAGGAGTTGAAACAGGAGGAGGAAAAGCTCTTGTTACACAGAGAAACAATGCACAAGGAACTGCAAAAAGAAAGGGAAGAAATAGAGAAGATGAAATCAGATTTGGAGAAGGAAAATGTTTTCTTTGAAGAAGAGAAACAGGAAGCTATTCAAGCCCAACAAAATTTAGTAATAACACAAGCAGATAGAGATGAGTTGTTTACTCTGCAGATGAAGCTTAAAGAAGAAATTGACAGCCTCAGAGCCCAAAAAGTGGAACTCATGGCTGATGCTGATAGGCTTCAATCAGAAAAGGAAAGGTTTGAAATTGAATGGGAGCTCATTGATGAAAAGAAAGAGGAGTTACAAAAGGAAGCACTCAGAATTGCTGAAGAACAAAGATTAATAACTGAGTATCTCAAAAATGAATCTGATATCATCAAACAGGAGAAGGATAATCTACGTGTTCAGTTCAAAAATAATTCAGAAACCCTCTCTCATGAACATAAAGAGTTCATGAGTAAGATGCAGCAAGAACATGCAAGTTGGCTGAGTAAGATTCAACAGGAAAGGCAAGATCTTAAGAAAGACATTGATATTCAAAGAATGGAGTTGCTAAATTCTGCCAAGGCTAGGCAGATGGAAATAGATTATTATTTGAGGGAGAAGGAGGAAGTGTTTGAGCAGGAAAAATCGAACGAACTCGAGCACATCAATTCTCAGAAGGAGATGATCAAGGCAAAATTAGAACATGTTGCAGTTGAATTGCAGAAACTTGAGGATGAGAGGAAAGAAGCTACTTTGGAGCGTGAGAGAAGGGAGCAAGAGCTGTCTGAGATAAAAAGCAGTATTGAAGCACTAAATATTCAGCGAGAGAAGCTGCAAGAGCAAAGGAAACTACTACATTCAGACCGAGAAGCAATTACAGAGCAAATTCAACAACTTAATGTGTTAGAAGAACTGAAAATCGATTCTGAGAATAAGCAACTGTCTTTGATAGAGCCCAGCAAGTCAAAGCTTGGTCGTATTACAACGGTTAAAGACAATGATCTTCGTTCTCATCAGGATGAAGATCACCAAGCAAGTCCTAATAATTGTTCTTCACAAAAGCACCTTCTTGGAAGGAAACTTGAATTATCACCATCAGTCTCAACACCAATTTCGTGGGTTCGTAAATGTGCTCAGGTGATATTCAAACGGTCTCCAGAGAAGAATGCTGACTGTGATAGACATGTTCAGAATGGTGTGCTATCAAAGCTTGGAGAATCTGTGGACATCGAAGACGTGAATTTGGGTTTTGCAAATTCAGGGAGCAGGTCTAATGGAGTACTTGCTGATCAGCCAGGAAAAATTGCTGGAGAGGTACCTCATGTTGATGGTGCAAAAGTTGGTAAAAAGAGGCTTAATTATTTGGTCTCTTGTGATCAAAATGAAGTTCAAGAGCCAAGACGAAAGCACCGAAGGAGCGCAGTTGAGAAAGTTAGTGGAGGGGAGATCACTTCCAACTGGTATGTTTTATTTCTACACAACTATTTTAAGTTCATGTAGACTTAGGAACTCCTTCACTCCATTAACACGTCTTTTTCCTCCAGCCCATCAGCCCTAGAAGAGAAGTGCTCCAAGAATGAACATGATGAAGCCCCACTTGGTTTATCTGACACCAGCAAGGAACATGAATATGGCGATAAAGGGCCACAGAATTTTAAAACATACCCAGCTTCATCTGTTGATGGTTCAGATTCTGTTGGTGATGAGGAGGAACCTTCAGAGAAGATTACAGTGGTAAATACTCCTTTTGTTTTGATCTTGTGTACCCTTAGTGTGCTTTTACTTACATCGGTCCCTAAAACTTAATATCCTGACGTTTTTTTGCTCTGCAGTCTGCAGCTGAACCATCTAATGGAGATGTGCTTGAGGACAGTGGCGACTCCGACGATGAAGGCGAAGAGGAAGAGAAAACATCTTCAGCGAAAAAGCTGTGGCGTTTCCTCATAACGTGATCGTTAGCTTCGCAGCTGTGGCGTTTCATCACAGCATGATCGTTAGCTTCGCTGTGTGATAGAACAATACAGAGCTAACTGTAGGCTGACAGTTACCTCTCTTTTATGAAGACGTTGCTTTAGCTACATTGCTTCTGGCGTGCTGCCCTCCTCTCGGGTTGAGAGGGGGTAGCTAGCTGTGTCTAGTTGCCCCATGTCTGCATGTGGTATTGCCTATTGCGAGCAGCGGCAGTTTTGGAAGCCTCTGCTGAAT
Organism: Zizania palustris; assembly: GCA_019279435.1. Taxonomy (NCBI): domain Eukaryota; kingdom Viridiplantae; phylum Streptophyta; class Magnoliopsida; order Poales; family Poaceae; genus Zizania; species Zizania palustris. Next base: position 89,494,429 of record JAAALK010000288.1, read on the forward strand.
TCCCACTCTATTATGAGGTGGTTGTGTAAAAAAATCGATGTGGACGTTTGTTATTAGCCTTGTGCTGTTTGTGCAAAGGCGACGCAACGATAACGTAGATGATTCGCTGTTCGTTTGGCCTGTTGGCTCACTGTCATGTGTGGCAAGGCTATTGATTTTTTTCATGATGTTGTTCATTGGAACAGCACATTTCTTCGTTGGAATACAGGGTTTTTCAGTGACAGCTGATCAGGGTGTCGGAAGCTGTCGTTCCATGCTGAATTAATGAACTTGTTAATCGCTTCATCCTGGCCTTCTTCCATGCTCGCCTCTAAAGTTTGCCTGTCTGCAGCAGACGAAGCACCATCACTGGCAGGCTCAGCTGTTTTTAGCCTTGCGTAGGAGCAGCAACAACACTCGTGGTTCTTGGGACGAGCACGGTACTGCACACTGATAGCAATAATTTAGTATTATTGCAAGAGAAGGAAGTTTCCATTGCACGGTGGTGATGCGAATTATTTTGGCTGACAGTTCGCGTGGCAATGTCGGGCAACAGGCAGCTAACACCATGGCATCAAGTTGGCATATACGGATACCCTGCAGTTCGACCATGGAACACATGAATTTTTATTGAAATTTCACGCCGGAACAAAAAAAAAAAAACTGAGCCCTAACAATTGCAGTTCCTAGACTACAAGCTGTAGTAGAGCAATTGAGCAAAGCAATATTATGATGCTCCTACTTGCCGTGTACTGTTGCTGCTGCAGGCTCGCAGCGACAGGAGTTAATAATGCCTGGCCCTGGCTGGCCTCAATGCAAGCAAGGTACAGCAGAATTCAACGTGAGCACATCTGAATCTGACGACGAAGGACGATGCCTCCTGCCTTGTATCCTAGCTAGGAGTAGTATGTTACAGGCTTACAGCGCTGACGATGCCATGCGTGTTCTTGCCATCCCGGAGATGCGCAACTATGGACCTGTCAGAGTCAGTTAACTGAACAAACTCGACATGCTGTATGGTGGCAGCTAGGCGCTAGCCGGTAACTAAGCATGGATTTATTACCGAATCTTGAGGGCATCTCCAATGCAATGACTAGGATGGTTTCTATAGCATTAAATAGCAGTTCACATAAGCAAAAATCTGATGTGGCATGAGAATTAATGAGGAAAGAAGAGAAAAGTTGAGGAAATGGTTTCTCATGCAAGAAATAGTTTCTATCACTAATACCAAGGATGAAGAAATCACTCTACATGCATTGAGAGAGTGTAGTAGTTTCTATAGATGGGGCCCACTTATTCATGATTGGACAAAAGAGGGAAAAATAAATAGGGACAAGAAACCATGCATTGTGAGAGCAAGTTTCTATGAGTAGTTTTTTAGTGACATGGTATGTATAGAAACTACTAGATGGTTTCTTGGTTGGAAATGCAGACATCTGATGATCTGAGAAACATCTTGCCCCAGTTACTCATGCGCGATGGAAGAGGAAGCTGAAAGCCTTGGGCTTTTATGTTTTATCCTCGTATTCCATTTCAGCCAGCTCAGTGGAGCTCGACAGCTCGTACTAGTTAGTACTTACTACATGCGGTCGACCTCGGCTTCCTACATCTATCTCGCAGCGACCAACTTGATGCATCAGCAAGCAGAAATACAGAAAGAGATCGGGGCCCATATATCGATGCAAATTGCCGCTTAATCAGCAGGCACCAAACATAGGATTAGCAGTTCAGTTCAAGCTTGCAGGGGTTCTTGTAGCGTGTAGAGATTCGATCCGGCCACTGCCCTTTTTCTTTCAGTTGTCACGGATGTGGTGCAGATGCGGGATTGCAAACGAAGCTTGCCCCCACCCGCCCGAGGCAAGTGGAGCACTTTCAGATCTCATCTAGCTTGGTTTGTTTCTCTATTGGTTTTCCTGACCATTTGTTCCTGTCTTTCATGGGTGGTGTGTGTCTGCATGCTCCTTTCTTCAGATGTTCCTGACAGTGCATCATGTTCAGAGAAGAGAGGAGGAGTTTGATAGCAGGGATGAAATTTGTCTCTTTTTCAGTTCTTGTGTCCTACATGTTCAGTTTTTCACACAAGAAAACGATCTGTCCTGTTCCAAAGGAGTTTGTCAACCAGAAAATGTGTTGAAGACATTTCTGTTTTTCAACTGTTTCAGTCTTTTGACTTCATGGAACTTGAGGTTGTAGCAACAGCTAGCTCTAGAGGAGTAGAAATGTCCTGCTAGCTCTGAAAAAAAAGATGTAAATTACTGGATTTTTTAAGTAATTTTTTTTTGAAAAATATTCAAATCTGGTAATCGAAATCAAAAAATTGCAAAACTAGTGTACCGTCGGCGGTTCATTGGCCGAACCAAGCTGACGTGGCCCTAGTTCGGCCGATAGTCAGCCTAGGGCCACGTTGATTTGGCCGAAAAAGGCCTCCCGCGCCGTGCCACGCGCCCCCGCTACCGCACCACGCGTCCGCCTCGTGCCACTACTGCCGCCGCACGCCTCCGTTGCCGTCCCGCACCCCTGCTGCCACCCCGCACCTCCCGCGCCCACCTGTGCACGCATGCTGCTTGGGCTCGGACGTTTTGGCTAGCGCGGGGAGCGCTGGGCGACAGCAGGGAAATGGGGCGAGCGCGCGGCACAGCAGTAGGGGTGCGGGGGCACGCGGCGTGCGCGCGGTAGCCCTGGTTCGGCCGTTAGTCGGCCGAATCAGACTGACGTGGCCTGGTTCGGCCGACCAACGGCCAAACCATGATGATGTGACCCTGGTTCAGTGGACCATCGGGCGCCACGTCAACCTGGTTTGGCCAATGGGTCGCCGACGGTAGGCTAATTTTGCAATTTTTTGATTTCGAGTACCTAATTTGATTTTTTTAAAAAAATATTATTAAAAAATTGGTAAATTACTTGTCTGCCTTTCATGGCGCTGTCCTCTTTGCATATACAATGTGGAATGCCTCCAACATTCAGAAACTGTGCCACATGGATCCCGCAACGTGCAATCCAGGCTTGACTAAACAAGGCGATGCTTTTTGCACTTATCCTACCAAACATGATCCCACTACATACATCTTCTACAAACTCCTTAAACATGTGATCATTTATAATCATGCAATCTCCAAGCAACCCACAAGTGGCCTGCTTTCTTTCCCAGATCTAACCCCCCTTTCAGCGCTCCTTCTCTCTCAAATAATTTGACGAGAGAAGAAAGCACGCAGCGCGGACAGATGCTTTGTTCGATCTTGTTTTGTTCTGACCGATCGGGTCTCTTGTGTTTGCTACTCTTTTCTGCTCTCGGACCCGGACCAGACGACGACGACCTCGCATCAGTTTTTTTTTAATACTTGCCATATGCATGTACTTTATTAATTACAAATCAGACATGTCCTTAGCCTTCAAACCAAACTGTACAATAATCCTATAGATTCAGACACACGGCAGCTGGCAGAATCACGTTTGGGTACACATTAATTAATAAAATTATTAATGCGTGTATTAAAATAGTTAAGTCACTAATTTCTAAATAACATGAAAATTCATTGGGACTGTGCTAAAGACGTCGCATTCTGCATGCAGCACACACCTCTACTGTGCCTCCTACTATGTGTTTTAGTGTCGGTTTATGGGCTAGCTAAGCGATTGGAAGTTGGAACAGTGTGGTGGGCACGTCAATCTTGGATCGGGGGTTCCTTTTCTGTAGAATTCATTTTAGTTCTAGCATTTTGTTAGTATAGTTATGCAGGAGAGGAGAGCACAGCATAGCTAGTTCGATGTGCAGCAGCTACAAGCGAAAAATATACAAGAACAGAAGAAACATTCTCGGAAGGCACTGCACTGGCTCACCGGCTTTAATTTGGCTGCAACTCTTGTCTCTTTATCAGTCTCTGCTTGCATCAGTTACCGCCGAATCGCTGATGATACGCTGCAAATTCGGCGATCGTGCAGTCCATTTATTGGTCTGCAATTGCAACCGGACCGAGTGAGGTGGTGTGGTGATTGGTAATTTTTTTTGCATTAACTAGCAATTTAGTGGCAGATTGAAGTAAACGAAAATTCGGTCGCCGCCACCGACAGCTCCCGGCCGGCTCCACGCAACGAATCAATCAGCCGGCCCCGGCGTGCTCGCCCGCCCGCATCTCACGTGTCCCGTTGCACTTGCTGCCTCCGGTTAATTAGGCTGCATTTATCTGTCGATTGATGGAGTAGATCAGCCACTGTTTCTCCTTCCTTAATTAATCATCATTCGTCGCTGAGATTGCTCCGGCGAATCAGTAAATCAAGCAGCCCGCGCGGGCGAGCGAGCAGCGGAGCAGAGGCAGCATAAAGGCCGTCAGCTCGTACTTGCTCTCTAGCTGGAGGCCACGAGGGGAAACGAGAGGAGAAAGCTTCGATTTTTTTATCTTTTTATTAAGTAGGGGGAGGAGGTGGCGGTAATCATAGGTGGGGGGTATAAAGAACTGGCTTGTCCGGAGGTGAGGAGAGTTGGATCCCCTGCGACGACGTGGTGAGCTGTTTCCTCTGCTGCTCGCCGCGTGCGAGCGTGCGTGCGTGCGAGGGGATCGTCGTGCGTGGTGTGTTTGATGAGGAGGTGAGGGGGAGGGCGGGAGGCGAGTAGCGGCATTTGGCTTTGGGGGGTGGCAATGGCGCCGTGGTGGGGGCGGGAGGCGAAGGGAGGGAGCGGGACGCCGGTCGTGGTGAAGATGGAGAGCCCAGACTGGGCTATCTCAGAGGTGGCGGAGGCGGCGCCGGGGTCGCCCGCTGCGGGGGGCAAGGCGGGGCGGGGCAAGAACGCGCGGCAGATCACTTGGGTGCTGCTGCTCAAGGCGCACCGCGCGGCGGGGAAGCTGACGGGCGCGGCCTCCGCCGCGCTGTCCGTGGCGGCGGCCGCGCGGAGACGGGTGGCGGCTGGGCGGACCGACTCCGACGCAGGCGCCTTGCCACCCGGGGAGAGCCACGTGCTGCGCACGCGGTTCTACGGCTTCCTCCGCGCCTTCCTCCTCCTGTCCATGCTCCTCCTCGCCGTCGACGTCGCCGCGCACATCCAGGGCTGGCACCTCGGCGCCGTTCCCGACCTGCTCGCAGTCGAGGGGTTCTTCGCCGCCGCGTACGCGTCCTGGGTGCGAGCCCGCCTGGAGTACCTCGCGCCGGCGCTGCAGTTCCTCGCCAATGCCTGCGTCGTGCTCTTCATGATCCAGAGCGCCGACCGCCTCATCCTGTGCCTCGGCTGCTTATGGATCAAGCTCAAGGGAATCAAGCCTGTGCCTAAGGTCTTCGCCGGCAAAGGGTCGGACGACGCTGAGGCTGGCGCCGACGATTTCCCAATGGTTCTCGTGCAGATTCCAATGTGCAACGAGAAGGAGGTGAGTTGCTAGAACAACTAAAATTTCAATTATTTGCCTAATTTTCTGCTTTGGCACGTGCGCAAGATCGCATTTTGGGATTGGGCACGAGTGCCAAACACACACCTTTGGTTGCAGTGACCGAAAGATTCGGTTTTCGAGCCGCAATTGACAGGGGAGGGGGGCTCAAACGGGTGGATAGGAACAATTCGACAGTTTAGATTGGGCTATCTTGGTCGTAGCACCACTGAGGCAAAATTTGGCTGCAATGCTATAGTTTTGGGATTGGAGTGATGGTTACATGTTGGGATGAAACGGTGTCAATTTTTGTCCAAAACTCCACGAGTACTTGATTACTAAACAATCTACATTCTAGCCGTTGGGTGTACCTGTTATGAAGTGTTTGGTCGGCTGATTTTGGGATTTGAGTATCTGAAAGGAAAAAAGTTGGGGTTCTTTTGGGGAATGGGGTTAGAGTGCTTTTAAAGACACTTATATGTTCAAAGTTTTTACCTTTTTCTTTACAAAATTCATTTGGTTGTTGCAACCAAAATGTAAAAAAAGAATAATACGTTATACTGATTTAAGCTTGGGAGTAACACTACTACACTAGCAAAGCCCATCAGTTTTGTTTCCTTTGTGATATGTTTTATTTTCACTAAGTATTCAGAAGAAGCTAATAGTATACTCATTCTAAACATTCTTTACTCAAGTAATTTTTTTGCTTGACAAACCTGAGCAATGATTGTATAATTTCAGTTAAATTTAACTCATTCCTTTTTTATTTCTACTTTGCAGGTGTACCAGCAATCCATTGGTGCTGTCTGCAATCTGGACTGGCCAAGGTCAAACTTCTTGGTACAGGTGCTGGATGATTCTGACGATGCTGCCACTTCTTCTCTTATTAAGGAGGAGGTGGAGAAATGGCAGCGGGAGGGTGTCCGCATATTGTACCGACATCGGGTGATCCGTGATGGCTACAAGGCTGGAAATCTCAAGTCGGCCATGAACTGCAGCTACGTTAAAGATTATGAGTTTGTTGTTATCTTTGATGCTGATTTCCAACCACAAGCAGACTTCCTAAAGCGAACTGTGCCCCATTTCAAGGTATGTCTAAAAGATTTCCGATGCCATGATACATTCTTACCAGAGTTGCTGAGTCTAAGACAATGAAAATTTCAATTTCTGACTAGTTGTGTGTTGGACCTCCAGGGCAATGAAGACGTTGGATTAGTTCAAGCAAGGTGGTCTTTTGTCAACAAAGACGAAAACCTGCTAACTAGACTGCAAAACATAAATCTGTGCTTCCACTTTGAGGTAGAACAGCAGGTTAATGGGGTATTCCTCAATTTCTTTGGGTTCAATGGAACTGCAGGAGTGTGGAGAATTAGAGCACTTGAGGACTCTGGAGGATGGATGGAGAGGACAACAGTGGAGGACATGGATATTGCTGTCCGAGCACATCTCAAGGGATGGAAATTTCTGTACCTTAATGATGTTGAGGTACTTCCATACGATTACTTGTGTTTTATGAGCATTCTATGTTGTGTTCAAACTTGTAATGCCAATTCAATTTCTGGTATACAATTATCCTTTTCAGTGTCAGTGTGAATTGCCGGAGTCATATGAAGCATACAGAAAGCAGCAACATCGGTGGCATTCTGGTCCCATGCAGTTGTTTAGACTCTGCTTTGTCGACATCATAAGATCAAAGGTATGAACCTTTTCTCGTAAGCATATTCTGAAAACTGTTTTTGACATCATCATATAAAGCACGCCACTTACATAAAAAATGTGAGAACCCCTTTCCCACATGGTTAGGTTCATTCCCTTTTCTTCTGTCAAGATTTTGGCTGCATTCAATAGGGCAATTTAGCACAATCAGTTGTTTTGCCGAGAAGCATCGGCAAGATGTGTAGTTGCAAGGGATTGTTTTCCTGTTTATTGGTACACACATATTTACAAGAGCAACATCAAACAGTTAGTTACAGGAAGTCTGGAACTCTGTTTTGCTTGAAGTTTTGTCGATTTAATTATAGAGCATAAACTTTCTAGATTAATTATTGCTTCACTAGTAAAATGGATTTGTAGTTCATTTAGTCAAATGTGTCATGCAGTCAAACCTAGAGTGAAGACCTTCAAATTACTATGCAAATAAATTGATTAGCATATTGTTGATGCCGCAGAATAACTCGACTTGTATCAAATCACAGCATCAATGGTCTTTCAAATTTTACACAAACAAGCATTTATCAATGTTTTCACATGCTTGGTCATTGGAACGGATCAGAACTATCCGTTAACGTTTTCATTTGACTGTTGACATTTTTTACCTCAATTGCAGATTGGAGTTTGGAAGAAGTTCAACCTTATATTCCTTTTCTTTCTCCTTCGCAAACTCATCCTACCCTTCTATTCCTTCACACTTTTTTGCATCATCCTTCCCATGACAATGTTTGTTCCTGAAGCTGAGCTCCCTGCATGGGTTGTATGCTACATTCCAGCAACCATGTCCTTGCTGAACATCCTCCCAGCCCCAAAATCTTTTCCATTTATTGTTCCCTACCTTCTGTTTGAGAATACCATGTCCGTGACAAAATTCAATGCCATGATCTCTGGCTTGTTCCAGCTTGGGAGTGCCTATGAGTGGGTTGTCACCAAGAAATCAGGCCGTTCTTCGGAGGGCGATCTCGTTGCCCTTGCCGAGAAGCAGCCTAAGCAACACAGAGTCGGGTCTGCACCCAATCTCGACTCCCTGGCAAAGGAGGAGTCCCATCCTAAAAAGGATTCAAAAAATAAAAAACACAATAGGATATACCGGAAGGAACTAGCACTCTCCTTCCTTCTATTAACCGCAGCAGCTCGAAGCCTTCTTTCAGTGCAAGGCATACATTTCTACTTCCTTCTGTTCCAAGGGGTCTCATTCTTGGTTGTTGGTCTTGATCTGATTGGGGAGCAAGTCGAGTGATACAGTACAAGCGGTATAATCGGTTTCTTTTTTCATTGGAGGGGGGATATGCATTCAAAGAGCACTTGAATTGGGGTAAAGGAAAAAAAATGATACATGATTCGATGCACAACTCGACGAGCTCTGATCCCCTTAACAGGGGGCTCAGTTCATCAGAGATACTGAATTGTTGGGGTGTAGATATATGGCTTTGGACTCCACCTGTGAGTATAGTCTTTGAGGTCTCATTCTTTTGTAAGAATTTTCAGTGGTTAGATGGGTTCTTTCTACTTACTTGACAGTTTACCTTCAAATGGAGATACTGTTGTTTTTAATGTACTTTGGACCATCACTACGAATGCATACTACTACTTGTCCGACTGTACATCTTTTGGTGAAAGATTGCATGACTTGTATGTGCGTATTTTGAGAATCCAAGGTTGCAAGTATGAAATATGGCTGGGTTACTACCTGCATTGTGATCTACATCCAGATTTTCAGACACTGTTCTGCTTGATTTGTGTCGCTATCCTGACAAGGACAATTACGCATAAGAACCGGGGCTTTGTCTCCTGCATCTGCAACGACAGTCCATGTGGATGTAAATAGAGAATATTTAGTGTGATTATTGTCCTGCATCTTGATGCAGATATCTTGTGGCCTTCCACTTGCAGTATGATATGATACTTCTGCTAATTAATTAACTAATTAATTAGCATGTCTTCCACTTGCATTATGATATGATACTTCTGCTAATTAATTAACCAAGCATTCCACACATGCGATTTCTCCGTCTGTGGAGACTTTACCTGCAATATTTTGTTTATCCCAGTAGTTTTTGTAGCATGCATTATTGCATCCTCTCAAGGCTCAACACTGACGAGCCTCACTGATCGAGTAGCTCAGCTCCATACCGTCCCTGTCACTTTCGAGATCATCATATCTAAGGCACTAACCAAACGTAGCACACTTGTCGATCCACACATGGAACAGATATGATCGAGCTAATTTCAATTTCTTTAGCTGATCCACTGATCCGTCAAGAATCAGATGGCCCCTCTTATCATCGACGTGACTGCGTAGTCGCGTATCATACCGATGGGCGACGGCTAGGACGTACTCTTGGTCTCTTGGACGAGGACGTTTCAGCTGCTTGCTGCCTGCAGCAACAGTGTTACGTTACGTACGCACGTGTGCAGCGTGTGAATTTACCACAAAGTACGTACTTGAAAGCATCGTCCTTTGCTACAGTGGTGCGCGCCTGCAGTTGTCGCCGGCTGTGTGTTTGTCTCTTCCCTAAGCTCGTGTACATACCATACGTGTTCTCAAGAACTTAACATATGGAACTCCAATAAAATTAATTTCTGTGAAATTTCTAAGAAACCCTTTGCGTTTCGATCGGATGAACAGCATGACAGAGACAAGCAATAATCAAGTTGACAGCCGATCGATCGATGGCCATGCATGCCTGAAATGATGAGAAGAGGGAGTCATACGTCGTCGTCGTGTGCAGGCCGGGCCATCTGCACATTAGATTCGACCCTATACTACTCGATCCGCGCGAGTGCGACACCGATCTCTGTGTTTCTTTCTTCGCCGAAGAACACATGGGGATGAGGACGACGACGTGCATGCAGGCATGCAGCTGCCATGGATACGCCACAGGTAGTGTTCGTTACACTGCATGCTTGCTTCATGCTGTACAGTAATCGTCAGTGAAGCAGAAATGCATATATAATATATACATCCACCGGTGTTGGCTGGCTGGCTCCAAGCAAATCAAAGAAGGAAAATGACATCAGTTAATTAAGCATCTACTAGCTAGCACAGACGTACGATCATATCGACCGAAAGGCTAGGTAGCTCGTAGCTAGCTAGCTTGATCGATCAGATCAGATCATATGATCATATCCACTAATCTAACCTAGCTAGTGCCGTGGATTAGAGAGAGATATCTCAAGCAGCTAGCTGATGAGCGATGGCTGGCCTGATTGTGCTCTGGCAGTTGCCTGTCTTCGATCAGATCGACGTGGGTCGTCATTCTGACCAGGCTGCCGTGTCAGGAGCCGCATGCAGCAATGCTGGGATTGAACATGGATCCCATTTATCCAAACATATCATGCTGCGCTGCTATATATGTCGCGGCATATGTATCGTCATTTTTCAGAAGCAATGCCCACTGCACCTAGCTGCTAGCTCCGATCCTCTAGCTGGCTATATATCCAGCTGGGTAGACGTAAATGATAACTTAACATAAGAACATGCTCAAAATGTGTCATGAGATATTGAGACGATGCACACATATAAATGTCATTTCTAATTAAACCAGCTGGTTAAGTTTGTGCATATATATCCAGCTGCATGCACACACCAGACAACTAACAGTAGATTAACAATTAGGTTCTCATCCAAGACGACAGCGCGCGAGTAGATAGCCAGCTTAATCTGAAACTCGAGACGATGATGATGTATATGCATGCACAGCATGGTGAATTAACAGTAGATTAACAATTAGGTATATGCATGCACAGCATGGTGATGAACTTAGTCTTCGAACACCTAGCCAGCTGATCCTTTCTTTTTAGAAGAGCAACCTTCACAGCCAGTCAACAGAGAGAAAAGAGCGAACCCACGATCATCTGAAAATTTCCTTATCTGTTCAACAAATGAATTCAGTCAAATACATCGTTTGCTAATTAGGTATAACGAAATGTTAATTACCAAGTGATCGTTGAAACAAGAAGCTAAGACAGCTCATTAATTTGTAGATTATGTGTGTGTGTGTATCTTGACAACAGTAGTCGATCTGAACTTTAATTTGACCATAACATTTTTACTTTTTAGCAAACATATATAAAAAAACATATAACTCTAAACATATATGATAGATATTGGTATAGTTCTTTTGATTACAAAGCTAGCAATGCCCATTAATTTTTCTGTTTACTAAATGATCGATGTATTGATGATTTGTACCTTTGAAGGAGCATAAAATTACTCTTACTGAATACATAATATATACATGCATGCATCACCTAATCAGTCCTGACTAGGGAACCCTTAACCATAGTACTGCATGAACTTCACCAAAAAAATCTGGAAAGGATAACTTTACAAAAAACATATGGTGTAGCAAACAAAAGGAAGATGTATGTGTGTGTGTGTGTGCATATATATAAACTTTGGGGAAACCAACTGACACCCAGCACCATATTATTGCATGGAGTCATATGAATTCAGTCCAAAGACTAGATCTAGGGAGTATCTAGCCATCCAGAAAATCAAGAAATCAAAATTCTTGCCTACCTCACTACTACATGTACTGAACAGTATGTACTTAATTGAGGGATATTCACTAGCTACCAAAGGTTCAGCAGAGCAAATAGTTGAAACTAAGGGAAAGTATCCTGTGCACATCGGTTGGCCGTGCACATGGTGCACATGTGAGATCTCCATCTTCAATCTGTAATCCAACGGTTAACAGCTCTACCAGATCATTTAGCAGAAAACACCTCCCACCTCCCTCATTCCGTTCCTGCTATATTTGCGATAACCCCCGGTGAAGTTGCTGTCCGTTGGATTACAGATTGAAGGTGAAGATCGCACATATGCACCATGTGCACGGCCAACCGATGTGCACAGGATACTTTCCTTAAACTAAATGCATGTGCGTATTTGAAGAAAATAATAATAAATAGAATGATTGAAGTAGACCACATACCGAGTGATTTGTTAATTAGGCGCAGAGATTAGAACAGCTAGCTTCACAGCATCACTGTGATGTGTTGCTTGGGGCTTCAGCAGTATTGACACCTGAGCCTTGAACCGGATGCAGATACCCGCCCCTTCTCAGGTAGTCCCGAATAATATCATCAACCACTTCTTGATTCACCACTAAACCACAATAGCAGTTGCCAGTGATGATAGGGGTAACATTGTCACCGACGTAGTACGACACGAGCTGTACTAGCAGAGGAGCAGCAAGGGTGGGAGCGAGAGCGAGAATGGGAGCTGGAGCTGGAGCGAGAGTGGGAGTGAGAGTGGGAGTGAAAGTCAGAATGGCACCTGGAGCTGGAGCGAGAGTGGGAGTGGGAGTGGGAGTGAAAGTCAGAACGGCACCTGGAGCTGGAGCGAGAGTGGGAGTGGGAGTGGGAGTGGGAGTGAAAGTCAGAACGGCAGCTGGAGCTGGAGCGAGAGTGGGAGTGGGAGTGGGAGCTGCAGCAACAAGACTTCTCGCAGGATAGAAGGGGCGAGCCAGAACTGACAATTTGCTGCTGCTGCTGCTCTTGCTGTTGCTGCTGCTCTTGCTGTTGCTGCTCTTGCTCTTGCTCTTGCTTTTGCTGCTGCTGCTGTTGTTGTTGCTGGTGCTGCTAGGAGCTGCAGCGACGACGACGTCGTTGTCCTGCTCGGGACAAGCCTTGGGCATGGCATACCTCGCCTCCACCCACACGCCGCCCAGACAGTGCCTGTCTTTGATCTCCAGCACCTTCGCCGCGGACTCCTCGGATGCGAACTCGACGAAACCAAAGCCCCTGGAGACACGCGTGTAGAGTTCGGTGACCACGATCGCACGGGTGATCTTGCCGAACTTGTCGAAGTATTCCATGAGCTGCGTGTCACCGACAGACGGCGGCAAGCCACCCACGAAGATCTTCTTCTTGTTTAAGAGGGGGTGGTCGCTGGGATCCAGGTAGGCGAACTGATCACATGAACGGTATTCTTGAGCATGATGTGGTTTCGGTGCGGCTAGTTTGACTTCCACCTGGGAAACAAAATTAACAAAAGTTAGTAATGAACACGTACTCTACAAGAACAGATGATCATATATCCAAATAACATAAGTATATTGCTATGTACTTCTATCCACAGGTTAAGTTGTTGTATCTGATGATGAAACTTTTAGATATGCATATATACCAAATACCGATGAAAAAAACATAGGATTTGCTAGTATCACTCGTAGTGAAAATTCTAGATTTGCCACACCCTCATGTCTTTACTGACATGTGAAGCTTGATCCTAGTTTTGAACTTTTGATAGACACATAGGGTGGCAAATCCTAATTAATCCAACAATATTGCAAGCACAGGCTAGCTATATATCAAATTGGCCCATTTTTCTTGCAATTATATAGAAGCTAAGATACACACGGGCACACACCACCATGACTCACACTACACTTAACAACCCACCAGTTGTGCATCACCTCCTACCATGCTACCACATACTCAAAGAGAAGGAGGTCAGCATCAAATCCCAGACATCACTACAATCCTATTAAAAACACGATGTGCGCGTATATAATATTCATCGACACTAAGAATTCCTGAACTCTAAACCTTAAATCGTAAACCCTAAACTCTAACCGATAATGGTGCTTCCCCTAATGTCCATTATTTTGTGATAGGAACAAAACATTCTAAACTATTTCAGTGAATCATTTGTGTTGGAAAAAAATGGGAATTTGCATGCACCATGGTCTAGACATAGCTCCATATATAGCTTATCAGCTAGGCAAGCTCCTAGTCTGCAACACATATTGATATATATTGCCTTGAATTGAGGATCTAAAAGAAACCATCTCTTAAGAAAAATATATATACATATGCATGCGCATGATTAATTTCTATATTCACATTTTTCGGATAAAACCATAACAATCAGATCCCTGCAGCCAAAGAAAATAAATTCCATGAATCTTGCAAGTACAACAATCAAAATTATTTGTTTCATTGGAAAAAGGGGAAATAATGTACATTGGCTGAAAAAAATATAGGGTACCCTTTGAATGGGATAATAAAATGAGTAAAATCAATACAAGTTTCTGGGCTAAGCCTACCATGCTAGATTAATCACAACCTGACCTAGCTTATATTTGACTATCAAAATACATAGAAATCAAATATATAACGAAAGATCGTAATACGATGCTTAGTTCTGCTAAGAATAAGTATAAATATGGCAGAAAGTTTTGCAAACAAATGCCTTATGTTTGGCAGAGCCAAATTTAGAACCACATACAGCCAATTGTTGATATTGGAACCGTACCCCTGCACTTACATCTTTGCACACCCCAATGATCACACTTAAATAACATGAAAATAGAATGCAATTCATTCACATGCAACATGTGAAGATTAAACCCTTATACTAAGTGAGAGTTATAGAGCATCATTTAAGATAAATAAATGACATGGATCTCTATAAACCAATTATAAACCAATTTGGTTTCATGCCCGAAAGGTCAACCATATAAGTAATTTTCTTAATAGGAAAAATTATGGAGTGATATAGAGAGCGGATTAGCGGTAGAAGTACCCACACATGGTTTAATTTCATTGACTTGGAGAAGACTTATGACAAAAATCTAAGAAATGCTATATGGTAGGCTTTGAGTAAATATAAAGTCTCAATAAATTAAAGTAAGTTGCTAAACATGTACAACAATATTGTGTTTAGTGTTTGAACAAATGATGATAACATAGGACTACATCAAGAGATATCTTTGAGCCATTATCTAGCTATATGCTGTAGTGATAGATGAGGCCATTGGGGATACAAGGGGATACTCCTTAGTGTATGTTTTTCGCTAGCAATATAGTGCTAGTTGATGAAAGCTAGGCGGGAGTAAATAGAAAACTAGAATTGTGGAGACAGACTCTAGCATAAAGGCTTTAGACTCACAAGACTAAAATTAAATATATGAGATGTGACTTTGGCACTACTGTACATGAGATGGAATATATTAGTTTGGAAGGTCAAGTATTGTCCAAGGAAGATACCTTTCGATATTTAGGATCGATGCTACAAAGGATGGATATATGGATGGATATATATGCTAGCTATAGAATCAAAGTCAGGTGGATGATCAAGTACAAGCATATGACATTCTTTATGACAAGATGGTACCATAGAAGCTAAAAGCTAGGCTTTATAGAATGACGACTAGACCTGCAATGTGGTGTGGTGAGAATGTTGGTCTATAAAAAGACAACATGTTCAACAAATAATTGTTGCAGAAAGCATGCCACAAATACATATGTTGAGTTGGATTTGTGGCTACACAAGAATAGATTAAGTTCAGAGTGATGATATACGTGATAGGCTAATTAAGGGTAGCACCAATTAAAGAAAAATTTATCCAATACCGATTGAGATGGTTTGGACATATTTAATGGAGAAATCTAGAGGTATAAGTGTATAGTAGAATATAGGTGGGACTGAAATTGACATAGGATGAAACAATAAAAAAGACTTGAAAGGATGCAATATTTCAAAAGATTTGGCCTTCAACATGAGTGCATGGATAGAAGATATTCATGTGTTTGAATCTTGATTAATGGCTCCTATTAAGTTTTAACACTTGTTTGGGATTGAAAATCTTTATTATTGTTGTTATAACCAGTTAATAATAAAATATATACATATATATGTGTGCGCGCGCTCTTATATATATAATAGTGTATGCAATATATGTAAAAGTTGCCGGGGCTCTAAACCTTGCTCATAAATGATCTTTTATGGTCAGCCTACATGGATTTCTTTAAAAAGGAGTTTCATGCTTAATATTAGTTATTGTTTTCTAGAATACAAAACAAAACATATGTTGGAGTATTTAACCCCATGTATTAGTCCCCTTTTTGAAGTGTAAATGGGAGTATAGATTTCAACTATATATGACTCTACTAAAGGCCTGTTTAGGGAGTTTATGAGAAATAGGTAGTGAGAATACAGAGAAGTTAGTATTTTTTTAAAAAAATTCTAGATATCAGTTTATTTCTAGATTTTGTAGCTATTGAGTTTTATAATCTAGAGAGAAATCTAGACTGTTTGGGGATCTAAAGATTATAAAGTGGTTGTGGCCAAAATCCTCCAAAGATGGCCTAAGCATGGTACTAGTTCATCTGAAGCCCACCCAACCCTAGCCCTAACCACAACACTGAGCTAGCTACAATAGCTCAAATCAACTTGATCTATAAATCATCCTTCGTGACCGCAACCAATCAAATCTATATATTTCCCGCCTTAGACCAAACCAAACCAATCTAATTTCTCATGGGCTCAATCCACTTTCTCAACCCAATTCAATCCATTTTGAATACACTTCCATCACTCATGACCTGTTTGGGAATGATCCACTCGATCCACCATTCCATACTCTACCCCAAAATTCATGGTGGGTAGAGATGCTAATGGAGCTCCAACCCCTATTCCTTGATGGGAAATTTCCCTATTAGGGAACAAGGATTGAACTATATTTTTTCTTGTGGAGGGTTTAACATGAGAAAAGTCCTCCCGTCGGGTATGGTGGTTCATCTCCATTTCTTCATGGGTCCTTGAATGGAGATTAAGGGAGGCAACAAGACAGTGGGATGAGGAAAGCGGTGGTGATAACAAGTTGAGGGTGGTAGCACGTTAGTACTTGAGGAAATTAAAGAGAGGTTTATTCAGGGAAAGGCAGAGACCAAGGGTAGTGATATTGCTGGTGGTGCTAGAGCGGAGACGATGAGAGTGAATAGAAAACCATGAGGAAATAGGTGATGGGTAATGGTTATAATGGGGTATTACCGTATTGGCAAGTAAGTAATTACCCACTAACTCCACGAACATATCTAAAATTGAAGCCCATGGAGTAAATCTTTCATTGCTCCACAGGTTTATACTATATGGAACTGCTCGATCTGTAGAGTTACTTGCTCCATGAAACACCGAAGCAACAGTGTTTAAGAGGGCTTTACCATAATTATGGTGAAGTTTTGAGTTAGATTCCTCCGAAAGAAGACCTTAGCTTATTGGAAAAAATCATGTACACCCAAGTATGCACAACGCTTCTATATTTGTGTTCGGGCTCGCACAACTACACACAACGATTCATGTCACACAGTACTCGACAACGTGTACTCAGGAATACTCGACTTCACTTATAAAATTAGTGATGAAGAAAACAGATAATATGCGACGAAATTTCAGATCCTATTATTCTCGTACGAATGCTTTTTTCACCGCACATAAAACATACATTACCACTTATATATAGGCCTACCAAAACCAAGTAGGATTTGTGTCCTGTAGGAAACATAGTAGGCTAGTATATCCAATTATAAAATTTTCTCAAAACTTGCATGACTCTAAATTCTATTGTCTTACAATATTAGTATTATTTTCAACATTCTCCCCCTCTAATATTGACATAGCTCAAGATCATGATTCTGCATGCATATCCACATGCATTCACAAATCACAACTGAACTCAAACAACCATGCAATTGACGAGCACCTACACTAGACCTAGACTTGCATTGGATCTGTAAGTTCTAGTAGCCCACAGGTACTCCAAACACACTCCGGTTCAACTACAAGCCAGGATTATTCCACAACATAGCCCGGCCATGGTGGCCGGCAGCAGCGCGCTGCGAAGAGCAGGCCACCGACGAGCACGAAGGCTAGGGGAAGACGCCGTCCGGCGCGACATTCACGAGGCGTGTGTGATATGCGCGCGACCGTCGGCGTCTCGGCCCCGAGGATCGCTGCCAGGCCAGGCCAGGGCAGTGTCCGCGGTGTCCTTCTGCTGTCCCGACCTCTGCCCGCGGCGAGATCGAGCCGCGTACGACCTCGCCAGGCCCTCTCCAACAACGCCCAAGAAAAGGTCCTCGCAGCAGTGCTGACTCGTCGTGCTTCGCCTTGGCGCGCGACGGGGTGTCCACTGTCCACGCCGGAGAAGAAGTCATCCACACGACCACACCCGAGGGGGAGAGACTAGACAGGAGCCGGCTGAACCAGTGGGAAGAGGGGAAAGATAGGAAGTACAGCGAACTCCTGGAAGGCTGGAATAATGGCGGAGTCGAGTAGCTTCCACGTACGGCATACAATTATAAGTCACTCATAGACAGGATTAACATGGTACCAATTACCAAACCAATTTCTCAAAGAAGTATATACTGTGCTTCGATCCTACCACATCATCCGGCCACCAAACAATACGGTGAGAGTAATTTTACGGTTCTTGAGGAGATACCAATAGATATCACAATTTCTGTGTTAATTCCGAGCTAGGAAGGCTAGCTAGGAGGGTTGCTTTAACGGCATGGAGGAAGCCGCGAGCAATCAATCATACGTAGGACTGCATATATATCAAGCCGCTGATCCCCGCCGGCGAGAATGCAACCTGCGGGCACACTTGCACCGCCGGAGCAAAGCATCGTCAAGCTAGCTGCTTGATATAACGATCAATCCTGTAGGATGTAGCAGCTAGAGAAGAAGGAGGGGGATTGAGAGATCGATCACACGGCAGAGATGCCACAGATCGATCGAGCAGAGCAAGAGAGAGTGAGAGAGATCTGGATTATCATAGATAGATAGCTGGATGTGTGTCGGGTGAGGTCTGACCGTGGCGCCGTGGACGACGTGGCGCTCGCGGCCCGCGGAGAGGGCGCGCTCGGCGTCGTCGGTGCTCGCGAACTGAACGAAGGCGAAGCCGCGGGGCGCGCCCGTCCGCCTGTTCTTCGGAACTCCGATAAAGGCCACCTTGCCGAACTGCGAGAAGTGGGCGCGGAGCTCGGCCTCGCTGGTGCACCGGGGAATCCCTCCCACGAAGAGCTTCCCGTGATTCGCCGTCGCCCTCTCCTCCTCGCCGCCAGCATCGCCGCCCCACTCCGTCTCCGTCTCCGCCGCCGTTTCCCCCTTATTCTCCTTCTCCGTCTCCCCACCTGCCCGGCCGGCGACAACAGCAGCATCGTCAATCGCCTCCTCGCCGCCAACGTCGCCGCCGCCCCGCTCCTCCGTCTCCGTCGGCGCCATCACCCCCTCAGTCCCCTTCTCCTTCTCCGTCTCCCCACCAACCAGGCCGGAGACAACGGCATCGTCGCCAACCACCTCCTCGCCACCAGCGTCGCCGCCGCCGCCCCGCTCCTCCGTCTCCGTCGCCGCCACCACCCTCTCTCTCTCCTTCTCCATCTCTCCCCCAACCAGGCCGGCGACAACGGCAGCGTCTCCCATCAGCGATTGTTTATCTCTCGCTCTCGCTCTCGCTCTCGCTCTCGCTCTCGCTCTCGCTCTCGCCTCGTCTGGGTTACTGGGTATGTAGAGATGGAGCGCGACGGCGGCGACGCTATGTAGAACCAGCCCTTTGCCTCTCTGAGACCGCAGCCCCCAGCCCCAAGCCGCGATGGACCCCACCCCCGCGCCTGATGAGGGTGACACGTGGGGACGGAATGGGGCATCAGGGATGGAAAACGTGAGGGGTGCCAGCCTACCAGGCCGGCGGTCAGCGCCTGCTCTAGCCGTTTGCGGTTTACAGCGCAGCGCGTCGCGTCGCGTGCGTCAGCTAGCCGCTCATCGGCTCATGCATGCATGCAGCGGCAGCCAGCCGGGGACCGAAACGAGAAGCGAGCGGCGCCGCGGGGGCGGGCGGGCGCGCGGGCGGCGTGGCGCGGCGACGGTGGCGCGGCCTGAATACGGTGGACTCACCCCGCGCCGCGCCCATGGCGGTTTGGACTTTGGAGTCAGCCGTACTGACGTGGCAGTAGCCACTGGCTGGGGAGCCATCTGTAACCGCTAGCTGGAGCCTGGACGTTGGTGACGATGACGTATTATGTATCAAGCATATATCACCGTTAGAAACCCCTCCGGAAATTAGTATCTGAATAAGCGTCCGTTTAAATTTTTTTAGATGGCCACTCTAGGAAAATATGGTCGGGCATCCGATCTTCCGGGGTTTTCTTCGAATAATTTCGAATAATGGTGGGAAAAAATCATTCTAAAGTCAAGTCAATTAAAGAAATCGATAGTTTCTCTAATGATTTTTGCGACAGAAACTTTGAAAACGGGTGCTTCTTGCTTTCCAGTCCCCCGCCTAACTCATCACTCTCCCTTTATTTTATTTTCCTTCTCTCTGTTGTGTACATTCCAATTTTTATTTAATTAATATCGACAGTTCTTCGCCGCTTCTTAAAAAAATAGATGGCTTAAAAATCCAATTTTTTCAGACAAATGAAATACGACATTCCACGTCTGATCTATAGCCATGATCCGGTATTTTGTTGCATTCAGAATGTATGTATGAGTGCTGGACGTGACAGTGACTTTACACACACCGGTGGCCGTGAAACGAGTATGGGATTCAGGAACACCACGCTTCCCTCGGTTGTAGCTACCGAGTCATGATTCCTGTTTTGTTGTTTTGTGCCTGTGACCTCTATTCTTAAAAGGAAAACTTTTTAGCCACCAATTCCGTGCCACTTTTTCTACTTATGTATCTATAAAAAAATATTCAGAACATAATTGTGTAAGATCGCCTTTATGACAAATCAAATAATACTATTTTCATACGTCGAATCCTAATATTTTTAATCTACTAACGGTTTAAGATTTCAAGTTTTGACTCTACATGTTCTAAAAAGATATCATCTATCGGAAGGTAGGTACACCGGATGTGTTGTTATTCGTGAAGCCAATGTCTTGTGTTGTGTCATTGTGCCGAGCGTACAGCACTGTCTGCCGCTGCTGCTTGCTTCCTATCGGTCTCTCCATCCTCATCGTCATCCTCGAGATCACAGAGAGTCAGAGGATATATACTCTTGATGTCGTTTTCACCAACTCTTGTTCGATTACGGACTTGACAATTATTTCGACCTCGATCGGTGGTTCAAACCGGATGCTGGTCAGCCTCAACAGCAGGCATAGTTCCAGGTGATGGTTCTTCGACTGAAGCTGCTTCAGACATTCCACACTGTTATCACCTTGGGTAGAGGGAACAGTCCTGTTCTTCATATATGTCGCATGTGACAGGTTCATGGTTATATTATTCTCAATGTAAACTATATGGGTATGCATATATCGACTATGTGATAATGATGGTATTATGGTATTGTAATGTTTCACAGCCTTCACATTTGCTGATATTATACAGCATTAAATTGGCAATGCAGATCTCCTAGTGTAGATGTATATTTCCAAAAGTATGAGACCAGTTTAAATCACAGATACAGAAAGTGTGTGAGGCATATCATCCGAGAGTTTTGGGTACCGGTTTAGCAATTTTACATTTTTACAATGTCACTGATATTTCTTTTGGAAAGCTTTAATTTTTCAAGAATGCTAAGTGTTTCCACCACAAGAATATCAACAAGAACTGACACGAGCGAAACTTTCAACATGACAACAGACTAAATATGTACATGTACTCCCTCTAGTATAAAAAAATAAGTCATTTTAGATTTATATCAAAAGTTGTTTAAAACAAGTTATTTTACATTTTATTTTATTCTGTATTTTAGATGTTTATACCCCTAAAACAATACTATTCTTTTCTCATTTTTTGTGCTATCTTTACTACCACATTGTATTTAATATGGGCAAACAAGGAAAATATATACTAATTAACAACTCCTTGATATCTGAAATCATGTCCAAAACGACTTATTTTTTTATACCGGAGTGAGTAGGCACTACAAGAATCTAACAAACTTCAAATCCGACGAAAGAAGCTAACTTCCGATGGCAAAACACTAACTTTCAGTGATTTTTGGCCGACGGAGACGTTTCGACGGAAATTGACTAACTTCCGTAGCCACGTCTAACCGACGAAAGTTACCAAAAAAATCGTTAACTTCTATCGGCCAAACATTAGCTGACAAAAGTTACGAGCTAATATGACAGGCTTGGCACAGCATGGTCTATAGCCAATGCATGTCCATATGTGTGTCTGACAAATCAAAATCTATATACAAGAAGTATAGAAGAAAAGTACTGAAATTTCCTGTAACTTGAATTATGATTATATTCCTCAGCAAACCTTCATAATGTAAATAAATACACTCAATTTCAAAACACTTTAAAAAAACTTAAGTAGAGAGTGCGAACCACCCCGTCTCCTCCATCACCTCCTTCCGCTCCGGCGCCGCTCCTCCCCTTCTCTCCACGCCAGTGCTGCCTCCCTCTCGTCCCCAACCTCCCTATGTGCAATGAAAACATCATCTCAGAATCTTTCCCATTTAAACCAGGAAACTGAATTACTTTTACAGTTTTACTATTTGAAATTTGAATGAAGAAACTGAAATATGATTCTAGCTAGGGTACTTGGGCAATATTTTCCCTATTTTTTTTGGATAAAACCCGGCAGGAGAGGCTCCTACCTGGGGTTGATTCATTAAAAAAGGCAGGTACAAGAAAAACGGAAGTAGAGAGAGACTGAGAGAAACAAAGAGTTAGAAGAAGAGGGGTAGATTACAGAGAGGATAGCTAGGTTACAATAGAATTTCGTTTATTGGTGGCACAACGATTGGCCTGAGAGTATAGGGTTGCCTTGAAAAAGGAGAACCACACATCAATATTGGCATGTTTAAGGTGAAAGATGTTGTCGTTGCGACTGATCCAAAGACTCCAGGCACCGACGATGATAACTTCCATGAGGAAGGTCCAGGCGTAATCCGTGCGGGAAGCCATGACAACATGAACTAGGTGAACACCGGCCCGCCAATGAATCCCAATCTTATTCCAACAAGTGGAGCTAAAAGCACACGAGAAGAACAGGTGATGACAGGATTCGGGATGCTGATTAGAGCAGAGAGAGCAATTAAGATTGCTACCAATCGGGAGGAGGTGTTTTCGGGCTAGGAGGTCGGTCGTGTTCAGTCTGTTGTGGAGCAGAAGCCAAAAGAAAAACTTGAGTCTATTGGTGCATCTGCAGCCCCAAAGCCAAGCAAAAATCGACGGCGGGTTCGAATGCCGGAAAGTGGAAATGTAAAGAAGGCGAGGGGCAAATGGGCCATGGCCCCAGATATATTTCCAGGAATCAAAGGTGCCAAAATGTGTGTTTACCAAGTCAAGGGCCGACAAAAGCTGGGTGAGCTCAAGGGCGGCCTCGTCGGAAAGCGGGAGGAAGAAGAGTTGGTCCAATCTAGTATGGGCACGAAAGCGGTGAATTGAATTTTTCTTTTGCTTTGCATAGGAAAACAATCTAGGAAGGGCATCATGCATAGGTTGAGCAGTCCAGAGGTCAAACCAGAGAGAGATGGAGTCTCCAACAGCATGTTGGGGCTTGGAAATAGCCCTGAAAAGGGGGAGCAGGCTGAGAATCCCTCTCCACCAAGCCGAGCCTTTCTTGGGCGCCAAATGAGGGGGTGCAGCTGAAGAAAGATAATGGCACCAAACCAGTTCGACCCAGGGGGCGTCAAATTTGTTGTAGAACTTATCCAACTGTTTCATCATTAGGGCATTGTTGTGCGCCGTTAGGTTGATGACGCCAAGACCTCCACTGAATTTTGGTTGACAAACTGTAGCCCAGCGAACCAGCGGAGCAGAGGCCAAACCGTTGTTGTATTTGCGCCAGAGACAGCGACGACGAGCCGCGTCAATGATATGAATGACTTTCGCCGGAATTTTATACATGCACATAGTGTAAGTAGGCATTGCCTATAGGACTGAGTTTACCACTTGAAGCTTGCCAGCCGGGGAGAGCCAGAGCGTAGTCGCAGCCAATCGACGCTCGATTCTTGAGATGAGAGAGGAGAAGTCCCGAAGCCTGGGCCGGGAGATCCCAAGGGGTAATCCAAGATAGGGAAGTGGGAAGGAACCAAGTGGACAGCCAAAGGTGGCACCCAGAATAACAGCTTCTGAGTCGGGTAGGTTAAGAGGCACCATGCAGGACTTGGAAAAGTTGATCTTAAGCCCTGTGAAGCTAGCATAAGAATTTAACAGGGCTTTAAGGTGGAAGATGTTTTTCTGGAAAGCTTTCACAAAGATGATTGTATCATTTGCGTATTGGATCACCGGGAAATCGTGGCCGAGGTGATAGGCCGGTGCTGCCAGAATATTGCGGGAGCTGGCTGTGTTGCAAATGTATTGGAGGAGCTCGCCAACTAAAATGAAAAGAAGCGGTGATAGAGGATCACCCTGTCGGACGCCCCGCTTGCAGTCGAAGAATTTTCCGGCGGCACCATTAATGAGAACTGCCGAGTGAGCTGAGATAAGAATGGATTTAATCCATTGGACCCATTGGCGAGGAAAGCCTAGAGAAGATAACATAAAGAAGATAGCAGAATGCTCAACTGTAACACCCCAAATTTTTCAAACAATAAAAATATTATTTAATTCAATTTCCTGGATTTTAGATTTCTGAAAATACCTTTAATACCCTTTATACCATTTTGAATTACATCATAGAGTTAATGACCAAATAAGGGGCTGGAAATTTTTGTATAAACTCCCAAGGCCAAAATATATTTTTGAGGAATTTTACAAAATTTTATCCACTATGGAAATGCTCCATAATATTTAATCCATTTTCTGCAATTATTTTAAATCTGAAAACCTTAGGAATAGTAATGGGCTCCCTCCCCTCCCTTCTCTCTCTCCCGGCCGGCCCAGCCCGTTACCCCGCACGCCTTAGGTTGACAGCCTGACCCCACCTGTCGGCGCCGAACCCTTCCCCTCGCGCGCGCACCCGACACCGCGGCCCCACCCGTCAGCCGCCCCCCTCACTCGTTTGCGCTCTCTGGCAGGTGGCCCCCACCTGTCGGACCCGTCTTCCTCGCGGGATCCGCCCTGAAATCCCCCCCCCTCGCCGGCCGAAACCCTAGCCCCTCCTAGGATTCGCTCTCGCCGGCCCCCTCACCTTAATTACTCGACGGCATTGAATTCCCCGCGTTCTCCCGCCCGTTTCCCCCGTTAACCCTCGCCATTAAACCACGGGATCAGCGCTCGCGTGCATGGCCGAGGCTCACCGGCGCCATTGAATACCTCCCATCCCCTTTCCTTGTATTCGTCGCCTGTTATCCCTCGCTGACGACCCTATTTAAACCACTGCCCTCCACCGCGTTCGGTTCACGCGTCCAATTGCACCCAGACCAAACAGAGCGCCCTCCATTCGGTTCTTAGCACAACACCACCGCCCGAACTCCAGCCTTCGATCGACATCGCCGAAGTCCCCCTCCGCCCTCGTCGACCACACCGCTACGACAGCACGGACCTCCCCAACTCCGGCCACCACTCCGTCATCGACGAACCTCGCCGGATCGCCGTCGCCGCCAAGGACCCGAACACCCTCGCCGCCCCCGCTCGTCGCCGGCCTCGCTCCATCGACTGCTCGCCGCCGCAAGGGTACCCTCGTGATCCCCGTAGCTCCCTCTTTCCATTTTAGGCCTTAGACCCGACCGCTGTCGCCCGCCATGGCCGCTGGCCCGCTCGCCGTTGCCGGAGAAGACGACCGTCATGGGTCGAGTACCCGTGCCGTGTCGGATCTGATCCTGGCCGTGCGATCTGGATCTAACGGTACCGATTAAATCCCATGTGCGATTTAATCTGCGCCGTCGGATCTGAGCGAAGGGGTATGTTTTAATCTCGCGCGTCCGTTAGTTTTAAAAACCCACGTTTAATCTGGAGCGTCCATCGCGTACCAGTTCGAACATTTTAATCTCAGCCGTCCACGCCATTTTAACTCCCCTGCCTCGCCCGTGACCGCCCGATCGCGATCCAACGGTGGATCTTGATCCGGCGCACGCGCACAGTGCGCGGGTTCACCGTGAGCCTGGCTCACCGTGGACCCGAGAGGATTTAAATTTGAAAATAAATTCCAGAAAAGGTTTAAAATTTGTAAAATTCATATCTGGCGCATTTGAACTCTAAAAATTGCCATTCCAATTTCAGAAAATTCATAATATTATTCTCTACATGTTTATGCAATAAAAACAGTAGGTTTACTTTGGACATTTCATGTTTATTCAAATGGATATTCAAATGCCTTTAGGGTTAAAGTACAAATTCAAATATTTAAATTCCAGAAAAATTTATATTTATTCCTTTCTGTCCATGTACTGAAAACCATTAAATTAACATGAACTTTCCACTTAAAAGTTTATTAGGAAACTTAATATGACATTATTCACATTTAAACACCCCTTTCTAAAAAGGACAACTTTTCATTTTAATTCCCTTAAAATTAATTATGAAATAAATCTCAGAACCTTAACAATTAAATTTTATTTTATTTTTAATCAAATCAACTTTAACCTTTGTGCTTATCATGTAGTATTATATTGTTTGATTGAATGTTGTGTTCATTTTATTTTACTTCATTATATTGAAAAGACTACGACGCCACCGAGGAGCCGGAATACTCCCCGGAAGTCCCTCCCTCGCCTTTCGCTGAACAAGGCAAGTCACCAAACCAATCTTTTGAGCATATTGAACCCATGTTTGATTAAACTATCACTAAAACACATA
The DNA here is from genome assembly GCA_019279435.1 of Zizania palustris. Classification (NCBI taxonomy): domain Eukaryota; kingdom Viridiplantae; phylum Streptophyta; class Magnoliopsida; order Poales; family Poaceae; genus Zizania; species Zizania palustris. The sequence goes on from JAAALK010000288.1 coordinate 89,520,907, forward strand.
GGTTATACATGCATTAGTGAAATGAACCCTTACAATATATTTATTTAGGATCCTCCGACCTTTATGTGCAACCCAAGCCATGCTATCTCACCTAACCTCCTTGTCACCACATGATTAATGATATTATCTAGTGTCCAATGTATTGACATGATCGCTATAGGATAAAAATGAGTCGTAGTAAAATGGTTCTACTATATGATCCCCGTTACTTCTTATCCTTGGATTTCTGTTGGTGATGAGTTATGGTTGTGAGTGTATGCATGGTGGGTTCCGGGTGCAAGCTAGGACATTGGTCGGTAGCACCCGGGGCAATATAAGGACCGGTCTGCGGGATCCGTTGCAATACACTTCCGTACTAACCACAAGTCTAGTGGGTAAGTCCTAACTAAGGTATGGAGTGTTCCAAACCGAGGCCACCATTTGGAGATGGGTCAAGCAGCACCTGCAGGTGGCTTGTACCGACGTGGCGCAAAAGGGGGTGCGACGTTAGCCGGGATGCGGCCCGGCGCGCCGGCGAAACCTAGAGCGGGTGGTTATCGCTTGGAACATTTCATGCCGAGGTTTTGGCACGAGTTCCCGTGGTATGGGTCATCTCGTTTGGGATGAGTGCGTGCCTTGTGGGTACAGTAGTACATCTCTGATCAGAGTCTTAAATCTTTTCGAAAAGCCGAGCCCACGGTCAAGGGCGGGTTGCGTGACATCCCCCAGTTAGATTACTTTGAATATATATGTGCAAGATGGTTTGACATGTAAGGACTGTTGTGCAAGGAGGTAAAACGTACTCCTCGAGTTAGTTGATGTTGTTGATGTTCATGTTTACTTTTCCACATGATTAAAATGTGACTACACTAAATGCAATAACTGAAACTGTACTTTTCCGCAATGATAGCCATTACCCTTCTTTGTTTATTATCCTACATTATTACATGCATTTGCGGTGGCTTGTTGAGTACTTTTTATACTCATACCCGTTGGACCCCACAGAGGATGCTTACTATGAAGACGGTCTGGAGTAGCGACCCAGTCGAGAAGAAAGATCCTGAAGGAGATGTTCGTCATGCAGAATTTTAATTATCTTTATTACTGTTTTTACCAAAACTTTGATGTAATAAATATGGTCTGCGTACCATGGATATTGTCGTATGTACGTTGTCGCATGATGAACCTCTTGTATTATTGTTTTTCTATGGAAATTCAATAATGTCTCGATTTTGATAAATCGGGGCGCTACATCAACCATATCAAAAGCTTTTTTGAAGTCCAGTTTGAAAAGGACTACAGGATCCTTTGAATGATGGCAGATGTGAGTAAATTCGAGGGTCCAAGCCAAACAATCCTGAATCAATCTTCCTTTGATGAAGCCGTATTGATTGCGGTGCAAGGTTGTACGAAGGATTGGTTGCAATCTGTTGGCCAAAAGTTTCGTGATAAGTTTAATAGCAAAGTTCACCAGAGAGATTGGTCGGAAGTCTGCGATATGAGAAGGCGAGTCCTTTTTGGGGATCAAAGTGATGAAAGAGTTGTTTAGTGGCCGAAGAGAGCAACGCCCGATGACAAAATTGTTGCAAAGATTGTGGAAGTCGTGTTGGATGATGGGCCAGCAAGCTTTGTAGAAGCAACCATTGAAACCGTCCGGCCCAGGAGCCTTGTCTGACGGCATTGATTGGATGACTCCATCAATTTCGTGGGCCGAGAATGGGAGAAGCAGATGCTTTGGATCCGGAATTTGTCTCCACTGCATGGGGAAACCAAAGTCGCAGCGGGTGTTGGCCGAGTAACCAAGACGAGTAAGGAAGGCTTCCAACACGACATCAGCTTTATCCTCCTGAGAGAAGGCAATAGTCGCATTATCCAGCGTTAGGGAGGTAATAGTGTTGCGCTGTAACACCCCAGAAATTAAAAGGAATAAAATAAAAAGAAAAATATTATTTAAATCAATTTTTGGTTTATTATTAAAGGAAAACCCCAAAAGAACCCAAATAAAGCCAAACAGGGAGAAATGCTAAAAATATGGACTTGAAAATTTTATGAGATGAACTAGAACACAAGAGATAATTTTAGGAATTTTTACAAATTTTTATCAACAGTGATTCAACCCTTAATCAAATATTCGAATTACAGGAATTATTTTAAATCAGAAATGAATTTTAAATCCCATTGGGCCTCAACCCCGAAAACCCCCTCCAGCGGCCTTTAGGCCCAGCCCAACACTGCCCTCCCACTGACAAGCGGGACCCGCCTGTCGGCACCACCCTCCCCTCTCTCCTCCCGCCCGCGCCCCGCCTGGCCCACCCGTCAGCCACCCATGCCCTTCTCGCGCCCTCTGACAGCCGTGGCCCGCCTGTCGGCCCTTCCTTTTCTGTTTCGCCCGCTGACAGGTGGGGGCCACCTGTCAGGTGCTTCGTCTCCGATGGAAGGGGATCGCCCCCTTCCTTTCTCCCGGCGATCACCTTCTGTTCCTCGCCGCCGGCCGCCCGCGATCGCCCAGATCACCCCCGGATCACCTTCCCCGCATACCACCGCCTCCCTTCCATCCTTGGCGACGCGTTTTCACGCCTTTGGAAAGCCACCCAAAGCTTGGAAAGAGATCACCGGAGCTCTCGGGAAGCCCACGGTTCCCTGCCATCCAGACGCCGGCGACCCCCTATAAAAACCCTCCACGACCACCGCCCTCAGCCCACACACTCCCAGCCCTCCTCGTGCGAAAACAGAGCGCCGCCGCCTCTTTTTCGACCTTCGGCTCTGCTTCGCCTCCGGCGAGCCCTCGCCGTCGATCCCGACCCCCTTCACCCTAGCCACCGCCACCGGAGTGATCGTCGACCACCGCCCGTCCTCGGCCACCCTTCCGTTGGCCGTGGACACCGCCGGATCGCCGTCGCCATCGAGCTCCCGAACCACCTTCGCAGTCTACCCTCGCCGCCGTCGCCGTCCGTCGCCGTCGTCGCCACCGAAGGTATGGACAAGACCGTTTTGACCTCCTCGTTCCATTTTTGGCCCTAGCTAGGACCCTAGGCCCTCGCCGTCGCCGCCGTGGCCGCACCCGAGCCCGCCGTCGCCGGAGACGAAGGGGGGGGTACGTGCCCCTTACGCACGTGTCGTGCCGGACGCACCCACAACCGTCCGATCGTGATCGGAGGGCTACGATTAAATCCCTTCGGGATTTAATCAGGGCCCTCGGATCTGATCCAAGCGGTACCGAGCGCTTACAGCCGTCGATCGCGACTTAAAATGCTGGAGCGATCTGGTGCGTCCACGTCATACCGGTTCGCGAGATCTAATCTCAGCCGTCCAATTTCATTTAAACCTCCCGCCTCGCGCCTGGCCGCTGGATCAAGATCCAACGGATCTGGTTGATCCGGTCCACGCCACAGTGGCGCGGTCCACCGTGGGCCTGGCTCACCGTGGACCAGAGCCCATTTTCTGTTTAAATAAAATTCCAGAAATTGATTTAAACTTTGAAAATTCATATCTTGCTCAAATTAACTCTAAATTTCACCATTCAAATTTTGTTAGAACCAGAATATTATTCTCTACACATTAATACAATAAAACAGTATGTTTCTGTTACTTAAATTATTATTGCTAAATAAAAGAATAAAAATCCCTTAGGATTAAAATTTATAATACAGAAAATAAATTGGGAAAAATCTAAAAATAATAGACTTCACTGTTTCATATCAAACTCAGAATATTAAAATACTACTTCACATAAAAACACCCACAAATGATGTATGTTCCTTTAATTGGTGAATTTTATCTGTTTATTGAATGTATTGTTTATTTCCCGTATCGAGAAGACTACGAGTTCGTCGAGGAGCAGGAGTTCTACCCCGAGGTTCCTCCGTCACCCTTTGCTGATCAAGGCAAGTCATCGACCACCTTTGTGGACACAGTTGATCATTATTGAGCCCATGATTTAATAAATTATCGCTATAACTCATAGGTTAATATTGCATTAGTCAAAGATCAAGCCATACACTTATATTTATTAGATCCCCGTCCTTGTGTGCAAACCCAAGCCATGCTTATTGAGCCTTAACTCCTTGTCACTCTACAAATATTATATTAGCTAGTGCTCAATGTACCGGCACAACTGCTATAGGATATAAAGAATGAGTCGTAGAGTAGATGGATTCTGGTATATGTAATACCCTGTTATTCTTGTCTCTGGACTCTGTTGGAGTTAGGTGTGTTATAAGTATGGTGGGTTCCGGGTGCAAGCTCGGGTTTTGGTATGTCGCACCCGGGGCACTATAAGGACCGGTCTGCGGGATCTGTTGCAAAGCATTTCCGTACCAACCACAAGTCTAATGGGTAAGTCCTAACTGGAAGTGTGGAACACTCCGTCTCACGGCACCATAGTGGAGGGGGCAAGGGGCTAGCCCTCAGGGCGCCTTGTACCGACGATGGCTCAAGAGGGGGTATTGTGGAAACTCGACATGGCGAGACACGGTACGAAACCTATAAGAGGGTGCTGTTGAGTCGGGGAAGACCATATGGAAGGTTTTGGCACGAGTTCCCGTGTGATGGGTCATCTCGTTACACTTCGGTGTAGGTGATGAGTGCGTGCCTTGTGGGTACAGTGGTACATCTCTGATCAGAGTAAAATCAATCTTTTCGAAAAGCCGAGCCCACGGTCAAGGGCGGGTTGTGTGACTACTCGCAGTTAGTTTACAATTGATTAAGTGATTGAGTTATTCATGGCATGTAAGGACTGTTGTGCGGGGAGGTAAAACGTACTCCTCGAGTTAGAAGATGATGATGCATTCACATGTTTACTTTTCCGTACTAATAAATTGCTCACATTTAATGCTTTACAAATATGCTGCTTCCGCAAAACTAGCCACTATCTCCCTTGTTATTATCTTGCATTATATTTGCATTCGGTGGCCTGCTGAGTACATCTGTACTCACCCCGTTGACTTCCAACATCAGAGCCCATCTACTATGAGGAGGATGAAGGTCTGGAGTAGCGACCCAGTCAAGGCGAGACTGGAAGGAGGCGTTCATCTAGGACCCTTATTTTATTAGTTTCTCTTCATCTTTATTCACTTTTGTATTAATGCGGTCTACGAACCGTGAATGATTTGCCCGTATTGTACGTGGTCGTGTGATGAACGTCTTGTTTTATTGATTTTCTATGGAATTTCAATAAAGTCCTGATTTATTAAATCGGGGCGCGACAAGATGGTATCAGAGCCGACTTGACTGTAGGGAGCCAAACAGACCTGACCCTAGGACTTATATATATTCACTATATTTTACAAAAGATTACTTATCCTCTCATCTTCTAAGATTTTCACAAAAATTTTCTCTCTTTTGTAGATGCCGATCCGTACCGTGAATGGGAACCTTCGTGACGAGACCGGATTCATCCGCGAGCTCCGCATGCTCGTCAGTTTCCTCGGCTTCGAGCAAGAGCCGATGTACCATGGAGTCTTCCCCGACGAGGAAGAAAGCTACTGCGAGGTCACCGTCGTCGTCAAGCCCTCCCCTCAGACAGCTCACACCTACCGCGGAGGAGGACCTACCTTCCTGGTAGCCAGTCAGCGCACCGCCCTCCAGGCACTTACAGAGCTCCGGATGATCTACGACAGCGAGCTCTACGACACGGACTTCCGCTTCGTACCTCTTCGCACCCCAGGGAGCCCACACAGTGTCTTCGTCAGCACCCTCTCCCAGCGTCATTCAGCGATTGGTCATACCATGCGCTTGTTGGAGGCCATGGATGATCTCCACTACGAGGCGCTGCAGGACGCCAATGGACAACGCGACACTATCAGTTTCTACCGCCATTCCTCCGAGGACCTGAACCGCGAGAACGGAGAGCTTCGTCGCCGCATCCAGCAGGGACACCGCTTGGCTGCCGAGGCAGAGGACTTGCGGCGTCAGAATGAGCTCCTTCGACAGCGTGTCGCCACCAACCCGCACCTCCGCTACCAGATCGAGGAATTAAAGAAGGACATAGAGGAGATCGCACCCCTTCCGCCTCGCCGGAAGAAACCCATTCAGACTCCCACAGTGAGACCCAAGAGGATCTCCCACAGTGCACCACCCGCCGGACCGTCCAGTTCCTCGACCCCGCCCGTCTCCTACGAGCCTGAGATCGAGCCATCCCCTGAGCTGCCATAGACGTAGTTTTTACGATTGATTGTTATTTTCATTTTTACTTGATTGTATTAGCATTCATGTCACAATATAAGGCATGAATGAGAAAATTAATAAATGTAACCGCAAGAACGGTACCCTTTTGAAATAAAATATAAAGAAGTTCACCAAAATAAATATGTGTACATATTGAAAATTCCAGGATGACTAACACCCAAGGATCAGACGCTCCTCAGAACGGAGGGGAGAGTGGCAACCTGCCACAATGGGGAGCCACCGGGCAGAGGCAGGCCCCGGTCGCCAACCACCCCACCGTGGCTGAAATGATGGCCACCCAAAACCAGCTGGTCTCAGCCCTCCTGCACCAGATGCAGCAGCAGCAGCAACAAATGCAAGAGCAGCAGGCTCACTTCTTTCGCCTCCACCAACAGCCCGAGCTGCCCCGACCCGCCACACCAGCTCCCGCTCCCGCGTCACAACTCTCGGAGTTCCTCCGAGTCCGCCCACCGACTTTCTCAAGCACCACCAACCCCATGGAGGCTGGGGATTGGTTGCGGGCAATCGAGAAGAAACTCGATCTCCTGACCTGCACTGAGCAGGAGAGGGTGGCCTTCGCCACCCACCAGCTTCATGGTCCCGCCGCAGAGTGGTGGGACAACCATCGTGAGACCCTGCCTGAGGGCCACGCCCCCACTTGGGCGGAGTTCTCGGCCGCTTTTCGTGCCGCCCACATCCCTGACGGCCTCGTTGCTCAGAAGCAACAGGAATTCAGAGATCTACAACAAGGGAGCAGATCTGTCACCGAGTATCTGCATGAGTTTAACCGTCTGGCCCGGTACGCACCAGAGGAGGTCCGTACAGACGCGGCCAGACAGGCCAAGTTCCTTAGGGGACTAAAGGAGGAGTTGTCCCTACAACTCATCTCAGGAGACTTCGCCAACTTCCAAAAGTTGGTGAACAAAGCTATTATGCAAGAAACTCAACAGAATAAAGTTGACCTGAAGAAGAAGAGGATGATAGCCTTCAGGCAGAACCAGGGTATGGCCCAGAGACCCCGTTTTGCTCCACCCCCACCAGCGCCACAGTACCACCCCCGGCCTGTATATCGCCCGGCGCCACCAGCTGCCAATACCGGAGCCAGCCAACCTCGTGTCGTTCCAGCCGCACCAACTGCCCCAGCTGCCCCGGCCAAGAAGGCAGAGATCCTGCGCGACAAGCACGGCAAGCCCGTGGTATGCTTCAACTGCCGTCAGGAGGGGCATTACTCCAATGCTTGCCCCATCCTAAGCGCGTCCAAGGAGTTGCCGCGAACCCCGCCATCCGCGCCCGAGTCAATCACGTCACCGCGGAAGAAGCTCAGGCCGCACCAGAGATAGTAATGGGTAAGTTCTTGGTACATTCAGCACTTGCAGTGGTTTTATTTGACACTGGAGCTACGCACTCCTTCATATCAACTGATTTTGTGGAAAAGAACAATCTAAACACCGAAGATCTACCCAGAGCCGTACAAATAGTCACTCCAGGAAAACAAACCCTAGCCCTAACATATAGCCCAAAGGTATGGATAGATATCCACGGCACCATATTCTGGGCCGACCCCATCCTAATAGAATGCCAAGGCCTAGATCTCATTCTAGGAATGGATTGGCTAAATAAATACCAAGGGGTGATAGAATGTGCCCAGAGAAAAGTAACCGTGACCAGCGAAGAAGGGATTGCCGTTACATTTCAGATGCCAAGACTAAAGATCAGAAGACCAAGACTGCACCAGATTACCTTGGAAGAAATACCGATAGTCTGTGAGTACCCGGACGTGTTTCCAGAGGACTTACCAGGAATGCCACCCAGGAGAGACATCGAGTTCAGGATTGACTTGGTGCCTGGAACCACCCCTATCTATAAGCGACCATACCGGATGGCCGCCAATGAATTAGCTGAGATGAAGCAACAGTTGGAGGATCTTGAGAGGAAAGGCTACATCAGACCTAGCACGTCACCATGGGGTGCCCCCGTCATCTTTGTCGAGAAGAAAGAAGACAAGGCAAAGCGTATGTGTGTGGATTACCGCGCCTTGAATGAGGTAACAATCAAGAATAAGTACCCGTTGCCTCGGATCGATGATCTCTTCGACCAGCTAAAAGGAGCTACAGTATTCTCGAAGATCGACCTGAGGTCTGGTTACCATCAGTTAAGGATCCGAGAAGAAGATATACCCAAGACGGCCTTCACTACCCGTTATGGATTATATGAGTACACGGTTATGTCATTTGGATTGACCAATGCCCCTGCATTCTTTATGAATATGATGAATAAAGTATTCATGGAATATTTGGACAAGTTCATCGTGGTCTTCATAGACGACATCCTCATCTATTCCAAGGACCAGAAGGAGCACGAGACTCACCTCCGGTTAACCCTAGGAAAGCTAAGGGAACACCAATTATATGCCAAGTACAGTAAATGCAAGTTTTGGACGGCCGAAGTAAAGTTCCTTGGACACATCATCTCTGCGCAAGGAATCGCAGTAGACCCTGCCACCGTAGAAGCAGTTACGGATTGGTTGCCACCCATAAACGTATCTGAGATACGAAGTTTTCTGGGATTGGCCGGATATTACCGAAGATTCATCGAGAATTTTTCAAAGATAGCCAAGCCAATGACTAAATTGTTGCAAAAAGGAGAGAAGTTTGAATGGACTCCTGAATGCGAGGAAAGTTTCCGCACCCTCAAGACTCGTTTGGTATCTGCACCTATACTGACCCTACCGGATATCCGCAAAGACTTCCATGTCTATTGCGACGCATCTCGCCAAGGATTGGGATGTGTTCTTATGCAAGATGGGAAAGTTATCTCTTATGCCTCCCGTCAGTTGAGACCTCATGAGTTAAATTATCCGACCCATGATCTGGAATTAGCCGCCGTAGTGCACGCCCTCAAGATTTGGAGGCATTATTTGGTGGGGAACCGCTGTGAGATCTTTACGGATCACAAGAGCTTGAAGTATATCTTCACACAGCCAGATCTGAACTTGAGACAAAGACGATGGCTGGAATTGATCAAGGACTATGACTTGGGTATTCACTACCACCCAGGAAAAGCCAATGTGGTAGCTGATGCCTTAAGTCGCAAAGGATATTGCACGACCATGATGATTCAAGAACACGCACCCTTGTTATGTAAGGAGATGGAAAACTTAAATCTCGGATTGACCACCAGAGCATATCTAGCCACCTTGGAGACCCAACCTGTCTTGTTTGAGCAGATTCGTGAAGCTCAATCAGAGGACCCGGATATAGCAGCCATTAAGAAGAACATGAGACAAGGAAAAGCCCCCGGATTTTCCGAGGACGAGAATGGCACCATATGGTTTGGAACTCGGATATGTGTGCCGGACAAACCTGAAATAAAGACTCTTATCCTAAGAGAAGCCCATGATACATTGTACTCTATTCATCCCGGCAGTACCAAGATGTACCAGGATCTGAAGGAACGCTACTGGTGGGTTAGCATGAAGAGAGAGATTGCCCAGTTTGTCGCCGAGTGTGACACCTGCAGAAGAGTAAAAGCTGAACATCAGAGACCTGCAGGATTGTTACAGCCACTTAAAGTACCGGAATGGAAGTGGGAAGAGATCGGTATGGATTTTATCACCGGATTACCAAAGACCCAACTGGGGTATGATTCTATATGGGTGATCATTGATCGGCTTACAAAGGTAGCTCATTTCATAGCCGTTAAGACGACCTTTAGTGGCCCCAAGCTAGCAGAACTATACATGGCCCGGATAGTATGCCTTCATGGAGTGCCCAAGAAGATAGTATCTGACCGAGGAAGTCAGTTTACCTCTCGCTTTTGGAAGAACCTCCAAGAGGAGATGGGCACGAGATTAAATTTCAGTACCGCCTACCATCCTCAGACAGATGGACAAACAGAAAGGGTAAATCAGATACTAGAGGATATGCTTCGAGCATGTGTTTTGGATTTTGGAGCCACTTGGGACAAGAGCTTGCCATATGCAGAATTTTCATACAACAATAGCTACCAAGCCAGTCTTCAGATGTCTCCTTTTGAAGCCCTATATGGACGTAAGTGCAGAACGCCTCTCCTTTGGGACCAAACTGGTGAATCCCAAGTATTCGGAACCGACATTCTTCGTGAAGCTGAAGAGAAGGTACGGATCATCAGAGACCGACTCAAGACAGCCCAATCACGACAGAAGAGCTACGCCGACAATCGCCGTCGAGACCTAGCCTTTGAAGAAGGAGATCATGTCTACCTTCGGGTTACACCTCTTCGTGGGACTCAACGATTTAACATGAGAGGAAAGTTGGCCCCTCGATATGTTGGACCATTTCCCGTTATTCGACGCCAAGGCGAAGTAGCTTATCAGTTGGAACTACCACCTTCGTTGACTGGAGTGCATGATGTGTTCCATGTATCTCAACTCAAGAAGTGTCTTCGCGTCCCCACGGAGCAAGTGGATCTTCAGCAGTTGGATGTCCAAGAAGATCTGACCTATGTGGAAAAACCGGTCAAGATATTGGAAGTCAAAGAAAGAACCACCAGGAGTCGAGTCATCCGCTTCTGCAAAGTGCAGTGGAGCAATCATCCAGTAGAGGAAGCTACATGGGAAAAAGAAGATGAACTCAAGGCACAGCATCCTGAGCTATTCGAGGATTGATCCGAATCTCGAGGACGAGATTCTCTGTAAGGGGGATAGGATTGTAACACCCCAGAAATTAAAAGGAATAAAATAAAAAGAAAAATATTATTTAAATCAATTTTTGGTTTATTATTAAAGGAAAACCCCAAAAGAACCCAAATAAAGCCAAACAGGGAGAAATGCTAAAAATATGGACTTGAAAATTTTATGAGATGAACTAGAACACAAGAGATAATTTTAGGAATTTTTACAAATTTTTATCAACAGTGATTCAACCCTTAATCAAATATTCGAATTACAGGAATTATTTTAAATCAGAAATGAATTTTAAATCCCATTGGGCCTCAACCCCGAAAACCCCCTCCAGCGGCCTTTAGGCCCAGCCCAACACTGCCCTCCCACTGACAAGCGGGACCCGCCTGTCGGCACCACCCTCCCCTCTCTCCTCCCGCCCGCGCCCCGCCTGGCCCACCCGTCAGCCACCCATGCCCTTCTCGCGCCCTCTGACAGCCGTGGCCCGCCTGTCGGCCCTTCCTTTTCTGTTTCGCCCGCTGACAGGTGGGGGCCACCTGTCAGGTGCTTCGTCTCCGATGGAAGGGGATCGCCCCCTTCCTTTCTCCCGGCGATCACCTTCTGTTCCTCGCCGCCGGCCGCCCGCGATCGCCCAGATCACCCCCGGATCACCTTCCCCGCATACCACCGCCTCCCTTCCATCCTTGGCGACGCGTTTTCACGCCTTTGGAAAGCCACCCAAAGCTTGGAAAGAGATCACCAGAGCTCTCGGGAAGCCCACGGTTCCCTGCCATCCAGACGCCGGCGACCCCCTATAAAAACCCTCCACGACCACCGCCCTCAGCCCACACACTCCCAGCCCTCCTCGTGCGAAAACAGAGCGCCGCCGCCTCTTTTTCGACCTTCGGCTCTGCTTCGCCTCCGGCGAGCCCTCGCCGTCGATCCCGACCCCCTTCACCCTAGCCACCGCCACCGGAGTGATCGTCGACCACCGCCCGTCCTCGGCCACCCTTCCGTTGGCCGTGGACACCGCCGGATCGCCGTCGCCATCGAGCTCCCGAACCACCTTCGCAGTCTACCCTCGCCGCCGTCGCCGTCCGTCGCCGTCGTCGCCACCGAAGGTATGGACAAGACCGTTTTGACCTCCTCGTTCCATTTTTGGCCCTAGCTAGGACCCTAGGCCCTCGCCGTCGCCGCCGTGGCCGCACCCGAGCCCGCCGTCGCTGGAGACGAAGGGGGGGGTACGTGCCCCTTACGCACGTGCCGTGCCGGACGCACCCACAACCGTCCGATCGTGATCGGAGGGCTACGATTAAATCCCTTCGGGATTTAATCAGGGCCCTCGGATCTGATCCAAGCGGTACCGAGCGCTTACAGCCGTCGATCGCGACTTAAAATGCTGGAGCGATCTGGTGCGTCCACGTCATACCGGTTCGCGAGATCTAATCTCAGCCGTCCAATTTCATTTAAACCTCCCGCCTCGCGCCTGGCCGCTGGATCAAGATCCAACGGATCTGGTTGATCCGGTCCACGCCACAGTGGCGCGGTCCACCGTGGGCCTGGCTCACCGTGGACCAGAGCCCATTTTCTGTTTAAATAAAATTCCAGAAATTGATTTAAACTTTGAAAATTCATATCTTGCTCAAATTAACTCTAAATTTCACCATTCAAATTTTGTTAGAACCAGAATATTATTCTCTACACATTAATACAATAAAACAGTATGTTTCTGTTACTTAAATTATTATTGCTAAATAAAAGAATAAAAATCCCTTAGGATTAAAATTTATAATACAGAAAATAAATTGGGAAAAATCTAAAAATAATAGACTTCACTGTTTCATATCAAACTCAGAATATTAAAATACTACTTCACATAAAACACCCACAAATGATGTATGTTCCTTTAATTGGTGAATTTTATCTGTTTATTGAATGTATTGTTTATTTCCCGTATCGAGAAGACTACGAGTTCGTCGAGGAGCAGGAGTTCTACCCCGAGGTTCCTCCGTCACCCTTTGCTGATCAAGGCAAGTCATCGACCACCTTTGTGGACACAGTTGATCATTATTGAGCCCATGATTTAATAAATTATCGCTATAACTCATAGGTTAATATTGCATTAGTCAAAGATCAAGCCATACACTTATATTTATTAGATCCCCGTCCTTGTGTGCAAACCCAAGCCATGCTTATTGAGCCTTAACTCCTTGTCACTCTACAAATATTATATTAGCTAGTGCTCAATGTACCGGCACAACTGCTATAGGATATAAAGAATGAGTCGTAGAGTAGATGGATTCTGGTATATGTAATACCCTGTTATTCTTGTCTCTGGACTCTGTTGGAGTTAGGTGTGTTATAAGTATGGTGGGTTCCGGGTGCAAGCTCGGGTTTTGGTATGTCGCACCCGGGGCACTATAAGGACCGGTCTGCGGGATCTGTTGCAAAGCATTTCCGTACCAACCACAAGTCTAATGGGTAAGTCCTAACTGGAAGTGTGGAACACTCCGTCTCACGGCACCATAGTGGAGGGGGCAAGGGGCTAGCCCTCAGGGCGCCTTGTACCGACGATGGCTCAAGAGGGGGTATTGTGGAAACTCGACATGGCGAGACACGGTACGAAACCTATAAGAGGGTGCTGTTGAGTCGGGGAAGACCATATGGAAGGTTTTGGCACGAGTTCCCGTGTGATGGGTCATCTCGTTACACTTCGGTGTAGGTGATGAGTGCGTGCCTTGTGGGTACAGTGGTACATCTCTGATCAGAGTAAAATCAATCTTTTCGAAAAGCCGAGCCCACGGTCAAGGGCGGGTTGTGTGACTACTCGCAGTTAGTTTACAATTGATTAAGTGATTGAGTTATTCATGGCATGTAAGGACTGTTGTGCGGGGAGGTAAAACGTACTCCTCGAGTTAGAAGATGATGATGCATTCACATGTTTACTTTTCCGTACTAATAAATTGCTCACATTTAATGCTTTACAAATATGCTGCTTCCGCAAAACTAGCCACTATCTCCCTTGTTATTATCTTGCATTATATTTGCATTCGGTGGCCTGCTGAGTACATCTGTACTCACCCCGTTGACTTCCAACATCAGAGCCCATCTACTATGAGGAGGATGAAGGTCTGGAGTAGCGACCCAGTCAAGGCGAGACTGGAAGGAGGCGTTCATCTAGGACCCTTATTTTATTAGTTTCTCTTCATCTTTATTCACTTTTGTATTAATGCGGTCTACGAACCGTGAATGATTTGCCCGTATTGTACGTGGTCGTGTGATGAACGTCTTGTTTTATTGATTTTCTATGGAATTTCAATAAAGTCCTGATTTATTAAATCGGGGCGCGACATGCGCCTAGAGCGATCAGAGGCGGCAGCATGAAAAAAATTTGTATTCTCATCCCCTAATTTAATCCATCTGGAAGTAAAGCGTTGTTTCCAATAAGCCTATTGGTCAATGAGTAGGAGTTCAATCTGGGCTTTGAGAATTTTCCTAAAGTTACATTTTGGGGTACTGAGAAGCTGGAATTCCTCAAAATGGTCCAGAGCGCCAATGATTGTATGACAAGCCTTAAGTTTTCCAACCTTCCTGCTCCATTTCCAAAGGTTATGCTGTAAGGTGGCAAGTTTAGAAGCAATACGCCTGGCCGGGTCTGGTAAGTTGTTGTGCCGGGACCAACTGAGCTGAACAACTTCGGAAAAGCCCACCTTGGAGAGCCAGAAATTCTCAAAGCGAAATAGGCGCGGTCTGGGGATGGCATTCGTGATCTGAACGGAGCAAGGAACGTGATCCGAGGTAAATCTATCGAGTGCCATAAATGAGGTGCCCGGAAACGTGTTGTGCCAGCAGGTGGAAATGAGGCACCGGTCAAGTTGGATGAGGAGAGGATCCATCTGCATATTACTCCAAGTAAATTGCCTGCCGGAGAGGGGCACTTCAAGTAGGCCTTGGAGATTGATGCAATCATTGAATTGGTGGCAATAGGAGTAGTTTACCGCTGGCTTGTTTCTGTTGTGAGGGAAACGGAAGAGATTGAAATCCCCCAAAATCAGCCAATCTTTCTGCCCGCTGGAAAGGTCCAAATGAGATAACCAGTTGATGAAAAGGGATTTCCCAGGTTCATGACAGGGACCATAGACCGTAGTGAGAAACCAACGGTGACAATTAGACAAGGAGGTGAAGGCTATAGTAATGTGAAAAGAGCTGTGGGAGGTGATATCTCCCAAAAGGCGAGAGCTCATCCAGCCAACGACTAAACCACCAGAGGCACCTGAGGCAGGGTGGAAGGCAAATCTGTCAAAGCGTTTGGGGGTGAATTTCTGGACAGTCGAGTGGTCAAGGTCCGCTGGCTTGGTTTCTTGTAAACAGTAAATATAGAAACTCTTGTCGCTGAGAATCGAATGAACTGCCGAATGTTTCCTAGAGGAGTTAAGCCCGCGAACGTTCCAGCTGAGAATATTCCACTTGTGGCGATTAGACATGACAAAAAAATTGATCAAGCGTAAGGAGCCCCAAAGCCAAGCTCGGGCGAAGGTCAGTAGCAAATAAAGAAAGAACCACCAGTCGCGCACGAAGTAAAACCGTTAAACAACAAAAGGCAATTATGCCAACCGATCTTAGCAGTTTAACAAAAGCCCACTATTTTCCACAACTAGCAGCAAGAGTGTTTAATCGGCAATCCAAGAGTTGCCACAAAAGCATAGGCTGAGCAGTGACATCATCCCTTCTGAACCCACTCGAGCTCACCGGGAAGAACATCCCCATTGAACGGGTGCGGGTTACCGCCATTGGGTGGAAGGTCATCTTCGTCCAGGGGGAACCTGTCAGCAAATTCATTCTGCAGCAAGAAAACAGGAAAGGTCCACGACCTCCCAGCCCCATCCATGGAGTGGCAAGATTTGAGAGTAATGCTGCGGGGCACATCAATCGTATTGTCATAAAGGACTTTAAGCATAACACACGCCATACTAGGGTCCTCGGAATGCCAGTAGAGAAGCTTGCCAAAAGATGCAACTACTTGCTCCAGAAACGAAAATTCTTTGAAATCTAAGGGATAGGCCAAGAACATGATCCACCCGATGCGAGCAGCTGGAGAGTTCCGGTGGTTCAGGGCTTCGTCATGGTTGACGAAATTAATCAGCCTATCCCTTATCCAGTATGGAGCGGAGGCCACCAAACAGTCACGTTGAAAGATGCTTCCCATCTTAAATATGCCAACTCCTATGGGGTAGATGCTGTAGCGTTGCACGTGGAAATGGAGTACCTGAGTGATATGGTCGTAAATGAGTGGAAGAAGCTCCTGTTGTTCTTGGGAGGAAAGGTGGGCACCAGCCGTGGCAATGGCGACATCCTCATTTCGCTTGATAACCTGCCCCGAGAGGGACACCGTTCCACGACGTCGCCGAAGCAGACCGCCACCATCGAAGAGTACACCTCCCCGAGCGACGTAGGGAAGCGGATCGACGGGAAAGTTTGCCATTGGGAGGTGGAGGGGAGGGAGCGAGCTGGAGCAAGGTGGAGAGAAAGGGACGATGGCAAGTGCGTGTGGCTTGTCAGGAGAGACGAGAGGAGTGCTGGTAGTCGGAAGCAGGCGCAAAGTCAGGGAGCCAGGCGGACCTCTGGAGTTGTGAGCGTCATGATTTCTTGACGGAGAATTGTGCCCGCAATAAATGAAGGTAGTCTCCGAGGGGACGTGAGTGACCGTAGCCTTTCTGTGAATACCAGGCGACAGGTCAGCATGTAGACGCTTGAAAATGTGCTTGGTAGGGATAGGGCAGGATATGGCGGAGCACTCTAAGCGACGGCGCCTGAGTCCCGAAGTGACAGGAGGTGACATCCTGCAATTAAGAGGTGGGCTGACAAAGGGGCCCAGCAGCGAGGGGAGGGCTCGGCGGGCGAGGAAAAGCTCCGGCCGAGGAGGAAGAGGAGGGAAGATAGGAACCAGGATCGAACCGACCAGGAAAGAGGTGGCGGAAACTGAGGCGGAATTTGAAATTGAAAATGTGGAAGCCAAGGCAAGATGAGCAGGACGAGAAAGCAGGGAAGCATGCACCGGGTCATCGGAGTTGAAGCGGACGACCTGGTGTGCGACGGCGAAGGAGACGCGCTTGGAGCCCCGAAGGGCAGAACGACGTTTAGGAGACGAAGGAAGTGGCCGCAAGGGGTCACGGGCTTGGCGAGAGCGAGAAATGGTCCAGCTAGCGGCCTCTTCGCGACGCCAACGAGCAAACTCGAGAGGCCAATTTGCGCCGCCATCACGCCAAAGGGAGAAGTTAACCTCAAAGCAAGATGAGCGAAAGAGCCTCAAATGAGTGATGAACAGACCCAGCTGCTTGCAAGAAACTAAAACCCTAAAATGTCGATCCCGGACAAAGCGAACATGGAAACCAGCCGGGACGCCTCCAAGACAAGCATGGAGCGCAAGCCCCACAGAGCCTTCAGTTAAGCGGAACGTGAAACGGCGGAACACCGCCAAAAGAAGAAAGGAACCTGAGGGAGAAGAGCAAGGGAAATGGACTGGCGAGCCAAAACGCCGCAACACAAGGCGTTGAAAATCCTGTCCAGGAGAGAAGTCCCAGGTGGAAACAAGGCGGGCAAGATCAGGATCCCTATCCAGCTCTTGCAGAGCCAGGAACGGGCCTGCCATGAGGAGCGGGGGGCGCTAACCTTGCACGATCAAGCGGAGCCATTGGCGGAGGTGGAGGAGGTCGCGAGCGGAGGAGGATGCGAGAGAGCCATCCTTCTCCTCGCCTTTAGGGTTATTATTCATTATTAAAAGGGTGTAGAATGCCCCAAAACTAATATTTTCCCTGTTAGCAAACTGAATTGAGATTTCAGAAGAAAACATAACATGGATGCTTCTCAATGCTTATAGCATCTTTATACTGTCCCTTCTTGATGATAAAATACTGTCACTGATTGTCACACCTACATTGCATGATTGAATCAAATGTCCAAGATTGTGTTCCCTCCTAGTCCTATTCAACCTTGGAGTCAGATCCTACAGTAATGATATCAGTTCAGCTAGTATGCCATCTGGTTTCTCCATGGAACGGTGCCAAGAATTTTACAATCATCAGCTTGGGTACTCATCAGCACTCCAAAGCTTGGTGCATGGAATGCAGCAAGACAGCAGCACAGCGGGGAAAAGGAATGCAGCCGATCGAAAGAGAGATTTGTTTACCTTTTCATAACCAGTACATGACTATCTAAAATGTATTCTGCTTGTTTAACACTCATGGCGCAAACAGAGCAACATCACAAACCAAGAAATCAACACTGAAAATTCCGTGTGCATCCAAAGCAGCTCAAAAAGAGGGAAAAAAAATAATGGTCACAATCTGCATCAACTTGTTGGATTTTACAAAGCCTGAAAAGCTGGGAATGGTTGTGTTCTTTTGAATCAAAACTCACAGGGTTTGCCTCCTTTTCTATCATCCGAAAGCAGATTCTACAGAGGTTCAGCATGACAACTGAAGGGCAACATAGAAATGAAAGCAAGAGAGGTTTTCTTTAAGGTCAGGAGATTGAGTTTGTAGCTATAAAACACTGAGAACATGTTCTCAGTTCTGAAACTCTCCCACTAACTACATTGCAGTCCAAACCAAAGCCTACAAACAGTTTAGAAACTTTATAGTCCATTCTCTCCACAACAGCAACGGGTGTGTGAAGTAGAATCTCCAGTGGAGCCAGCTCCAGAACGGTGGTCTTCATTTCAGAAATGGATCTGCAAATTTTGCACCAAACAAAGGCATGAAGGGGATAGATCCTGACATGCAGAGAATATTGCTTTAGGTTGTGGCTTCTGGCTCGATCTAAACGATAGATGAGAAGAGGATCTGGTTGGTGTCTACATCCCTGTCGTCTCCTGTAAAAACGACCCGTTACAGTCAGTCTCCAACCACGAATCAGTATTGCAAGTTTGCAACGAAGAGCAGAGCCAGGTAGAAGACGACCTACCTGTGGCTGGCCCAACGTGCGCCGTCCACTCGTCGATAATCTGCGTGCGCACACAGGTTGGTCAAATATATTGGCTTGTCTCAATGGTATGGGAGAAGGGGCGAGCGAGCACGCAGAGAGTGGGAGGAAGAGGACGGTGGGATGACGTCACCTGGTTGAGATTGGCGTAAGCGGCCTCGTCGGCGTCGGAAATCAGGGGCAGGCCAGAGGAGGCGAGCAGCCGCTGCGCCATCCCGCGCTGCACCCCCAGGCTCGTCCGCATCTTGTCGATAAGCTCCTGCGCACGCAACAGTACCGGATCAGTGCCGGAAACAATGCGGAGCCGCGCATTTGGCGATCGAAAGGAATTGGGGGGAAATCTGGTGACCTGCTTCTGGGCGAGGAGTTCGCGGCAGAGACCCTTGAGCGCCGCCACCTCCTCCTGGATCCGCTTCACCCGCGCCACCAGCTTCACCGGGTTGGCCTGAAACCGCAGCGCGCGACGCGCGGAGATCGCGACACGCACGCATCAGCCTCGCGCGGCGGAACTAGGAAGAGTCTTCCAAAGAGGAAAGGGATCCGCAGAGGATAGGCTTACTGACATGATCCGGGTAGGAGGCGCGGAACTCCAGGTCTAGGCGGCGCTGCACGTCGGCGAGGGCGCTACTGGCGGAGGCAAGCGTCGAGAGCACTTCGTTCACCGCCGAGTGGTGCCGCGGCCGCCGCCCGCTCAGATCCGCCGCCATCGTGCGCTAAGATCAACTTGGCACACTGCACTACAACCTGCGGGCGACCTCGGTGGCGGCGGAGTTCAAATTTGTGACCGGGAAGAGGAATTAGGAAGTGCACGAGGAAGGGACGAAGGTGGCTGACAGAAAGGGCCCACTGTCGGGGAGGATATCATCAAGCTTCTCTGCAAAGAAATCATAACTAACTATTCAGGTCTATAAAAAAATAAAAAAACAATTATATATGTTTCCTTTAGACGAAAATTTATGATTTACGCTATTGATTTGAGTGGATCTATTCTCAATTTTCATCGTAGAAAGTATATATGATTAAATCTTTCGAAATAAATTTTTGTCTCTATTGTCGAAGAAGTACAATATCATAACAGAAAAGCATCAAATATTCAAGTGCACATTATCAAAATTTTGTACCCTAGAAATTTGGCAAAGCAAGATAGCAAGCTTCAGATTTTTTAAAAAATAATATTTTTTTTAAAAAAAATCAAAATTGTATTGCAGTTTTAAAAATTTGCAAAAATAGGGAGCTGTCGGCCGACCAGGAACCGACTTGGGGTCGAGTCAGCCAACGAAGGGCCGACTCCTGCCTACGTAGATTGTGCCGGCCTGCAACAACTAGTTTGGAGTCTAGTCGGTTGTTCAACGTCGGCCTTTCAACAGTCGATTAGACCAAGTCGGCTATTGGTCTGCTGACTTGCTTCGGTAGTCGGCTCTCCAACAGTCGACTGTGACCCTATAAAAGGGGGCCCGAGCACCCACTTCTCCCACTCCATCCTTGGTTGTCCACTGCCTTTGAGAGGTATGTATATATTTTTTTTCTCTAGGTTTAATATTTTTAGTTTAGTGGAGAAGTCAAAGCCAAGGCCGAAGCTACGACCACGTGCAAACAAACCGGTATTAATGAATTGTTTCTGTTCTATGGCAAGTATTAAGGCACGAGGCTCGTAACTAAGATTATCAACAATCTCAGAGTACATTACCCCGCAATGTAACTGGCACTTAAATTCTTATGCCTAGTTTACAGTTGTATCAACCACACATGTATGTTGAATCACTATTGAGCATACCCAATGAATTCTCCACTTGGGTTTATGTGTGTGCACTCTCTATAGACAATTATTCCCTTCACATACAACATCATAGATTGTGCGAGTTGAAAATCTTCACTCGAAATGGCTGCCAGAGTGACAAAGATCATGCTTTCACTGCATCTTTCACAGCCTCCTTCGTAGGATACACAACATCCATATGCACCTCATTCTGTGCATACTCCCAACGATTATCACGTCCATCATTTATATTGAGACCATGAAATTTTCCTTCTTGCCACTCGTTGGGAATCACAATGTTAGGCTCTTCATTGTCGTTGCTCTCTTCTTCATCCGAGTTCTCGTCTCCACCCTCCTCCATAGATTCCTCGAAATCTTGATCCTCTCTTTTAAGCACCCCAGCTACGTCTTCTATTTCCTCCTCTTCATCAGCTAGCCCTGCAGCAACTGTGTTGGGAATAACCTCCAGGACATGACTACTCTAGCCGACCTCTAATTCTTGTTGCAGTGCCGAGTCTATAGTTAGAAGGACACGAGGAGTGAAACTGACAAGCAGAATATGTTCCCAACCTTTCTCTAACACCATTCTTATATATCCCTTCCATAAGTTGTTTGAGGTAATAGCAGCCATCTCCCAAAATAACCCTTCAGCCACACGGTTGGCTCGAGCATACAAATACAACTCCCATCGCTCCTTATCCACTTGAAATATATGATAAATCCACCGCCTAATATTATCAATGTCACGCTCCTCAACACGACTTAAACTATTTTCAGTAAATTAAAAACTACTAAGGTTAGCACCATCATCACTAATAAGTACTTGACCTTCTCTATAGTAAATTCTAAATGATGTTCTATCCATCATTCCTGGAAATAGTAATTTCACATGTTCACACATACATGGTAAAATTTAGCATTAAATTATTGTAGTACAACTACCGTTAAATTAATCTTAAAGTATTATTTAAAAACCTACTATTGAGTAATATTAAACTACTGCTAAATTACACATAAATTAATGTAATTTAAACAATAATAAATAAAACTACGAGAAAAGCACACATACCAATCAAATGAGATGAGTGCAGATCACCAAGTACTTGCTGATAAAAATAACCCACCAAAAAAACCAAAAATTAAATCATAATTTATTATTAAATTACTCAAAAATTAATAACCACTAATTAAATCTTAAATTACTATTTAATAACCACTAATTAAATTTTAAATTACTGTCTAATAACCGCTAATTAATTATTAAATTACTGTATAATAACCGATAATTAAATATTTAATTATTGTTTAATAACTGCTAATTAATTCTTTAATTATTGTGTAATTACCTGCTAATTAAATCTTATATAATTGTTTACTAACGGCTAATTTAATCTTAGATTAATGTTTAATAACCGCTAATTAAATTTTAAATTAGTGTTTAATATCCGTTAATTAAATCTTTAATTACTGTTTAATAACCCCTAGTTAAATATTAAATTACTGTGTAATAATCGCTAATTAAATATTAAATTACTATGTACTAACCGCTATCTAAATCATATATTATTATTTAATAACCACATATTAAATCATAAATTACTATTTAATAATCAATAGTTAAATCATTAATTATTGTATAACAACCGCTAATTAAATCATAAATTATTTTTAATAATGTATAAGTATATCTTAAATTATTGTTTAATAACCGCTAATTAAATTATTATTTATTGTTTAAAACTGCTAATTAACTATTACATTACTTTTTAATAACAATAATTAAATATTAAAGTATTGTTATGCAAACACTAATTAAATCTTACATTAGTTTTAATATTAATAATTACATCTAAAATTATTGTTTAACAACTGCTAATTAACTATTAAATTAATCCTAAAAGAACGCTAAAGTACTCTTAAACTACTAATAAACTAAACTAAACTACTATAAAAAGAGAAACATACCTGAAAGTGAAGCCACGGGATGGGGTGGGGTGAGAAATGGGGGCTGGTTGGCCCCCTTTATATAAGGGGGAGTCGATGCATGGTTGGCCGACTGAGGGCCACATGGGCCCCAGTCGGTCAAAAAATCCCAGAAAATAGCCGTTTATAGCCCCTTTTTTGGCTCTTGCAGCGTAGAATTTGGCCTCTTGCGCACGTTGGCAGGAATTGCAGGGAGTCGACCCTTGGTTAGCCGACTCCTGGCACGAGTCGGCCGACCGCCCCCTAGTTTTGCAAATTTTTAAAACCGCAATACAAATTTAATTTTTTTAAAAATATATATTATTTTTTAAAAAATCCCAAGTTTCACTTGCTCCATGGTCCTTTCCTTACGCGCTCGACGTTTCTCCGCTCTAACATGACATGTTGCGATGAGCCGATGATGTGATGGCGGCGGTGTGTTTTCTTCTGCCACCCTTTTGCAGTTCCAAGATTAACGGCCAGCTCACGGTAACTTGCAAGATTAGTAGCAGAAAAACTGTAACAACACCGCTATTTTCCCAAGAGCTGATGGCTTTGTTTTACAATTTGCAACTCTGAAAGACTGAAACAATCAACCGTGACAGCTAACCTAATCCTATATCATCCACAAAAAATGTCACACGCATCACTAAACTAAATAAGCTTAGCTAATTATTTTTAAAAATAAATAGTTTAATAAATTCAATAGAAGTAATAAGCTAAGCCTAAGCCTAGCTTCAACCCAAGCATGTCTCGGTCGATTTTTTTTAAATAATATCTTTTGTGAAATTATAGTTCTATATATCTATTTCAGAAAATCACAAAATTAAACTTTAAACTGTTCACGAGAGTCATAGTGATATTTGAACAGTGAACAAGAAGTGTTTCGACATTTAAACGGTTGATAAGGGGCGCACGGACAGGCGTGCCAGTCAGTATGTTCATCGGTAAATATTAGGCAACTCTTTTTCATGTGATTTTCTAAAACAGAAAATATATCGTTTTAAAACATTTCTATCTCAACCGAAAAAATTGCTATTTTGATATTCAAAGATGTCTACTTTATTTATAATAACACTTCTGAGATTAATGTATAAAATCATTTGAATCAATAAAAATAAGTTCAGAATGTTAAAATAACAAATCTCTTTTCTCGACCTCCTTACACACATTGTTAACTTGAGATGACACGGTGAACGCGACGCGTGCAGCGAACGAACCATCGTACGAAGCACGCGAGCGTTGGCCAGCTCAACCTTGCACTCCGATCACATCCAAAACCCGTGGACGCTATCACGCGAAGGAGATGGAAGCCTTCGTCTTCGCGCCGACGTCACGCCGCCCGTTGACATTTGGTCTATAAAACCAAGCCTTGAAGTTGTAGCCGAGCAAGCAAGCAAGCCACTCAGTCTTGTCCCTTGTGCCAGCAGAATTCGTCTTCGCGCGGGCGATGCCGATGAGGAAGAAGGGCGGGAGCGGCGGGTGCCTGGGCGCGCCGTTCCGGGCGCTGTCGCGGGCGTGCGACTCTGCCTGCGACCTCTACGTGCGCGGCATGTCCGGGTGCGCGCGCCGCGTGCCGTCGGGGATGGAGGCGGTCGCGGTCGGCCGCGGCTTCGGCAGGTCGCCGACGTCGATGCAGCTGCACCTGCGGGTGAGCTCGGACCGCCGCCGCGACGTCGACGACCTCGTCCGCGCCGCGTCGAAGCAGCGCCGCGTCGCGGCCGAGCCGGCGGGGCCGGGGGACGACAGCGCGTCATGCAAGAAGGAGCGTTATAGCGAGGCGGCGGCGGCGGGGAAGCAGGGACTCTGCATGGCGCCGGCCGCTGTCCCGGCGCCGCGGAAGAAGGGCGCGGGCATGGGGACCATCGCCGAGGACGAGCCGTGCGAGTTCGTCGCTGACGGCGTCTGGGCTGGTTCCGCGCGGAAGGAGACGGCGCCGATGAGGCGAGGCGCCACCGCCGACGGCCTGGCCGCGCGCGCCGGCGGATTTGGCGCCATCAAGGTGGGGACCGAGGCCTTCGCGCGCTGAAGTGATGCAACGACAGCCACTCTGCCAGACTTCCATTCCATGAATCCAACTTTCTCTCCATTTTCGTCTTATGTACAAATCAACTAGTTAAGAACTCGCTGTGGTGATTGTAAATTAATATGTGTATAAAAAATGTGAGAAACCATATATTGAGTGTAACCCATATAAGCTGGAATCTAAACTCTGCGAAATTACCATGAAAACAAAGATTAAAAAACAGAGTAAATTTTATATAAATACATATATTTTGAAAAAGTAGTACATGGTCATTATATTTAAGTTACAGTACGTAAGAAATACATTTAACTCAAATTCATCACATAATTGCTGATATGAACCATAAAGGTATTCACAATAATGGGTTTCGTAACACTGTTTCTTAAAAGGTCACATCAGTTTTGCAACCGAATGAAATACCTTCTTTCAGTGAAGAGTTTTATTTCATTATTTCCTAGACTAACCAGCGTAATTAAATGCTTTACAACTGATGAAACGATTTGACTCATAGTAGGTGTTTCATTTTGTTTCATCTGTCATAGAAACGGTTTACCACTATATTATGGAGCTGACACTATTTCCTTCTCTTCCCTTATTAATTTAATGTCATATTCGCAAAAAATCTGATGTGTCGTAGTATGAAACCCCTACGGTGAATAGATAGCCTAATGTCACAAAACATAATAATGCTGATTTTAGTTCCTCGAAAATGCAATTTGGCACTCATGAAATCTGTCCTGTTCAGTTTTTTCAGCGTAGATGGGTAGTACATGATATAGGTGAAATTATAATGAGTAAACACTCATAAAATTGTAAAAATTGCAATGTTTATTTCTAGAATTTCTCAAATATTTGGGTTCTAGTTTATTTCTAGATTCTGTATCTATTGATTTTTATAATTCAAATCTAAATTTAAAAATATTTGTTTCAATTTTAGACATTAGCTCATCATTGCAGGGTTGTACTGGTGGCGGGCGCGAAACTTTTAATTTGCTTGCTTAGTGTGGTAATATCAACATGCCTCCATAATTAGAGTTGTTAAAATATATATTATATTTTTTATTCAAAATTCCATTTATATGGCACCGTTGAAAAAATATATAACTAGAGCTCCTTTTGCTTTTCAAAATAAAAACACAAGTCTTATCGCCATTTCAAACAACACCTCTGTCACCATTTTAAATGGCAGCAGAGCGTGTGTTAGGGACAGGAGGCAGCTGCATCAGCATAATATTTTTTTAAATAATTCCCATAATTTTGGAACTGACGGGATATCGAAATAAAGACTTACTGTTTTGAACATATAATATTTAAGTTTGGTTGTCAATCGGCATACACACCAACACAAGCAAGAATATCATTTAACTATGTAATTAAGTAAGAATAAAAATTCCATATTAAAATGTGAGATTGTTTTTGCGTACGCACACGTACTAGTGAGTAGTCAGTCTCTCATCCGCCGTTTTTCTCCGCGCGTGATGGACGTTTCTCGCTGCCATTGGTCAAGTTAATTTTCTTTAATTTGTTCGGTTGGAACTAACTAACGGTGCAATAATCCGCGAGCTGTTTTTTCCGGGTGCTCCGTGCTCGTCATGCTGTACGTGACCGTTCTGCATTTTGTCAACGATCGATACATGCAGCTAGCGATATATGTTTGGTTCATAGCGTTTTAGTCACACTAGCTAGCTAGGGTCTCTTTCTATCGTGTCGTCGTACCGTACTCTACAAGTCTCAGATTCATTACTCGAATATTTGTCAGTCTAGATTCTAGAAACTCGTTTCGTCCAGCTTGTCAAACGGCGCCTCGCCGTAGAACTGTTGCCATGTCACTGTACGTTCTGTACGACGAGATATCGCGTACTGATGTAGAAGAAAATCATCTTCGGATTTTATGGTGTTAACTAGAGCTGGGAGATGGGCCGTACTGGGCCGACTCGGTCTGGGCGTGCCAGGACTTAAAATAGGCCGGGTCGTTTTGTTCCAATAAATTTAAAGACCGAGCTGGACCAGCTCAAAGTAGTGTTAGCCAAGCCCAGGCACGGCTCAAAGCACGTCGGATTTGGATGGGCCGGGCCGGCCCAAAAATGGCTCTAACTTTGTAACATTGTTAGACGGTCTCTTACTAGTGTGGCCGTCAGTCGGCCGATTGGCGCTGATGTGGCACCAGTCGGCTGACCAAGTGTCGACTAGTACTTATTTTTGCAATTTTTTCAAACGGCCATACAAATAATATTTTTTTAAAAAATATTATTTCAAAAAAATTCCGAGTCCACCGATTCGTCATTCTATCGGATGGTTCCGCCGGTTTAACGGTATAACCGAAATATTTCGGTCATGTACAGTACATAGGATGTGTGCTTAAACTTGGTCTATGTTTTTGCACAATTACTCTGAACCGCTGGTTCGAAGTGGTCCGGTTCACACAGGTTCCTGTACAAACGACCCAATTTACACCGGTTCAATTGCATAAACGGTGTTTAAATCAAACAAAACAAAACAAAACTAACGGTGTTATCAGTTTCTGGTTTTTCATCTTTAACCGTTAGTCTTGTTCTGATTTTTTGTTTCGCTGAACCGCGCCGAACTGAAGAAGTGGTTTATTTGGTTTTTGTTTCGCTGATCGGTTTTTATTCAAGTTTTGTTCGTTTGATGGTTTGTTCTTCGGTTTTTGACCGGTTTGAAACCGAAGAAGCCGAAATTCAGAGGCTTGCTCAGATTCTCGTGAAGGCCTCAAAGCCTAGCATCTCCAACATTCCATCCCCTAACCACAAATGGGCCCAAAGCTGAGAAAGCCGAACACAAGCTATTGGGCCAGGCCCATTTTTTCTTTTAAAGGCCGTAATAATAAACCTATAATAATAAGTTATCAATTAATAATTAGGCACTAGAAAACAAGATAAAAATGATAAATATTAAAGTTGTGCAGATATTTTATCTCGTTAGTATAACGAGCGAGATCGAGCTGGCTGACGAGTTTAATGAGCTAAGTGCAAGTAGTCAACCCAACATACTAAAACATCAACAAAACACCGTATAAAAGTGTGAAACCCATCATTTTATAATTTATTTTTTAGTGTCTAATTATTAGTTGATAACTTGTTAAAGTATATTACTATGGCCTTTAAAATTACCATATAAAAGTTTGAAACAAATAATATAAGTAATGGATTAATGAAATCATAGAAGTAATTAAACTATCGATATTTGAATTTTTGAAACTTATTTATTTTATATTCTAATTTTTAGTATTCCTTCCGTTCTATATTATAAGTCATTTTGGTTTTCTAAATTCATGCACAAATCAATAAATTTTGACACATATAATGTCTAGATTCATTATTGAACTGTGAATGAATTTGAAAAAATCTGACCGTCCGATCAAACAACGAGCGACAGGATTCAAGCCTACGCTGGCTGTTGCTGTTGCCGGGCCTTGCTAATTCCACGGCCTCTGCTGCTGGGCCCCCGGGAGTCCGGACAAGCCCATGCCTTGCTGGCGCGTATAAAAGCGCCCGCGCCGCCCCCAACGGTCGGAATCGGATAGATCCGAACCGGCTCGAATTTCGAAACACACGCCTCTCCGCATTCCCCCGAGGGAATCGAGTCGTCACCCGCCGCTGCTTCGAATCAATCGCCTCGTCGCCATGGATTTGCCCAAGCGAGTTCTTCCCCAAGGTGAGTGGGCAGCCGGCCGGTTCTAGTCTCCTCTCCATGTACTGTAATTTGACCCGTTGTTGCGAGTTTCTGTCGCTTCGTCGCTCAATTCGCTTCTGCGCTGCGCATGCAATTAAGGTTCCCCGCGAGGAAGCCCTATGGCGGTGAGGCGCAGAGACATGGAGACCGACGAGAACGTGGGTGGGTGGAGTCCCAGCCCGAGGCGTGTCGTGGCGGAGAGAGCTGCGTCGCCGCAGGGGAAGAAGGTGCTGGGGGAGATGAACAGCGGAGGCGACGGCGGGAGGGGGGCCGCGTCGCCGCCGCCGTCCCAGGCGAAGCCTGCGACGAGCCCGCCGTCGATCTCTGCTTGCGGCACGGAAACGTACGACCCGAAGACGAACTACACCATGCCGCGGCCTGACTTCCTGCGCTACAATCCCGAGAAGCGCCGCGAGATCCTCCTCCGGTTGGAGCGCGAGGCAGAGCACGAGTCCTCCAGTTCCACCTCGGGCACAGCCGTCTCGGAATTGGTGTCCTCCGGATCGTCAGGGCAAGTCAGTGACACCGAAAGCGACGGTGTCGGTGAGGAGGAAATCCCGTCAAATCAGGGCGGGCGGGCACGGCGGCTGTTTCTTCTGCTCATTGCTGTGGCCTGCTCGTGCTGCTACATTTACTGTATGAACTCCTCTACTCCCCCTTCTTCAGAAATGGGCCACAATTTGGATGGACCAAATGGGAGCGTACATAATTCTCTCGGATTGCGATCACCAATTGAGATGATGGGTTCAAATCGTGTGTTTGAAGAAGCTACAAGTCAAATTGTGCACCGGAACAGTGAAAATGCGGTGCAAATTAATGGCCACCTGGGTTATCCTATTAACTTCATAGCAGTTGCAACGATGGGATTGTCAAATGTATGCCCCAATGTTCCTTTCGGAGAATTTGCATGCCAAATTGGGGACATGAGCATCGATAATGTGCAGCAAACGCAGGAAGATTATCAACGGAGCGCGCAGGCATCAGAAATGATAGCTGTGCCCTTTGAGAATGCCGAGCAAAGTCATGAAGTTGCTAACTTGGGTGGAAATGTCATTGGATATTCCATTGGTTACACCCACACTGCTGATATGGAAGAGGGCAAGTCAGAGATAGCTCATCTAGAGGAAATGGAAGATCTCTCAGACCACTCCCTGCAGTTAGCACCCCTGGAGAAGGCATTGGAACCAGAAAAGGAGGTACTGGATGACGGACAGGGTTTGGAAAGTGACAACTTGGATCAGGGAGCCGAGCCATTGGAGTATGAGAACACAGCTGAAGCTGCAAAGGCAATCGGTGCTATGATGAAATTTCTGTGGTCTTCAATGAAACTTCCCTTAAAGGAGATGTTGGCATGTTTGTGTCTTGCAGGACTTGTGTTTGCTCTGCTCGCGTATTTTCAGAGTTCCCCTAAGAGTGCGCCAGTGTCACAACATACCCCTGCTGTGTCACCTGCAAAACTCCCAATTTTAGCTCCAAATCAAGCTGCAAAATTGCCAGTGTATCATTCATCTCAATCTGTGCACTTGTTTCGTTCAGAGCAACCTGTGCAACTGACAGTTCCCAAAGAAGAGGCACCTGTCAACTTGGAGGTACCTGTGCAATCGCCTTTGCCCAAGCTAGACTCATTTGTTAGCCTCAAGGTACCGGTGCAATTGCCACTGCCCAAGCCAAAGTCCTTTGCCATCCTCAATATTCCTGTGCAACTTACATTGCCCAAGCAGAAAAATCAACAAGAGGATGCTGACAATGCTAGGTCTTCAGATGGTTATACTCTAGCCCATAGCGATACTGACAGCTCGAGGCCACCAGCGGTCGAACTTCTCGCAGAGTTCTCCCTTGTGGATGATAATAGTTCAAGAGGAAGGGCCCGGAAAGGCTCAAATGAACATGGTGGGAATGTTCCAGTTGCGGAACCATCAGTGTCTTTGAGAAAGGATGTGATTAAGATGCAGAAGGAATCTAGTCTAATAAAAAGCCCTAGTGCTCGAAGAACAAGAAAGGAGGTAAATTCGATCCTTCTTGTATTTGGACTTTGGGGTTGTTCATTCAGCAGTAGCTTGCATAGTACGAAGCATGTTTATATTATTCGTTTTGGTCATTATTCCCTAAAGAGAAAATGAAGCATTGGATTTGTATGCTCATGCAAGTATTGAAATGTTTTGACTTTAGCTATAAGTTATTATGGAGTTAGTTCATAAATTAACTGTGATGTGTGCCTAACATTTCCTTTTGTCCCCAGGAGCATGCTATAAAGCTAGAGAAGACGGATGCCACGTCAACTCCATTGAGACGTTCAAATCGTCTCCTCAAGCGGGTGACTTCTCCTTGAGAACAGAAATGACACCGACGTTGCCGACAGATGCTCGTCCTTACTGTGGAGCGCAGAGTTGCGGGAGACAGCGCCTAGTTGTTACCCAATCGAGTTAGCTTTTCTGATATGCGTAAGCAAGCTTACTCTCTTTGCTAACGTAAAAAGCAAGTTGTTCATCTAGTCTACTTCTCAAAATATGTGGAATCTGTACTTCGCTCTCTCTGTCTATTCATGGTACTGATGAATGTATTGGATGTGTTGGTTATATCCTGATTTTAACCTTATTGAGTCAGTCAGTATGAACGTATGACTATATATAGCTTGTAAATTTCTGTTATGTGATATGCTCAAGAGATTCTGTGATACATGAGTTCATCAATGGTACAACGGTGCAGTTGTATTGCTAACTCTATGGATTGGTTCCTTGTTGGTGGTGAACCACTTAAGGTTCTGTTTGGTTATATGATATCTCTAAGTGGGACAGAGGTATTCTATCCGGTTTACTTTTTGTTTGAAAGATTAAGATAGAGTTATTCTCATATATTTGATAGAGGGATTCAGAATTTTTTTTGAACAAGTCCATCTAATATTACAAAGATGATGTTTATGGTCTAATTATATTATTGTATTCATTGCAACTTAAAATAAGAAATAAGATCTCATGTGATTATATTTTTATTAAAAATATATATTTAACAACTGATTCTTACTAAATTTATGTTTATCTCGTCCGGTTATATTTACCTAAATATATATTCTGAGTGCATGGATGATGGATCTTACTTCAGCTTTTATGTCAACTAGAGCAGGGAGGCGCCCTTCGGGCGCCCTATCAATAAGCATGTAATGCTAAAAAATGAAGAGATCAAAAGAGAACTGGTAAGCAGTACATTTGGGAATGTAAACGAATATTTTTGTTAATACGATACCGTCTTTGTACAATTACATCTATTATACAATAGTACACAGATATATCAGAAACCCTGCTCTAAAAGAAAACTCAGCATGCTCGACTCTTAAATATTTTTGATAACTCAATTGTGATGTGCTAATTCATTTACATGCATTTTCACCAACGATTATAGTAGTCTTAGCAGGTTCTACCCCAATGACCTGATAATTACAAGGTAAAATCCAATGCAAAAGCATTGGATTGGATAGAAAAGTGGATCAATTAGTTAGCCACGAAGTAAGGTGATCATTTTGATATGATTTCCTTTGGGTGATATGATTTCCCTTGGGACGTATAATAGTGCAAGATATTTGAACCCCGGAACTTGCCTTGCCTACATGGCTACATCCATCTCATCCTCAGAGCTTTTGGCCAGTAGAGCATTCAGGATTTTGTCATTTTGTTGTTTCTCCTGGTTGCCCATTCCTCTTCCTTCAACAACAGGTAGGAACTACAGTAAAAAATAAATTCAGACAACACATTCTAAGAAGATGCAGGATTGCACAAAAGGCATAGTTCATATTTTTTTAAAAAAAGTATATGTTTGCCAGGGTTTTTTGGAGGCTTATCACCAGGCAATTTCTGATCGAACTTCCCACTAGTAGCTATTGCTGATGAAGCCATGCCACCAACATCCTCGAGATCTTTCTTTCTAAGTTTTTTCGGTACGTCTGCTTTGGTCCTTGTGATGGGCAAAGCTATTGCAGCAAGTTGTATATGACTGCAGATTAAAAAACAGAAAGAAAGTTAGCAGCCATTTTACATTTGTAATTTATAACGAATAGTTATACAAGGTTTTGATCAACCAATACAGAAAAGGAATGCATAAGATGCATATAAGATGTCAACTTGGAAAGGATAACAACCTTGGCAAAACACCAACTTTTGCTGCTTTCTTCAAGTTCTCTAGTCTGTGTTTTTCTTGCTTCTCAATGCCCTTCTTCTCCTCTTCCCTTCTTTGAGCAAAAGGGTCAACCCCAGGTTCTGAATTAAAACAAAAAAGATTTCAACAAGAAGTGTATTAGATTGAAAAACCAGATTTAGAACACATATTTCAGACCATGTGTCATTGCAAACAAGGGTCCATTCAAGGCTTGCATTGAATATTTAAAAACCTTTAACTAATGAGTGTACATAAGTTAGCTCTGAAGTAAACAAAATGCATGCACATATACAGAAGTGAGTAGATTATTTAAGCAATTAAACTGTAGCATATGGTAACTGCAATAATTGTGCAAGGGAAAGGTAAGAGCCTTATTGCAGAACAGTCTTGTTAGTAAGAGATGAAAAAGGAGAAATTACTAACCATATGTCGCTTTGGCTTCAATGATTGGGATGTCTTTGTCATCATTAACACAGTCATAGCCATAAGTCCGCTTCCAGGTTTGAGTTTGCTCATCCCATTGACGCTTGTTCTTCTTGCGCTTTGTTACCCTGTAAGTAACATTTCGTAAATCCATCCAGAAGTGAGTAACATAAGTGGAGTTTGATGAAAAGTCATTCAAGGAGGCAACAACAAGAACATATATTTTGTAAAAGTAACTTCACCTTTCATCTTCGCAAACTCCTCCCATTTAGTAGGAGGCTTTGGCCTTGGTAGCCCATAGCCAGGGACGAGAAAAACAGGTTAAATGTGAAGCATCTCGACAATGAATTTTTCAATATGAACATGACAAGTTCATGAGCACATATATGCTAATCAATATAGAGAACTGTCGGTTCATATTTTTTCTACTCTCATGTATTAGGGTGGTCAGTGGTGCAATAACCTATACAAACACAAAAAAATGCTCCTGCAGCTAGAGTTGCATGTTAAAAATTGACATCAGATTGGCTTAACTCTAGTTGCACTTTTGACAAAACTACAACATTTAGTCACAAAAACGTCAATATATCAATACGAGCATATGTGAAACTCATTATAATCCAATTTAATATCCATATGCCGTTATCCAGCAGGTAGAGCATCCGAGTATAACTTTCATTAACACGCATGAAGATGACGAACGAGCAGAGAGAGTATGCAAGGGAGGGGACATGCTCGATTCTCACATGCTTCTCGTAGGGGAAGCGGGTGGTGGTCATCCTCTGAGCAAGCTTTTTATCTAATCCCCAGAAGACCTATAAACAAGAACACATGATTGACGGAGGGACGGCTCGGCGATGGACGCCGGCGAACGAAGAAGATCCATTTTCTTCAAGTTATTTGATTATAAAAGGTTACCTTCAAGGCAGCTAAAATCCATTTTCAACCCATCCATCTCCTTGGCTTGATGGTAGTGAGATCAATCCTACAACCACATAGTTCGTGCAAATTAGTTGCATGAGTACTCACAATTTAAAAATATTGAAAAATAAGGCATGTGCTCCTAATATGACACCATCTTGCTTTTGCTTTGCTTCTTCTTGTACATATCCACAGATGAAAATTACCACACTTTGTACATTGTATACGCCTGGACTCTTCAGAGAGAAACTCCACCCCAGTCTGCAAAATATGTTTATCAGATGGGTTTATCAAATTATATGAGCCCCACAGAGGAAAACATCATAAAGCAAGTATGTCGGTATATTGAAGGCATGAGAGCATTAATAATGCCTTGTATCCTTCAATAGTTGATAGATATGCCAAAAGAAATACTTTATCCATGTCGATTCTACAAAAACTAAACTCCAGTTGCTGAGAGACAACATGTGATCTTTGAGTCATTTTTCGTGATTCATCTTTCCTCAGCTATTCATCGTAGTTGTTTTTCTTTGTGAAATCTGAGTACCTGCAGCATAACTACACTGATTACCCTTCATCAACATAATATATGCTAGTAGATTTAACTATAATCTAATCAAGGAAATGGAAAAAATAAACCTCCAAGGTACTTGCCTCGTAAGCTGATTGAAGCTTCTTGAATGACTCACAGGCCAATGGGCTTCCCATATATTTTATCACGATGTACAAGCAAAACCTAGACGAATAAAACATAGGTGCCATGAAAATTAAATAACTGAAATATATATATCTCATTTTTCTCTTGTAAGAAGGATCAAGGATGTGGTGTATTACCATTCTGTGGTACTCCTTTTTCAAAATCTTTTTATCAATACTTCTATTCTGAGGTATACCCAAAACTTCATAATAAGTTGGACCATCCGGTCGAGGCACTTCCAGCGTGGGAGGAGGTGCTTGACTGCAGGGCCGAGAAGGAGGTCGGCCGCGTCGACCGCACCACGGAGCGCCAGCCAAAGGGAGGCATTACCTTCAATTCGACTCGAACTGAGATGGAGTTCGGCCGCGTCGCCCCTCCAAACCTGATCGCCGGCGGTGCGCGCAAACGAGGAGGCCGCGCATGGGAGAAGTCTAGGGCGGGGATGGGAGGGAGAGGAAGAGGTCGTCCACGACGCCTCCGGTCCTGGAATTCGGTAGAGGCATTGAGCTTGCGCCACGCCGCGGGCTGCTATGCGGAGAGAGAGGAGGAGGCGACGGGCGAGGTGGCCGAGGAGAGAGAGCGGGTCGCCGTCGACGGCGCTGCCACAGGAGGAGGGGAACAAAGGAGGGAGAGTCGTGTGAGGGATGGAGAATGAGGGCGCCAACAGCGAGAGGTGGGGCGAGGGCGCTTGCGGTTCTAGGGGAGAGCCCAGGCGGTGCGACAGGAGGCCGGCAACACCGGCGACGAGCGCTCGGGGTGAGGGACGGCTCACGAGATCGAGAGGAGGAGGGCGGCGAGATTGGCAACGGCTAGGGTTAGGGCGGAGGTTGGAGCCTGCGGGACAGGGTGGGCGAATGGGGAGGGGGGCTCACGGGCACGGGAGATCCCAACGGGCACTTTTTCGAAAATACCCCTTTAGATTTCAGTTTTTAGAGCACGGTCTGATTTTTCGAATTCTCTCTTCTTCGCCTATAAAATCCCACGAAACGGGGGCTCAGATGAATAAAACGCAACTCAGCGGACTTTAGGCGGCGGACCTTCGCGTAAATAGCGATGAACAGGAGGGCTTTTGCGCAAAAAAGCCGGACCCGCCCCGAGCGACGTGGCGGCGCGCGGAGCCGCCACGCCAACAAAAAAGCAGGAGGATTAGGCAATTAGCGAAAAGTGGAGGGGTTTTTTTGCAAGTGCGATGACGTGGCTCAATGTGGGAGCAGCAAAGTCCAGCTGCTTTTAATGATTCTAATGTGATGGACTTGGTCCATCTTATCCTCGTGGTGTTTTCGAATGAAAAATAATACATGTACAATTGTATCAAAACCCACGAGTCCACGACGCGACGTAGCGGAATACAAAATCGGTAGAAAAAAAGAAACGTCCCATCAACCTAAGGATGGCAACGGGTCTCATGGATACGGGTAGTGTATACCCATATCCGTACCCGTTTACCCGATGTGTAAAATTTTTTGCCCATACCTATTACCTGCAGGCGTCGTATGACTGCGGGTATACCCATTTACCCGTAAGAAGGTGAGTACCACTGGAAAGTGGCTGGAGGGAGGAGGCGGACAACCACCAAATCTGCATGTACGTACATCTCTGAAACCATTCGGAGGCCGCAGGCCGCCGTGGGCTCATAGCGGCACAAACCACGATGAGGCCATAGGACGTAGGACGCTGTGGCAGGGCACCAAGACAGGCCACACGGAAAGAAGCTAAAGGGCGCCGGCGCCGGTAGAGAATGGGAGAGGGGGCGCCGCCAGGGAAGAAATGGATATAGGGACTCGAGAGTGTGAGGCTGATGAGTTTGAGGGAGTGAGAGTGAGGGCTATGTTAAAATTTTGGGATGGTTTTATATACTCACGGGTTAATCGGTATGGGTAGTCAATACTCATACTCGTACCTGTTTACCCGTCGGGTATAATATTGAGAATAAACCTGACTCTAATAGTGTTTTTTACCCACGGGTAAATGAGTACAACTGCCATTTCTAAATCAATCTGTGTTGTACTTGTTACTTGACTTGTTATTTTAGAAAATTTGTTATTCTTCTGTCCACATTTACTATATTTAGCAAGTCAACCAAACTTGTTATTCTATTGAGTGTTGAGTTTGTTTAATTGTTTTCGTTTTCTTTATATGTATATAAATTGATAAAATATAGCTATATTTAAATAGAAAGTCATATTTAATAAATTTAATAAGTATAAATACACAATAACAATTCAATTTGAATAGAAATACTTGTTATTATTACAAATCAAGTCAAACCGCCACGGAGACGCAGACTCTCTCCCCGACCAAAACCCCACCATCTTGAGAGGCTGCCGGCTATGGAGCTCGCGGAGGCCGTCCGTGACGAGACCGCCATGTCCCTGCGCTTGCTCCTCCGCCTCGCCCGAGACGACAACCTGGCTGTGTCCCCGCTCTCCCTCCATGCGGCGCTGGCGCTCCTCGGCGCGGGCGCCCGGGGCGCCACGCTCGACCAGATCGTCGCCTTCCTCGGCCCAGCCGGCGGCCCCGCGCACGCGGCGCTCTCGTCGCACGTCGTGCTGCGCTGCCTCGCCAACAGCCCGTGCGGCGAAGATCGCGGCGGCGGGCCCACGGTGCGGTTCGCCAACGGCGTCTGGGTCGACTCCGCGCTCCGCCTCAGGGCCGCATACGCGCCCGTCGTCGCCGAGGACTACCGCGCCGAGGCGCACCCGGTGTCCTTCAGAGACATGGTGAGCCCGCGCCTGACTGATTAACCTCTCCTGCAATTGATCCGTCAGAATATTTCGTTCCTGCCGCGAAATCAAACTCTAATCTCTCAAAATCGTTTGGTCTCTTGGTCTGTTGATCAAGCCAGAGGAAGCGAGGCGCCAGATCAACTCGTGGTTCGAGAGCGCGACGGCCGGCCGGATCAAGGACTTCCTGCCCAAAGGCTCCGTGGACAGATCGACGCCGGTCGTCCTCGGCAACGCGCTCTACTTCAAGGGCTCCTGGCAGAGCAAGTTCGACGCCCGGCTCACGCGTCCCGACATCTTCTACCTCCCCAACGGCGGCCAGGTCAGCGCGCCGTTCATGTCAAGCGGCAAACGCCAGTACATCGCCTCCCGTCCCGGCTACAAGGTCCTGAAGCTCCCATACGCCGGCGGCTGCCAGGACCGGCTCTTTTCCATGTACATCTACCTCCCCGACGAGCTCCAAGGCCTTCCTGGCTTGTTACACAAGCTGTGCTCCAACCCGGCTCTGCTCGAGAATTCCTTCACTCTGATGAACAAGGTCCCCGTGGGCGCCTTCGGGCTGCCAAAGTTCACCGTATCGTACAAGATGGACGCGAAGGAGACGCTGCGAGACCTCGGGCTACGCCTGCCGTTCGAGTATCCCGCCGCTGACTTCTCGGAGATGCTGGAGTCGGCGCCGGAGAGGACGCTCGTGTCGGCCGTCTTCCACGAGTCCTTCGTCGAAGTGAACGAGGAAGGCACCGAGGCGTCCGCGGCGACAGCCGTCCTCGTGGCCGCTGGTTGCGCGATGACGCCGCCGGCGCCGGTTCAGACCGTGGACTTCGTCGCCGACCACCCCTTCATGTTCTTGATCCGGGACGAACTCTGCGGCGTGTTGGTTTTCGCCGGCCAAGTCACCAATCCTTTGCTCTCGCGCCAGATTTTTCACGGGTAGAGCTGAAGATAGATGGGGAGAAAACACCAGCACTTGGTGGTAATTTAAGTGTTAATTACATACGCTTTACCGTTATTTTCTAAAACACAAAAATATCATTATTATTTTGTTATTTATCTTCATATAATCACGTCATTTTGTACATATTTGATGTATATGGACTTACTTGCAGCGCTGTTTTTCTATAGTGATCATACTCCCTTCTTCCCTCTGCCGTTGAGCAAGGAGAATGGCCGGTGGCCGGCGGCAGGGGCACGGGCGACGCGGTTCGATGGGGCGTGGCCGACGTGAGGCTGTGGGCGGTGTGGGCTGGTGTGGTCCAATGAGGCAACAGGGCCTATGGGAAAGCAGTCGGTACGATCTAGTGAGAGCACGGTTGGCGCGAGACTGTGGGGCGACACGGTTCGACGGAGGCGCAAGGCCACGAGGCGACGCCACAAGGTGTAGAGGAGAAGCGGACGGCGTGGTCTAATAGAGGCGTGGCCGACGTGAGGCCACGGGGCAAGGAGGTCTAATAAGGGCGTGGCCTACGTGAGGCCACGGGGCAAGGAGCGCGGGCTGCCACCGAGCCACCGAGGGATGGCTTCCGTGGGATGACCTTCGCCCAACTTTGTCACCAACGCGGTTTCCCTCCGCCAAACTCTGACGCCGTTGTTGTCCACTGCTCGCCGTCGCCCCCCACCTCTGCCGGCCCCACATCTTGTCAAACTAGGCTGACCATGCTGGGCCGCGCCGCTTTCACCATTGGCCGCCAGCCACCCGTCGTTCTTCATGCTCAATAGCTTTGGAGTGAAGAAGGGGTCACTTTCACACCAAGATAGCCAGAGGCAGCAGGCCATCGGCTGCGGCGAGAAAGACTACGACGCTGCACTACGACAGACACATTTCCCACCTTAGGAAAATGAATAGTGCAACACACGGATAATGTGGACAATACAGAATATTAGAGTCCATAGCCGTCCAGCGTGTATAAAATGGAATACGAGAGTGGATCTATGACTAATAATGATATAGAGACAAATAGCGAAGTAGTAATGACATTTCTTGCGTTTCAGAAAATAACGATGACATAGATGCAATTAACCCATATTTTAAATAATTTTTTTCTTGGACGAAATTTATAATTCAGAAAATAGCAAAATTACATCCCATCGACATAAATTGTTGACAAAGATTCTCTTATCAGCCATTGGATGAATACAATCATCCCAATCGACCACCCAAGTATCGACGACAACAGAAATTATTTCCTCTACTTTTTTTTGCTGCATGCGCCAGGCAGTGCTTTCTGCGCCAGCAAGCAGTTTATTGTCGGCCGTTAAAAAATTTCCCTGTCGACTATCCGACAGTCGACACTTAAATTCAGCCCTTGAGAATAGTTCATGCCTCTGTAGTGATCGTTGTTAGGGCTCAAATTTTGGAATCGGCTGGTCCACTGGTGTAGGACAGATAAAGGTAAATAGAGCCACGGGGTAGGCAATCCAATCACCACGATTTTCATGTTGTAACCTAACAAATCGGCTGGTGCAGGACCGACTTGGTAGCAGGTCGGGTAACCCTGGTGGCAGGAGAAGGCTCGCATTTCAGGCTGTAAGCCTGTAACCAGTCAGTGTTGGATAGACGTGCAATGGGTGTTACCACTTGTACCGTTGTGTCTGCGTCCTGTCTCCTCCCACTGATTCCGATGGAGCAATACAGATGAAAATATTAAGTACGACGTATGCGATCCAAGTCAGAGTGTAGCGACATATTGTTCATAAGTTGTAGCCATCGTCAGCTACGCAAAATTGAAAAATACATGTAACGGGCAACAATCATGTCATGCCGCCTCAGCAGCCATCTCCTTTGGCAAAACAAGCGCTATCAGGAATTCGCCCAGATGAGGGGGAAGTTGCAGCATTCCACAGGCATCAGATGTGGGAGGAAGGATGAATATCAGCCTTGACCACAAGGGTTTCACCGAAGGAATTTTGATCACACCGGCGCATTCTCTCTGTTTCAGATACGATATAAAATCCCGGAACTGCAAGATATAAGACACACACCAAAGTCAACTAAAAAAACACTTGCTCGTCTAGATGCAAAAGAACACAAACCACGAACATATTATGTCGGAAAAGTTGGAATTCTTAAGTTTTGAATATGTAGAAGTAAAACCACTCATGCACTTGCCGTCGAAACCACATTACATCTAACTACGTAAGACTCCCAAACTGTGTTTCGCCAAAAAAAAAGTCAACTTAATTCTACACAGAAATCTTATTAAGACAGTAAGGTGAGATAAGACGTCTAATTACTGCCTTAACTTTTAAGTGGTAAGACGTAAGGCAAGATGACGACTTACAAAATAAAAGAATATAGAGGCAAAATTGCACTCGCACATTTAAAACCTAGTCTAACAGCACATTTAAAGCCCACAACAGCTCATCTATATAAATGTGTTAAAATCCAGTCCAGTTTCTAGCTCCCTCCCGTGAGGCTCAACAAGTGGTAGCTTAAAGTGTTGAACTCCGTAGCTGCTTTATCAAAAACTGCCCTGGACAACATAGCCTACTCCAGGTAGTAAGAGCCAAGAAGTCAGTTATTGTGGTCCGTAGGAACCCATTCTTGTACTATCACAAACACATACAACTGACTAATAACTACCAGGTAGTTTGTGGGAGCTAATACAGCAGCAGAAGAGGGTGGGATACACTTTATTAGATCAGTCGGTCTAGACATTTTAATTTTTCCCAGAAGAGATGGAGCCGTATATTTTTTCCAAAGAAAGATGAAGCCATATAAGGTCATCTTACAAAGTAGGCCTGCGCAACTATAATATGAAGTTTTCTCCCTCTTTTATTTGGAGGGATTACCCAATTTCCTCTGATTCCCCTACTAACAAAATTAGAACAGAAAGAAACAACAGTAATATCCTCGTGTGTGTTTTGGGGCTTTGGGATTAGTGCATAATTAATGTAATTTCATGTGTACGTCGGGTAAAAGTAGGGGATGTTCTAGCCATTGCAAGAAAAAAAGTGGGGTACGGGTAAAATTATACCTTTTTCTGATCACCATTTGAACAAGGTAACAACAAACATATTTCTCTCTGCAAAGTGAAAAAAACAAAAGGTAAATGGTTTTCCCCCGCAAGATGATAAATAATAGTAGAATAAAATTTTCTAGCTGCATAACACTGAAATACTTCAGCTCCACCATTAACATCTTTAAAAGCTTTATGTTTAATCCAGATGAAGAAAATAGATGAATCCTTATATGTTGATCGTAGGTAATACAACCATAAATATACTGTTAGTTTATGGATGCATCTACCACCCCAATGAGCACCAAGTACTCAAATTGTACACTTGTACCTATGAAATTTCATTGACCTGTCAACTTTTGCACATCTGAAACACATTTATACTAACCTACAAGTGCATCAGCATCAATGACTATACTCAGTTATAAATTAGCAGCTTAAAGCTTTTAGTAGAGCAATATGCCAATATCCCATATTTGACCAGTTCTGAGTTCTGACTCCTCAAATCTCATCATAAAAGCTAAGAAAATCCTCGTGCATATTCCTCCTCATGTAAACATAACATGCACGGATTAGAGAGAGCGGGGGGTCTCAGGTTAGTAATGTATTGGCTATTGATAAAAAAATGTACATATATGTGTAGATGAAGCATGTTTTGCAAAAACATGGTGAGTAGTCTTCAGAAAATTATGTGTTACTTGCAGGCGAAAACACCCCCAAATTATGGGGAGAAAACTTAATTATAGCCACACAGATTAGAAATATTTCCGAAATAGTATATGGCCTTCTAGAGCCTTACTTTACTAGGTGGAGTATTGGAGAAAGTTGTCTTCACATGTTGGTAATCTGTTCGCTTTGTCACATCTAATCTTGAAGGCCACCTGAAATGTGCAAACAAGAATATCTTTACGAAAACATATAATGTTACAAACAATATAATGTGTAGGCTGGACTGATGTAGTCCTTACCCTGCTGGTTCAGCACCCACATTTTCATATCTACAGGCATCCAACTGTATCCTACTTGCATAGATTGAGCAGTAATGTAAGCCACTTTTTGAAAGAGATCCCTGCCACTGAGGATGAGAACATGGCTTTTGTGAGCCAGAAGGGTCAGTAGCAGGTTGAAGTGGAGGAGAATTTGGGGGTGGTGGCACAGAAGGCAGCTGGGAAATAGGAAGAGGAGTTATATCTAGACGCGTAAATGGTGGGGGGGCTATATTTGGCGGAGGTGGCGGCGGCATTTTATCAGACTGCTGTGCTGAACCTCCAGGAAACTGTGCAAGAGGGGTAACAGAAGAAGGTATAAAAGGAAGATGAGCAGATGGATTTATACGGAAGCTACTTCCAGGCATCATTCGAGGAGAACAATGACTTAAGGATGGGTTTGGGGTAGTATTTTCCCAAGGGCTTCCTGGACCAGGATATACAGGACGGACAAAAGAAGTTTGAATAGGCCGTGGTGGTATTACAGAACCATGGTGCACAGAAACAGGTGGGCAAGGAAGGACACCTTGTGGAGCTCTGTTTGACTCTAGCTCCTTGTACTGACATACTTGTTTCGTATTGGGAGGCGATGGATCTGCATGTCAAACAAACTGTTACATGAAACTTAAGTCATGCATTAGCAACAAACCTTCTGTTTATATTAATAATACTAGACTTACCATAACTTGGTCGTTCCATTGGTACTGTGCAGCCTGCATTATACCCTGAAACCATTGGATTCCTGCAGATTTGATTATTTATGGATGTGTAAATATTAAACAAGTATTTGGATATAGTGGTGCTCTGATGGTCTCAAGGTGCAACCAAGTGATGACCTTCCAGCACTTAACCTCCTAATTTAAGTTTACAAATTACTAAGATAGTAAGATATAAGCAGAACAGAAAGTGCAGCATATCAAGCAACACTAGTTAATGTATGAAATGGGCCACTTCAAATAGGTTCATTTCTCCAGCCGAAAATATGATTAATCTGGCATGGGCAACGTGAGCTCCAATTAGTTTACCCAACAGATTGATAAGTCTGGCATTCCCGGCCCACCAAGCAAAACCAGTGGTTTCTTGGTCACGACCAAGTTCCACTAAAGAGCATTTCCACATGGTAGAACCTCCACAGGGATACATTCTCTATTAGAGTTATATTTTTATTAATTTAATTTTTTGTCAATCAATTTGGAATGCAAAATTGCATATTAATGCGTCTCACAATCCGATTTTTTTCCGACAAAATGGCCTTTTTATTTTTGTATCAGGCTACTACTACTAAATACTAAACACATTTAAGAAATGAGAGAACTTAGAATAGCTACCAGAAAGACTAGTCCAATCCATAATGATGTACCGGAAAATACAACTTTTTTATTATTTGACCAACCATCAGAAGAAGCAAATACAAGGGGTACACTAATGAGTAAGACTGAGGAAATCACAACTAATGCAAAAACAACTAATTGGAAAGCAATAATCATATTTCTAATCTTCCAAGATACCATCAAATAAAGTTGACTACATATTATATTCAATCCCTCACTTAATCAAAATTGTAATAAAATACAAATAGCCAAGTAGGAGGGGTTTAATCATGACCCCATTGATTCTTCTCTTTAAAACTAATTACTCACCACTTTTTTATTTGGATATGGGGTTGAGGGAGGTTTATTCTTTATTTCACAAGTAGATATAGTAAATCTTGTATCCATGTATACTGTATACAGAGATATATCGAAAGGGGACTCATAGTTGTATCATAATGTCTTGCTTGTTTGTTGTTTCCATATGCATGTGATTGAAGTACACAAATATAGCTATATGTATGTAGCTCTATAATTTGAAACGGCAACCACTAACATGATGCAATGCACATACAACACCAGCTAACAACTAACTGACTAAGCACTAAGCTGTGACTGTGAGGGAGCAAACGTATAATGGTAGGTCAATAGCACTGCAAAAGTTTGACTTTGACATTAGCTATCTGATGTATAAGCATTGACAAAGTACTAAAGTAGTTAAGTACATATAGGCATATGCAAAGTAGCACATACAGTCATACAGAATAAGATCTGTTCGATCTCAATGCCAGGTCTGAAGTGAAAGAACAGAAGGCAGCAACAACATAAGTGTAGTGTTCACCAAAAATAAATCACATGTAGTAAATGGCTCAATACCCCAAATAATCAAACATTGGATCTAGATTGGCAAAACTAAGTACGTCAAATCCTAAATCATTTCATGTATATTTACATTATAATGGTATATTTTCACAATATTCAAGATAGTTGAACAAAAACAACATGCTTAAACAACAGGTGCCCAAATACATCAGTGGACATGCAAACCAATGCCACTCTTTGTGTATGCTCATGCATATCATGGTATGGCTCCAAAATTGCATTGACAAGATTTTGAAAAGTTGCCTTAACAAGAGAGATCGATCTAGCACACGTTAAAAACTGATGCAACCATAGGTACATCCATACAGGAGTAAGATTTTTTTTTTTTAAAAAAGAACTAACCTGATCTCATGGTGGCTAGTGCTGTCAGAAACACTCTGGGCTAGCATTGGAACAGCAGGCGGCAAAGTTTTATCATGCATAGATCCTGCATTAGATGTCCTTGATTCAACACTAATTGACTTCAGCCCAAATCTTGCACCATGCAAGTGTGATTTTGCGGTGGAAGCCGCATT
The DNA here is from genome assembly GCA_019279435.1 of Zizania palustris. Classification (NCBI taxonomy): domain Eukaryota; kingdom Viridiplantae; phylum Streptophyta; class Magnoliopsida; order Poales; family Poaceae; genus Zizania; species Zizania palustris. Next base: position 89,565,666 of record JAAALK010000288.1, read on the forward strand.
ATGTGATTTATAGTCTATCAGGCAATTCCCATCAAGCTTATTGATTTGCCACCTTATGACCTCACCAAATCGTGAAAATGCACTGATAAATTCAGTGTCAGGGATTAAGTTGTCCATGTTCCGCACCAAAAGTTGATGACCATAAGTATTTGTGTCCTGGGAACAAACTTCTGAATGAAGATGGTGCCTAATATGGGCTTTCGCAGCAGCTGCATCAGTTGCCGTCTCAAATTCAAGAAGCAAAGCATTTTCACTGGAGATATCGGTAAAGCCACATGGCCTCTTCAACCCTGCTGCCTTTAATTCATCAAACACATCATCTCTATCTTTTTTGTTCTTAACTTTAGCCACATAAATATGACAACTTTCACCAACAGCTATACCACTAATAAATCCCTTGCTGCCTATAAGTCTGTCTACATACCTTATTTGAAGACCACTGCCCCAAATAGAAGCGCGATGCATACATCCACATGCCTGAACAGCATGCATTATGTCTGTATACTCGACTAAGGCAAAATTTTTGGATGGATAAAATAAAAAGTTTGCTAATGGGCCAAACTCCTCAAATTTAGATCTAACCAGTGTCTCTGCAGCACTAGTTCCCAGTGAACCAACCCAAAGTTCTTTTGAAACTGAAATCACATCCCTTGAGAAATGAGCACCATAAAGATCAGATGGCTCTGAATTTACATGCTTCGTTTTTCCAAAATTCTGTCCCAGAGAAGTGAGAATTGTAGGTTCCCCAGCAGAATCACATACAGATTTTGGTGTGCACATATCAATTCTTGCAACTTGATACTCTGCATCAGAAACTATAGTTCCTTGCTTGCAGACATCGATTTTGACATCTACTAGCTTCTCTGTTTTCACTTCGCCAGTTAGCACCGTTTGTGCATTCTTATTCTGTAAAGAGTTTCCTCCATGGCTACAAATGTTGTCAGTTTTTAAAAGCATTCCCTGTTCAGATGAACACACTAATTTATTTGTTTGCAAATATCCCCCTGCATTTTCATCAATCTTGTCAGGAATTAATGATTCACTGCCCATGCGACTTTTATCGTCAAGTTGTGATAACGAGCCCAAAACTTTTAAACATGATGATACCTCTGAAACCACAGAAGGTCTACAAGAATCACATAACTTTTTGTACCTCGACAATATCCAGCGCTTCAAAGATGGTTGCCTAGAGATGGCCTGCAAGTCAAACCTAGTAGTTACATCAGATACATAAACAAAAAACACAGAGAAGTGAAACTAACAGGCTTTTACCACGTATAATTAAGTGGGAAACTGCAACGGAACCCCCTAAAGATCACGATTTGGCAATCTGTATATCATATATTAATATGTGTCCATAACTACTCAGATTGGATGCACACAATTTTCTTCTCCCCATTTTTTTTAATTTGAACTAATTACAAAATAGACCATTGCATATTTATTCAACAAAGAGAAAGAATAACGAATAATGCCTGCAGAAGTGCCGAACAAGAAAATGCTATCCATCTCCAACTTTTACTAAAATGAATTTCCACACAGAAGCATGAGTTAACTAACCAAGGGACTTGTGTAAGACCCAACAATAATATAGTGTCAGAAAGGCAATACAGTTACAAAAGTGGCTATCAACTTGTTACCCTGTACATAAAATAGGTAGTTGCAAGAAGTCCAAGACACCCTTAATATATATCGTTGTTATAGAAAATATGGCTAATGACTTTTTGAGTTACTTTTAACTTAAATGTATACATGTCCTTTTCAGGGATAAAGGAAATGAAAATTAGTACTTCATTTGACTATCCATAACCCAACCACTATATGAAAGGTACAATTCTACTGGCTAAATTAGAAATAAACAAGTGACAAGATTAACCAGTTTCAAATTGGTGTTTAATAATTAACTTTGTATGACATAATCCCACTATCATTTTCTAGTGGGCAAAATTCAAAAGTACTTGACAGAAAGGTGAAAATGTTTGTCAATCAGTAGTAGTCCATACCATTGTCATGTAACACTCATTTGGTGGCACCATAGAACTTCTTGAAGCACCAATATTATGAGAAGATGGCTTTGAATCAACAGACTCTTTGGTGCCAGACAGATAAACATCTACCTCCATTCCTGTATGCTGGGAGACTCTGTCAGTCTTATCATCCAGAGCATCTTTTGTGATACTGTTCAGATGGCAGGTCAGCTGCTTTAAAAAATATAGCCCTCCTTTTACATCTTCTGCAGAAGCAATCAGCGTGAAACAGGCATCCAGTATATTCTCTGGAAATAAAAGAAATACGCATAGCAAAGAAAGTGCTCTCAGTTCAACTAATGTCCCCTGATTGTCATCCCCTGACTCCTGCTTTAGAACGTCTAACATATCCACAGGGTCCTGAAGATTTGGAAGTTTTCTGGAGCCTATAGGATATATGTCCTTCCCATGAAATGTAGAAATGAAGAATGTGAGAACAGTCATATAAACTGCAGAGCAGATTCCTGTTATAACAGATGACTTGGGTGCTTCAAAAGATGCTGTGGAGCATATGTAAGTTAAGCCAAGAATACAAGACCTGGCAGTCTGGTATGCCACACCATCCACATCTTCCCCTCTTGTTACAATGGTCAAGTTCCATTTATACATGTTGATACAAACTTTAGTAGCTGCCTCGAGTGCAGTAGGACAGTATGAGGCATATTGAGGAATCGATTCAGCTAAAATACGTTGAACACTTGTACAACCTGTATGGAAAGGAAGGGAAAATGATGAGGATGGTTTTTAAGCACAGTAAAACAGTCAATTGTTTTCAACATATGAAGCTTTATCCATGTAAGCAATTACCTATATGCCTCAATAACTGAATTAATAAATATGTCTCTATTTTTTTAAAAAAAAAGATAACTTCACAAAATTTGAGCCTTTCAATCAGGTGCTACAAAGAAAAGGTAAATAAAATAATAGAGTGATAAAAGAAAAACAAACCAACTTTTAACTAATTTTAAGATTATATTATAAATGCCTTACGATAATATAATTTGTTAGCTATAATAACTCTCCTATATATATTCACCCTTTGCAAGTGATATTCTATTTGTTAATCAAATTGGCAAACAATGACTTAACGAGTACAGAAACATGACTGCTGCCAAAGAGAAAAAATGGCTTTGCTAGATAAGTTCAAACATGTAAGATTAAGTTTTGCAATTCTATATATTTCAGCATTTAACCCTGATTTGTGCTTTTATCATTTTATGACATTGTTGATTCACATTATGAGCTTCAATTTTACAAGAAGGTGATGCAGTATACCTGATCAATTTTTGCTTCTGTTTTTTTGTTAATATTAACTCAGAAATATGAAATTTAACACACTAACCATAGTTTTTATGATGTATGTTTATGATCACAGAAGTGTATCAAATAGTCAATACACATGGATAGTTGGATACTGATTTTGATGGGATCTTATAGCTACTTAGCTAGTAAGGTTGACGAAAGCTCTAAGGATCCATAGACACGCAAATGCTCCTTTAAATCAGTTGTGCGTGAAACAACAAAAATTTCCATATTGCTGATAAGTGTTAGAGCCCGATCCACTACACTATGGTTGGCTCACCCGGTCGAGTCGGGCCTGCTCACTCACAAGCCCAACCGGAGCCACAACTTAAAGTCCGGGCCTACTCAACCTAAAAGACTAGCCTGATGGGTGAAGGATGCCCCTTTATTTAAGTTGTGCTCCTCCACCATCGATACTCGATGTGGGACTAAACCCAACAATCTCCCCCATCACACATCAAGCCTGCACATCTGGCTCAGCTCGATCTACTGTGCGGGAACCCGGAGATTCTGTGGGTCTTTGACCTAGCTCTGATACCACCTATTAGCGTTAGTTAGTTTTAAATTCCCTGCATGTGTGTGTGGCACATAGCGCATGGCGCATAACAGTTTGTTCCTAGTCTTTGGGGTCAAGTTGATTAGCTAGTATTTGGGAGTTTGTTCATATTCATCAGTGAGTTTCATGCTGGTCTATGACATGCAGAAACACATCCAGGTGTAGTGGATTGCGCATGCGCAGTGGCTCCGGCCATGCAGCAAGTTCGGTTTGCTTTGGTTTTGTAATGCTTTTGCTGTTAGCTCAATACAGTCAGAAAAGCTGCAAGTTTGTGTGCGGCACAAAAATTATTCTCTCTTCTCTCTAGCACAAGCGCTGCTGCGGCTGTGAAGGTGTTGCCGGAATTCCTACAGTGCAACAGTGAGGGTGTTTGAGTGAGGTTGAGTGCTAACAGTAAGTAGGAAGCATGTGATGATGTGATTCTCAGGAACTACTTTCAAACAGGCAATCCAAGTAGTCCCTACAGTACAGCTCAAGCCCGTGTCTATCTGATGATCCTTGATCGAATACATATAGTACCATCATACCGATCTGGACCTTAAAGATTCTAACAAGTAACAAGAGTACAAGACGCCACTTGCTGGCCAAGGACCTAACCAAGCAGATTAAAGTTTTGAATTACAGTATTACACAGTTTGTGGAACTGATTAATCATGTGAAATTTATAATGAAATGATTTTTCCCATGGTAGCTTATACTGATTATGGATCCAAATGCATTGCACCAGAATCTGGTGACTGTTAAGCACATCTTCAGTCCATTGATCACTGTATACTTTCCTGTACTAAAAGAATCCAACAGCCATACAGGCCTTCTGCTTCCCCTCACCTGATTTACACTATCACAGAACGAACAAAGCAAAATAGGAACGAGGTGCTCACGAGCTAACCATCGATTGAGAGTCGAGACTGGTCGGACACAAAAGTCTAGGTTACGAGTGTAGAGTTCTTTCGAGCAAACCTATGTTACATCACCTATGACCTATGTTACATCAACTCACCATTTCAATTACTGACAGGTACTTTGCAATTGCAGTATTTGATGAAGGGTAAGTGAGTGGAAGAGTCAAGGCACCTCGAGATGCGGCGATGAGCGTGAGGTAGACCTGCTCGAGCTCCGGCAGGAGGCGCGCGTCTTTGCGATCCACGCAGTGGCGGATGCGGCGGTAGCACTCAAAGAGACGGCGCAGCTCCTCCCGGTTGCGGCGCTTGCGTACGACCTCCTCCGGCGACGTGGACGACGGTCCCGGGGAGGTGGTCGCAGGCGCCGGGGCGGCTAGGGTTTGTTGGGAAGAAGGCGCGCCGGGAGGACGCCGGACTGGGCACTGTGGCGGGGCCGGCACAGGAGCATAGGAGGAGGAGGGGCTCTGGGCCTGGACCTTGACGAACTTCCGCTTCTTCGGCGGCGGCTCCGCCGACGACGCCATGATCGAGGCGGCGCGCGGGGGGCCGCGACGGAGAAGTCAGCAATGTGATATTGTTTGCGCCGTCCGATGACCGGTGTAGACAGGATCAGATATCTCCGCGTATACATGAAAAATCTCACGTTAATACGCGTGGGTTTGGTTAAATTTATGGACGTTTGGTAAAGTTTTGGATCTTAAAATTCACTCTAAAGTTAGAGTGGAGTATTTGAAATTGGTTAAACCATATTCCACTACTTTAGTTTATTTTCGTGGAGCGCTCTCAAAAAAAATATTTGATTTGACTTCGGCTTCACGAGATAAAAAAGTTGGAGTAGAACCCTACTAGACGTACCCTTATATTTTGAAAACTTCAGTTGACTGTGAACTATGGAAAAGCACGTGTGAGCTATAGAACAATTAAGAAGTTGTTTGGTTGTTATAGTTGTGGATTTATATTTTAGTAGTTTATGATTTTTAGTTACATTGTTAACGTGTAATTTTACATATAAATTATTTTAATCATTGATTTTTGTAATGTTTATATTAAAATTATATATTTTTAAATTACACAAAATGATATATTTACTAAAATTTCACTTTTCCAATTTTATATGAACTGATACATTTTAATAGCACGGTAGGTAATATTCATTCAAAGTTGAACTGAAAAATAGTAAAATTTAAATTATACTAGTTTTTAAATTTGTTCTACAAGAATCTATGCAATTGATAACTACTACCTCCATTCATTTTTCAAATGACGCTTTCCGTTAACTTTTATCTTAATATTTAATTATTCAAAAATATTTTTAAAACATAAGTAAATTATATATTATATAATAATTATAATTGACCACATAACTAATAGTTAATTGTCTAATCTAATAATTAAAAATATATTATGTACTCGAGAGAATCAAAATTCTCGAAGCAAGTTGAAGTAGTTTTGGGCCGATATGGATTCAGCCTAGCCCAACGAGCGCGGCAAAGCGATCATCGCACGCGCGGGAACGGGGATAAAATCCCCAAAATCTCCCGCGTCTCGCCGGCCACGGCTCGCGGACCCCGGATCCAGCCAGTGGAGTCGCCGCACTCCACGCCGCTGGTGTGCGCCGCACTCTTCCCGCCCGAGCGCGATGGCCTCGACGAGGGATCTCGCCGTAGCGTCCATCTCGGCCGCCGTGGGCGCCGTAGCGGCCGCGGCCGCGCTGCGCCTCCTGTCCTCCTACGGGGCCAGCCCCGCCAAGCGCCAGAGACCGCCCACGCCCCGTGCCGAGCCGCTCGCGGTCAACGGCTCCACCGCCGAGCGCCCGCCAGCGCAGTCCCCTTTCGATCCCACCAAGAGGGAAGGGTTCGTTCTCATCGCTTCGCCGGTCCGGCTTCTTTCGTTAATTTGTAGCAGCGTTACGATTGTTTTTAGCATCATGTGTGGATTCGTGGCGCTTGCTTTTACAGGTACATATTATGGGATGACTACTTCATGGCGATCGCGTTCCTCTCAGCCGAGCGGTCCAAGGATCCTAATCGGCAGGTAAAGTACATCTCACTGCTTGCCATTGTAAGGACACCAACGAACGATGCTGGTTGTTGGACATGTGATGTGTATGTCCGCCCGCTGCTCACAGAAATACCTCAATGGGACTATCAATGTTCTGGTTCAAGAGTGGTCTGTTTTGACTTATAATTTACGGCATTGTGCATTTGTGCCTACTCGTAATCCCAGGGATGACGTTCTCAAGGGCCCTTTAGTGTCCTACTTTAGAAGAATCCTCCTCCCTATTTAGATTGAACTCTCTTTCGACCTTTTGAAATTCATGATGTTACTAGTGTTGATTGGAATGGGTTGAAGCGTTTCTACCACCCTTGAGTGGCCGCAGATACATGTTGATATAGGCACCATAGCTGGGTGCAACAGCATTTACAAGTAGGGCAACCGAATCAATCAAAAAGATGAAGTTCTATCTATACACCAGTCTAGAATAGTGCTTGCTATCTTTAGGAGATTGATTCGGTTGCAAAGGATTACATGCATGGAAGGCTAGAAGAATACTATATCTAACACCCCCCCTCAATCACAACTGGACTAAGTTGAGATTGTGACTGAACTGATGGAAGCGCTGCTGAGGTAGGGCCTTCGTGAAACCGTCAGCTAGTTGATCATCAGTAGATATGAGCCGGACGTCCAGTAATCGTTTTGAAACCTGATCCCGAACAAAGTGATAATCGACCTCTATGTGCTTCATGCGACCATGAAATATGGGATTAGAAGATAGATATTTAGCACCCATGTTATCACACCATAAGCGTGCAGCTGATGGACAGGAGATATTGAGTTCTTTTAAGAGTGTTTGAAGCCACATGATCTCTGCTGTAGCATTGGCCATTGATTTATACTCAGCTTCGGTGCTTGATCTGGAGACAGTCGGCTGCTTTTTGGCACACCATGAGATTAAGTTGGAGCCAAGAAAGACAGCATACCCGCCGGTAGATTTGCGATCATCAGGGCAGCCTGCCCAGTCGGCATCGGAGAAGCCACTAACAATAAGAGAAGATGACTGACAAATTTTAAGGCCCAAGCGAAGAGTAGCTTTCACAAACCGCAGGATTCGCTTCACTGCTGTCCAGTGCACAGTTGTAGGAGCACTGAGGTACTGGCAAGCTTTGTTGATCGCAAACGCAAGATCAGGCCTGGTATGGCAGAGGTACTGAAGGGATCCAACAATACTCCTATAATTCTTCACATCCTCTGGACCAAGTGGATCACCATCATGAACCGAGAGTTTTTCTTTGGCAGACATAGGTGTGTTGATAGGCTTGCAAGAGAGCATGCCAACTCGACGAAGTAAATCAGTGGCGTATTTCTCTTGGGATAGAATAATGCCATCAGACAAGTGAGTGACCTGAATTCCCAAGAAATAATTAAGAGACCCTAGATCTTTTAGAGCAAAATCAGCACGTAGATCAACAAGAAGAGCATCAATAGCCGTTGGGGAAGAGCTAGTGATAATAATATCATCCACGTAGACCAAGAGATAAATTATAAGGGGTCCTTTCTTGTAGATAAACAGTGATATATCTGCTTTAGAGGCAATAAATCCAAGATTTTGCAACTTGGAACTCAAACGAGAATACCATGCGGGCGGAGCTTGTTTTAGTCCATAAAGAGCCTTGTCCAACTTACAGTGATAGTTGGGCTTAGAAGGATCTTCGAACCCAGGGGGTTGTTTCATGTAAACATCTTCCTCTAGAACGCCATGAAGAAACGCATTCTGCACATCTAGCTGACGAAGACTCCAGCCCTGAGAAACAGCAATAGAGAGAACCATACGAATAGTGGCAAATTTAACAACAGGGCTAAAAGTGTCATCATAATCAATACCATAACGTTGCTTAAATCCCTTAGCAACCAACCGAGCTTTGTATCGATCAATGGATCCATCAGCCTTTTGTTTCAGTTTGAAAACCCATTTGCAATCAATGAGATTGCGACTTCTGTCAGGAGGGACCAAATGCCACGTATTGTTATGCATTAGAGCTGAAAACTCAGATTCCATAGCTTGTTTCCAATTGGGATCGGATAGGGCAGTAGGGATGTTGGTGGGTTCTTCACAAATAGTAAGATTTCCATAGCGAACAGTACCATCTTGGTATATTTTTGGCTTGCGGATACCTGCCTGCAGTCGGGTACGTGGAGCTGTATTTGGTACAGGTGCCAAAATTTCTGTGGAGGGAGCCGGTGCCGAAGGAGCTAGCTCAGGCGCAGGTGTTGGCACTGTATCGGATGTCCTGTCCTGATCCTCAAGAATTGATGGTGACGGCAAATTTATGTCGTGCATGGCAGTGGGAGCAGCTGAAGCAGATGCCTCAGAGAGCTCGGAAGAGATCTGGACGGGGGTCACATCTGCAGGAAGGTCAACCCCGGTATTGGTGCACAACTAATGATTGGAGGCACCTGAGATCATTTGTGGCTGCAAAAAATTGTCAGACAACATATGCAGGTGATTTAAACTGATAACAGGAGGATCATATGCCTTGTTGGAATCTGAAATACCCGAGGAGGGGGATCAGATAGGAGAAGGGTTTCAGACGTATACCGTGCACCGGCTGTAGGATTAAGATCAGCAAAGGGAAAGACATTTTCGTCAAACGCCACATCCCGGGAGATGTATATTCGACCTTTAGAAATATCAAGACATTTGTAGCCCTTATGAAGATTACTATAACCAAGGAAGACACAACGAGTGGATCGAAACTGGAGTTTATGAGAGTTATAAGGACGAAGGTTAGGCCAACAAGCACAGCCGAAGACCCGAAGGTTGGAATAATCTGGCGTGGTACCTAAAAGATGATGGAGAGGAGTGTCATAGGCAATGCGTTTGGACGGAGTCCGATTTATGAGATGGGTGGCTGTAAGAAAGGTTTGGTCCCAATATTTTAGTGGCATGGAGGCAGTGGCTAGAAGAGCAAGGCCCATTTCAACAATATGTCGATGTTTTCTCTCGGCAACACCATTCTGTTGATGTGCATGAGGACAAGACACAAAGTGTGTAATGCCAATAGTGCGAAAAAAGGAATTGAGACGCTCATATTCGCCACCCCAGTCCGTTTGTACTGCTATAATTTTCCGATCAAACATTCTTTCAACAAGGCACTTGAATTCTTTAAAGAATTGAAAAACTTCAGATTTGTAACGAAGTAAGTAAATCCAAGTGAACTTACTATAATCATCAATAAAGTGAACATAGTATTTTTTATTGCCAAAGGAATCAATGGCCGGTCCCCAGACATCAGAAAAAACTAGTTGCAGAGGAGCGGTAGACTGACGGCTGGACTGGGAATACGACAATTGATGAGCCTTGGCCTGAAGACATGCATCACAAACAGAGTCTGAATACTCAAGGCTAGAACATGATAAGCTATTATTTTTGATGACACGAAGAACAATATCTTGAGACGGATGTCCTAATCGAAGATGCCAACGCTGGGAGGATGGCTTTATTGTTGAAAGGATGATCTTCTGAACAGTGGGAGAGATGGATTGTAGAGGATAGAGGCCTCCTCTACATGGTCCGCGCAGCAGGACCTGCTTTGTTACCTGATCCTTGATTAAGAAAAAATGTGGGTGAAGCTCAATAAACGTGTTGTTATCAAGGGTGAAACGATGAATAGAGACAAGGTGTTTATGGGCAGTAGGAACATGAAGAACTTGTTTGAGATGTAAAGGGCGGATAGGAGTGGGTATAACAGATTGACCAACATGAGCAATATCCATATCTGCACCATTTGCAGCCCGAATCTGTTCGTTGCCATTGTACCTCTCATGCATGGTGAGCTGCTCAAGTTCTCCTGTGATGTGATCTGTAGCGCCAGAGTCTAGATACCAATTTTGGTCAGCACCTGAAGACGACACCATGTGTGCAGCGCGATTTTCTGGTGCATAATCATCATATATGTGCCAACAGACGTTAGCTTTGTGACCAACTTTCTTGCAAACCTAGCATCGTGGACGAGGCTGGCCTCCTGGAGCATCTGGTGGCATGCCACCAGAAGGACGCCGATAGTTGGTGTTGGTGTTGTGGCCGCCACGTGATCCACTGGAGGGACCACGTCCGGATCCAGAGGGCCGCCCACGATGGCGAGGAGACCCACCGCGAGTCCAGGAAGCACCACGATCTCGTGACGCAGCATTGGCGGAGGACGAGGTGTAGGGGATGTTGGCACCTTGTTTTGTTAGTCGGAGCTCAAAAGCCATCATCTGTGAATACAACTCAGCAGGCGAGATTGGCTCTACCCGAGTAACAACTGAGGATACAAAAGAATTATAGATCTCTTCATCAAGGCCAGTGAGTACATACGCAACAAACTCCTCATCACCGAGTGATTGGCCGGACGCAGTCATCTCATCTGCATAGCTCTTCATTTTGGAGTAGAATTCTGTCATGGTGGACGCACCTTTCCTGGTGGTGGCCAGCGCTATGCGCGTGTTGACAGAACGAGCACGAGTGCGGGTGGCGTACATCCTGTCCAACGTGCGCCAAACATCAGCCGACGTTGTCAGCGTGGTGACTCCCATGAGCACCTCCCTCGTCAGTGACGAGAGGAGATACCCGAGAACAGCCTGATCACGGGAGACCCAACGAGTGTAGGCTGGATTGGGTTGGGCGGAGGTGGTGTCGCCGGACGTGACGGCGATGGTCTGGGCCGGCATTGCTTCAGCTCCAGTGAGTAATCCCTCCATATGCACTGTTCTGATCGGCGGCATGATTTGGGCTTTCCAAAGCATGTAGTTGGTTTTACTAAGTTTCTCAGCAATCGGAATCTGGAAGGAGGGGATGGTGGTGGAAGAATTGGAGTCGAATGCCATGGCTAGATGGGGTGATTCAGAGGTCAGCTCTGATACCATGTTGATTGGAATGGGTTGAAGCGTTTCTACCACCCTTGAGTGGCCGCAGATACATGTTGATATAGGCACCATAGCTGGGTGCAACAGCATTTACAAGTAGGGCAACCGAATCAATCAAAAAGATGAAGTTCTATCTATACACCAGCCTAGAATAGTGCTTGCTATCTTTTGTTGGGCTGTATATGTATAAGGGTTATTGTGTGAGTCTTGGCCCAAAAAGGGGTCCAATATAACTTGTATATGTAGTAGGTAGTAAGAGGGAAATAGAACCTCCTGGAAGCTTGCTCATCTAACATTGACATGGTATCAGAGCTTGGCGACACGAGTTGAGGCTGCGGCGGTGGTGCTCGGCGGAGCTAGCTTGTCGGCGTCCAGGGAAGTGCGGCGGGAGCTGGCAGCTGCGAGGAGGGGGATCGGCCAAAGGAGGTGGCCAGACACGACGGGAGCTTGCCGGAGGAGGTGGCAGCCAAAGGGGAGGTTGAGCGGCAACATCACGCAGGACTTGGGAGCGGTGCCCTTCGATTGGGAGTCAGCAGTTGGCCGGAGTAGCAGAGCGGGTAGGCAGAGAGGAGCTTGAAGACCTGAGGGGGTGAAACCCTAGCTGGCCAGGGAGAAGAACAAGGAGCCAGTGCAGAGTAGAGGAGCACAAGGGGACTTCAAGAGCCAAGCAACAGATCAACAACAGAGTGGGCTGCATTTTTTTTGGACTACACAGAGGAGGAAACAGGAGCTCTTGTGCAGCAGGTCTAGCATCACCTAGTGGCTGCTTGCTGATTCCAGAGTAGAGTGAATTGTGAATCTATCATGGGTGAAAACCAAGGAATCGAACAAGTGCTGGGAAAATTGGTTGAATTGCTAATAGAAAAAAGGGGTGATACAACAAGCACAAGCAATGCAATAGTCTCACATGTTGAACCAGTACAAAAGGTGGAGCTAATGCAAAATGACATCAAGCTAGAAGGAGTCAAGAATTACCTAAGTTGGTCAAGGAGAGCTTTGTTAATCCTAAAGACAAAAGGGTTAGAAGGATTTATTACAGGAGAAAAAAAGGAGCCTATAGACAAATCAAATGCAGAATGGAAGGTTTGGAGTACAACTAACTCACTAGTGGTGGCATGGTTATTTACCTCACTGTCTCCAGCCATTGCTGCAAATGTTGAGACCATCACAAGTGCATTTGAGGTCTGGAAAACCTTATCAAAACTCTATTCAGGAGAGGGAAATGTGATGCTGATGGTGGAAACACAAGAGAGGATAAGTGATCTAAAACAGGGGGAGCGATCAGTGGAAGAATATGTTGCGGAGCTTAGGCGCTTGTGGTCTGACTTGGATCATTATGATCCTGTTGGATTAGAGCACTCTGACTGCATAACTAAAGTGAGGAAGTGGATTGAGCGCAGAAGGGTCATTGAATTCCTAAAAGGCCTAAATCCAGAATTTGAAGGAAGAAGAGCTGCCATGTTTCACCAACCTACTCTCCCTACTTTAGATGAGGCCATAGCAGCCATGGCACAAGATGAGCTTAGGCGGAAGGTGTTATCAAGTACCACACTACCATCACCCCGTCCCACCTATGTGGTCACAAAAGGTAATGAAACGAGAGTGTGTTTCAATTGTGGTAAAGAGGGACATCTTATTCGTGACTGTCGTGCTCCACGGAAGTTCAACTATGAAAGGGGGAGGGGTACTGATAGAGGTAGGGAAAAAGGTGGAAGAGGCTATGGAGGTCGAGGCTATGGAGATAAAGATGATCACAAGGCTAACATAGTTACCATTGAACAAGGATCTCCAACAATTACAGAAGGCTCAAAGAACCAAGATAAAGATAGAGTAACTACAAGTGACAATATTGCAAACTTTGCTCATACAAGCTCAGGTATATCACATCAAGCACTTTTATCTAAGCAAAATTCTCATTCAAATTGGATACTGGACTCAGGTGCATCTAGACATGTTACGGGTATGTATAGAGAATTTACATCATATACACCATACTCACATGAGTGTAAGGAAAAGATTCAAACTGCCGATGGAACATCTTGTCCCGTTAGAGGAGTGGGTGTAATACATTGTACACCTTCTCTTACACTCTCATCAGCCCTATATGTTCCTTCTTTTCCTGTGAACTTGATTTCATTAAGCTCTTTGGTTGATGATATGGATTGTCGGATCTCCCTTGATCGTGAGAATTGTGTAATTCAGGAAAGAAAGACTGGGAAGAGACTTGGGACTGGAATCAAGCATGATGGACTTTGGTACTTAGACCGAAGGGGAGCAAATGAAACAGTGTGTTTTGCGTCAACTATTTTATCAAGTGAAGAAGCTAAGGTATTGCTTTTGCATTGTCAGTTAGGACATATGTCTTTTGAGACCATGATGAAGATATTCCCTAATGAAATGAGTAAGGTGGATAAACTTAAATTAATATGTGATGCATGTGAGTATGGAAAGCATACAAGAACATCATATGTAAGTAGAGGACTTCGGAGTGTATCACCCTTCATTCTAATACATTCAGATGTTTGGACCTCACCAGTGGTCTCCATGAGTGGAATGAAATATTTTGTCACTTTTATTGATTGTTATTCCCGCATGACATGGTTATATCTTATGAAACACAAAAGTGAGGTGCTTAAATGTTTCCAAGATTTTTATGCATGCATTAGAAATCAATTTAATGCCCGTATCCAGTTTATTCGAACTGATAATGGATCAGAGTATGTGAACAATGAGTTTGATACCTTCCTCTCTGTAGAAGGAATATTACATCAAACATCATGTCCTGATACTCCTCCTCAAAATGGAGTGGCTGAAAGGAAAAATCGTCATCTCTTAGAAATAGCACGTTCACTTATGTTTACTATGAATGTGCCTAAGTTTTTATGGAGTGAGGCTGTTATGACAGCCACATATCTTATCAATCGCACCCCTTCAAGAATATTGGGTTGGAAAACTCCATATGAAATGATATTTGGAAAGAATGAGTTCATTGTTCCACCAAAAGTTTTTGGATGTACATGTTTTGTTAGAGATCATAGACCCTTAGTGGGAAAATTGGATCCTCGAGCAGTTAAGTGTATCTTTATAGGCTACTCATCTGGCCAAAGGGGATATAAATGTTGGAGTCCATCTGAACGACGGACTTTTGTGAGCATGGATGTGACCTTTAGAGAATCTATTCCATTTTATGGAGAAAAGACAGACTTAAGCTCTATGTTTATTGATCTTGACAATCCAACTAATGAAGAGAGTAATCTAGATTTGGAGAATGAGGCATTGGGCCTCAAAGAAGGTGAACAATCAAGAAAGTTGGATGTTCTGGTTGGTCCTACCCCTTGTCTGATGGATGATACTATATGTGTGCAAGAATGGAGAAAGCCTCATCAGGAGGAAAATTTGCAAGTTTATACAAGGAGAGGAATGAGACTTCCAGTAATGCAACAAATTGATCACCAACAATCTCAAGATGATGATAGTAATGTTTGTATATTAGATCACTCAAGTAATATCCAAGTGTCCTCCGAGATAAGTGGAGAAGAGCTTGAGGTAGTAGAAGAAGAATCTAATTTGCCTATTGCAATAAGAAAAGGGACAAGAAGCAAGGCGGGAAAACCTCCACAAAGATACGGTTTTGAAGATGAAAATGAGAAAGACAATGATAAGAATGATATAGTTAACTATGTATCATATGCCTCTTTGTCTCCTACCTACAAGTCCTTTATGGTATCACTAAATTCAGTGCGAATTCCAAAGGATTAGAGAGAAGCAAAGCAAGATCCAAGATGGCGTCAAGCTATGGTGGAGGAGCTAGAAGCTCTTGAAAAAAATAAGACTTGGAATCTTGTACCATTCCCTGAAGGGAAAAAGGTGGTCAATTGCAAGTGGGTGTATACGGTAAAGCAGAACCCAGAAGGGAAAATAGAAAGGTATAAGGCAAGACTTGTGGCTAAAGGCTATAGTCAAACATATGGGATTGATTATGATGAGACATTTGCACCGGTTGCAAAGATGAGTACTGTGAGAATTCTAATCTCTTGTGCAGCTAATCTTGACTGGCCGTTGTACCAAATGGATGTTAAGAATGCCTTTCTACATGGAGAGCTTGAGGAAGAGGTTTATATGGAGATTCCACCTGGATTTACTACACTACAAACAAGAGGAAAGGCATTAAGATTGAGAAAATCTCTGTATGGTCTCAAGCAGTCACCCAGGGCATGGTTTGATCGTTTTAGACGTGCAATGTGTGGCATGGGCTACAAACAATGTAATGGAGATCACACTGTATTCTATTGTCGGAATGGGTGTCATATAACTATTCTTGCTGTGTATGTTGATGATATGATCATTACAGGAAATGATCCCTTGGAAATAACTAGGTTAAAAGCAAACTTAAGCAAGGAATTTGAAGTGAAGGATCTAGGAGCAATGAAATATTTTCTAGGGATTGAAGTTGCAAGATCTCCTAAAGGAATAGTTCTTTCACAACGAAAGTATGCATTGGATTTGTTAGCTGACACAGGTATGCTTGATTGTCGACCTGCTAATACACCTATTGAACAAAATCATAAGCTATGTGCTGAATCCGGAGACTCAATAGATAAAGAAAGATATCAAAGACTTGTAGGGAGACTAATATACTTATGTCACACAAGGCCTGATATAACATATGCTGTGAGTCTGGTGAGTCGATTTATGCATGATCCAAGGAGTGGTCATATGGATGCAGTATATAGGATCTTAAGATATTTAAAGGGGAGTCCAGGCAAAGGTCTATGGTTCAAGAAAAATAGACACTTGGATGTGAAAGGATATTGTGATGCAGATTGGGCTAATTGTCCCGATGATAGAAGATCAACTTCAGGCTATTGTGTATTTGTTGGTGGCAATTTGGTATCTTGGAGAAGTAAGAAGCAGTCAGTGGTATCTCGCTCAACTGCTGAGGCAGAATATAGGGCAATGTCTGTGAGTTTGAGTGAATTGTTATGGCTGAGAAATCTCCTAACTGAGTTAAAATTGTTTGAAAACACTCCCATGGAGTTATGGTGTGATAACAAGTCAGCTATTAATATTGCTAATAATCCAGTTCAGCATGATCGAACAAAGCATATGGAGATAGATCGCTTCTTCATTAAAGAAAGACTGGATGAAGGAATCTTGAAATTAGGCCATGTAGTTTCTGGAGAACAGATAGCTGATTGTCTAACAAAAGGATTAGGTGTTAGGGAATGTATATCCTCATGTAACAAGATGGGTATGATAGATATCTATCATCCATCTTGAGGGGGAGTGTTGGGCTGTATATGTATAAGGGTTATTGTGTGAGTCTTGGCCCAAAAAGGGGTCCAATATAACTTGTATATGTAGTAGGTAGTAAGAGGGAAATAGAACCTCCTGGAAGCTTGCTCATCTAACATTGACATCTTTAGGAGATTGATTCGGTTGCAAAGGATTACATGCATGGAAGGCTAGAAGAATACTATATCTAACAACTAGTGGTAGGTCAATTGATAGTACTGGAACAAATGTTATGCTTCATTTCATCCCAAGTTTGCTTGCATATTATTCTTTGTAATTCATTCTACTGGATGTCTTGTAAATGAAAGAAGATCAGTGAAGTTTGTTTTGAACTTATTTGTTTGTTTTCAGCATAAAGCAAAGTTTAACTCAATGTAGCAGCTCCTATATGCTTGATTATTTCACACCTATTTTATTAATAATTTAATATATCATCAGTCTGTTGTATTCAGGTTGGGGCATGCTTGGTTAGCCAAGAGGGCATAATCCTAGGTGAGGCCATTGAAACTCAAGAATACCTTAATCAGGATTGATAATTAATACCATGTTTGCACTTTAGCAAGTTAGCTTCTTTAAAAACACACAAGGTTACTCCATGTGACCATTGGTGTTATGGCCTTACTGGGTCCGAAGAAGGGGGCTACTGGACCATGTCCATATCAATTTGACACCACATATATGCATATTTCTATGCTATTCCTAAAACTGAATTTTCATACCTCTTGAAGCACTCTGATCAAATATCAGTTTTAATTGTGCTTTTCTTTCTTAGGAAGTGCACTGAAGTGATTGTTGTTCTTTCCATCTGGCCATTCGACTGGCCAGTGCATTACTGTTGTGTGTACTGAGATAATGCTAGTGTGTGTGATAGACATTTTGTGGCGCTACCCCAGTTTCAATATATATTAATATCATATATTTTACATTTTATTACTGGTTAGATACACTATTTATATCTCTATATAATTGTGGCATATTGACATTTAAGCCTTACATTTTATTGCAGTTCGCAGCAAACTACAAGTAGCATGACATTCTTCTTTTTATCTGCATTTTTTTAGTGCTACATTTGAGTTTTTATTAATATTGATCCAACTATATTGCTTTAATAATAACAATGCAACTTTTTATCCAAAATATCATTTTAATTGGTGACTGCAGACTGCAGTATTTCTGTGACATGAACATTGGTTTAGACTTTAGAGTTTAGACATGCAATGCACCATTAATGTATCTGCCATTTTCTGATAGTACATCTCTCTCTGTCTGTGCACCTAGGAATTGGATACAATGGATTCCCCAGAGGTTGTTCTGACAATAAGCTCCCCTGGGCAAAGGTATCTTTTTCTTTGAAGCTATATGTTTGGTTAACAAGGGCTACTAAATTAGTTCTTGTATTGTTAGTGTAAAATCGAAATTCCTGTCAGTTATTCATTTTTCACTTCTTTAGTCAAAATATCAGTTATACCATTGATACATTTGAAATAGTTTATTAGCTTAACATTCCTCACTCTATCGTGATTTCCTAATTGTTTGTCATTGCAGAAATCTGCAAGGGGAGATCCATTGGAGACAAAATACCCGTAAGTAATGAGTTTATTACTTATTTGATTCCGTAATCCAGAGAGTACAGTCAAATGCAGAAAAGAAGGGCAGCTTGGATTGGATCTTGTGTGATATAATTGTTAATATATGGGAAAACAAAAATCCGAGATACTGTTGCACATGGGAACTTTTTTCTTTTCAGCCATCTTGTGAAACTATACAATATCTGAAGGGAGTAGCCTACATATGATCCCACAATAAATATATATAGCTGCACTGCTGGTTAGGAATGTACTATCAGGCTTTTTTGTCAGGCTCATATCAACCTACCGACCCTTTCATATTCTTGTCAGTTTGTATCCAATCTGGTTGTCTAAATTTTGTGTGAGATATGTCTTGGCGATGATTTCTCTATGCTTTATGCTGTGGTTTGATGTACACAAAAATAGTCTGCTACAGCAAGGTTTAGATGTTGAATTCAAAGTCCCTAATTATGACAGTCATCGTTTACCCTGGCAGCTATGTTGTCCATGCTGAGGTTAATGCTATTTTAAACACAAACCATGCTTCAGCCGCTGGACAGGTTTGGTCCTTGTAATCTCCTACATGCATACCCATTTCGTTTATTTTCCTTTATAAACCTTAGAATAATTGTCTCACGTTATCTTCTCGTTGCAGAAATTATATGTCACCATGTTCCCCTGCAATGAATGTGCTAAGATTATTATCCAGGTTAGTCTCTGTCTAGGGTCAGTACCTTGAAGTTAACATCAGAATTTTTCCAGCACAGTAAATACTCACACTACGGAGGAAATGCATTGAACATCATATATCTTAGTTATGCATTTTACTAAATCTCACAGCACAATTTAAATTAAATTATTCCTATTTACTGCAAGCTTTTCCAGTTACATTACTTAATGTATACAAACACATTGCGTTCTGTTAATAATTTAGTTGTCTTAACTTGCACTGGTTCAGTACTAACCATTGTGCTGATCTATCTTGCAGTCAGGTGTATCTGAAGTCATATATTTTATAGAGAAAAGGATAGACAACTCTGATTACGTTTACGTAGCCTCGCACAAGTTGTTATCGATGGCTGGTGTAAAGGTACTTAGGATCGGCCAAAGTGTGCATATGAGTATAGTGTGTTTGAACAAGTTACATACGTTCTTATGCTTTCTTGGCAGGTCAGAAAACATCAACCACAGATGTCACAGATACCGATCAAGTTTCAGGAGCCTCGAAACTGTACTAATGAAAGAATGGGCTGCCTTTAAGGAATGCAAAAGGAAGTACATTTAGTTAGCTGATCTTATTTGTTGGTACCTTATTAATCTGGCTTGTTTGTAAGATTTCTATTTGATCATGGCGCCTGAATGATTCTGTAAACCATTTAACGTCCTCAGTTGGCATGCAAGGTCTATGTGAACATGTGTTAAAGTTTTTTTAGTAAAAATACTAATGTATAGCATCTGGTGGGATTCTTACTAAAATAAAAAATTTGTTTGTTTGTTTAGCACTACTTTCTTATTGTATAGAATTAGTATTAAAGTGTATAAAGTCGTATTATTTAATTCATGTGATTAGTATCTTATATAGGATATGTATCTTCACTTTATTTATTTAGTGAATATTTATTTATTATTAAGATAGAAGGATTTTCTTAGATACACGTATAAGCTCAATATTACGCGAAGACAACTTACCAGAGCTCAATATAAGTTGGCCTTCTAAGCACGGATCGTGGAGTGGAATCTACGGTCAACGAATTTGTAATATTTCATCCTAGTTTTTCGTTAGAATAGCATTCAGCAAATTCGTAAAACATAGGTGACAAGGTACAAGTTAAACAAGCAGATTGTATGTGACGTTCGGCTACCGCGCGCGGTAGCCGACGGTCTACTGGCGAGTGTCCGTCCATGTATCAACCGGATTCATTTGAATTTTAAATTTGAAATTTAAAAAACATTCCTAAAAATAGTAGGTGAATTAATATTATTTATGGTAAAATTAGTTTTCAAAAATACTAAACTATCATTCAATCTTTTCGCTATTTATTATGTAGTGTTTGATTCTTTGCATGCATGACTTTTGGATTAATAGCATATATTTGATTAAATAAAATTTCATGTTTCATGAGTATTGTCTGTCGATTAAACATGTCGATTCACAAGTGCTTATATTGAGTAATAAGACTTACCGTGATGATTCATATGTAAAAAATATTTGTTTCTGATATGTTGATTCACGTGTACTTATCTTGTTGATAATATTATTTATTTCTAATATGTTGATTTACATGCACTTATTTTATTGATCCACAAGACTTGTTATAAGTTATTTACATATATACAATATTGTTAGTTGTATTCTCCTTATGAACGGTAACCTCTGTAGGTTGTGCACAAAATATTGATGTATTTTACTCAATGGCTATCGCTGGTATCAACTTGCTTAAGAGAGAATGCATCAAAATGTTTGGTCTCGCTACGTGCAAAACTTCTACATTTGATGTCACGACAAAGTTCTACCAACATAAATACACGGATGATTAGAGTACAAGGCAAGAAAGCCAGGAAAATGCGCCGTGGCATTACTGACATGTTATGTAAAAAATATTCCACCTTTACGCATGTCCACCGTCACGCGAACGCTGCACGCGATCAACGTGTGCCCTGTGCAGCTCTGACGCGGCGCTCGCGCCAATCCGGACTGCCATCCTCGGCGACCCCGCCCTCCTCCACTCCACCACCGTCGTCTCCGCCTTCTTCCTCGCCTGCGGACGCCTCCGCCACGGCGCCACCTCGACCCCGCGCTCTCCCCTCTCCCTCTTCGCCTGCCATCCCCGTCCGCACGTATTCGTCTTCAACTCGCTCGTCCGCTCCCTCCACCCCTCCCCCGCCTGCTCCCCGCTCCCGCTCTTCCGTCAGTTCCTCCGCCTCGGCGTCCGCCCCAACCGTTTCACCTTCCCTCTCCTGATCACATCCGTATCCTCCCTCCGCGAACTGAGAACCGTGCATTGGTGGTAAAGTCTGGCTTTGCGCGCGACCTCCACGTCCACAGCGTCCTCCTCGCACGCTATGCGGCCTGTGACCCCGACCTGGCGCATGCCGAGCAGCTGTTCGACGAAATGCCCCGACCGGAAGTTGTCTCATGGACCACTATGATCACCTCGTACAGGAATCGAGGCCGCACCTTTCACGCTCTGGCCACTTTCCGGCGGATGCTTGCTGCTTCTGTTGCACCCAACGGGGTTGGCATGGTTGCTGCTCTTGGTGCTTGTGCAGCACATTGTGCTGTCGACACTGGCATCTGGATTCATGAGTATGTGCAGAAGCAGGGACGGGAGATGGATGGATGGATGTACTGGGCACAGCGCTGGTAGACATGTATGGGAAGTGTGGACAAGTCTCAGATGGTATGCGAGTTTTCTCAGAAATGACCAAGAGGAATGTATATACTTGGAACTCTATCATTGGAGCACTTGCTCTCGCACAGGATGGGAATACAGCATTGCAGTGGCTCTCTTGGATGCAGACTGATGGTATCCAGCCAGATGCAGTCACTCTCATTTGCGTTCTTTGCACCTGTGCACATGCTGGATTTATTTGTTGACATTGTGAGAAAAATATTTAACCTGATCATACAAGGAAAGTATGGGTTTCAACCTGGGATCACGCACTGTGGGTACATGGTTGACCTTCTTAGTCGCTCTGGACACTAGATGATGCCTTTAGGGTTGTTGAGACAATGCCATTACATCCGAATGTGGTCATATGGAGCTTGCTATTGCGGGGCTGTATGGATCATGGCGACTCATGGTTGAGTGAGCATGTGACAATGCAGCTTGTGGAGCTGGAGCCTGAGAATGTATCATATTATGTTTTGTTATCAAACCTGTATGCTAAGACTGGGAGGTGGCAGGAGTCTCAGGAGATCTTGGAGTGGATGAATAATAAGGGACTGAGGAAAGATGCAGGCTGGAGCCTTAGAATGCTAGAAGACAGGTCACAGAAATATGCTACTGATGGATATTTGTTGGAATGTCTTGAGTGAGGAATATTGGATGGTCATTCAATTTATACTATTTTAGAGAATCATGCCTTTGCTATCCCTCTGAACTTGGAGATTGTGATCTTTGAAGTTGATTTCGGAGCAGGAATCATAGACAGGTGCTGCTTGGATTACTATGGTCACTGTTTTATTGTTGACACTTAAGACTGATGAGTGCTTTTGGAACAAACACTTCACAAGATATGATGTTCATTCTTGGGATGCAGCCTTGGTAATTACTTCAACAATTCAATGTCATTATCAATAGAAAGTTGTTAATTTTGGTGGAAAACAGACAATTCTGCAACTCCTATTTCGTACAATCCCATTATTTCCATTTTTGGAAAAATGTACAGGTTATGGTCCTTAGACACACTGTTAATGAAGATTTAGACTAGCAATATTCTGCAACAGTGAATTTCTTGCCTTCTGTAGTACTGTTCTTCAGGAATGACTTTCTTGCCCTTGTGTAATAGTTTCCACTGTAATATTTTTAGCTTTCAATAGGAAGGTTTGCAAGGTTGTTCATCGCTGTTAAATAAAAATAGCGTACATATAGCTTAATGCCCCTGCTAGTTATAGTCTTGTAGACATTGCCTTGAGGAATAAATATCTAGTCGACTAGTCTTGGTAGTTGTAAATGTGGGGCAAAAAAAAGATAAAGTCAAACTGTTTGTGATGTTAGGGGCACATTCAATTTAGCATGAATCAGGACCTATGGCTCATTAGTGTTCTTAGGGATGCACCTTCAGATAATCACTGGATTTTGCCGCAGAAAGCTAACCATGTGGATGTTAAGTAGCATAAGTGATGCATATCTCATCATCTTCTGAACACCAATGGATAGGATGACCGAAATGGTCGGTATCACTTCTCAACCAGAAAATATCTCATCATCTTGTTACTTTCTGGATATCTTAGAATCAGCGAATAGCATTCACAGAAGGGGTTCAGCGACTTCAGTCATACATATACATCCGGGAGGATCAGACCAATCCAGTCAGCTAGGAAGCACAACAGAATGACTGGATTGGTCTGATCGTCCACACAGCTCAAAAGTAACAGAAGACAAATACTAAAAGTAAAAGATGCTACTACAACACACAAGAACACATATCAATCTTAACACATCTAAGCTCTGAGTGGCCTATGGAGATATCAGGGACCAGCAGGAAAATTCTTACTTGATTGTGACCCAATATCTTAAGTACTTTCAAACATACAGAAATATAGGTAGGTGAAGATATGTCTAGTTTTTTGGAATATTTTTGTAAATATCACTTTTCAGTGCACTTTTATATTTGAAAGCATGCCTTCCTGTGATTCCTTTCTGCTTTTCTCATTTTGTCGTTTTTTGTCTGACTCTTGCCATGAATATTCTATCATTATAAAGATGCATTGAGCTTCCACAAGGATGAAACTCTGATCTTTTCCCTCCTGAAACAGAACATGGCTCCTCCAACTCCAAGATTGGTAGTTCCCGTAGATGTGAACAAAAAGCCATGGGAGCTAAAGGTTTCTTTCCATAACCACTGGAATCCAGATATCCCTCCTGTTGCAGATGTAACTGAAGGTGAATTGTTCTATGTTGAGATGGTTGATTGGATTGGAGGACGAGCCAGCGATGATAACTCTGCAGATGATATCAAATTGTAAGTCTATATGTTGCTCCTGCAAGAGATAGTGTTCAATTTTTCTTTCTTATGTCATAGCACTTATTAAGAGATAAGATATCAACCAAACTGACTATGATTTTCCACATACTCGTTATCTTAGTGGACCCTTAATAAAAGTTGATGCTGAAGGGATTCCAGCTTCACCTGGTGATCTTCTTGCTATAGAGATCTGCAACCTTGGTCCATTTCCCGGTGATGAGTGGGGTTATACTGCCATATTTGAAAGAGATAATGGTGGTGGATTCTTAACCAACCAATTCCTTAGTGCCAGAGAAGTATGGTATTTTGAAGGAATTTATGCCTACTCCCCCAAAATATCAGGTAGAATTTTTCTTAGTGTTGTTGTGAATTAAGCTTTTCAATTTAGGTTACTTCAATAATTCCATTTTGTGTATACCAGGCATTTGGTTTCCAGAATTAGCTCATCCCGGTATAGTAGGGACTGCACCATCTGCTGAGCTTCTTAACATATGGAATGAGAGGGAAAATTATTTGGCTAAGACAAGTCATGAGTCACTCAAACTCTGAAGTTCTACTCCAGAGGCCTCTTGCCAACTTACCAACCCCTGTTAATATTAGGTACTTGAAAAACGCCATTTCCACTTGACTAGCTTTTCAAAAGATGCTGAGTGTGCTGGTCAGATAAGAAAAAACTGGTCATGAATGAGTCATGGGGATTTGCTTCCCATGTGCTTGTGCGAAGCAACCGATGTCATTCTTACATTTTATGTAGGTGTGAGATCACAAGAGATGGGATGAAGGAATACTTGACTCCAGTAGGTCCAACACCACTTCATGTGGATCTTATCTTTGAGATAGGTCCAGCGGAACCACGTTTCTCAGACTGGTTAGTTTTTGAAGGCATCAGTGTAGATGAGTCCAGGAAGCAACATTTTCTTGATGCATCAGTAGCGCCTACAAGCATGCTGTCCTCAATGCCAGTACCTTTCCAGATTTGGGTATTCCAAGGAGCAGGTAGGCAATTTCCTATTTTGTTATTCTGAACATATTATGCGATCTGAACATTATACTAAAATCGGAGATTAATGGATTATATACAGGTATATCTTTTGCTGTTATGGCTGCCCATGTGAGGGTAGGATATCTGGAATAGTAGACTCCCCTAATTCAGTGGCAACTCTTGCCATCCCTACAGAATATATCGTGATGAAAATAGACTCACAAGATTATGACTTATTCCTTTTATCTGATCTTAGATCTAAGTATCTAATGCAAGATTTTGTCACTAGGAGTCCAGTTTGGTGAAGCCAAAGGTAGTGTTTTCGGCCAACGATTTATTGTGAGAAGTGGGTACACTCCATGTGTTATGTCTTTGGGATAGCGACCTTGATGGGTAGCTGTGGGAGGTAGCCGGCCTCTCTTAGCTCTTTTTCCTGCCTGTGGTTATCCTTGCCAATGAACCTAGAGCTGACGAACACCACGAGTCATCTGAACTTTAATGACTTTTTTCTAAAACTTGCATATGTGATTACGAGATTTATTGGCCATTTATCTTCGGGGAAATATTCTGTGCAATCGTGTGATCTGGTGCATCCAATTAAGATTCAACGGTTACATATGAAACATAGTATTTTTTTTACGTTTTTCATATGTAACCGTTAGATCTTGATTGGATGCACCAGATTGCATGATTACACGATTGCATATGATATTTCCCCTTTATCTTCCTATACAAAGATGTAACATTTTCCCATAAATATCTTCCAAATGACACACGCATACCATGGTTACATATTTGCACTTTTGAAACCACCAGAGATCTGGGTTATGGCTGGGTGTAGAACCTATCATCATCCAACTCCCTCTTTAAAATAGTAGGATAGGATACCTGACTGGGAAACAAGGACCAAAGTTGAAAGGACCTCCAGATGTTTTGAGATGCTCGCCCAATGGACACCTTCCTGTTACACAGGATCAAAGAGGTACAAGGGCACCCTAGTGAAAAATGCATGTTCACTTACAGTTCACACTATCTAATTACTAATTATAAATCTAAATAATCATATTTATTATCCCAGCATCTATGTAGTGGTATCTATAATGTGGGATTGTGGATCACCTGTTGTAATCTATGAACTTCTGGTAGTCCATATACGACAGTCCAGAATAAACAAATTGGAGGCCGATACACAGCTGAATGCTGCCGTATTTTCTTTATGGCTACAAACTCATGCTATCTGACTTATGCAAGCAACTGTTTTTCCTTAGGATACATTTCCCCTTTTCCAGAGTAGAGCAGCTTGTAGCAACCACAACATTCATGAACAATGCCGCGATTCAGGGGTTATAACTTAGAACCGGTAAATGCTCTGCTAGAGGTTGCAAGTTGGATGAGTTCTGGACTTCTCTGGTAGGTCTGAGTTTATCCAGGAATCGCTGGCGTATATATCTCTATATCAAAACCGTAGAAAATAATGAGTTAAAGTTACTTTTATCTGTTGGAAATTATATTGCACCAAAGCTGGGCTAGGCTGTAGCAGTCGTGTGTGCAGTTGTTAGAGGCGTGTGTTACAAAACAGTGGAGCTACGTTATGTTGAAAACTTTAGCTGAAAGAATTATGCTGTAGTAATAGAGCAATAATAATAAGAGTGAAGTAAACATGTAAGTAGTCTATCCTAGCAGACATGGGTGCCGGTGACCAACAGACATACTCTCATGGAGGAACAGCAGAGGGGTTGAATTCCTAGAGTATCACTGTTCATTCTCTCTTCAGCATAAGAGAAGCAGACAGTTACTCAACAAGGCCTATTATGTTGTTCGGCCAAGAATGACATTACCAGCTTACACATTACAGATAACGCCATTTCCACTCAAGAAAATGGGCATCACACATGTATGTAACTAGCAGTAGAGCAGCAGCATGATCTAGAGATGAAAGCAGCAGACAGCCCGGAATATGGTCCCCTGCCTTCCACACGAGAACGCGGTGATGCTGTGACACAGAGACAGTACAAGCACTGGGACGGAGTGCTGGTATGTAGTAGCAGACTAGTGGTAGAAGGCTATATATAATATATGTATGTATGTATCATGGTATCGTCTAGCTCAGGTGGGTGATCACTTCTTGTGCGGGCTGTACTTGGGGCAGGCCGGGCTGAAGTGCTTGGAGAGCACCCGCGAGTTGAGCAGCTCGATGATGGGGCCGAAGGAGACGCACCGCGGCGCCTTGTACTGGTTGATGGACGCGCCGCGCGAGATGGCGTAGTCCATCACCTCCTCGAACGTGCCGGCGCGCACGACCCGGACCTCGAGCGGCCCGATCGCCTCGCCGTTGCGGCCCTGCCGGTACACGGCGTTGAGCGCCTCCTCCATCTCGAGGCAGCACCGCTCGAACACGGCCGCCTCCGGCCACGCGCCGCCCTCCCTCACCATGAGCTCCCAGTACACCACGTAGTGGCCCGGGATCGTGGCGGCGTCCGCCTGGCTCGTGTACTCCACGATGCTGGCGTCGTAGGGCGCGAGCAGCGCCGACGCGCGCTCCACGGCGGCCTGCAGCTCCGCCTCGTCGGTCTTGTCGGAGTCGATGCTGAGGAGCACGTTCTTGCGGCGCACGAAGCGGAACTGCGGCGCCGCGTTGTGGAAGCCGGTCACCTGCAGGATGTCGCCGACACGGTAGCGGCAGAGCCCCGCGTAGGTGGTGATCACCAGCTCGTACTCCCTTCCGACCTCGGCGTCGGCCAGGTCGACGAGCCTCGGCGGCGGCGCGTCCCGTGGAAGCGGCGCCGCGTTGGGGTCGTGCGGCATCAACTCGAAGTAGCCCATGTTGGGCATTATGGTGTAGGACACCTCCGACGGGTCGCACATGGGGCGGAGGTTGAGCCCGAAGTAGCACTCCGACGACGCGTACATGGTGCACGCCATGGGCAGCCCACCGCTGTAGAACTTGAGCGTCGGGATGTACTGCGCCATGGCGCCGGTGACGATCACGTCGAGGTACTTGGTGTTGGGCCACATCCTGGTGATGATCCCCTCCCACTTGTCCTCGCCGCACTCCGCCGCCACGAAATCCGCCAGCTCGGCGTCGGGCCCCGTGAGGACCTCCGCCACGGCGTCGCGGATGCACGGCTCCACCACCTTGCCGCTCAGCGTGCCCGTCCTGATGTCGCGGGCCAGCTCCTTCCAGTGCATCTGCAGGAAGCGGATGGCGCGGAGCAAGCCGGAGGCGAACACGGCGCCGACGCGGAGCACCTCGGTGCGGGCCAGGAGGCCGCACAGCATCTGCGCGTACATGGACTGGAACGAGTCGGTGCACAGGATGGCCGCCGTCGGGCTCGTGTACACGTTGTACGGGTCGAACGGCCGGTGCTTGAAGCAGTCGCTCTTGTAGTAGCTGGTCAGCACCGGCCTCGCCGGCAGCCCGCCTGGCGTCTTCGTCTCCGACTTGATGAACAAGAAGTAGAGCCCCTTGCCCTTGTCCAGCCCAGGCACATACCTGTTGCTCATTCAATTCAGTGACGAATACAATAGATGCTCTATCAGAACGTGCAATTAATGACATTTTTTTAATTCTAGTCTGAGATAAACACATCAACAATAGATTACTACTGGCTATTACTTCACTCCTACTACAGTGTGGCTGCCTGCCTGGTTTAATTTTTTAATTTTACTGCCTACTGCTGATGAACAGTACTCCTCCTGCCAAAATAATTAAAGATGATCCAGACCAATGTTGACACATCCTTGATAAGATATATCACTATATCAGTAGTTGCAGCATTCCTTTCGATCGGCCGTGTTCTTTAATGTGAGACGGCCACAGGACACTTAATAATAATGCTGATAAAATTTTACCAAGCTAGAGCGAGTAGTATAGTAGTACGTACCACTACCACCATTTTATCAGTGTGTTAATTACTCAAGTTGGTAATTAACATATATAATTGGTTCTGAAGAAGAAAAAAACTCCTTAGCTCGCGTCGCTTATTTTAGCGCAACAAGGCCGGTAGCCCATTTGTCGCTTTGCATGTAAGGCTACACTCCAACTTCCTGGTTACGTATGCAAGCGACTTTGAGCTGCTACACAATCTTATTTTAGCAAGCTAGCTAGCGTTGTTAGATGCGTTTGCAAACAAGAAAATGGAATCTTGGCGCCTGAAAGGCATCCATCCCTGGCGTCTAAGATACAAACGCACATTATTTTTAGCTATCTTAATTAGGCTCGACGTGAATGATTAGCTAGCCACTGCACTCCTCTGTCTGTTTTAACAAGCAAGTTGCCGGATTTCTCTGCCAAACCTTCAGAAGCCAGGACGCTACGACCAACGCATGCATGCATGACTCACTCTGCCTAGCTAGCTAGCTATTATATTTCGCATTTCGCAACGTGTATACCGTTTCTTCTTCAACTGGTAGGTTTAGGTCGTCAGGAGATTAATTAATTAGATTAGGTTTGAAATGCACCATGCATCATCTGTCTCCAAGCTAAGCTTGGTCGTCAGGAGTCAATAAAATTAACGTCTCAATCAAAGGCAAAGGCGAGGAAAAGAAAGCAGTTGGATGTCTAAAAGAAACGGGGATTGTGTTTGAGAGATGACGCACAAGTTCATGACGGGCATGAGAAGGCTGTAGAGCAGCTGCCGCCTGCTCAGCTCATCTTCTATCGTCGGCATTAGCTTCCTCTCCCCCGCCGAAGTCCCCGAGCTGCAAGATGATGCATGGGTGCACACGCACGTCAATGATTAGCTCGCGCCAACTTATTAACGACGAATAATGAGTTGGTCAATGGCCCAGAGATCGAACCTGGTCAGGAACTCGGTGATGGGGTGGGAGGAGAGGATGTTGGAGCGGTCGCCGTTGGCGATGCGCTCGATCTCCGGGCGGAGGTCCTCGTAGGTAACCACCGGCACGCGGGCCTTGAACGACTCCCTGTCCGTGCGCGCCTCCATGCCGTGGCGGCGGAGGTACTCGGCGCCGTTGTTCCGCTCCAGGATCGCCGCGAGCACCTGCTCCTGCACCCTGTCGAACCCCGTCGTCATCTCCTCGATGAACTCCAGCTTCGCCGCGTCCCGCTCGCACGCCGCCGTCGTCGCCGCCTGCCTCTCCGCCTCCGCCGCCGGAGCCATGATCCCCCACCACGACGGACAGGAGCAAGAGCAAAACCGAAAACGGTTAGCCGAACGGTCGAACGTGCTCTCTCGGCTAGCTCTCGCTCGGGGTTGGCTTTCCTTGCCGGCTTGCTATTCCTCGCTCTCTTCTCCCTCTCGCTTGCAGTGTGTGATCGATGTGGAGGGAGGCGGTTGCAGGGGGCGGGGTATATATAGCGGCGAGGGGCGAGGCTGCCATGCACGTCGCGCGCGCGGGACGGGGGCGCGCGGGAGGCAGGGCGTGGCCCACGCGAAAGCGCCGCTGCCCGAGCTCGGCCGGGACACGTGGGCCCGCTCTGTAGGCCACGTCGGACGGCGGTCGGGCCCCGCGATGGGACGCGCGGCCGGCGCGGCCGGCAGGGATGGGTCATCGGCGCTGACGACGAAAGCCAAGCCGGGCGCTTTTCGGAATTCGGATGGGTTAAAATCCCGTGTGTCGCGTTGGCCTCCCGGCCCGGACGACGACTCGGGAATGGTGTAATTTAGCCATAGAGAAATGCGTTGTGCCTTCGGCCGTTCGGTGATCCTGTGGCCATATCCTATCGAATCGAAATCCAATGGTGTGTAGGGTGTTTACTGTTCTCTCAATTCACTCGATTACAAGAGATCTCATTTCCATGCATTCACCCATCGATTGATAAAAAATGCAGTGATTCATCGAGTGATAAAATCATTAATCATGCATTGATCACAGGCGTTATTTGTTTGTGTATGCATCATGTATGTGTCAGACACACTAGCATGTAATAGGAGAGCTTATTAGTAGTCAACTACGAATAACTTTATTACTGACATATAAGTCCTAATATAATCGATAAAGATTATTACCGAACAAGTTATTTTAATTTGTAGTACATTGTGTAGCATCGGAAAGAATATATGCTCGCTAGTGTAAAGCCTATAATTGAGCAAATAATGATAAGTGGACATGGACTGAAAGGAGAATTGGGATTTTTCTTCCTTAATCTGATGAGTGATGAGCCATTTGGTTTTTGGAGACAGGTACATGCATGGAGCGAGCAGGCATTGACTTGGAAGGATTTTCCACAGGGATGTTGACATTTGGTTTCTAGCATTTTTTATTTGCAAGTTAAGTGTACGAACGTACTATATAATATATATACTGAGAAAGGTCTGAAGATTTTTCATCTGGTGTGTTGTAGAAGCGAAGCCAGTGTCGTGAATATAATATCCATTTAAAACAAACCTGACACGAAACTTTTCCCCTAAAAATAAACCAACGCAGCAACATTGCCTGAAAATCCATTTAAAACATGCCCGATATTACTACAGTTTAATAAAAATCACACGCGAACCACAAATATAATAATAGGATATGCTGTGCTAGCTGACTGCTTGGATCTATCGAAATATAGCCTGCTGCCGGGCAGCAGCTGGATGTAAACGTGTTAGTTCCTTTGGTTGTGCCATATATATATTGTAGATTTTTTAAAATAATATATATATATTTAAAAAAAATCAATTTTCTATATAGTCAATTCAAAAATTTGCAAAAGTAGGCACATGTCAGCGGAGGTTCGGGCGAACCATGCTAACGTGGCAGTCATTTGTTGGCTGCAACGGCTAGCTCGACCGACTGAGGCCACGTTAGCACCAAACCATCCTGACGTGATCTGGTTCGATTGAAGTAGCTATTATGGTCGACTAATGGTTATCACATTAGCAAACCATGCTGACGTGGTCTAGTTTGGCTGATGGTCGGCCAACACGTGTTTACTTTTAAAAAATTTTAATTGGCTATCTAATATTGAAATTTTTTCAAAAAAATATAATTTTTAAAAATCTATATTGTCCACATCTCGTTATTAGCAAATCCTTCCAAAAGTCTATATTATTAGCAGATCTTAAAAATAATTTGTGGCTGATCAACACAGAGTGGTACACGAACGTAGTGTCGTTGTAGTATATATGTTAATATGTACGTACGTGCTGGATGTCTAGCTATATATACACATATACGGTCTTGATCTTGTAGCAGTACTACTACTCCATTATTTGCGTTAAGGTAACACCTGCTGTTGAAATAATTAACGGCTCATGAACAGGCATCCGAGATCGAGTCGTTCCTTTCAATCAAATTCAGAGAGTTTATTCTCGATCGATCTCACGGTCAATTTTGATGGCTTCTGTTTGGTTCCGATCGTGTAGCACTGTCCATCTTTCTGGCCACGTATGTTTGTCAGTTTAGCTTCTGGGAATTCTAAACGGACTGAAACTATATGTCATATTAAAAATGGCTTATTGTGATTATACACGGGTAATATAGTTTTTGACAAAAAATGTATTTTTTTTATTATCCAGTAGGTTTATACCTTGGTACGATGAAAAAAAGGAGTATATGAGATTTGGTTATTGTGGCATGTTAACAATTAAGTAGGTGATCAGGAAGTGTTGTTTTACTTAGCCGTAGGAGTGACTGATCTAGCATCTGAATTAATGGTGGTCCTAGTATTTTCTATATTTTCTTTTTCGTGGTTTTGGTTCTCTACGCCATATCCAACTAAAAATATGTTTAATTTAATTATATCTCCTAGATATACTTGTTTAAGTTTAATAGAAGTTTTCATTATCTAGAAAATTTAAGGCTTGCTTTGATGGCCCTTACTTATTTGTAGGGACTAAAATTTAGTCTCATTTAAACTCTGTTTGTTTCAACTTTGGATTATAATAATCTATTTTTTATAAACTGAAACAAATAGTGTAACCTATTCTGCCATCTTATTATAATCTGGAGTGCAGATTATAACAATTCAGTAAGGTAGTGGAACCTAACTTTTTTATAATCTGGATTTTTATAATCCAAAGCTGAAACAAACAGGCCTTTAGTCCCTAAAGTTCTAAACAACATTGTTTATGGGGACTAAATTTTAGTCCCTAAAATTTAGTCCATAAGTCAACAAGAGTTTACTTATTTGGACTAAAATGTGTCATATACACCATCTACCCTCGTTTATGGCGGTTTAGGAGGATGAAAAAAAGTAAGTGTAATAATAATTAGGGGTAATGTGATCATTGTATAGTATTTTAGTCTCTACTTTTAAATAAATAGACTAAAATTTAGTCTATACTAAATAAGAAAGTTTTAGTCTTTAAAAATAGGCGAGTGTAATCTAAAAAGGCCTAAATCATTTTTTACCGTGAGCTAGTCAATTTCAAGAATCTACAGTGAATCTACGGGTCATTATCTAACAATAAAAAAGATCGAGCGAAAGCACAGGTGACGATGACAGGAATGGGCATTGCCATTGCCCTCTCTGATAGAACTTAGGGTTCTTAGGGATCTCTAGGTCTAGGTCTAGTAGGGTGCTTAGTGTTACCTCTTTGGTTTGCACGGGGAAGAAAGACGCCATGGCTATGGTGCTGTGGCGTCGAAGTCCGGCGAACTGCGGTGTGGAGGCGAGGGAGGCTTCCCACCGCTGCAGTGCCTTAGTAGATCGGATGGCTTAGATGGTTGGGAGAGCTTTCAGTCGCGCGAGAACCTCTCCCTTATATCTCTGGCACTGCGCGGCAGGGGCCCCTCAACCAGATGGGTTGGGGCGCCCCCGATCAGGGCGCCTGAAGAATAGGGGAGTAGTTAGGTTTAGTCCGAGTCAAAAGGGGGAGGAGAGGGACTCGGTTTCCCTCTCCTCCTATGAGATCTTTAATTAACTAACATTCTCCCCCTAGATCTCAACTTAGTTCTTAACTTAACTTAACATTACACCTATTCCATTATAGATCAATGCATAGAGCATGCTGCATCATAATAGTCAGTTACGTACTATATGACTCAACAACTACAATGCACATTTCCATTTTGAAATAGTTTCTCAACTTATTTTGGGCCCTTATAAATCCATAGATCATAGTTTTACCTTAAACCCATGTCGACTAAGTGTTCTCTGAACACATTGGGAGGTAAACTGTTGGGGGAATATATTTCCCTTAAACAGGGGCCAAATGACGTCAGCCTCCGACAGCCTTCGGCCCAGAACCAGGTACTGTCGGAGCCTGTTTTCTCTAAGTGTTGTTTCCAGGTCCCAAGGTGCCTTTCGGGGCCCGTAGCCTCGGAGCCCCTAGACCAGGAGGTCCGGCCCGGAGCCCCCAATTCAGGCCCGGGCGCAGGACGCCGGAGGCCACCCTCCGGGCGCCGGAGGCCGGAGGTCACCCCCCGGAGCCAAGTCCGGAGGCCACCCTCCGAGAGCCAAGCCCGGAGGCCGCCCTCCGGAGCCAAGTCCGGAGGCCACCCTCCGAGAGCCAAGCCCGGAGGCCACCCTCCGAGAGCCGAGCCCGGAGGCCACCCTCCGGAGTCCAGTCCGGAGGCCACCCTCCGAGAGCCAAGCCCGGAGGCCACCCTCCGAGAGCCAAGCCCGGAGGCCACCCTCCGGAGTCCAGTCCGGAGGCCACCCTCCGAGAGCCAAGCCCGGAGGCCGCCCTCCGGGAGCCCAGTTCGGAGGTCGCCTTCCGGAGCCAAGTCCGGAGGCCACCCTCCGGAGCCAATTCCGGAGCCCAGTCCGGAGGCCGCCCTCCGGGAGTCCAGTCCGGAGGCCGCCCTCCGGGAGCCCAGCCCGGAGGCCACCCTCCGGAGCCAAGTCCATACCGGGGGCCCCCCGCCCTTGGTATGTCGTTTAGCCGGTCAAGCCTGGCGCAGCCTGACACGCCAGTAGAGCTGTAAAGTTGTCTGGCACCTTTTGTACTGTAGCTAGCTCCTTTTCCCCTCTCTGCCCCTATGAGCCTGAGGCTCGTAGGGGGCATCCCAGTCTTTTCCTTTGGCCTGCGCGCCTATTTAAGCAGGGCCAAGCCCTGTAGCAGGACACAACCCCAGGGGGCCATGAGACCCTGTAGTTCTCTTCTCCACACTAAGGCACACTATGCCCAATCCACCATAAACTGGACGTAGGGCTATTATCCCCTAGGGGAGGCCCGAACCAGTATAAACCCTATCTCTCCCTGTGAGAACCCATCGAGGTTCACTCTCCACACCATACTCCACCATAAAAAAACCTGCTGGAACTAACGCAATTGTTCCAACAGTTGGCGCCGTCCGTGGGGACCTTAGTCCAAGAAGCTAAGTTCTCTACCACTGCCTGCAACCCGAAGTGCGCCCGAGGGGGGAGCATCGAGGTTTTCTCGCTTCGCGCGCCCTCCGGCAAGAAGCTTCGGGTGCAGATCGAAGGCCACCTTCGCCTTCCTCCATCCTTCACATACCGGAGCCCACTCCCCGGCAAGGGGCTCCGCTCCACATTTCGAAGGCCGCCAAAGCCCCAGGGGCTACAAGGTATGTACGGCTCGAAGCCTTACCTCGATGCTCCAATCTGCAATTACATTAATATAAGCTCGGAGCCCTGCTTCGCTTTAAGGCCGAAGTCCTGCTTCGCCTTAAAGCCGAAGCCCTGCTTCACCTTAGTACCGAAGCCCTGCTTCGCCCTTGAATACAAACTTTTGCTCCATCTTATTGAAAAACCGAAGCAATGCTTCGCCTTATTCAGAATCCGAAGTCATGCTTCACCTTATCAAAAACCGAAGCAATGCTTCGTCTTATTGAAAAACCGAAGCCATGCTTCGCCTTATTTAAACCCGAAGCCATGCTTCGCCTTATTTAAACCCGAAGCCACGCTTCGCCTTATTTAAAACCGAAGCCTTGCTTCGCTTTATTAAACCCGGAGTACCCCTCCGAAGGCTACACAGCGCCCCCGGGCCCGTAGCAGTGGGCTAAAAGGACTCCGGGCCACTGGCCCGACGCGTCCAGGGATTCCGGGCTCCGCGCCCGAAGCATCCCAGGGATTCCGGGTTCCGCACCCGAAGCACCCCAGGGTCGAAGGTGACCCAGGGTCGAAGGTGACCCAGAGTCGAAGGTGGCTCAGAGTCGAAGGTGGCTCACACTATCACAGGTTCGGTGAATCCACACCAAATACCCTCCTCATTACAGGACCAAGTTCTGAAGCCTTGCTTCATTATCTAAACACGCTCCGAAGCCTGGCTTCGCGTGCTCGTACACTATACGCCTAAGCGTCTCGAAGTCATACTTCGCCATAATCTAAATGCGTTTCAGAGCCCCGCTCACGCACAGCATCCAAACCTCGGCGTGCCGAAGCACGCTTCCCTCAAATTGGGTATGCGGAAGCCTTGCTTCGCACCAAATTGATGCGTTCGGAGCCCGTAAGAGGCCCTCGCTCGGTACAAATCCAAATATCCGAAGCCGCCGAAAAGGCGCACCCCTTCGCATGTTTATTTTTTGCCCGCACCAGCAACGGTTAAGTCCCTAACTGCCACGAGCAAAGGGGGGAAGAATGTATGCGAGGTGTGCGAGTGTAATGCGCCGTACGAGCGTGGCAGGCTAAGCGTTCGAAGCCAAACAATGCGAAGCATACAAACGAAGTATGCAGATATAATAAACTCCGTTCATTAAGAGACAATTGAGAAGTATGTTACAAGCATGCTTCGGAAACAAACTACGAGTAATCTGTGTCTAAGCCTAAAAAGAACCGAGTGCGAGGCCCCAACCCTCGCTTGCCTCTCCTTCGGCGGGGGCCCCCTCGGCTGGATGTTGCCTCGTCGGAGCCCGCTCTCCTTCGACCGACCCGTCCAGGCTCCGAAGCCCACAGGCTTCGACTTCCGCTTTGCAGGTTGCTCCAGGTCCGCGAAGCAGGCGGAGCCGTGTCGAGGGCAGAAAAGTCTAGGGCTTCGTCGCTCGCTAAGGCCGCTCGCGATGACAAAGGTAAAGGGCTCTGAAGGGGTTCCGCCTTCACAGTGGCTAGCAAATCCTGGGCTATTTCGGAGATGGCTTCGCCCCTAGGCCCCCTCGGAAGCTTAAACCGAGGGGGGCCTTCGGACCTAGCTACTTCAAGAATCGCCCACAGTTGTCGAAGCCCTTCAGAGTCCTCGAGGACTTCGAGGTCTATACTCGAAGGCTGAGCCTGGGCAGGTATAAAAAACCCCCGCATTCATATTAATAAACTGATAAGTCTTTACAAGCCTACAGCTAGGTATTACAAGGAAGCCTAAGGAGGTCTACACCTTCGGAGGCGGAGGCGGAGGCGTCAAGGTCGAAGGCTTGTCCGAGTTGGGGGGCCCCTTGAACCGGCGTTGTCGAAGGGCCTTCATGAGGCCAAGGACTGCCTCGCAGCCTTGCTCCTTCCAAGGCTCCTGCAGCCGCCGCCAGGCCCCGCGGACTTCGCCCGGAGGCGTCACCAAGTGAGGACCCCCGAAGGCCACTGGGGTCACGGAGGTCGCAGTCCGAAGGTGGTCACACCCCGCGGCATGGAGCAGATGCAACACTCCTTGGCCCGCGACGCGACCGGCCATAAGAGCGAAGCCCGTCAGCGCTTCGTCCGCTACCGAAGCCGCAGTCTTCAAGAAATCGGCGCGGTCCCCAATCGGGTCCTGATCGCCAAATTCCGGAGTCCGGCACTCGGTCCCTATCTTTTCGAGGACCTCAGTCAGGCTCTGGGTGGCCTCGCCAAGATTAGCCGCGACGAAGCTCTCAAGATCCCGAGCCCGCTCGCGGAGCTCCTCGTTCTCCTTCGCCTGACGAGCCTCGGCGTCCTTCGAAGCTTGGAGCTCCGCGCGGAGCCGAGCCGTCTCCAAGGCCAAGGCTTCCTTCGCCTCAGCAGCCGAAGCCTCGGCCCGCCTCCGCTTCTCGGCCTCCTCCAAGACCTCGCGGCGAAGGGCCTCCTTCTCTTCTGCGAGGCGCTCCATCCGCCGGTCAGCAGCAGTCGAAGCTGTCGCGTTCAGTGCGAGGGCCTGCAAGAATTCAAGAAACCTTAAGTATTAACCAAGAGACAAAGTATAGTCCGAAGCTGCAAGGGGCTCCGCTCACCCGCATGAGGACTTCGTTCGAGCTAACGAAGAGCTCCGTGGGATCTCGGTGGCTAAGCTGGGCCACCAAGTCCCCCTCCTCCGCAGAAGCGCAGGCCTCGCGGAAGCCGAGGATCGCCGCCGCCGTCACGCCCCCCCTCGGCTTGAAGGGGTGAATCACCGCCACGGTGGTCTCCGCGGGCTCCGGCGGGGCAGGGCTCAGGCCCACCACGTCCACCTCTTCTTCGCCTCGAGGGACTTCGCGGCTGCCGCTGCCTTCATCGTCGGACGAAGTACTCTCGGACTCCGAGTCGCTGCCGCTGCCGCTGCTGCTGCCGCTGCTACTCGAAGCTTCCGTGGGCTTCGCCTCGGCAGACTTCGATCCACCCTCGCTTGACGGCTTCGCCTTAGCGGGCCTCGCGTCGTCCTCGTCCTCTGCAGGGAGCCAAGTCAAAACCTGCATATTGAAGAGAAGCATGCAAAAGAAAAAGGGTTTACCATCATCAGAGATCTCTTGGAAGGAAGCAGGAGCTAAGTGTGTCCTCCAGCTCCCTCGCTGCGAAGCTGGCGCATCCACCTCCGCGCCTGAAGTTGGCTCCGCCGGGGCATCCGTGGCCTCCTTGGCAGCAGGAGTGCGCGCGTCGGCCTCCGCCTCCGAAGTCCTCGCCGCCAGGGGCTTCGCGGCCTTCTTGGGAGTCGGAGTAGTTGCGGGCTTCGCCGCAGCCTCCCCCGAGGCGTCCGCCTCGTCCTCGTCCCCCCTCTTCCTCTTGGCTCCGGCCGACGAGGTAGCCAGGTGGGCGAAGTCCGGCAGAGCAGGGAGCCCTCCGAGGCCAAGCGCGGTCCATACTCTGTTCCAGCGCTCCCAGGACCCCACCAGGGCAAGGCGCTGGATCTGCTCCTCGGGGGTCGGAGTCCCGACGACTCGGTCCGCCGCCGCGATGGCCTCCTTCGGGGTCCTCATGTCGAGGTCGGCTGCACGAAAAGGTTGAGTTAAGAGCAAAGTATTTGAAGTATTAAAAGCAAGGTAGAGCGCGAAGCCTTACAGAAGCGGTCGAAGGCCAGCTCGCTGAGTCCACCTCGGCCCGAAGCCTGGAAGAGACCCTCCGGCCATGAGCGCGCGAGGGGGCTGAGCCGAAGGGTGGTGAACTCCTCCGCGAGGTCCCTCATACTCATCTTCGCCGCCACCCTTCGGAGCAGTGAGATCCTCGATTGAAGGAGGCCTTCGCTGGTCTTCACCACCCCTTCGCGCCGGTACAGGATGTGGGCGTTGGTACTCCGAAGGGGAGAGTTCGCGCCGACAGAGGCGTAGAACCATTCTTGATCCCATCTCGAATACCACTTGTTATTTACAGCCCTCGCAGGGAAGGCGTCCTGGAACTCCTTCCGGAGCTGGAAGTTGGCGCTGCCGAAGGCCAGCGCCCTCTTGACGCGGTCCGTCCCCTCCCGGGGCTTCGGCTGGCAGTTGGCGTCATGAAGAGCAACGAAGACGTCCGCGCGGCCCTCGCAGCCTTCGGCCCTCATGGCCCACTCAAAGA
Source organism: Zizania palustris (assembly GCA_019279435.1). NCBI lineage: Eukaryota > Viridiplantae > Streptophyta > Magnoliopsida > Poales > Poaceae > Zizania > Zizania palustris. The sequence goes on from JAAALK010000288.1 coordinate 89,605,371, forward strand.
CAGCTAGCCTCGCCACTGCGTTGGGCGAAAGCTGAGGGAGCTCGAGGTTGTAGGCCTTGAGGACTTCGCTCAGCATCCCCACCGCAGGTAGTCCGAGGCCGGCCTCGAAGAAGGCTTCAAATACCACCACTTCATCGGCCCGGGGCTTCGGTACGGCCTCCGACTTCTCTGGAACCCTTAATTGGATTTTCGCTGCAATCTTCCCCTCGCAGGCTCTCCGGACCGACTCCTCCGTAGAGATCGAAGCCCTCATCTCCAGGGTCTGCTCGAACCTGTCGGAGGGCGTCCGAAGGTCCCTCGGCCCCAGTCGCCTAGCTGCGGGCTTCGCTGCCGCTGCCGCTGCCGCCGCCGCCTGCACTTGGGCGGAGCCCGAGCTCGAGCCCAAAACCAGGGGCTTCGCCACTCCCTTCTTCGGCATTCTGATCAGACTTCGGCTCGAAGGACTAAAGGATGGCGAAGGGCTAGAAGCTCGCGAAGGTCGCTCTGCGAAGCTAGGAGGAAGAGGAGAGCGAAGGTGGTAAGGCGGTAAGAAGGAGCGAGTGAAAGTGTGCCGGAGCTGCACGCGGTAAGTCCTTATTTATAGGCGCGGTAAGAATTCCAACCGTCATGGGCCGAGCCCACCACCAGATGGGCCTCCGGCGAAAGCAAATCAAGCCCAAGCAAGGTAACGGTAACTTTTCTGACCGTTGCGGAGCCGTTCGGGCTCCCCGAGGCCACTCTGGCACGAGCATTTATTACCCCCAGGAATCGAGGTCTTCTTCGGTCCTGGCTCCGGGGGTACGTTTCCTCCGAAGTGTTTTCAGGTCATTTGTCCTAAGGGCGCGTGCACCCCTTCGTTCCGAAGGCCTACACGCGAGGGGCTACTGTTGGGGGAATATATTTCCCTTAAACAGGGGCCAAATGACGTCAGCCTCCGACAGCCTTCGGCCCAGAACCAGGTACTGTCGGAGCCTGTTTTCTCTAAGTGTTGTTTCCAGGTCCCAAGGTGCCTTTCGGGGCCCGTAGCCTCGGAGCCCCTAGACCAGGAGGTCCGGCCCGGAGCCCCCAATTCAGGCCCGGGCGCAGGACGCCGGAGGCCACCCTCCGGGCGCCGGAGGCCGGAGGTCACCCCCCGGAGCCAAGTCCGGAGGCCACCCTCTGAGAGCCAAGCCCGGAGGCCGCCCTCCGGAGCCAAGTCCGGAGGCCACCCTCCGAGAGCCAAGCCCGGAGGCCACCCTCCGAGAGCCGAGCCCGGAGGCCACCCTCCGGAGTCCAGTCCGGAGGCCACCCTCCGAGAGCCAAGCCCGGAGGCCACCCTCCGAGAGCCAAGCCCGGAGGCCACCCTCCGGAGCCAAGTCCGGAGGCCACCCTCCGAGAGCCGAGCCCGGAGGCCACCCTCCGGAGTCCAGTCCGGAGGCCACCCTCCGAGAGCCAAGCCCGGAGGCCGCCCTCCGGGAGCCCAGTTCGGAGGCCGCCCTCCGGGAGCCCAGTTCGGAGGTCGCCTTCCGGAGCCAAGTCCGGAGGCCACCCTCCGGAGCCAATTCCGGAGCCCAGTCCGGAGGCCGCCCTCCGGGAGTCCAGTCCGGAGGCCGCCCTCCGGGAGCCCAGCCCGGAGGCCACCCTCCGGAGCCAAGTCCATACCGGGGGCCCCCCGCCCTTGGTATGTCGTTTAGCCGGTCAAGCCTGGCGCAGCCTGACACGCCAGTAGAGCTGTAAAGTTGTCTGGCACCTTTTGTACTGTAGCTAGCTCCTTTTCCCCTCTCTGCCCCTATGAGCCTGAGGCTCGTAGGGGGCATCCCAGTCTTTTCCTTTGGCCTGCGCGCCTATTTAAGCAGGGCCAAGCCCTGTAGCAGGACACAACCCCAGGGGGCCATGAGACCCTGTAGTTCTCTTCTCCACACTAAGGCACACTATGCCCAATCCACCATAAACTGGACGTAGGGCTATTATCCCCTAGGGGAGGCCCGAACCAGTATAAACCCTATCTCTCCCTGTGAGAACCCATCGAGGTTCACTCTCCACACCATACTCCACCATAAAAAAACCTGCTGGAACTAACGCAATTGTTCCAACATAAACCTTTTGTGAGCGGATCCGCAAACGTTCGCTTGGTACTTATATGCTCTACTTATCATTTGATCTTGGATTCTCTCCTCAACAATATAACACTTAACTTAGATGTGTTTGGCAGCAACACACTTCTTGTTGTTATAGGAGAAATATACTGTTGACTCATTGTTACAGTATAACTTAAGTGGTTTTAAAATGCTGTCGACCACTCTTAAAACCGGAATAAGTTTCTTAAAACATAGTGCCTGTCCGGTGACCTCATAACATACTACAAACTCGGCATACATCGTGGAAGATGCCGTCACAGTTTGTTTGGAGCTTTTCCACGACACAGCTCCCTTTGCGAGTGTGAATACACAACTTAATGTGGACCACTTAGCATTCACTCATCTCGCAAGGTCTTAATTTGAATAACCCGCAATTGCTAGGTTATTTAATCTTTCATACATTAGCATGAGGTCGTTGTGCCTTATATAAATCTTAAGGCTTTCTTAATTTAATCCAGCGATCTATTTCTGGATTTTCTGATATCTGCCAAGCATTCCGGCGGTATAAACTTAGTCAGGGCGAGTACATAATTGAGCATACATTGGCTTCCGACAGCAGAAGCATATGGAAACAACCTAATTTGATCGATCTCATATTGGTTCCTGGGATACTAAAGGTTCCCAACTTATCACCCTTGACTATTGGATCAGGCGATAGCTTATACGCATGCATACTATATACTTTATCAGTATATCTTCTAGTATGCCGTATGCGATAATCTTAATACCCCCTTAATGGTAATCTTAGAGAAACTCTAGTCCTAACATATAGGAAAATTTCTCCAAGGTTCTTAATGTCAAAATGAGAGGACAAGATTTCTTAGTTTCTAATATTAGATGGACATCACCACTTGCAAGCAGAATGTCATCCACATGCTAAACTGGGAAAATAAATTCTCCATTCTTAAATTTAGACAAACACAATAGTCCTCTTCATTATTCTTAAAACCCAAAATTTTCTAATAGTCTAATTAAATTTCAGATACCCTTACTTAAAACTTATTTAAGTCCATTGGACTTAGATAAAATGGTATCATAAATTTCCTTTCATTTCTATGACAAAACATTTAGTTGTGTCATATAGACATTCTCATTTAAACTTATTGAAAATGTCGTCTTTATATCAATCTGATGCAGTTCTAAGTCATAATATGCCTTAATGATTCTTAAAGAATCCTTAAATAAGACATACACAATATCTCATTTAATCTGCTTCTTATCTGAGTTGGCACATTATGTACTAAGTTAGAGAGTTGTTCCTTTACTTCTTCATTAGCATCATCTAGAATATAATAGATGCCGCTAATGAAGGTCCAAACTAAAGTGTTGGACAAAAGACACTACCACAGGTACCTGGAAAATTGTTCTTGAATCATAGGAGTGGATTCACTAACCCACTTCTCTTCAAGATTAATTTCTCTAAGTACCGTGCTCCCCCTGATTAAAGCATCTTCTATAAAATGCATATCTCGTTTCTACAAACCTACCATGTCTGTTAGGACATTATAAAACGAGATCACTTAGACTTATCTTTACAGTCAATAAAATTGACAACTTACTGTCTTAGGACTTTAACTTATTAATATTTGGGTTAAAATATAGCCTTAGCAGGACGACATACCCTTATTCTAAAATAATTTAGAAAATGGTTATCGTCTTGTCCATAATTCTTATGGTGCTTTTAGGCACAGACTTATTAAGGATCCAATTAAAATTATGAATGGTGGTTTAAATGCCTCCATCCACAAATTAATCGGTAGAGTGGAATAACTTACCATACTACTTACTATGTCCACTGAAGTGCGAGTGCACCTTATAGCCACTCTATTTTGCTAAGGTACACCCGATATAAAATACCGGGCTGTTTTGCCATTTTCTATAGAACCTTGCAAAAGAGTTCAAGAAATCGGCCATACGGGGTATATTGACCGTAACACGGTCAGATCTTACTCTTTTTAAACTTTAGATCATGCTGATATTAGAATCAGCCTTAAAAACATCTTAAATTTATCCAAAGCAACTGATGATCTTATCGCTACGATCTGATCGCTCTTAGATTGGATAAATGTTAATCAATTAATTTTAAATCACCGTTGGGCAGAATTAGAATCAATTGAGCTTACATATAATAACATTATCACCAACGTTGGTCAGGAGATAAAAATTACTACAATCATTAAACTTAATTTCGCGTCATTCTTAATTTATTTGACGTATTTGTCTTAATGCAATATATGCATGAGACTCAGTCTAACTAAAGCGGAAGAATTGACTAAACGTTCAATCCTCCCCCTCGAAATATGGCCCATTAGATAGTGCCATAATTTCGAAAATACGTCATCAATTCTTTTGCTCTTATCATTATTCTAAGATGATAAAATCATCTTGAGAAAATAAATAAAGTTTGTCATGCTCAAAAGCAAGACTAAAGACTTTATGTCTAAGTGCGAAAATTCATCTATTACCATTCTTGTTCATCCATTTTGTGAACTCCACATATTCCTTCATGTGGTGTTTCTCCTTACATGTCAGTACATGCCCTTCAGGATATCATGTTCCTTTATGTGAGCTTATAAGAGGAATCCTTAGCATCATTAGAATAAGTCTTATAATGCTTTTTCCCCTTTATTCGTGTTGCACATTATGACCTAAATCATTGTGTGCTTTCTTAATTCTTATACATAGTTTGAAATCAGCATCTACAAACTTCAACACTCTTGCTGTAAGTTGTAGTTGATCACAAAATAATCAGAAAACTTAGTGTGACGTCATAATAAAATTTGGACGATAACGTCCTCATCGAGCTCTTTATTCATGGGTTTCAGCTTTGAAAACCATGTCGCAAAAAACTTATTAAACTTTTCTTAATAAGCGTGCTAGCATACGCCTTAGAAAAGTCACTTTCAGATACTCTTTGCAGTATCATGACGTGGGATAGAACCCCTAATTTGCTCCATAAAGGAGCTCTTAATCATAATACATTTTGTGTTTCCACTGATTTCCTTTAGTACTATATGTCTTATTTTATTCTTACATCGGCGAAGTCACATAACCTTATTACAAAAGCCTCTTGGCTTTCATCTTCTTAGGTCACGGGCTTCGCACGCTTAGTTAGACAATCAAGCATTAAAGCAAGATTTATGTCCTATAGCACAATCGCTGTCTTAATATCTCATCTCCGGGAACCGTAGTTCTCACCATTGAGAGACTCAATGCCAGAGATATGACTTAGCAAATTTCTAATAAGGAACATTATCAAAATATATATTATAACAGATATAATATGATACATGAAAATTTAACGTTGGTCAAAATTAACATGTGACATGCTTAAAACTTAAAAGGCGAATTAATTCTACATCACCGTTGGGCAGAAATAGAATCAATTCAACTGAACCACAGTAATTTCATCACCAACGTTGGTCAGGAGATAAAATCACTATGTTAACAAAATACAACATTTATAATGCCAAATTAAATTATCTCGTTGGTTCAAATTTAATTGACAGAATAAATGCTACTTAATTGATAGGATGAACATGGTACTAATCTTGAAACAGTGTATTCGCAGCGTAAGTCTTAAACTAATTAATACACAGCTTAATCAGTAATAAAATTCTGAATTTACAGCATGGTACTAATTTTAAACAGTGTAATGAAAGGCTTAATTTAAACATGCACAACGAAAGACTTAATTTTAATTAATACACTGCTTAAAACAGTAATGAAAATTCTGAATTTAAACTTAAACAAAATTCCTAATAGATATTCTTCAATTAAATGTAGTCTTTGGACTAAATTTAATAAATAAATATCACAAAAATACTAAAAGTGCTTTAAAACTCAGAACACAAAATTTCTGAGTAATCTTAAATAGTGTATGCACAGCGGAAGAACTTAATCATAATTAATACATTACTTATTTTAAACAGTATATGCACAGCGGAATACTTAATCTTAATTAGTACACTGATTAAAATAGTAATGAATTTCTGAAGTTTAAACTTAAACATAAATTCTAAAATAATATTCCTGAATTAAATATAGTCCTCAGACTAAATTTAATAAAGGAAATATCATAAAAGTGCTTAGAATTGCTGAAAAATTCATAATAAAATTACTGGATCTTGAGAAAATTATACAAAATTTTACCCGCAGATAACTTATCTTTTTCTTAATTTTTGGGCATTTTTCTGAATTTCCAGATAATACTAAACAGAAAAACTAATTCAGAAATTCTGGAAAATTAATAAACTAAATTCTGGCCCAAAACAGTTGATCAGGCCCGGCCCAAAACAGAAAACCGGCTGGCCCACAGACTCCCCGCGCGCGCCCGCGCACCCAGGCCACAACCTGGGCCTGGGCCGCGATTTAGCCACCCCGCCTGGGCCAAATGTCGGTCCGATCGACGACAGCCGTCGATCTGGATCGAACGGCTGCGCGCGATCCTCGCCCGTATAAAAAGCGCCAACGACGCCGCTGCCCTAACCCTAGCCATTTCGCAACACACCCGAGCGGGCGCAGCAGCGCGGAGCGGCGACGGCCGAGTGAGCGGCGTGGCTGCGGCGACCGAGCGACGGTGGAGAGCGAAGCGCGAGAGCGATGGCGGCGGAGGCCGAGCACCGCCGTGGTCCTGCTCGCCGGAGCGCCCGCTCACCCGACGCTGAGCGAGGCCCCGTCGAGTGGGTCCGCGGCGGTGGTCTGAGTCGAACACGGGGAGACCAAACGCCGGCGAGCGGCAGAGGCCCCGGCGTCCTCTTCCTGTCTCCGGTGGCGGCCATGAGGTGAGGCCCCACACACCCGGAGCCCTTTACCGAGACTTAGGGTTAGGGTTTAACCCTAACCCCAATCTCCTCATTCTTTTTTTTTGTGTGTGTGTTCTTCGGCCGGGCTTTAGGGTTAGGGTTCCGGGAACCCTAACCCCAATGTTTTTTTTTGTTTGTTCTTTCTTCTTCCTCTGTTCTCATTGATTTTAGTACGGGGTACTTAGGGTTCACAGAGGGGTCTTAGCGGGGAACTATGGAGATTCTTAGGGTTTCTTAGTGGGCTGTCCAGAGGGGGCGTCTTAGTTGCGGGGCTTACAGAGGGGATTTAGCCGGGATTACTTAGGGGACTTAGTGCGGCGGTGGCACAGGTCAAGGGGATCCGACGCCACCCTTACCCCTAACTAGCCTAGAGCACTAGCAAAGCTCTGATACCATTGATAGAACTTAGGGTTCTTAGGGATCTCTAGGTCTAGGTCTAGTAGGGTGCTTAGTGTTACCTCTTTGGTTTGCACGGGGAAGAAAGACGCCATGGCTATGGTGCTGTGGCGTCGAAGTCCGGCGAACTGCGGTGTGGAGGCGAGGGAGGCTTCCCACCGCTGCAGTGCCTTAGTAGATCGGATGGCTTAGATGGTTGGGAGAGCTTTCAGTCGCGCGAGAACCTCTCCCTTATATCTCTGGCACTGCGCGGCAGGGGCCCCTCAACCAGATGGGTTGGGGCGCCCCCGATCAGGGCGCCTGAAGAATAGGGGAGTAGTTAGGTTTAGTCCGAGTCAAAAGGGGGAGGAGAGGGACTCGGTTTCCCTCTCCTCCTATGAGATCTTTAATTAACTAACACTCTCATCCAAAGCACAAGTTAAGACAGGGAGAGCGAAAGGGAGAAAACAAATACACCGCTTTAAGTTATTTTTTCCTTGTCTTAGAGTTGTGATTCGATTCTTTAGTTCAGAAGTTTAGTGTCCTCATATTAGACATTTTGATGTTATTTTGAAATATTAAATATAAATTATTTATAAAATTTATCCAGTAGATTATTCAAGACTAATTACGTCATGATTTGATAATGTGCTGCTATAATAAATATTTATTAATCATGGATTAATTAGGCTTAATAAATTCGTCTCGCAAATAATGCTCCGATTCTACAATTATTTTTATAATTAATTCATATTTAATGATTCAAATTAATTAACGCTGAAACATTCAATGTAACATTTGGTGAAACTAAACGCTCACTTAACCCCCGATTTGATCGATTAGTTACGTATGTTCCCTTCGCCCCATTCTATCTGCTGCGCATCTGGGTGTACATGAGTAAATATGCAGTTAGTTTTTTTCCTATATTTTACGACATTAAGTTTTATAATTAAAGAAATATAGAACATTATTTTTAAAAACGAGTACTTCAATTGGGCTATCTTTTGCGTTTGGCAATGACAGCTATGTACGGGTGTGGCATCACGCATACCCTGCTTGTGAAAAAACAGCCGGCGTTGAGCGGAATCGTGCAGTGGAATCGATCGATCGCGCGGAGCCTGGCTGTCTGGCGGCGTGTCGTGGACGCGCCCGCGCCACGCGTGCTTCGCTTGGTCACACACTGCACGCGCGACGCGCTGGAAAGGACGCGCGCGCGGCGGCGTCTGATCGATCGATCGAGCGAGCGAGCGACACGTACGTACTGCGGCAGCAATAACGACGTGCGCCACGGCCTCCACAGAAGCCGCCGTGCCGTCGTTTATCGCGCGCGCGCGCGGCGTCTGATCGAGCGAGCGACACGTACGTACTGCGGCAGCAATAACGACGTGCGCCACGGCCTCCACAGAAGCCGCCGTGCCGTCGTTTATCGCGCGCGCGCGCGGCGTCTGATCGAGCGAGCGACACGTACGTACTGCGGCAGCAATAACGACGTGCGCCACGGCCTCCACAGAAGCCGCCGTGCCGTCGTTTATCGCGCGCGCGCGCGCGCGGCGTCTGATCGAGCGAGCGACACGTACGTACTGCGGCACCAATAACGACGTGCGCCACGGGCTCCACAGAAACCGCCATGGCGCCGCGCCGTTTATCGGCGGCGGTGCGCGAGGCGTGCGCATAGAAGACCGACGCGCGGAGCCGCGAAGCGCACTCGATCGATCGACGACGTCGTCGTGTGGCGGCCATAGCGCGCGGCGACGTCACACGGCACGCACGCAGCAGCTTGGACGCGTGTGGATCACTGTATAAAAAAGACTTTTTTCCCACATGCCGCTTTCACTCCATCCACGCATGGTCGTCGTAGAAGAAAACCGATAAACAGTAGTCAACGATGGATGGTCGTCGGTCACAGCTCTTAAATTTATTTTACATTGATGCGTATTACGAAATTGCCAGTAAAAAAATCTATTTTTAAGGAACCATTTATAAAAAAACAGTTTTTTACAGGTAGCATGCTGACCTAACTAACGGTGCATGAATTGGCATCTGTCCGACCATCTAACTCTAATTATCTGTGCACGAACACCTTGTTATCGCAAGGAACAATAAGGGTAATGCATGGATGATACGGTCAAGCAGAAAATGTACCTTTCGCAGGTAGGTTGCTAGCTGTAGGTTTTCGACTTCTAAATTCAGAGACAAGCAGTACAGATGGATGCGTTTCTCTTTCTTTTACTCGCGCCATGCATACATGCATGCAGCATTTGCAGTGTTTTTTTAATGCCTCTACGTCTCTCAGAGTTCATATGGCTGTTTTCTAATATGCTTTAATAAGAAACCAAGTTAGGCAGGAGAAGCTGTTCTTGCTTCAAAACTGTGGTAGCCAGCACAGCTAGCACACGAGCGAGCGAGCGAGCTGAGCTTGCCTGTCATTCGTTTTCGTCTAGAAACCAAGCAACCATTGCACTGTATTATATCTCTGCAGATAGCTTATTCAATTCCCCCTTCGAAATAATCAAAACTAAAAGACTCATCAAACGTATGTACTCTACTAGTTTATCTACAAAAGACAAGGCGACGATACCTATCTAGCAGGAGGAACAACAACAAGGGCGTCGTCATGATCGAGCAAGTCCAACCATATCCTTTGTACGTGCTGCCTGAATTATCATATTTCAATTGCCACTGCACCTGGTGTCTGTTGGCTAGCTGCTGGCTCGCTCGTCGTCTCTACATACCAAGTCAAAATCTAGAAACGTATTCTACAATTTATATAGCTGCTGCTGCTGGAAGCATATTGCATATGCTTGCCAGCACCTGGACGTCGCAAACCCAGCAGGCCAGGCCAGTACAGTACAGTACAGTACAGTACAGTACAGTACAGTTCAGGGCAGAAATATTATTCAGGAAACACGCATGCATTAACTATGCAAGCCAAGCTAGCATCATGCATGACACCCAGGTGACGGCCGAAATCTCGACAGGTAGGTGGCGCTTGCATGCGATGACATTAGTTTATTAAATATTGCCTCGTGAGATCTGAGACCAAGATGCTCTTGTACGTTGGTCTGTTTGCCTAACACACAATGCGTGTGTGTGATGGATGGCCGAGCGAGCGAGCGATCACGAGCTGCATGCTGCAACTTGCGCCTAGAAATCTAGAATAAATACGAGCTAATTAAGCTAGCTAGCTGCCGCTGCTTGCATTGGTCTCGTTAGATATATATAGGGGGAATCCCCCAACCTCCTCCTATGTCCTAAATCCTAATTAAGCCGGCTAACTAATACGCTATGATTAGCGAAAATTTTAAGCCAGCAAATTAATAAACCGATCGTTTAATTAATTAGCCGGCCGTGCCGAGCTAGCAACTAGCGAGCGAATAGAGGGATTCCCAGCTTGTTAATCACTTGCTACGGAACATTATATAGCTAGCTTAGCTTAGCTTAGCTTATTAGCTTAGCTCAACGTAAGTACGCACGCGTGTACGTTTAATTTGCCAAGTTTGATGTGCTTTCAAATCAAGGATTACGTTGCGGATATATGTTTCGTTGAGACAGGCACACACACACACGACACATGCAGCTAGCTAGCTAGCTAGCGCAGTGACGTGAGCTGAATAATTGTGGTGGAGCTAAAGCATAGTACGCGAGGCGTAGGAGCTGGACCGGCTAATTAGGCTGATTAAGCACCTTGTGATTAATGTGTAATGGTTATTAAGTAGTCGTGATTAGCTCCGTGTGTTCCACTCCGAAAGCAACTGCGGATCCGACCGATGAGGCAATGCAAACCGGCTCTCGATCGGCTAGCTGATCGATTTCTTATCATCAAGCGTCAAGCGGCCCAAGGGAGAAGCTAGCTAGCTACTAGCAATATGAAAAAGAAGTACAAGCAAGACTGATTGATTAATTAGCTCATCATGCATGCATATCGATCTGAGGTTTTTTTTTGTTTAATTTTGCGGCCGTCACGATCGAGTTCGCGGTCGGCAAGCGAGGAACAAAGAGGGGAAATGAAGAAAAGGATGGGTTAAATGTGCCTTTCTGACTTTCTCTGGTGGCTCTCAAGCTGCTGGTGTTTACATTGCAGCCAAATAAGGGTGCGTTTTGTTTGGTAGGGTTCCAACTATCTAACTTCTTTATCTTATAGGATTAAAACTGAAGCCAATCAAACACTTTTTCTAATGGATTCTACTGAAAGTACTCCAGAAAAATGAATTAGAGTGGTGAAAAATGATCTAACCAACTTCAAGTGTTTCGCTCCATTTTCTATATAGATTTTAGAACCCGAAGCTCTAACAAACAGGTACTAAATGTGTCTTGCATGACTTTATTCTCTATGGTTTTAGCATCGTTGTAAGTCAGTTTAAATTTAACAGTTTTAAACAAATTGTAAAATCTAAGCTTACCGTATGCATGTATATATTATGGTGAAAATAATTTATTATTGTCATCTCTGAACTTGTTTTATTTAGTGTTTAATTGACAATACAGTTATTTGGGATGGGTTTTTTATTAGATAAAGTTGAAATCCTAATAAACTCAAAAAGCATCAAAGCGCGGTGTTTTTTTCCACCAACGGAATGAATTCAACATAATTCTATATATGATTTATTCGGATAATAAGTTTCGTCAAATTGTTTCTCTTTAGATAATATATACATATATTAGTTGCAAGGGGTAGATGAAAAGTGTCGATTAGGCCGGCCGTAGTCATATCATTCACGTATGTATGTCTCTAGATTGACTTTTTGGCAGCAGTAGTGTCCATGCTTTGTCGATCTTGCCATGATTAGGGTTAAGTTCCTTAATTGAGGTGGCAGCGTGATAAGAGTAGTTAATTACTGTATCCGATTCGGCAGTGTCGGGGCTCGATCAGCTCGCCGAGACTTTTGGTGACACCGGCGAGTTCATTCCATATCGATCTACTATACTGCTAGCTGCCACCTCGATCAGTTGTAACACACAGAGTTACGTACTGTTGAAAATTGGCTCATGAGTTGGCTCAATTATTTAATTCCAAAGCATGTGTATAAGTGATTAGTCTCATATTACTTATTTGTGGGATGAAGACCTACTCATAAGGTGGAGTTATCTTTATTAATTAAATAGAGAAAATTCCTGAGGACTGGGCTAAATCCACATGCGCACGTATTCACGTATTTTTCGTGTGAGATACTGCGTGACTTGTGTATACATTATCTATACTAAATGCATTATTTTAATGTGATTAAAATTGAAATTGAATAACCATCAAACACCAGAATAAATATTTCAGTTACTAGTTGTTTTGAATACAAGATTTAAAATTCCGTTACTGGTATTTATGGATAAATTTATGTGACATGAATTTGACAGTTACTAGTAATAAATTTATAATTTATTCTGGCATGGCTACGATTATCTATAAAGGAGTGGAGACATTGAATCTGAAGACAACCTTTTGATCTTCATTCTTTTCTTCTCATCTCTGCTCCACTGCCTTGAGTCTATTGTGTTGCATAGACTTCATCGACTTTCTTTTCGGCGTGCACCGGATTAAACGAAAAGCGGGATCTCCGAACTATTGCCACAGAGATCACCTGCACGGGATGACAATCAGGTTTCTGGTATCGCTCGTGTGAACCTCGACTCGACTACTTCCTCTACGTGTTGTCCTCCGCTATTTCATTGATCAAATAAGTAGTTAATATCTCTACTATTATAAAGCGGCTAGTTTTCCGTTCCTCCGTCCGCAACCCCGTACTGCCTCCCCACCTCCCACAAAAAACCAATCAAAACTTATACCCTATAAAAACCGGTCCCCAACCGCCCGAGCCGGAGCGCCTCAACCGTCCAGTGCGCCGCTCCCTCCCTGCATGCGCGCAGCACCTTGCGCTTCTGCGTGAGAAAAAAAGAAGAAAAGAGGAAAAAGAAAAAGGAAAAAGAATAAAAATAAAAATAAAAATAAAAAATAAAAAACAAGAAAAAGAAAATTGTATTTATATTTCAGTATTTTAATTTATGTATTTTGTGGAAAATAAAAGCTCTTAGATTTCTGGAAAAATCATGTAGAAACATGAATTTTGCGTAAAAACCATATTATAAAATAAGATTTTGTTACAAAGCACAGGCCTATGACTAGTATTTATTGATAGTGTGTGTTTCTTGAAGTACGTCAAATGTCTGCTAATATTTCTTTATGCTTTATTATTTATCTATGAGTTTTTCTTCTTAATAAAATTTGGAATTAAAATATTGCACATGTTTCTAACACGTACCAGATCGACTCGCCGATCTACATACACGCATGAGGTCGCATCAACAAACATCACATATCTAGAGAAATTAACAAAGATCGAGCGAGCTTGGACTCTGTCGGCAGACACGCATGATTCTTGTGGGCTTAAAGAAACGCCCTTCGATCGATTCGATTCCAGATGCACATCACAATTCTTCAACCCTACAAGCTCAATTCGGTAGGAGAAGAACTAGTACAAGTCTACAACATGCTAAGGCGGCCATAGCCTCGACGTACCAGAGATTAGCCTTGGGTCCATGCATGCATGGCAAATTGGCTACTGTGGTGTACTCTACTGGTGTACTGGTGTGTTAATGTGTAGCTCTCGATCATGTTGGGGCACTCGCGACGGGGACCAGCTGCTATGCATCCAGACCGAAAAATGAGCTAGCCCGATCGGCGACGTGCGAGACGGCGCCGCGCCTCCGCCGCGCGCCCGAAAGAAAAACCGAGAAAAGATGGAGCTAGTTTAACCAGCAGCTGCGTGGTGCTAGCTAGCTACCCACGCACGCGGCTACGCCCGCGCGACGCCGCGGGCGGCGACGCCGTCGTCTACGGACGCTAGCGGTACGCACCGCGCGCGCGCGCGGCCGCTCTGCCTGCCGATCGGTCAGGCACGTACGTACGTACGCGCTCTGATCCTTTGCGTGTCACGTGGCGGTGTCGGCCGGGTGTGGGCATGCATGCATGCTCACCATGTGAAGACCGCCGGCCGGACGGCGCGCGTCCTCGCAGCTCGCCAGCTCTCGCCGTGCGCGCGCGCGCGCATGTGCAGTGCATGCCACCTCGGCAGGGCGCGGAGTGGCCGGTACGGTCTCTCTCGGCGTACCGCCGTGCGCACAGGTCGCCGTCGCCAGCCGGCACTTGGACTACTACTGGTCTTACGAAGACAAGTCTTTACTATTACTTTTTCAATTTTATCCCAGAGCTAGCGGTCGATCGATCGTCGTGCGTGGTAACTCGTGAGGCGACGGAATGGATCGGTCATATTCAAATCTATCGATGCATGCACCGGCCGGGCGCTTCAAATCCTGACTTGGAATGAAGAGAGCCGCGCAGATCGACCGGAGCCGGCCGTTCGAGAGAGGCGGGAGGGGACAGCACGGCTCTGCGGCCGCGGGAGCGAGGGACAGCGGCGTGACAGGCGCACGCTCGGGTCGCCATGCACCCCTCCTCTCGCCGCGGCCGTGCCCGCTACCGCCCGCGGGCCACGGCGTACGTGCGCGTGTGGGTCACGTCGCGGCGTGACGGGACGGGGAGACATGCCGAGACAGGTCGTCCAAATACCGGGACGCCGCCAGAGACCGACACCCCCTCCCCCTCCCCCTCCGTCGTTTTTCAGCTTTCCGCCGAGTAAATCTACGTAATTTTAACCAAATTTATTAAACACTATATCCATATATAATAAATATAACGTTAAGTCGATTTTATTTAATTTATCATTGAATATATCCTAATATAGTATTTATTAAATGTTTAGATACAGGAGCGCTATTCTACACCGCGTGTGTAGAATAACTATTTTACACCGATTACTTTCAGTAGTTGATTTCCTTAGTAGAATAGCAATTGAGTACTGTTTTTTCTCAGTAGTAGATTTCTCGATAGAATAACTATTCTACACTCGTGGTGTAGGATATCATATATTCATATGTTTAGATATGTGTTTTGCTTTTCTTTATATTTTTATTAAAGATAAAAAACGATAAACAAAGCTAAACACTTATAACATTATTGTTTTAGTTTGAATAGAAATTGTATTTAAATTAATATAATCAGTGCTCATAATATCTAGAAATAAACTAGAATACAAGTAACTTAGAAAAAAACATATTTTCTGTTCAAATCCAAGTGTTTACTATCTGCCATGTGGTACTAGTCTTCCGACTGAATGCTATTTTTGTTAAAATTTTAAACTGTCATATAAATTTGATTTTTTTTTGTAAAAAATACTATTTTTAAAAAATCGAGCGTATAGTACGTAGTTCCTGTAGCATATTTTCGTTGGGCTGGATTAGGAGGAGATTAACTCCATCAAACGCCAGTGGAGCGGATCGGAGAAAGCGAGGTATATATCGCTGTCACACGCGCGAGGTACATGCATGCATGTTCCATTGGACACGCGCGAACATTGCACGCGTACGTCGGATGGAGACGGCTGCAGCATTATTGCTGCTCCATCATATCCATCAGTCGACAACACTGGATCATATCACGATTTTTACGTAACTACACTAGATGTTGGACGGACGTACGTAGCTGTAATTGTCACCACAAACCTATCTACAGTTACACACGTGGAATATACATATACTGTAGCGTAAAATACTTTCCACGAATTTGTATTTCTAATATTCTAGCTATAAATCCGACGCGACCCGGGTCGTGATTTTCACGTATGGTGTATATATGTATATATATATATATATATATATATATATATATATATGTATATGTATATATCCGTGACGCAACTGGTCATGTGTGATACATGGAGCTGAGCTAGCTTGTTAAGGCCGCCGAGACACGCAACGACGCATGCAGCTGAAGCATCTTTGGCAAGCTAATTACGTATGGCCTCTCTTTAATACTCCAACAGGGTTGTGGTTTTGATTTTAAATTTATTACTTGATACTATTTAGCTTATCTTGTAATCAATGGGTTTACATAGTGTTTTGTTCATTGATCATGAGAAACGTAATTGTTTGGTTTGAGAAAAGAGATGGTATATCAAATGAAGTTGAATCAGCTATCTTGAAGCAGCCGTCTTCTTTACCGTGAAGCTAGCTCCAACGTGCATGCCAGTAATCTCTTCTGACAGTACGGATCCCTAAAAAACCAGCACGGTCAGTGGTTGACTTCCAGGCGCGATCACGATTGACGATGATGTTGTGAACATCCTGACCTGTCTTTCCTTGGCTGCCAAATCTCTTTCGTTCAAAGCTTTCACTGGCTGTCAACTCTGTTGACTTTGCACGGATCGGCTACCTCGATTGTGTGACGTAGCGCTTGTCATTGTTTGTCGTTACTTAGAACACGGTCTTTTCGATGGGTTTACTGAATTTATTCGGTTCGAAGAAGTTTCTGTATTCACGATCTTGCCAAAAAACTAAGAAAGGCAATCAAAATTTAGACAAGTTTATGTACTGATAAGCTTGATTATAGAGATTTCGTATATGTGAATTGTATGAAATTCGTCGGCCCAAGAGAAGTAACCTAACCACTTTATATATCCTAGGAGTTTGGATTTGCCGTTTATGTTTTAACACCCTCAATTAAGTCACCTTACAATGGACAAATCACCGAGAATTGTGAGCTAATAATCACGACATTATTCAATACATCTATTAATATTCATATCCGAACAATTACATCCTCGAAATTATTGTTAACGATTAAGTGTATGGGCCTGCAGTCGCCTCCGCCTCATGAGTCCTCCTACTCAAGATATTTTCCGAGTGCTTAACTTAGGCTTCCTCCGAGTTTCGCTTTACATCTTACCAACTGCTTTGTTACTAACCGCCAATCGTGTGACTTTTTTGCGATCTTGTTGGACCGTCAAAGGCAACTCACGAGTTACCGGTGATCATCCTCCCGACACTGTTCCCTTCTGATGTTGCGATCGAGCAGAGGGGGATAAATTGAGCTCGTTCACTTGACAAGTGGTTGCACCGGTTTGCTTGCTCTCTTGTTGCGTCCTGCTTCGTGTGCTGTGTTTCGTCTTCCACCTCAAAACCCTCCCAATTTTCTCTTGCTCTTTTTATGCTTTTTTTTTTCTGGAACAGTGAGCTGTGGATGACTGAAGTCTGTGATCTGAAACTTCCTCGTGAACCTAACTTGCTTGATAGAATGGAATTTTATGATCTTTTGGGTGTGCAGGTATAGCAACGATACCATCCACTGAGCCCTGGCTGCCTGGGATAAGCATTGGAAAATTCCTTACGCCATCACTTGTGGAAATTTTGGACAAGGAAGTTTTAGGCAAAGACTAGAGCCGCACATTGTTTGATTTATCCACTGCAGTCTATGCCAACCACAGAGCATTGTCCAGTCTGAAACGAGTGCAGCAACCTCAGTCTACACATTAGAGCTTGTGCCTATTTCACCTCTCGTCCCCTCAAGAACAGTAGTAATAAGTTGGATAAGCGAACTTATCTCCTCCCTTCCACAAAATTCTATGTCAGCCTAACTTGCTTGGTAGAGTAGAATTTTCAATCTTTTGCAACCATACAGCAAGGATCTTTGGCCACTGGATGATCAGACAGTTCCTTACGCTTATCAATTCTGGAACAGGCTCCACAATTGCAAGGAGTTTTGCAGGCCACAAAATATGCCTGGACAAACACAACATCACCGCAGGAAGGATTTGCACGTATATCAGAAATCTGACCATGAGCAAAAGCTGTTTGTCCAATGACGCAAATGTTAACATCATGGAGAATTTTGTCTAAGCATGCCCATGCAGACATGGAAATGGAATCTGGCTGCGGTATCACTCGGCATTCGATTTGAAGCTGCTTTTGCCAGTTGATGAATTGTTGGTGGAACACCTTAGCTCTTCATACAACAACTCAGAGCTTCGTTCACGTATCCAACTCTCGATAAATTGCATATGGATATTATCTACAACAACTTTCTTTCGTAGGGCAGGATATGGAACAGGTTACACATCTGTGCTTATTTCAGCAGTGCACCTACCAGATGCTCACCTTATTCTATTTGGTTTAGTGTACATGGAGCTCAGGTGCCACCATGTTCTTTAGAATTATCCGCAGATCTCAACTCTCTGTTCATGTTATCTAGATAGCCCTGCACAAAAAGTACTGATCTTCAAAAATGAACATGTAGCTGAAACATAATTCAATATCATTTGGTATCTGTTGTATGTACCTGTAGTATGCAAACTGCAGCAAATTTATCTGTCATTGTTTTGGTTTCAACTGGGTCATGTAGTTTCAGAGGATGTAAAAGGGCTTCCACACACTGCAGAAACAGCAAGATTAGTCAGTGCACCCCACACTATATGTAATTTCTCATATTTAATAAATAATGTGCAAATAAAGGACTATCACCTTTGAGGTAAAATTTTCATCCCAATAGGTGTAACTCAGATCATCAAGTTTCCCTGTTTTACAGAGCTCTCCAACAAGAAGCTTTACTTGTAATGCCTACTTAATAGAAAAAGAAACATTACGAAACATATAGTGAGAAAATGAGGTGAACTGTCTCAGCACAAGAGCACTTTACATCTGGAGAGGCTTGACCCTGCAAGTTGAATGGATAGCCCACAACAAAGCCTACAAGGGAGTACTTCGAGACCTATAAAAAAAGAAATGGAACTGGTGATGGTATCTTTAGTGTGCATTACAAACAGAGGTCAGAACTTCAGAAAAGAAAAGAACATATGGAACAGGCAACAATGATAAATTATTGAGGTGACTATAGGAATATATTAATGTTATGGCTTTAATATATATATAAGTTTCAAAATTGTCCACCAGAATATAAAATGAAGCAAAAGAGAGTAATCTACGCATAACTGGCGTCTATTTTCAAAATAAGCTCTGTTCCTAACTCATGTATAATTTCTTTGTGGACAATGTTACCCCTGAATACTTTGAAAAGGTAAATGGCATCATCAACCTCAACCAAACACACTACAAAATTTCTTGTGCAGGATGCACTATGCAGGATTTTCATGTAGGCATGATGTGACAGACAACATACATAAAACTCAATCTTTTGTTGAATGACTTTAAATTTTAGTATCTCCACAGTCAAAATGTCACAGTATATTCAGCATACCAAAGTTTTGAAATCATCCGCCATCAAACTGATGTTTGTCTCTGTCCTGCCCAATACACTGTATGAGACAACACAATTGTTAACCCCCAATTGGCAAGTCCATTTCTTTAAGGAAAAATGCATGCAGAATGCAGGTCATATATCTCATCACCAAATATAGGTGAGAGCAGCCACTAAATTGCCATAATAATGGACATACTTCGGCAAATCTGGATCTGCCCTGACTGCTGCTCAGCTAGGTAAAAAACTATCAGGTTTAGCCAAGAGCAGTCCATCCAAAGAGTTATCACTTGGTTAGTCCGGCCTGATTTAGTACAGGATAAGCTGGTCTTGATCTGGGTGGACAGGCCAAACAAATTAAACAAGTTCACCACCACTCTGTTTATACAAGGGAGTAAATCAATTGAACTGGCGATACATGATACATAGATTCAATATCCACACACATCTTGCAAGTTGCAAAACATCATGTGAAATATATGGGCAAGAAAGAGCTCACCTGTAATTCATGGATGGTAGTTAAAGAAAAGCCTTAGGAGGCATGAATGAATATGTTAAGGACAAATATTTCATGGTCAAAATAGGCAGTGGGATAGGATCTTGAGTTGCATTATGTTGTAAATTGCAGCCTCATTTTTTACTAAAAGATTGAAGGCCAATACATTCACTTCCTTAAAAAACTGAAGTTTAATATAGTAGAATTAATCAAGTAGAAGAAACTAACACAACACTCAACAATCACAGCTCAGCATTGCATGCCATCAGTGATCTGTGTCGGCCTAAAAGACATCATGAATAGGCGTTGAAAGTTTCCGATTCGAACATGATGGTTCCAATGATGTCCAGCATAAAAGTTGCCAACACATTGAAGTTTTGAATTGCAAATCCAACATTTCCTACTTAGCCATGAGAGGAATGAGATTAACGTATTCTTGCACACTACATATGTTTGCTTGCATTTAGATCATCACACAAAAGAAAAGTGGTGTCTAAATTTAATGGACACACTGAAGTTACCAAAACTGTGTTATGCAAGTTCTGAAAAGTGAAAACATTTCAGCAACACAATAGGATTAAGGGACACATGGTTCAACTCCAGTTGTTTAAAGGGCATACCTCAGAGGCAAAGCAATCCTGTTTTTCTTATCGGAAATAGCCAACCCAACATACTTACTGCCAACATCAAGCCCGAGCAATCGACCTTTCTTTTTCGACCCGCCCTCAATGGCTTTCCTGAACAACTGCTCCGCTTTCAACAACCTCATTATATATCTCCTCCCACTTTCAACTGCGAGGACATGAATGGATAAGGGGATTGAATTGAATGAAACTTCTACCAATTTACCACAATATAGACGGCACAGATTATCCATTTATGCTAGAAGCCTAGGAGGGTCAGAACCAAAAAGTAAATACAACTAGTAAAACTGCAAAACTAGTATCGAATCACACACAAATTAATGTTGAAACAAAATTTATGAATTTATGTGTAAATTTTTAATACGACAATTCTGTAGCACGCTAGAACTCTGACGCACGCGACTCGAACAACAGCACATTTACATGGATTTCAAATGTAGAAATTTGAGCTCCAAGCACAATTACTAAATATCACTGACCCGCGAAGCGCAGACGGGCCGAGGCGGTGGTGCGGCGACGGCGCAGCGAGCCGGGAGGCAGACGCGATCCCGGATCTCGGACAAGGCGGAAATTAGAGGAGTGAGGATCGGAGGAATAGGCCAACGAGGAAACACCGGTGGAAAGGCGACCTAGGAGCCCGGCAAGGCGGCGACGGCGACGTAGCGGTGACAGGCGAGCGGGATGCGGTGGTGACTGGTGAGGTCGGAAGGGAGTTGAGAAACCGAGCGCGAGAGCTAGAGGCGGCGCGGCCGCGGCGGGTTCGTGCCTTCGTCGTCCTCGGCTCCTCGCTCGCGTCGGGAGAGATTGGGCCGAACAGGGCTGGGCCAACAGTTTCTGCGACCGGCTGAAAACCTAGATGGGCCAGGCCAGAATGCTGGAACGAACGAATGAATCTTCTCTTAATTTTTAATGGGTGCGTTTTATGGCTCCAACTCTAACTTATTTAACTTGTGGAACTGGAGTTAATCCAAATAATTTTTTTTGAGGAGTGGATCTATGAGAGAACACTCCAAAAAAATAAACTGGCATGGTGGAGAAGGATTTAGCCAATTTCAGATGCTCCACTCTAGTTTTAGTACGAATTTCGGGATCCACAGCTCTAACAAACATGCTATATATATATATATATGGTCAAAAAGCAAAAAAAATAAGTATATATATATATATATATATGATATGCCATTTCGAGGCCTGTATAATTTCAGTTGCAGAAGAAAATACTGCAGCAGCCCAAGCAGGAATGAGAGAAAGTGTGTTTCGGTTTCTTCAGTTGCTTTGTGGTTCTGTTTTGGTCGAACTGAACTGATATTGTCTTCAATTCGTTTTCAAAAACACAGGGAAGATTTGATCACCCCTACCTATATTGAATTTCTATTCTTGGGTGAGGACACCGTTGTTTTGATGCCATTTTCTGATGCGGAAACTCAACAATTAGCAACATTAATATCCTGCAATGAGGCAAGCTGCTTCGGTTTCTTAAATGATGTCTTAAATTGCTATATCAACAAGACATCATCTCTAAAAACCATACTTTTAACCCATAGTTTTTTAGATGATTTTCTACATTGTTATATAATAAATTTTTTATATATCTCTCTACACCTTTAAACCAAACTCTTTCCACTTTTATCTTCGATGGTGTGAAGACATAGCGTCTTAGTATAGACATAATGTCTTCATCTTTTATCATATCTCTTCATTAAATTGTTTGTCACATCATTTTTTTCCTATGTAGCGACCTATTAAACGTGCAAGACACTATCCTAGTTGGAGGGTTGGGATTGCCCTTAAGCACCCATTCAGTTTCAGTGCCCAATCTATCTATCATCAGGCCCTTTCCGTACACGGTTCTAATTCATGTTCAGCGAATGTGAAGTAGATGAGTAGATCCCTGTAGATACGCATGTTCTTGCGTAACACGTTCCCTCGGATGAAATGGACATTTTAGTCGTTCATTAGCTTGTCACCTAAATTATCAATATTTTCAGTCGAGAAGATAGATATATTCATCTGCACAGCATTGAAATCTGCTTCCGTGGGAAGTGGGAACCACAGAATTGTATGCTTATGCTCGCCAAAAAAAAGGCAAGACCTTTTTTTAAACGAAAGGCTCGGAACCTCCGACAATATTTGTTTATAAAAAGATTCTATTCCTATCTTAGTGTCTACAATTATTTGTTTGTAAATTAATAAATTTTGTATTTAATATATGTTAACTGTTTCTTATTAATACCGGTTTATTATTAATAAGAGAAAAATTCGATTTTTGTTTTTAGCACTAATTTATTAATTTGATTATGGTTGTCTTAAAAACATTTATGGGAGAGACTAATAAAGTCTGTACTGCTAGATTAGATCGGGGGTGAAAACTGAAGAAAAAAAATTCTAGGGTGAGGGTCCTAAATCACCCCCTTCGAGACCTCCCCCAGATCGATGTCACGTGAACGGGGAGGAGATCCAACGAATGTGAAGTGAGGTGTGGAGATCGACTGGGATACGAGCAGCGGGGCAGCAGTGCGGTGGTCGCGGGGTGGCGGTGGCGGGAAGCTGCGGTGGCGCGACCAGTGGAGGCGCGGCGGCAACATCGGGGCGGTTTAGGCGATGCGCCATGAGTTGAACATCCATCACCGTCGCACCCTCTCGCACACCTCCACCGTGCCCTCGTGCCGTCTCGGCCCCGTTGCTCCATCGCGCCACCACGACCAGTCCTCCACCTTCGGTTTCCCTCACCTACTCCACTTCATCTAGTCTGTTGGATGTCCTCTCTGATCCACATGGCTTGATCTAAGAGAGAGCCTCACGGGGTTTAGGGCGTTCCCCATAGTTTTTTTTCGAAGTGTGCTGGGGCTCTGTGTTTGAATGCTGCATGCCCTGAAGCATAACCTCCTAATCTACTTTTAATTAATGCGGCCCTTTGTTTCGAAAAGCATGTTGTATGACATTGCAAATAATTGTTGTTTTAGACTTTAGCTAGACTATCCCGTGGTGCCAACTACCGGAGTTTTATCACCCGCCCTCTGACGTGCACTCTTGGGTTTAGACTCACCTCAAAATTGGGAGGCGGTCTGTTTCTAGCGACCGTAGTTTATTTTTAGAATCTAAAATTAAAATAAACGATTCAAATTTTGAATTCAGATTATAAAAATCAGTAGTTGTAGAATCTATAAATGAACAAAAATTTAAAAGTTAGAAAACAACAACTCTTTCAAATTATTATTAGCTAGATAACCAACTATTATCTAACTATTCAAACAAATCTGTAGCCGTCGGAAACTAAAAAAAATAAAGGGAGATTTGCTCAAATGTCACACATAAGTTAGTAGAATTTGCTATTTTATCTTATATGAGTATATAACATGTGATACTATTTTGTGACACATGACAAAAAAAATAAATATCACTCAACTTCACGGAATAAGAGCAAAAATCCCAAAAATTAAACAGGCCGCATGCTAAAACGTAAAACCCCACGCATCCGTCACGTGGCGTCCTGGCATGGCATTATGGGCTATGGCAAGCTCGCAACACACGAAACCCGACGCCACGAACCCGAACCCGGCCGCGTGCCCCCTCACGCGCTCGCACCTCGCTGCGGTTCAACCTCACCACTCGCCCAACCACCGTCCCGTCGCCGGGACAACGGGAGAAACCAGCCCAAACCCAACGTTTTCCGGGGCCCATCGCCCCCACACCCACCGCCACCAACCTCCGCCTCGACCAACCATCCCCGGAGGGAACCCCGGCTCTGACGTCACTCCTCCCCCCTCCTCCTCTCTCTCTCTCTCTCTGCTCGCCCACCCCCTACAAATCGCAGAGGCCGCCGCGCTGCGGCACCCGCATTTCCTCCTCGCCTACCACCCTTTCGTCCAACCACGCGTGTGCTGTGCTGTGCTGTGCTGTGCTGTGCCGCATCGGATTCCACAGCCTGCGCACGGCCCGAGCGGGGGAGGCGAGCGATGGAATTCAGCAAGGTGGTCTCAGGCTCCGGGTCGGCAGCGGCGGCGGCGTCGCCCGCGCCCCGGCGCGGCCTGGCCCGCGGGGGTGTAGGGGCCAGCCGCGTGGCCGTCGGCCCGGCGAAGGCGCCGTCGCGGCGGGCGCTGCTCGCGACCAACAACTCCGTCACACCCATGGCTAAGTATGTGCTCTCTTCCGATAAATTAAGCTTCCCTTGCTGTGCCGATTTGTTCCGCTTGATCTCCTTGTGCTTATTCCAGTTTTGTGCTAATGCGTGTGCTGGTCTTCGGATCATAAATCTAATTCTCTATTGGCGCTGGTGATGGAGCGTAATAGCATCTTCGTTTGTGCGATTAGGCCTTGTGATCAACTGATCATTACCGGGTTGTCATATGCTTTACTAGTTTACTTAGTTCATGAATCCACCATATAATTCAAGCTAGTTTCAGGTTAAAAAGAATATATATGGTTTATATTGAGTTGATGGTTGAGGGTTACAATTGCTCACCTAATAGTTAGTTGGGGAAAAATGTTCCTTTCAATTGGTTTCCTAACAACATGGAATTCATAATGCTACAACTTGTGCTTGGCCGCGTTCACTTGAAGTCTTTGCGCAGTAAAGTTGGGTTGTTGACATTAAGCACTTTATTTATTCTCGCTGCAAAAGATGCTTAAACATGTACATTTCCTTCGATGTCTTTTGCCATTCCAACCAAAAATCATGTTCTGTTGGTGATTTGACCACAAGTCTTTGTGTTGAAAGCCTGGCAAAAGGTGAATTATTTTCTTGGATGACTCATATGTTGGGGTGTCGGTGTCGTAATGACCAAGGGTCACTGAATTGTGGTGCACCTTTCTAGAAATGTATGTGCAACCTTGAGCACGAATTGACTTACCGCACAACAAAATATCAACACTGTTAAGTTACTGTGACACTTCAACAAAAGATTTGACCTTTTGTGTTACACCAAACAAATTAATAACTTCTCAATGGTGTGATTTTTGTAGGGATGAGAAACAGAGGATAGATCAAAGTAAAATATTGACCTTGGATAGCATCAGAACCTCCTTGATTAGGCAAGAAGACAGCATCATATTCAGCCTCTTGGAGAGAGCACAGTTTTGTTACAATGCTGATATATATGATAGTAATGCTTTCCACGTGGATGGATTTGGCGGCTCTTTGGTTGAATTCATGGTTAGAGAAACTGAAAAGCTACATCAACAGGTAGAGCAGGCCTTGCAATTAGTAATACAATTGGTCATGGTATGCCAAGAATTATAATATGATTATGGTTCCTGCCAGTGTAGGTTGGGAGATATAAGAGCCCAGATGAGCACCCATTCTTTCCGGAGGATCTGCCTGAGCCACTGTTGCCACCTCTCCAATATCCAAAGGTAATCCATGAGGTCATGTGTTCTTAGATGCTGAATTCTTCTCTTTAGGCTTGTAGAGTTTCTTCTCAGTATAGGCAAAGATAGCCCTTCATTGACTGACCGTTAAAAATATCAGATTTCATGATTGAACTGACATTAGAAGCCCGTATGGCTGATGAACTTGACAGTAGATGGATTACTGTGATTTGTTTTGGCAAAGCACTGCTGTTATATTGTTATTAGTAAATGTTAGATGAGTTCTCATTTTGTTCTTATCCTTTGCATAGGTTTTGCACCCTGTTGCTGATTCCATTAATATCAACAAAGAGATCTGGAAAATGTATTTTGATGAGCTTCTTCCAAGATTAGTGAAAGAAGGAAGTGATGGTAATTATGGATCCAGTGCTCTTTGTGACACAATCTGCTTGCAGGTACTACAGTTAGTACAGCAAATCGTCTAGTCATTCAATCATATCCGCCTCTGTCTACTCTGCTGTAGCTTTAATTTGCCCAACATAATTTATTCTAGTTGAGATATTTCTTACTGCCAAAATTTCATAGATATCATTTTCATAGTACTGTACTGATGTTCACTATTGACTCAAATTAGGCATTCTTCTTTTTTCACCTGATCTTATTTTCTTGTTCTATCATCCAGGCACTCTCCAAAAGAATCCACTATGGTAAGTTTGTTGCAGAGGCCAAGTTTCAAGAGTCTCCTGAAGCCTACATGCCTGCAATAATAGCCCAGGTTTGCATTTTGGTTTTCTGTATAGTCCAGTTCGTCTTTATCATGGGAGCAAATAATTCCATGCGTCTGTTTCTCGTCAACTCTACATACTCTATGACAATCGAGTCCATTATGCAGGCGGCTAATTCTTTTTATCTGGGAATTTCAGGACCGCGACCAACTAATGCACCTCCTTACCTATGAAACAGTGGAGCGTGCTATTGAACATAGGGTTGAAGCGAAGGCTAAGATCTTTGGACAGGAGGTGGATTTAGGTGCTGAAGACAACAGCGCTCCACCGGTCTACAAGATCAGGCCCAGCTTGGTTGCTGAACTGTACAGCTACAGGATCATGCCGCTAACCAAGGAGGTTCAAGTAGCTTACTTACTGAGGAGATTGGATTGAGACGGTTTACGATTTGTAAACTGCCAGCTTCGATTTCCTGGCATCAAAGAATAAATTAGGCAGACGACGAGCATAGGCGTCCATTTTGGGACAAATCGAAGGATGTATCATTGTTCCGGTTTACAGTTTACACTATATTTTCTGTCGCGAGAAAAGGCAGGACCGTGATGTGGAGTTGTTGCATATAATATATGTATATGTATACCAGCCTTTTGCATTGTATGTGCGTAGCTGCGTACCATCTGTTGACCAAATCAAGAAAAAATACACATACAGCAAGCATAGCAAGCAATTCAAACTCAAGCTTGACAAAGATCATGAATCTAAGCTTAGGCTCAGGCTTGGCTCATTTATAAAACCCTAATCGTATCATAAGAACGCTGCAGGATGGTTGTACGTGGTCAACTATATGTGTTGTTCAAAGACCCCTAAGTGAGCACAAGGATATATGGTAAACGGGATAAACACGTACACGGATATGAAACAAATCATAAATCGTAATGCCATTTAGTACTGGTGAGTGTTTTGTATCTTTGACATTGCTTCTAATAGCCAGCTGCCTGCTGGCCTCATGCCTTGTGACAAAATTGGAACAAACATAGGCCCTACAGAAATACATAAACTCTGGCAGCAGTGGTATCAGCAATGTGACATGTACTAAGAACATCTGCCCAAATGCATGGGGAGAGTAAAACCAAAACTCTGTTTCCATAGAAAACTTTTTTTTCTTGTATGGGTTTCCATAGAAAACCTGGCACACTAAATTTTTGCTGGGCAGTGGAGAAAGAATAACCTGCTCTTGTTAGCTGTGACCTGTAACCTGGAGATATACATGGAACCAGTAGGATAATTAAATTAACAGAATGCACCCCGAGCAGTATAAGAGTACCACGAAAGTAAGCTATTAAAGGGTGTACTTTACTTACTTTCATCTAAGGTTAGCGTTCAATTGGGGGGTGAGTCTGGATGATGAGGGGGCAGTAGAGTGTGCAAAGATATTGGATATAATGCTCTCAAGACATCATGCTGGAGTCCTTGATAATTTCATATAATGAGATGATAATCTCGATAGTCAGTAGTATAATGACTCCCCACTCCAGCAAATCTGATCGTCTATTTTGGAGAACTTCTTGAAGAAAATGAATGTTGTGCTGTTACAATAACAAACTGTAAGCGTGAATCTGAGCTCAATGAAAATCAGCTGTTGCACTGAAAATGAATGCAAACTAAATCACTTGCCTCTACAAATTTCAATTTGAAGTCGAGGCTCCCAAAACGTTGGTTCAGTTCATATTCTTCCCGGAGATACTCAAGAATTTGAGCATAATTTGAATTTTTCCAAGCAATTTCAGACCTGAAGAAAAATTATGTTGTTTTAATTATAAGATATACAATGTGATCCTACCGTTGATGTTATATAATTCTTTTTAGATTATCTTTTATCTGTCAATTTTTCCATGATTATCTTGGGGCTCTTATCCAATCCTATGGATAATTGTGAAGTTGCTAACATCACAGCCGATGCTAGCCAGGTGAGGACAACATAATGTTTCACAGTTATTTTATAAGCTAAGCATAAGATGAACATAGGTATTTTTATGAGGAATAAAAGGGATTATGCCAAATCAGCAGTAATCAGTGAGCCTTGTGATGCAACATGATCAGTTCATCACTTTGATCTGACATATACATTGGTTCTGTTGGAGAAGCATTGAGGCAATGTAAGTCTTCCTTTCCTTTTGTTTAAGTGGAAAATGAGTATACTTCGATAAGCAAAATGGCACTTGCAGCACTAGGCTTATGTAATGCAACAGAGAAAAACAGAGTGTAACACATGGATAGTGAACAAAGTGTTTTTATAACAGGAAGGTATCAACCTTTCTTAAAATTTCCAAATGGAATTTCCATGTGAATAAGTAAACCATGTCTATAGGATGTTTAAATGAAATATGTGTGTACCATCTTGGTTTTCATGTCAACTACCCTACAGCACAACACATCATAATGCACACATGATTGTATATAATATATTACTTCCATTCACAGAAAAAATGCCATTAATTATGCAATTGCAATGAAAAAGATCCACCCATCTAAAATGAGAGTGCAGTACTAAGATTGCGAAAGAGATACCTGTCAAAAAGGCCAAGTCTGATGATAACGTCCGCAAGGTTAGAATTAGCCTTGCCAACAAGTTGGAACAGCTTCTTTCTTTGCATGGTAAAATCCCCAGTCTTCTCCATGACACGATTAATTTCAGTAAATTCCTCAACCATATCATCGACCTATAAAATTTGTGTTAAAGAACTTAATGGACAAAGTTTCAAACCTATCGTCTGCCACCACATGGAAAAATGTAACTTTTCCCACTTTCAGTACCTGCCGTATATAATGATCAAGAGCAATACTTTGGCCAAGAACACTTGAAATGATGCGAATTCCATCTGTATCTAAACTTTTAAGAACTATATAATCAAGACCTCCTTTCATCCATGTCGTCAGGGATGGCTTCTCAACTACTGCATAATCTGTTCATTGTAAAATGGATATCAATGAGGGTGTATTACAGGTCTTAACCTTACACTGTAGTTTGCAAGTAAGCAACTGGGTTAGTTCCATAGCTTTCTGTAATCTGCTGAACATAAATATTCCATTTTGGTAAGATTTTGAAGAGACGGAGGGAGAGGGAGAGGAGGGGATGGGTGCTCAACACCAAGCTACTTAACTTATCACTGATGCCTACGACTGCATCACAATTCACAACCAATCCACAAATTAGATACAAAGGGAATGTCCTGTAGTTTATGGTCCTTTATCAAAAAACAGATTTCACTACCATATACGGCAGTTGGATATTTTTCCCGCCATACATATACTAAGGGTCTATTTGGGAGCCCAAAATCCCAGCCCATTCCCTGAGGATGGGTTGGGATTTTAGTTTAAAATCCCAGACCATCCCGAGGGAATAGGCCGGGAAGTTAGGTTCCCAAACTGGCCCTAAAGAGGAAGAAAGTGAAAATATAACAAAAAGTAGCAATCACAACATCTCTGTTCAGCAGGAAAAATATGAGACAGCTAGTGAATAGCATGTTCATACCGTCTTTTCTCGTCTCCGGAAGCCATCCTGAAGCATGTCTCCTGATGATATCAAGATAGTATTCAGCTTCATGATCAGCTATGTTGAAAAGCACAGCAGAACCATATTGGAACACGACCACGTAGCGGTAGCAGAATCTGTTGTCTTTCACTCCAATGTCCTAAAGAAATGTTAGCCAAACATTGCAAGGAAGTTAAATCTTGCAGTGCAGATCAAGTTATACATCACAACGGCACGTTCAACAAATTACCAAGGTGTATTAGTAACTTGAAAAATTGTTGATTCAGAAGCACTTGAACTCGGAGCTATGTGATGGACTGATGGTAAATTGCAATCACTAACCATGATTTCTTGCGGGAATTCTGGGTATCTTAGTGCAATGTAGTTCAACGATCTGGTCGAAGGAGGTACCACGTCGCTCCCATGCTCCGCCTGCAAACTCTTCAAATCAATGCTGCCACAAGGGGACGAAAAATCAGGTAAAACACTTAAACACGCCGTTTTAGTCTTCTCCATCTATGAAAATGCACAGTACACCTTGGAGAAGAATCATCAAACACCTGCCGAGCAAGCCCGCGCATACCTGGTGGAGACGAAGTATGCCTTGACGGGGATGCAGCGCGCGAGCCCCTCATCCTCCTCATCCTCTTCCTCCTGCCGAGGCGGGGGTGCCGGGGCCGACTCGGCTGCCGCCCGGATCCAGGCCCAGTAGGTCGAGCTCCCGGGGCCAGAGTCGCGGGCTTCGTGCGGCACCGCTACAGCGACCGCGGCCGCCGAGGCCGACGAGAAGATCCTACAGAAGCGCCCCCCGCGTGGGACATCCGGGTGCGCCAGATGTGCCCTTGCCTCCACCGCCGTCGGCGCTGGCGGCAGTGGCCTCGTCGCGAGGAGGCGGCGGAGACGGCAGCACGCGCGCAGCCGCCCCATCAAGCGTGCGTCTGCCGGTGCCGCGCCGCGCTGCGCCGCGAGCCGCCAGGGCTCCCCTGTCCCACCTGTCTTTGACTTGGAGGAAGGAACGGGGCGGGCCAAGCGAACAGGCCTCCACGGACGCTTGCCTGAGCAGAAATAAATGGGCCTTCTTCTCGTGGGCTTCGTTGGGCTTCTGTAATTTCCTCGTGTGGCCTTAGTGTGTCATTCATCAAAAAATTTAAAAACATTAGTTTGTATGTTAGGTACTGGTCTCATTTGTTTCAAGCTTCTAGTAACTAGAAATTCTCAGTATCTAGCTAGTACGAGTAGTTGGTATTTTTTAGTTTTTAGATTCTAGTTTATTTCTAGATTCTGCAGCTATTGATTCTCACAATCTGAGTCCTGAATTTGGACCGTTTGTTTCTGCATCAGATTCTAGAAGTAACTGCAGCTGTCAGAAGCTGAAACAAACAGGTTTATTGAAAGAATTAGAATCTGGATTTTATAAAATATCGAGTTGTGTGGAATTTAATTAAAATCTAATATTTCTGTTTGGACATTTCGTAGAATTAAAATTTAAGAACCAATTCTAAAACTTGTTTGGATAATCGAGTCATGGAATCAATTCTATTATTACAATAAAAACATAAGATGGGAGGAGAGGTAGTGATTCTGATCAATTCTTTTTTAGTGAAGAAGAATTAGGTTGAACTGTGAATTTTAGGTTGAATTCTATATAGGATCGTAATTGTAATTTAAAAAAGATCCAATAAACTCTCATATAATTGAATTCATAGATTGACATAAATATACCGCTGCCTATAATGGCTGCAGGTGACCGAATAAACTTTGGATAAGTAGTATAATACACGGAAGTGATTCTTCATATTTAGTTTAGATTCTTGCTTACATTGTAAAACTTAGTAACCATGAAACATGGAAATAAACTAAATCAAAAAGATAATAACCATCAGCTTTTTCGTATTTTATCGTGTGTGTATATATATATATACTATTTTGATACTTCTCGGAATCTAAATCTTTCCAAACAAACTATTATATTAAGATTGTGTTTGGTTCTGTTGTATGCTATGAAAAAATTGTGGTGAGTTATCTGTTGTAGAAAAGTTGAAAGTCGTTTGGTTTAAACTGTTGTGAGCTAATTATTTCTTATAACTGACATAATTTTCATCATTATAATATTTCATACATATATATAGAAAACAATCAATATTTATGCAACTAATTAATTGGAAAATATATTAGATAATAAATAAGTTCATAGTTCATCTCGTAAAATAATCAGCAATCATATAGTTATCTCATAAAATTGTGTAATGCAATACAAACCATAATGATGTTAGATCAATCAAGACACCTTAAATTCATACTATTCAATTTGTACTAAAAACAAAAAAGCAGAAAAACAAGGTTCAAACTGCTTTCAAATTTGTACTAAAAAAACTGCTTTTCGTGGAAGAATCAAATTTGATAAATCCATTTAATTCAGCTTCTGTTTTTTCACCGCAAAAGCAGATTTTAAAAGCAGAACCAAACGCACCCTAAATTCCTGTTTGGATCTCAACAACTAACCGACTAATAGTTAGTCTATTAATTCATAAAAACGAATTTATTTGAGTTAATAGGGACCTTGACTATTTTACCTTCCAATGACTATAGCACAATTATGGTAGTAAGGCTATTCACAATGGTGGGTTTCATAGCACTGTTTTCTAGAATGACACGTCAGTTTTACAACTGAATGAAATGCCCTCTTTCAGTGGAGAGTTTCATTTCACTATTTCCTAGGCTAACCAGTATAATTAAATGCAACTAGCTCTCATGAAGTACCCTCTCTCTGATGAAACGATTTAGCTCTCAATGGTTGATTCATTTCGTTTCATCCGTCTTGGAAACGAGTTAGCATCATGTCATGGTGATGACACTACTTCCTTCTCTTTCTTCATTAATTGAATGACATGTAAGCAAAAAATCTGATGTGACATATTAATTAATACCATGAAACCTCCATTGTGAATAGCCTAAGTAGTAAGGACAAAAACAACTTTATCCACGTATTAGTCCAAAGAATTCAAACATAACTAATTTTTAATTAGTTTTAATCTATTATTATTGGAGCCTAATTTACTGTGGTATTGGTCATGACCTACTTTCTACAATTCTGCATGCGTAAATTGCTTGCCTACTCAATTTCACGCTTACGGTTTGTTTGAAGAGTTTGTGGTAGTTGCAGCCACGTGTACCGTTTAAAACTCTATGAAGTATAAACGGTCTATATCCTGGCTTCAAAATATAAAACTCGATAGAAACATAATTTAAAAATAAATTACAATTGGAATCGGTTTTTTTTAAATTCTCATCAGCTAAAAATCTCCCAAAACATACTGATTTTATAGAGATCTTGTTGCAATTAGCTTGTAACCAGCGTACCTTAAATTGGTAATTGCTATAACTTAACAGCTTTATCGTATAAGGCGCAACAGGAAAAATAAAATAAATTGATGTCAAGTGTTCAGGTCTTCTTCCAGACATGGATTTCCCCCCATTTCTATGAGAAATGAATTGGCCTATGAAAGCATGCAACTGCAACATTCAGGTAGATGATTTGCTCATTCTTCAAGCGTAA
The DNA here is from genome assembly GCA_019279435.1 of Zizania palustris. NCBI lineage: Eukaryota > Viridiplantae > Streptophyta > Magnoliopsida > Poales > Poaceae > Zizania > Zizania palustris. The sequence goes on from JAAALK010000288.1 coordinate 89,638,983, forward strand.
TTCTTTGCCTTTTCGCTTTCAGTGAAGCCCTTTTCAGCACATTCCGTTTTCCTGTCCCTCGGATGTTGATTGAAAAACACACACACACGCGTAGTTAAAGTTATCGTTTGTTCTGCAATCATGTAAAGGATCAACCACGATGAGATCTTTTACCTATTTAGCAGCAACGTTGGTCACAGTTAACAGTGATGAGCTGACAGCTTAACTGAACAACAAGTACCCCTACAACAAACCGAGCAATTTCTGTCGGCCAAAGTCGACGGAAGTTAGATCTTTCCTAACAGAAAAGCCAACTCCTGTCGGTATCTAACTGACGGAAGCGTTTTGATGGGAAATAACTAACTTCTGTCGGCGGCTATCGATGGAAGTTAGTTACCTTCCGTCGGTCAGACGTGACCGACGGAAGTTATCGGAACATTTTGTCACGTCAGCAAAAACCCTTAACTTCAGTCGGCACAGGCGTGAGCCGACGGAAGTTAAGGGTTTTTTGCCACGTGGGCAAACCGGCTTAACTTTCGTTAGCTATGGTCAAGCTGACGGAAGTTACCTGAATATTTTTTTGTTTTTCTGGTTCTCTTATTCACATGCATATCCAATAACAAAATCACAATTTCACATTCACATATCAAAAACATAACCACACATTCACATTCATATCCATAAACGCATTCACATCCACATAAACACATTCACATCCATAAACATTCACAATCACCTCCACATTCACATCCACATAAAAGGCATTCACATCTATAAACCATTCACATTCACCTCTACATTAACACAGTCACGTGCATATAAACAAATTCACATCTATAAACCATTCTTCTCCACGGTAAACAGTGATGGGCTGACAGCTTAACTGAACAACCAGTACAGTGACATTTAGAGTAAAGCCTTTTTTTCAGAGGGCTTGACCAGTGGATGTGTACGTACGTGATAACTGATTACTAGGTGCAGGTTGGCACATCAGCTGTATCTTAAATTCTCAGGTCGCTGTTGACTACCGCATTGACCTGATGTTTCACCTAAAAATCGTGCTAGTAAAGTAAAGCATTAGGTATAGTAAAGAGATGTGTTTGTTTGTTTTTGTCTGAACTTGAGGAACAAATAGTAGTCATTTAACGGTTAAGAATATGAAAGCGGTGTATCGGTTTCTAGAATTTAGTTTATTTTTAGATTCTACTCGAGTATTATATTGAGGTTCAGAATTTATATCTAGAATTTAGATGGTTTAGTTTTAGATTTTAAAAATAATTAGAACCATCGGAACCTACGCCCAAATAGGTTCTGACAAAAAATTGCCGATCTCTCGTCAAATTGTCGTTGCTCCGTCCAATTCTCGGTTAATGCTTTTCATCTTTAACCAAAATTTATTTTTAATTACTTGAGGCTCTGTTTGTCAGAGGTTTTTTTATGTAAGACATGATTTTTATTACTGATATTAAAAATTAAAGATAAAGAAACCACACTATATATTAAGAGTGTAGTACTTTCTATATATGGACTCACTCATTTGTGATTTGACAAACAAGAAAAAAGTAAATAAAGATAAAAAATCATACATTGTGATAGAGTTTCTATGAATAGTTTATTAGTGACATATATATATACAAGAGCGCTATTTTACACCAACTACTTTCAGTAGTGGATTTTCTCAGTAGAATAACTATTGAGTACTACTTTTTTTACAGTAGTAGATTTATCGGTAGAATAGCTATTCTACACCCGTGGTGTAGGATATCATTTGTATATATATAGGAGAGCGCTATTCTACACCACGTGGTGTAGGATAGCTATTCTACTGAGAAATGTACTATTGAAGAAAAAACAGTACTCAATTGATATTCTACTGAAAAAATCTACTACTAAAAATACTATCGTGGTCGGTATAAAATAGTTATTCTACACATATGGGGAGAATAGCGCTCCCGTATATATATATATAACTATTAGATAGTTTCTATGTTCTTTAACATAAATATTTTTCCCTCACTCACTCACGTTGCTCCTGCAATTTGATACCCGAGATCCCGACGCCTCGGTGGCGTAATTGCCACCGGAATCGCTCGCGTTTGCTGCTGCAGAAAAATACTCCTCCTCGCGGTAAGATCCGCCATCGACGGAGGTGAAAGAATATTATAACCCACCTCGTGGAAAAGGAGATTATAACTATTTTCACATTTTATAATAAAGTTGTTCCGTATTTATAGAAATGTTCTTTTATAAAAACTGCAGTATCCTATCCCATTCATCAACTAACAAAAACTATTCTATCTTACGTGATAATTTTTTAATAAAATAAACAATTAAATCTAAGTCGAAACATTTCGCTCTTATATATACACACGGTTAAAACATAGAAACAATAAGAGTTATTTATTAGTGTTGCGAACAATGTTATATTTATTCTTAAAACATAGCAAAGCGATAAGTATTTTTATTTATTTTATTCTTCACCAAACGCACATTGTGCTAGTGCCTAAAAACATCTCTATTATACTTGCTATTTATGGTAATAACAAAACTCTCTATTTAAATTAACTTGCTATTTTACGTTAACTCAAATGTATTTGCTAAACGTGACTTCCTATTGATTTATATACATGCAAAAAAATAAAAAAATAAACAATCTCAACACTCAACAGAATAACAGGTTGCAACAAATGTGGAATAAAAAGCATCTTAAAATAACAACCCTTAAAATAACAAGTCAAATAAGAAACATAATAAAAATATTTTTTAAACATATTTTTTATTTTAGAGAACAACAAGTATAATAACAAATAAGGTCAAGATATTTTTTAAATCATACTTTCGATAGAAACTACTCCCTCCGGTGTACAAATATTAGTCGTTTAGATAAAATTATACATACCAATGTGATATTAAATAAATTTACAAGGGTTGTTTTAATTGGTTATGGAGCCTAGATTTTAGTGGTGTCAGCCAAGTTCAACTCCCGATGGCCACATCTCATTTGTCATTTGGTAGCAATATTATGACTAATATTTATACTCTCTTAATAAAACCAAAACAACTACTATTATTTGTATACAAAAGGTATACGTAAGCCGCCAACTAAGAGCATCTCCATTGTAATTGCTATTTTTGACTTGCTATTCATAGCAATAGCAAGTCTCCCTATTTCAATTGGCTTGCTATATTGCTACTCACTCCATTGTACTTGCTATTTGACTTGCTATTTTAGAAAACTTGCTATTTCTCTCATCAAACTTGCTACATGTAGCAAGTTTGGTGAGAGAAATACCAAGCCCCCTAAAATAGCAAGTCAAATAGCAAGTACAATGGAGACAACTTTTTGACAATTCTTACTATTTTTAAGGATAGCAAGTTGGATAGCAATTACAATGAAGATGCTCTAACCACCGCCTACTGCCTGCCACCCACACCGCCCCGCCCCGCCTCCCACTCTCCCATACGATCCGATGCCTCGCCTAGCCTATTTAAACGGGAGCCAGGCCGGCGTCGCCTTCTCCCCCATCCGAGGCGCCGCCACCACACCACAGTCCACAGCCGCGTAGCAAGACGAGAGGGGAGGAGAGGGATCTTGGAGAGAGAGAGAGAGAGAGAGAGAGAGAGAGAGAGAGAGAGAGAGAGGGAGAGGAGGGGAAGGGAAGGGATGGCTCCGATGAAGCTGTACGGCGCCACGATGTCGTGGAACGTGACGAGGTGCGTGGTGGCCCTGGAGGAGGCCGGCTCCGACTACGAGATCGTGCACATCAACTTCGCCACCGGCGAGCACAAGAGCCCCGAGCACCTCGCCAGGAACGTACGTGCACAACACCGACCACTCCCCGTTTCCTACTCTCCCTTTACGGTTTAGCCGGCTTTAGGACTGCCATGGCGATCTGGGCTGGGGTATTGCTTGTGCTGCGATCAGTCGACGGCAAGATGGATTGCTTCCATGCCTCTGAGTAATTATTAACTGGGAGAGATTTTGCTGGCATGAGGCGTTAGGGTTTAAATAAATAAAATTATGTCTGCGTGTCGAAAAATATTGAATTCTAACTACAAGGTATATAAGGGCTCAAGATTTATGTAGTTTGTCCCAGATTACCAAATGTTTTGAATACCACCACTTCTGTATTCTGTCATTCACATCTCTTTAGTTCATTGACTTTAGCATAAACCGCCATTTTCCCCTACAAAGGCCACATCCACACTTTCTGCACCCACCACCGACGCTACCGGACACCGCACTATCATCAGTGACAATGAGGAGCCAGTTGGAAAGTCAAGGGGTGATGATTGATGAATGTGCACAGCAACAAGTTAGACTTGAGTAGTATGTACCAAGAATTGGATGGGTTGAACTGGATGGAATGTGGAAAAGTTGATCCGTATATATCCATTTGAAAAACAGAAACTTGCAGGTTTTCTAGGAATCTGTTCTGTAGAATTGCTAATAATATTCAGTTGCTTGCCCTGGCTGGCTGGCTCTCGGAGGTGTGGTAATGCATAATAGTTGGATGGTTGTGAGGTTTAAAGGGAGGTACTATATGGCACTTGTTGCTGCTAGGTGATTCCTAGTAAATACTGACTGCTATACTATTGTTTAAGCACAACTTTCGTCAGCCTTATATTGGTCAATTTAAATTTCCCGGATGATCTGGAAATTTTCCAAGTCCATGTTGCCTCTTCCATTTGTTGAAAGGAGGAATACATGGGAATGCCTTCTTGTACACACTTTTTATACAGCTAGTCTACTGACATTCACTGGGGATATATTTTATGCGTGTGCTTTGAGCTGGTTTATGATGCAGCAATTGCCTTTCCGGAATTCATGTCATGACTCATGAGTGGTGTCTTTATCCACAGGACTATCTTATTGCCGTGACTGAAAATTAGCTCATGTGTAGCAACTTAGAGCAGAACCATGACTTCTGTTACTCTGTTTGCTAAACTCAATGTCTTTATTCTCTGCAGCCCTTCGGTCAGGTGCCAGCTCTGCAAGACGGTGACTTCTACCTCTGGGGTATGATGCTCTCTCTTGGAGTTCTATCATTTTTCCCCTCACACAATAAAGGAGCCTGATACTTTTGCAGCACCGATTCTTTCACTGTGGAAACTGCTGTGCCTTTTTTTCTTAACATATAAACAAAGCTATCACTTCCACATGGGCTAAAATGGAACCTGGCCTTTTTGCTGGAAGCACCTGGTTCAGTGCTAGTCTTTATTAAAGGAAGAAATAAAATTTCTCCACGGATTAGTACATGGTGATGGAAAAAAACAATTCACATTGCAACCTGTCATTGCATTGTCAAGAACTAAAGGTTTTTATTGGGGACTTGGTTATCATGCGCTTCAATACCTTTCAAGGGGTTAGCACTTGGCAGAAATATTTGCCATGCACTTCAACATCTCCATGCTACACAAATAATGAGAATTTTTCTCATGATGTTGCTTTTAGAAACAGAAACCATTTGGATGGGAAGGGAACAAAGTGTAGTGCTTAAGTTTTGTAAGTTACAATAGTAAGATTAACAAAAAAATTCAGTTCTTTAGTCATTCACCATAGTCTTATGCTGGTTATGGACTAAGTCTGATGAAGCGATAAACACTATCATTACCATATATGAGTTCTGGTTGCTTTATTCAAGTCAAAACGTGTGGATTATGCTTACAATTTTAGTTTATTGAAGTGAGTTTGCCCCTGAGTGTCCCTGTACAATTGTGGTCATTTACAAAATGTTGTTTGTCATTACAACTTTGCCCTGAATTCTTCATGTCAGAATCACGTGCAATTTGCAAGTATGCATGCCGCAAGAACAAACCAGAGCTGCTGAAAGAAGGCGACCTCAAGGAGTCTGCAATGGTGGATGTGTGGGCTGATGTTGAGGCCAATCAGTACACTGCTGCACTGAGCCCCATTCTTTTCCACTGCCTCGTCCTCCCGATGCTTGGGGGAACCACTGACCAGAGTGTCGTCGAGGAGAACCTTGAGAAGCTGAAGAAGGTTCTGGAAGTGTACGAGGCTCGCCTGACGAAGTCCAAGTACCTGGCTGGAGACTTCATCAGCCTCGCAGACCTGAACCATGTGTCTGCTACCCTGTGCTTGGCTGCTACGCCCTACGCATCTTTGTTCGACGGGTACCCGCATGTGAAGGCCTGGTGGACTGGCCTAATGGCGAGGCCATCTGCCCAGAAGGTGCTTGCACTGACGAAGCCGTCTGCTTGAAGTGCAGCTGTTCTAGCTCTGGTTTGTCGACCACGTTCCACGGAATAAGCCGAGGTGTGCCCTGTTGATTGCTCGTCAAGGTTTTGTGTTACCACGCGTAAATCATGGATGTTGATTTGAGGACTGTGCTGTTATGCTGCATGTAATCCAACGCAGTGTCTCGTGCTGGCTTGAGCATCCCTGTGCTCTGGCCTTCACACCTGAGAACCTTTCAATAAATTCCGTTTCCGTTGCCATTTCCTGGTACGTCGTAGTTTTTCATCTGTTGCCTGGGTGATCATCAAACTGAAGTAAACTGAAGATGATTTTACAAATCAAAACCATGAATCTGATCATGTTGGGCGAATTGTTGGCGAAATGCAGCGCCACTTGCAATTCCGGCAGAGCCTTCCGTGGAGACTGAGAGGAACATATTGAAACGTTCAATTCTGGACTGGTAGAACAATACATATCCTTAGATCTTAGTGTAGTGCAAAACTGTACACACGTTCTTCAAGATTCTTAAATAAAGGTTGTAGCAAGAAAGAAACCCCTCAAAATTATACTGCAAGGCACTGATGAGCTTCAGGAAAACAAGATAATCAATATAACCATCAATTGTACCATCTCACTTAATACAAACCAAATATTACAACTGCACATGTTTTCAAGAAAAAATGGTGCTTCATGCTCAACATTCTGCGAGAATGCTACAATGATTTTTGTGCTCCTTCAAAAAGATCTAGCAAAAGTTTCTCCAAATCCTCAGGCCTATACTTTATGTACCGCTCTCGGTGCCTAGTACCATCAAGGCGCCGACAGTATCTTCCCATGAATGTTCGATAGGCCTGTATAACTTTCAGTGAGATTGAAATCCTGACATCATCACGGAGTTGGTCATCTGGGATAGACCATGCTGTCTGAATTCTATAAACCTCCTCAAAGGACAGGTTGAAATTTTTGAACTTCTCTTTAATCACTTTACGAGAAGCATCATCCCCAGCAGCACATAAGCCATCATCACTCAGGTAAGATAGAACGTTACTCCACGACGCCCTCTCGTAGCTCGTCGCATGCTGCTGAACCTTCCGATTGTGTGCCCGGATCCAATCATCACCAATAAAGCTTTTAAGCTCCGAGTTTTTCACTTTCTGGACCATGTAGTAGATATTGTTCATCATGAAGATGTTTCGTAATCGATCATCTCTATATAATCTAGACCCAGCTTCAAAATTTTCTTCTAAAATTGCAGTAACGGACCGCAGGTGCAATGCAGTAACCGTAAAATGAGGATATGGGTTTGCCACTGACTGAGTGTCGACAGATAAATGCTGATATCCTCGATCTGTGTCCTTTAGAAGAGAATCAAGAGTTTTGCTATAAATTATGAGGGTCTTTATATAGTTCATAACATACTTTGTAAGGGGATGCACCTCACCACGGGCCACTGCATTGGGTGAAGTGTAGGACTGGATAGCATACTTGAATTCCATAAATGTTTTTCTTGCTGATTCTCCCAGTTGGAGCAGGACTTCATGATACTCGGTTAAAATCATATCATCACATCCTTCATGGAACAAGAATTCTACTTCTGGGAGTAATTCATTTAAGACTTCATACATATCAAGCAGACGGAAAAGCTTTTCTGGTTTAGGAGGTCCAATTGCAACAGATTCATAAAAGGTCAGAAGTTGCATGACTGGGTTAAATGAAATCTCATAGAAACACAAGTCTGCAGTTGATTGTGAAAGTTCACCAAAGACATGATGGCTAAGGCACCTCTCACTTGCAAGGTAGACTCTGACAAAGGCCTTCATTGCCCGGTTCCACCTCTTTATCAATGAGCTCAGCTTTGTCCAGTCGATGCTCTGAAGTTCTTCTATACTGAGCTTGTCAATACGAAGAGACCCAATGTACTCATCTATTGCACCCTGCCGTGCGTTTATAAAAGCCTGGGAACACTCCTTATCATATTCACTCAGAAACATGAAGTTAGCGATGGACTTGAGAGCAGAGAGTGCACCAGGTTGAATCAAATCAGTCACAAAATATTCTGGTCCTCCAGTATTATCATTCTGTGTTGTCTTAACTTCACTTTGTTCCTCATTGAATGAGCTGCTTGATAAGTCATCCAGACTGACATCATCTGTAGAGCGGAAGGAGAGAAGTTCTTGCTGTAGTGGTTGTTTGTAGTGTGTAAGAAGATAAACAAATTCCTCTTCAAGCCTCGTCATTGCCATCTCAAAAAGGTCAGCAGCATATACGGTGAGTTCATTATGTTCTTTGGCTTCTGCACTGGGGTCTAAGCTCCCTAGCCTCTGAGACAACTCCCGAATTTTGTACAGCACTTCTAAGTAGTCAAATGAGTTCTGCGGATCATGAACACGCATGGAATTTCCAAAATCCAAAGTAAGAATCTTCTTCCGCAGTGCCTTGAGCGCATGTTCAATGTCACAAAGCTCTTGTTCCTCTCCCAGGGTGATGTTTGAACACTTCTTAATTAACTCAGCAGCCATCATCTTGTGAACGGTATATTCAACGTCCTCAATAAAACCAGCGGAGACGATTCACTTCCCTGTTTCACAAGTAACATGCAAGTATCAGAAGACAAGAACAAGGCTAAAGACAAAAGAGACCAGGCCCCGAATTTAACTAGCAAAACAGATTCACGACTCATGAGAATACCTTGAGAATTTAAGATGCAGGTACAAAATAAAATCATGATAATAGACATGAATATCAAATTTCAAGTATAACAATATAACTAGCACACGTGGAAGGAGAAAGAAATGCACAATGAAAGAAGCAACATCATGGTTAAACACGTTAAAAACTGCAGCAGTAGCAAAACAATTCCTCCTTTTTCTCCGTACCTTTTCTTTGCCCAGTCATTTCCCCTTTTTCTTTATTATTCTGAAAAGCAGTAGAGAAGATCCAGTATATATGTCGAGCGTCTGAATATGCACTATCTAAGTTAACTCTGACTAGACAAGATTCCATGAAGGATCATAGGAAGAGCACACCTTGCCACTTGCCCAGAAAGCAAAGAACTTTAAAGATGAAAACTTTTGCCTATCTAAACAAGAAAATCTCAGATTAAAGGCCAGACAGCTAACACCTCAAGTTCTTAAAAGAAACTCAAGGGCAGATTATCCTTTCAGTTAGGAAAAAAAACAATCAAACAGCACAAAACTATATCATCTGAGCTCCAGTTCTAACTGCGCCAGAAACAAAAAGGCACACAGCCTGACAGCCAAAGGAACAAACACCTGTCGAGCAAGAGCAAGAAAGGGGTGAAGGGAGGACTCACCGAGACACCGGCGGCGGTGGAGAGCTGCCTGACTGCCTCTTTGCTGTCCCCCCCCCCGGCGGCCGTGCTCGAGTCGAGGCCACCGCAACCCAAGATTGGGGAACCTGCCAAAGCCCAGAGGAGAGGGACAGAGAGGGAGGGAGGAGACGGAAATGGGGTGGCCACTGGCCAGTGCGGGCCGGGGGGGACGTGTATGTACGGGGGAGTCAAGTCAACCCGAGGGGAGGGAGCGAGCGCGCGGAGCAGGACTTGGCAGGAAAACGCCGGTGGACCGACGTGGATGGTCAGCGGAAGGAACCGGATGCCGTGCTGCCGGGGTCTCCCGTTGAATGACGGCTGGCAGTGGCCGCTCCCGGCTCCGTTCTGATTCTGACGGCAGAACTGCAGCCGTCCTCTGCTCCCTCTCCGCCGTTCCCTTCCATCTCGTCCAGGTCCAGCTCGCCTCGTCGCCGCGCCCTGTGGAGATTGAACGGGCCAGGAAGTTGGTCGAGAGCTTTTTTTTACGGTTCTTTTTAAAACAAAATTTTAAATTTGTAGAGCAGTTTAAAAAAGATTCAAAATATGTAGTACTCGACCGATCAAATGTCAATTGTCACCACGTGATCCTTAGTCAGCACTTGGTCGGCCGACTATAATCACGTTAGCGCCAATCAATCGACCAAGTGCCGACTGAAATTGCCTCTCGCCTCCCACGCCGGCCGCCATCACCTCGGCTCCCACCCTGTGTGCCATGTGGACGGGCAGGAGTCGAGACAGTGAGCGTAGGTGGCGGGCACGGGGCACACAAGAGGTGGCCGCCGCACAAGGCGAGACGACGAGTACACCAGCAGCGTCAGTTGGCACTTGGTTAGCTGACTGGCGGCTGACGTGGCTGTAGTCAGCTGACCAAGTGTCTACTAGGTGTCACGTGGCGGCAGTCGGCACTTAGTTGGCCGACCGCTACCTATTTTAAAATATTTTTTAAACTGCCGTATAAATTTGAAATTTTATTTTTAAAAAATCTTTTTTCCCTACGGCACTAGCTTGCGCTGACCGTGACTGCCTGCTTGACCAACGGACCGTATCTGATCTCCAGGTGTAAACAGAACGACGGACACATGGTAGGCACAATATTAATAAAAATATGTCAGTATTTTATTCGTTCGATTAATTTACCAGTTTTACGTACAAAATAAAATATCTGTGACGAATACAGTACTGTAGCGTATTTTGTACGATTTTGTAACGTGGGATTTTCCCCGTAGGCCGGCCGTATGCCGAACAATTCCGCCAAAAAACTCTCGTGTGATGCACTATTTTACCTAGCTAGCAGCTGATGTTTAGCTTATGACGTGTGTGGAACGGTTGAGCATCACCTGGAATCCATTATTTTACACTGTGAAAACATCAAATTAGTTGGTTCACGTCGTAAACGGACTTCTTTGTCTATTACCATTATAATTTCATGGTTCTTTATCTAAACACATTGCACGATTATTTTAATCATTTCTTAGATTTTTGGAGAGAGAAGGCGGGTGAAATGATTTTTCTGTTCTTATCTTGAACCTCCAGATAGTCACTAAATTTTGCTGTAACACATTGTCACCTTCACGCTCGATGTCGTCTTCACGTATTACGACACTTTGATGTGCTACGACAAAATTTAATGACCAATCAGAGGTTGAAAACAAAGACAAAAAATTCATTGCACCCACTTCTCTCCGAAAATTAAAAAATGATTAAAATAATCGGTACGATATGTCTCGACAAATAACCATAAAATTATAATGTAATTGAATAAAGAAGTCCATTTACGATTTGATATTTTCACAGTATGATATGGCAAAATTTCCCTTATTTTTACTACTGAAAAGTTCAAAAGGCACGATGAGTCACGTATAATTCAAAGCAGGCGCATACGTACACACGACGTACGTGTGCACGGCTACTCCAGCTGAACCTGGTACCACTGCACGGAGCCCACCTCGCCGTCGATCTCCAGCTCGCACACGGACCGGACGAGGTACGACACGGCGTCGTCGACCGTGTCGAACCTCGCGAGGTCCGGCGGCAGCTCGCCGCCGGGCCATCTCTCCAGCCAGCCCCTGAGCCTGTCCTCCAGCTCCTCCCTGGACACGAACTCCTCCTCCATCCCGGGCTCCAACAGCACGAACGACTCCGACTGGATGTCCGCCCTCCTCCGCCGCGACGACGACACGCCGACCTGGATCACCAATGCAGCAAACAGCTCGGTGAGCAACGCTACCGTACCCGCCAGCTGTGCTTGACCGGTCGCCGCCATAGTCGCGACTGCAACTGGAGCAGCTAGCTAGGCCGGTCGCGACGATGATGGTCTTTGAACCGTTCCGGAGTGAGACCTGGATCCTCCTCCGGTGACTGGCTGCGATCTTCTTCTGGTTGATGCAGCGAGCGTCCCACCACCGCCACTTGCGGGGTAGCAGCGGTGACCCCTTGCCTGCGTTGGAGGAGACATGTGACATGTTTTTGACGGGAATTGGCTACTCGCAAGAATCGGATGCACCAAGCATGATGGGAAAGTTCAGAGGATTGGAGTGGCAGCAGCAGCACTGTGACAAGACGCTTTGACTGTTCATGGAAAAAGCTCGAGAGAATCAGATATGTGGCACCCCTACAACGCCCCTTTTCTTTTTCTTTTTCAAAAGGTTGTTCGGTTCAAACTTCAAAGTTGGACTGATGGATGAGGTGGCGCCGTGTCGATTTTCCGTACAAAAGTTTGGGGCAAAAGAGCAAGTTTTTTCCTAGATATCTCTACACTGATGTAAGGTGTGTGCATCCATGATTGTTTTTTGACAAGAGGTTCAGGAGTTTGGTGACGACCTCTAGGGCCTGAAATTTTTTACTGGTTCATGTTCCGAATTCCAAGACACGTACAGATGCAGTCATGGCCTACTTGAAATGCAGGACTAAGGAGTAAGGAGAGTTCATTTTCTTCAGCCAAATTTTCCTGGTCAAAATGGTTGTGAAAAAATAAAATTAAATAAAATACAGGTTGCAATTGGCATAGCAAGAATACATTATCCTTCAGAGTCGTCCTGGCTCAAGAGTCGTATATTATATTATCATGGACAGACTCTTTTTCTAGAAGTTGATTAGACGACCAATTCAAGACGCCAACGAAAAATTCTCAAAAAATCATATCACCTAACGTCTGAGCCCAAAGCACAATCTGATAGTAACCACAAAAGAAGAGCAAACAGCTCTGATAGTGACCACAAAAGAAGAGCAAAGTTTTGCATTATAGTGTTTTCATAGCTTTGACAGAGGATGAGAGTGGGCAGATCAAATTGCGTTACCGGTGAACACTCCGCCGGTGGAGGCAGCAGCCGCCGCCGCCGCCGCCGCTTCCATCCTCCCTCTGCTCAAGCTGTGTGGCTTGAAATCTTTCCTTCAAGAGCTTAGCTGGAAAGCCTTATCCCTGTTAGTCTACCATCCTCTGCATTGAGATTGGTGAGCAAGGCAGCTATCAGAAAGAGAAGACTGGTTCCCTTCCCTCCCAGTGAGAGTAGAAAGGGACTTGCAATGCAACTACCAGCCACACAGTAGGCCTAGGCAATAGCTGCCTGATCACTCCGGTCTCCGGCACTGCACAAGTGGCAGACCGGAGACGAAAAACCATTTATCAATAGAATCGGAGGTCAGATGTGATACCTGTGATTCTGTGCTTACTAATTCCCAGTTTGATTTCAACTTTCAATACCAGTTCCAGTTTCCGTTTTGTCCCCACATATGTACTGGTATGTGTACACACATCTTGAGCTCTTGAGAAACAGCTCCAACTTTTTTCCTGGGAGGAAACAGCACCATCTCAAATTCTCAATGGGCCCACCATTGCATTTTCTTTAGAGAAACTAACCAGGTAGAGCAGTTTTTGAAAACAACTATTACAACAGAAGACATTTCTTTTCACCCTTTATAATGTGAGGAGTTTTATCATTTCTGAGGAGGCACCAGGTATAAGATACTAGTAAGTATCAAATCAAATCTAATCATTAATTTGACAGAGATATGATTGAAAAAAATAGAACATGCCATCGTCGTCGCCCCTGCCCCGCCGCTGGGTTGAGCCTCGCCGCCCCAGGCGTCCACACTGCCCAGGGCCGCCCTAAGCCATGCCGCACCAAGCGGCTGCGCCGATCCACCCCATTAAACCACTGCTCTAGGCAGCCTTACTGCGTTAGGCCTCGTCGCCGAGCCCCGCTAGCCCACCGCCTAGGCCATGTCGCCCCCTGTCGTTGATCCCTGCCACCCCAAGCTGCCCTAGCCGCTCTAGGCGACCGTGCTGCCCCACTGCTGAGCCGATATCCTATCGGCCGGCCAGCTGCCTCCAATGGCGTTTCCTATTTTGACGCGAAAATACAAAAATATCCTTCCACCATTAGAGTTATTATTTTTAAGCAGGCAGATACTAGTAGATGCTGCATAATTCAAGGATTTGAGGATAGTAAAATTCCTCTTATAACATGGTCTTATTTGGCAGGCCAAAATCCCGGCACATCCATGTAGAGTTCCAGGCTGCCAAACAACGCCTAAGAAGCGTCTACAACCCATTATAACTTCTAGACACCAGAAAGCCACGATTGTTTCTTTTAGCTGTAACATTCCAAGGTCACCCGTGGATATGTCTTGCACATCGATTAATAGAAAAGGGAAAATCATGGTCAATGACCTTCATACGCCAAGATCATTTGAGCAATTTTTACTAGGAGGCTGTTTGCAGTTTCATCCATAGTCATAGTCACAGGGATCAGGGTCGAAGCCACAATCCACGTTCTAGGGCGTCGACGTGGGTTGAGAAATAAGAAACCCTAATGGGCTTTAAATGCGCTGTGCAAAAATTGACTATTTACAGATTTAGTAAATAAATTATTAACTTAACTTTAAATATAATATTATCTTTATTATATATTAGTAACCAATTAATATGAACCAAAATATTTTGGATCACATAGCTATCTATTTTGATTCGACCTAGGGTCATCAACCCAAACATCTATGGATCACGACCCTTAATACAAGATTTATGTTCTGTATAGGTATACCCTCCTCGTACCATACTTTTAACACTTGTCGAGCCTCGACTCGCGATCCCGTTCCTTGACCCCAATGACTCGGGAACGTTGTGACTATGGTTTCATCCTTAGGGTGGGGTGATATCAGTTCCTGATAACGGTGCAGGGCTTCAGTGAAATCTGTGAACAATCCATCCACCCCCATGTTGTTTATCCAGAAACCATACTCATCATAAGGGTCCTGATGAAAGTTGAAGTGAAGGAACCGGTTCTCATTCCTGTATGTGTACGGGTGTACCTGCAATGATAGCAAGAGCTTAATCACCCATGACACAAATTACCAGCCAATTTTGTCGTTAAAAATGTATGTGACAGGGCCAAAAAATGTGACATGAAGCTGGCAATACAGGGATAATATTTTTTGGGGTTCTTCTCGTTATTCAGAGTAACCAGAATAGATTAAACAGGAAAAATGTTGAAGGTAGTATGAATCTGAAGTACGGAAATGAATGCATAAAAGCTAGTGCAGCTTGTGCATATTCCTTTACAAGTAGGTAATAACCCATGAAAACATGCAATTCCAGATAACTGTACAGAACATATACAAAAACTACACACCTGGAGATTATGAGCATGTGCTCTCGCAACAAGATCGGTCGGTGCCATCAAATAGTTTTTATCAACTGGAACAACAATATCTTTCCAAGGACCAAGGCCAACAACATAGTTACTAATATATGCTAGGTAGTCATCTGAAGTGATTTCCCAGTATGACTGCATGAAAGAAATAACATATGTTATCCGTACAGATGTTTCTGCTGAGATATTTTGCTCATTTTGCTATATGTTCATTTTGCTTTCATAACATTGAAATCAATGGATACGAGATATTTGATTTAAACAAGATTTGTACCTGGTTTGTATCTTGTGTTCTCACGGAGAAATCATCAACCAGGAATATCTTGGGAGAGTCTGTCAACTTTGACACATGTACAAGGGAAGTGGGAGCAAAAGATTGTATAAACAATGGCTGCTCTAGCCAATTTTCTGACATATACTGGCCTTTATATCCATACTTTAGTAAAGTATCCACAAATATGTCCTCAAACTTTTTCCCACCGTCCCACTTGACCTATGAAGAGTATAATACAGGACATCGGTTATGCAACTTCAGAAACTGGAACATTGCTATGAACAAATTCAAAGTTTGTGCATTGTCAACCTCATCTAAGCCAAACTAAAGTATTTTGAGGTAAAAACCATGTTGGCTTCTGTTGCATTATTGTCACCATCAGCGTATCAAAACCGAGAGAAATTTGAGAATTTGCCACTTTCAAGAATTGGCTTCACATTTTTGCCATCCGAAACTACTTTTATTAACTCGGGTAGTCCTACATATCAATCTCAGAAGTGATATCATAATCAAAGTGTACGTCTTGAGAATGACAAATTATAATTTTTTCATCAAAAGATGAAAGGAACATGCATGAGATATTTTTTACAGAAAGAAAAGTATGCATTATTATATATTAATTGAAGACTTGTGACAAAAAGTTCTTAACAGAAGTAAAACGTAAAATTCAACTCCTTAACAACGAACACCTCTATAACAATCTTTTCCCCACAGAATAAACTGATGCAGAATGTTGGTCAAATTTGTGTAATGGAACCACCATTTTACCAGCAGCTATTTCCCATTGCATAAACCAGAGGTCCAATTAGCCCAATCAATCCACAACTCCCCGGCCCCTCGTAGGGGTAGCACTAAAACATAAAAGGAAAATTACTCATATGTTATTATAATTTTCAAAAATTGCTTACGTGCCATTGTCAGTGACTGTGATAACCGTCATCTGTCAATGACACACCAATGACATATTAGTAATCCGTGAAAATTATAGGCAAAAATTAAAGGCTCTCAAATAGTACGTGCTACTGTATTCATTTCACCAGCCATAACCAAAAATAAATATTTACGCCCTGCAAAGTACTACTCGATCTATTGCAAACTACCAACTCGATCGGGTCAGCTGGTACAGAATCACACGGGAGAGCTACAGCCAGTGGCGGAGCTAGACCGAAAATGTAGGGGGGGCTAAGTTTACAGGATCAAGGGTTCAATACATTTTTAGTATAATTAATTAATTTTTATTCAATATTTGTTCTTTGATTCATGAAGTTCTATTATTGTGAGAACTAGCTCAATTCGTGTTTATATTGATTCTAAGAAATAAGATTCTAAAAATAATAAGCAATAAACATGCAATAAATAGGGATGCACGGTGCAGGGCGACACCGACCATAGTAACGTAGGACGGTAGGACACGGCCGACGTCTGCCGCAGGTGGCGTGGCCAAGTGGGGGACTATTCAGAACGAGCAGGGTGACATGTTGAGATTTTAATTGAGATAAAAATTAAAATAAAATTATAAATACATGAATAACCGGTTATTATAGATCACTTGATAATTCTGTCCACGTGTATATGCTATTATAGAAGGAAGTTATGTATATATACAAGCAATGCAATTTAGGAGAAAGTTAAAAAGTATACATGAAAAATAGAGAAAACCATGTAGGTAAATAAAAATACAAAGAAATTTAAGAAAAATAAAACAAGATATGTAAGATTCTACCGCATTCTAACATAAAAATTTATATTAATAATTAATTTTTATTATTATTTATATATAAAAAAAGTGGAACATGGGAGCTGTAGGGGGGGCGCGCGCCCCCCAGCCCCCCCTGTATTTCCGCCACTGGCTACAGCTAAGCAATTCGGAAGCAAGCTCACATGAACTCAACCCTACACAGCACAAACAGCAGCCATTACATGTAAAATCACCCAAGAGGTCGGAATAGATCTACTCCAGCTGTTTAGCACCACTATATGCTAAGATCTGTGTAGAGATCCAGATAAACGATCTGTGTCCGGCGGTTTAGATCGGTGCCAGGGGATGAAGCATCGGAGAAGAGCAGGTGGATCGAATGAGGAGGGGGACACTCACGGAGCGAAGAGCGGTTGCTGCCGGTGCTTCGGTGCTCTCTCTCTCAACTTTGCTCCTCGCACCAGCGAGAGTTGGAGAGGAGAGTGACCGGAGCTTGGCTAGTTGGCTTCCATGGAGAAGATGCATGCTAGGATTTGGAATTTTTTATAAATAATGTTTTTTTTTCGATCAGACGGTCCTGAGCCTGCCACGTTGCGCATCCAAGAGTTCCGGCGTTTTCTCTTCTCGCCGCATCGGTCGATCTCCAATTCCCCTCTACCCTTCCGCGTCGCGGCGCAGCCACCAACCCCGACCCCGATGGCCGCCTCCGCCTCCGCCGCAGGCGCCGGCAAGTCGTTGGCCCAGACCTTCCGCAGGTTCTTCAAGATGCCGTGGGAGATCACCGGCCCGTGCGCCTCGCCGGAGTACCGCAGCGCGCTCCCGGGCGCCCTCGAGTACCGCCAACGCTGCCCGGCCACCCTGACGGAAGAAACGAGGGCCGTAGTGCCCACCGCCGATCCCGGGACTGTCTACGATATCAAGTACTACACGCGCGACCGTCGCCGCGATCGCCCACCGGTCCGCCGCACCCTCCTCCGCAAGCCCGACCTCGAGCGCTACATGGCCGCCAAGCAGTTCGACCCCGTCAAGGACTTCCCCGCCCCTTACGTGAACACCGCCGTGGAGGAGGATTACGACGCCGTTGGCGGTGGCTACCAGTAGTGATCCAGGTGATGACATCCTGCTACCTTTAGATGATTAGATCTAGGGTTCCGTATCTCCTCGTTGTACTGCCATAGGAAAACAATGGTGCAAAACATTAATGCATGCATTCAGTTCTAATCTCCCTTTGAATCTACTAGTTTCCCTAACTTTATGATTAGAGTTAAGGATTGGTTCCCTGTGTTACCTAGTATGTAAATTGAGACTGATAGAAAACCAAATTGCTTTGAAATGAGCTATTGCTAGCTTGTTGCAACTTGCAACACAGTTACAAAAATGTCCTGGTTCATGATCAACTCGCAACTTACAAAACACTAAAACAGTTACACTGTTTACACAAATGTTAAAGCTCACAATGAATCAAGCTTGAAGTGATGTGCCTATTTGCCATGTTTTGATCTGTCACCTGCATTTGGTACAACACAATGTTGAACGTTTTTGGTGATTACATTGGATGAATGGTTATATAATTTTCTTGCTTGTCACTTAATACATGACTAGGTTCACTGTGCTTACTATTCCTCTGTTGCTCTTATCTTTGGACTGAATATTCATTTGAAATTTATAGAGGCTACAATTTTTTGTGACTTACGACCACGAAATTCACAATTGCAACTTGATTTCTCTTGTCAGAGAATATAGTATAGAATATCAGTTCATTGATAGAAATACCTCTCTCCTGAATTCTGAAGATCTAAGCATGATTCCTTTTGTGATTTCAGTTGGTTCATATGGTTAACTACTTTAGAGACTATTGATACAAATTTGATCTCAAAATGCAAAATAAAATTATTTTTATATTCCATCAGCTGCTTGTAGAAATATTTTTTTGCCTGACTGATAGGCAGCATTGACACCAGATTTCTGGTTGCAATAGCTAAATTTTGCAAATCGCAAATTGGATGTTGACTGTACAAGATATTATGATATATTCATATGCATAGATTCCATTGGTAATATATAGCATAGTGTGTTATCTAAAAGCAAATCATACATTGACTGTTGAGTTGCCTTGTTAGTTGGCATGTTTAATACTTCTATTCTTCAGATACTCAATTTCATCAGAAAGTTTATATACTTTCTAATTGGCTCTATTAGTAATTTAACAGGGCTCAAGCCTCAAGCAGTCAAGTGTATTCTGCATAGCGGTTTTTTTGGAATCCCATGATTCAACTTAGAATAAATTGAACAAACTTTCTACCACTGCAGCTAGCTTGGTATAATGTAATTGTGTTAATTTCATGAAAAAAGAGAGGTCCATTTCTTCCCTTCACCTTATCATGACAAATACATTTATGTGTTGAAACTTGTTTGGACATCGACAATCTATTTTTACTGATGTGACATTACCAACAAAAACAAGTATCCCCAATTTTCTTATTAAAATTGTTTTTCTAAGAAATAAAGTGTTTTCTTGTATGAAGAAAAGTTTAGTTGTATTTGAGCCACTGGTTGCAGGTAACCTTTATCTAGACCATCCATCACAGTTGCTTGGCTTTTGTTGTTTCCCGTGTTGATACTATGTTGCATATCATGCATTAAAGAGAATGCTGTCTTATATTTTCTGGCTAAGGAGTCTGAGATAAGCTTGCCATAAAACTGAAAGCCTATGTCATCTGCTGTGCATTGAAATTTGACATTTTGAACTGGGCTTAACTGTTTTGTTTTGTATCACTGATTCACTATCCCATGCCTTATGTGAGTTTTCTGTTGCATGTCTGACTTGTTCAGAAGCAGTGATGCTCACTTTGCTTGTTATCTGTTTTGCATTTGTCAGCTCACACTGTATTTATTATTTAACAGCTTTCATGTAAATAATCCTCCGAGTGCTTGTCTTTTTAGTTTGCCCAACAGCAGCAATGTGATAACAACCAGTAGCATATATCTCTGATGCCGTCATGCATTTTGTGTGGCAAATATTTTGAGTTGTATGGTAGTATACTTAATTTAGTGGTACAAGCTCAATGACTGCTTCTGGAATTGCAGATGCTATTTAGTCATTCTCTAGATTTGTGGGTACCTTTAGTTCAGAATGAGATACCACACTTGAAGCTACTAAGGGTTGTTTCGGCCTTTGCCTACCAAACTCCAGATGTGAAGTTGAATTCATGCTTAATTATTACTCTTTTCATGAATCATCATTCTAGCAAAGGTTAATGATTTTATAATTCCTCTTTTTTTTCAGGTATCTACCTGTCTTGTACTTGCACCCCATCAGAAGTTGCACTGTGTCTTCATTTCTTCCCTTGAATCCATTTTCCTTTTGTTTCAGAGAAAATTCAGGTTGTAAAAGATGATGGCGGCAATAATATGACACCTTTGGACTTTGCTGAATGCATCTTTCTTGTAAGTTGTATTCTAAAACTCGGAACTACCTGATGCTGATGCTCTGGTAGTATGGTTTAATGAAATATTAAAAGTTCCCTTCTGGAATGGTTGCATCATCTGCTCTAGCTGCCGAATTATTTTCATTGAAATGAAGCAAGTGAATGGCTCTCTTCCTACAAAGTAGCACTACATTGTAGCTGGTTGCAGGATTTACCTGTAGTATGGGTACCAGTTTTTGGCATGCGAGCTTTTTACACAGTTGGCTCATTCATGGACAAGAACACGCCACACGATCAGCGAGCCGCAGGTATGCCATGACTGAGGATCCAAACCGGCTTGTTTGGATGGATTAAAATTAATAGTTATCTAATTAATAACTAAAACTATTGATTAAAAATTAGTTATGCATGTTTGGATATTTTCGACTAATAAGTGATTAAAGTCGATTTTATCTCTGTTATAATAATCATTTTACGGCGGTGTAGGAGGATAAAAAAGTTTAAGGGCCTCTATCAGCTCAAATCATTTCACTTTTGTTAACTAATGAACTATTCATAGTTAGCCAATGAACTAATAGCTAGTTCATCAATTAGTGGTACTATTTGAACGAGCTAAATCTAATTTTTAGTGCTAACTAGTTATGAAATTGTCTGAATCAACACTTCTCCGCTGACATGTGCTGATCAAATTGTGTTTTCTAATCAACGGATCCAGTGAGGCTTAACTAAGAGCTACAGATAGTGCTAAAGCCTAAAGGCGTGTCAGTAATTTCGTTTGCCAGTAACAAGGGTATGTCTTGTTGACTCTTCCTCTTAGTTCTGCTTTGTGGAAGCCATGTGCACTCATGCTTGGAGCTGGAAATGCAAACTGTTTGCTCCTTGGCTTTACTGAGCAGCTCAGCATGTGGGAGAACATGACGACATGTCCTGTCTTGATGCTTCCTCCTTGGGTGATCTTCTCGTGCCATGATTTGCGGGGCAAAGGTGTGATTGATACATGTGCTTGGATGTTGCTCTGCTTCCTTGTGTGTTTGTTGGTCTTTATTAGACTCGCTGTTGAAACTTACTGGGTTTCTTGCGATGTTAGATCCTCGACTAAACGAGCTTACAATCCATCTTCTGAAGACCGGTATATAATTCTCTAACCTATATGTTTGACGGATAAGCCCAACAAACATACAGGTACGTCTCTCTCTCTCTCTCTCTCTCTCTCTCTCTCTGTGTGTGTGTGTGTGTGTGTGTGTCGTCTAAGTATGCTAATTAGATTTTGTATCTGCGACGTCTTCTTTGGTGGCACGAATGAAATCTGTCACATCGCTGTCGCGTGGAAAATGTCATTTGTTTTTGTCTAGGGATCGTTACGCATTAACTGTTCACCACAAGCGGTCAAAAGACTGTCAAAATGGGCTGTGACAGGGGCGGGACCCTGGTTAACTTTGTCCCGTTGCTTCTGCGACGCTAGCTAGTACGCTCCCATCAGTACCCTACCAGATTTCGCATCGGAAGGAAAGAAAAATCTACGCTTTCCAGGCTTTAGACGTCAAGATCGACATCAAGGTGTGATTTTCATCTATCCCCTGTGAAAAAAATCGAAATAAGAATCATGCACGCACGAGCTAGCTGCCCGTTTTGATGACCGAAGCAACAAAACTTGCTCCAGAATTTCGTGTCGTACGTGTCATCAGATGTGCTGTCGGTTTCATGCTCCTTGACCATGCATATATCTTCGGTTAGGCGTAGTAGGGTTCGAGAAGAAGCATTGATGAAAGGGCGGTCGAATCGAACAGGAGCGCGAAGCTAGCTAGCTAGTGGGTCGAGCTAGCTAGGGGATGACCGGGACAGCTACCGAAACATGTACACACGCAGTACAGGTGATGATGCATGTGTGTCTCGTACGATATTTCGATTGGTCGAGACTGCGCTGGACACACGTACGTGAACGTCCGTGTGCCGCGCCGCGGCACGATCGAACACACAACCTGCGCGTTGCGCGCCTGCATCATGCGCCGCCCCAATAATTACTATTATTCCCACTCTACGTAAGTACGAGCCGGCCGCTGCATCTTGGCTCGTTCGCGCGTCCTACCCCTGCGTCACATGCTCGTTCAATTCTTCCCTGCCTCAAGAGGCCGGTCCTGCTACGGCGACGGCCGGCGGCCGGGCGCACCGCGACGCTCCTGGCCTCCCGCCGCGCGCGGGGCGCGTCTCTCGTGACTCGCGTTCAACTTAACGCCGCGGGGAGCTCGTTTGCACTTTGCACGACAAGCTAAGCGTGAGCTCAATTAATCTGAAGGCAAAGCACTACAACAAAACAAAGCCGACGGAAGTTAACCCTTTCCCGACGAAAGCGAGTAGGCGGAAGTTAGCTAACTTCCGTCGGCCACGTGAAACCGACGGAAGTTAGCGTCGAATTCTGCCATGTCAGCAGAGGGGCGCTAACTTCCGTCGGCCGGCCTGACCGACGGAAGTTAGGGGCAGCTAACTTCCGTCGGCTTTGGCCCTAGCCGACGGAAGTTAGCCTTTCTGCCCACGTGGCCGAAAGCAGCTAACTTCCGTTGGCTATGGTTAAAGCCGACGGAAGTTAGCTGATATTTTTTTTGTTTTTTCCTGGTTTCCCCTATTCACACTCACATCCAAACACAATTTATATCACATTCACAATACACATCCAAATTCACATTTCACATCCAAAATCACATTCAAACTTCACATATAACATCCAAAATCACATCTCACATCCAAAACTTCACACATCACATCCAAAATCACATAACACAACTTAATTCACATTCAAAGTCACAGTACACATCCGCATTCACATATATCATCCAAATTCACATACAAAGTCACATAACACATCGAGATTCAATCCAAGTTCACACTACACATCCATACTCACTGATCACCCATATTTGGGTCGTGGGCGCCACCGCTGCCTCCCGCTTCATCCACATTTGCCCGAGAGGCTCCATCCTGGCCAGGCGTACGGAAACTCTGAAGAAATAGACAAAATTAGAGAACGAATTAACTCAACTACTCTTCTAAACACTAACTTAAGTATCTGAAGTAACGATATGTCAGGAGGTACCTCAGGTGATGTAGAATATAATGGTGGTGGCGGGGGAGGTAGTGGTTGGAAATTGGACATGTCAAATCCACCATGCTGCTGGGCTAGTTGCTACACATGTTGTAATGTAATCAGTTAGTTCTAAACCTATTTCTGAATACTTTTTAACTACAACACTCCAAACTAAACTTACTTGGATCATCGCCTGCTGTTGTGCTAAGCAGGCGGTATAGTACTCGTCGCGCCGCCTCATTTCCTGCCTCATTTCCTCCCTCACCCGAACCACCTCCGAGGTTTCTTCTGAGCGACGACGGTTGGATCCAACTCCGACGGAGCTCTATGACGACTGAGCTGACTTTTGAGCTCTCACCGCTCTCGATTCAATAACTCCATTGAACATGGAGTACCTGCAACATTGAATGAGTTAGTTACCATCACAATACCATACACAAAATATTAATAAAACATTGTCTCACCGTCCATGGCTTTTGCCACCTCCGCTGGAGTACACGGCCATTTGGTCGACAGGTTCTCTCCGCCAATCATAGTCCTCTCCATGGAGTCGAACCATGTGTTCACCATACTGCGCCTGCAAAAAACATGTCCGATTAGCTAGACGCAGAAAAATGAAATTACGTAAACTCTTAATAACATCTCACCAAATGGTCCATGGCTGTCTGGCTACACAAGACATCTGGCTGTGTAAGATCGCTTCCTTTGTGACCAGAGGTATACACCTCTATGTAACTTGGCATGTTGCCAGATTTAGCTTCCTATACATTAGAAATGAGTTAGTCGCATTACAATGTATCTATAGCTAGAGAGTGACAAAAGAAGGTCTTACCAAGCGTTTAGCGTGGCGAATATGTCCGTCGGCACCATATCTGTGCTTCGGATCCGTCCTGCGGCATTGTCTTTTCTGCTCGGAAGTCTTCTTAAATGCGGCTGAAGACCAAATCTTGCAGAATTCGAAATATGCGTCCTCGCGGTTTGCAAACCACAGAATCCTCACCTGAACAGAGATGCTATTTGTATTATATGACAACAAATCTCAACAATCGAAGATTTAAAAAGTTATAATTGTTTACCGAATGGTATTGTTCTTCAGTCAAATAGATTGACGATGAGCCCGTCGCCTTGCTCATTCGTTGCTCTAGCTTCTCCTTGTAGTAAGCATTGTTCGCTTGAATGCGGGCATACGAAATGACGTCCTTCACCACCTTATGTGCATTGTTGTTGAAGACTTGAAGGGCATGATTATGGTGATTGCCGACTTCTGGCAAGCAAAAGCGTAACTGCAAAAGTCATGATTAGTAAAGTGTTGTAACTCGAAAAGCTTTGTGTTAGAACTAAAAGAAGATTGAAAAAACACATGCATACCCAGAAGTCATGAGACACCGCCCCCTAAGCAGTTCCGTGGCGCCCGTCAGGAGCAAACCGGTACTGGTCCCATGTCTGGCATAGAACCCGCTCACTGGTCGGCATTGTCAGCACCCCTGGGTAGTGCAGACGACATAGGTTACCCAATATCTGGTTAACCTGCCTGACCCTAGAAATGTCGTCAAACCGAGAGTCAATCCAAGATCTAGAAATACATAATAAATAAAGTCAGTTTAGTGAAAGAAATTTTTTGAAAAAAAGCAAAACAACAGAAGAGTATTACACTTACCCGTCACCTACAGGCGTAATCTCGATCTTGGCTCCACCGGAAGAGACTACTGGTGGGGCGACCAGGTGGCTCGTCCTGAAAGATACTGAGGCCCCGGAAGCCTCAGCCCCCTCCTCCTGACCCGCACCATCCGGGACATCCCCCTGCCCCGCACCCTCTAGGTCATGTCAACCTTCCATGACAACTCCAACCAGAAAAAATACCGTATGCCGGAAAATCGTGGACCGACCACAGATACGCAACTCGAAGATTGAATTTTTGCTTCTGGTCATAGTCATATGCTTCAACTCCTTTCCACAATTGTTTCAACTCTTCAATTAAGGGCTTCAGCATCACGTTTAGTCGTGTTCCAGGATGCTCTGGACCGGGTATAATGAGACACAGGAACATAAATTCATATTTCATACAAAACGAAGGTGGAAGGTTGTATGGAATAGCAAACACATGCCAACAAGAGTACGACGATGCGGTTACATTGAAAGGTGTGAATCCATCTGTTGCCAACCCGATGCGAACATTCCTTGCATCGCTAGCAAAGTCTGCATCAAAATCATCTAGAGCCTTCCATGCCTCACCATCAGATGGGTGCACCATTACTTGATTATTCTCACGTACACCTTCTTTATGCCATCGCATATGTCTAGTGATTTTCTTTGAGAGAAACAATCATTTCACCCGAGGTGTAAGAGGCATGTAACGAAGTTGCTTATGAGCAACCTCTGTCGTCACCTTCTCTCCGTCTTCATTTACGACCTCTACGAATCTCGGTTTACCATATTTTAAGCATTTCACCTCATTACTATGTTCTTTCCAGAACAACATACAATTATCTCGGCACACATCAATCTTCTCATACTCCATACCGAGAGCAGAAAGCATTTTCTTTGACTGGTACATGTCTTTCGACACCTTATGGTTCTTAGGAAGGATATCGCTAATCAGATTCAAGAGCTCCTTATAACAATTGTTTGAAAAATGCAAACTTTGACTTAATAGCCGTAATACGAGTCACGAAAGCGAGAACGCTTACGGTGGTGTGCTCATGCAATGGCTCTTCTGAAGCTCGAAGGATGTCGAAAAACTTTTGAACCTCCGGTGTTGGAGGATTCTTAGGGTTTGATTCAAACTCCGGTCGTATAGCATCAACCATCTCATTCATCCTATCGTCAGCAACGCTATCATCTTCCTCTTCCACTACTAATACCGTTTTTTCACGGCCTGTCTCGTCGTGAAAAGACCACACTTCATAACCTGGCACGAAACCATATTTGCAAATATGCAATGACAACGTCCTCTTGTCTTGCCAACGAGAATTTCTGCACTTCATGCATGGGCACCTCGCGCTAGTGTTTGTTGTCAAAGCGAATGCACGATCAACAAATTTCTCAGCATTGATTACCCACTCCCTCGTGTGAGCTCCACTTTTCATCCAACCACTATACATCCACCGTCGGTCGTCCTCAACCATTCTATAGGCAAAACATTCATTCAATCGAGAATGCATCATAAGTACCACGGGCTTATGTCTATAGGAAAAGATAGGTCCTAAACCCACCCAAGAGTGACCGACAAAACATGGTATTTATGACGAGCCATGAGTCCGAACGAAATTTCAGCAGCATAACCCCGCTGTTCTCCAATTGCACGCTTGATAGTGGTGCAATGGAGAACAACAAGGTTATGTTACTGAAATTCCATTCGGACTCATGACTCATCATAAAGACCACGCTCTGTCGCCCACTCCGAGGTTGTCCAAAAAGGGACAATTCCGGACCTACACATCTCACACGCATGACATGTGTGAGACATGTTGGTCCGAAACGGGTGACACATAGGTTTCGTTACACTATCTACGTTGTTGTCAAATAAAAAATTGCATACGAAAAGAAATATATATAATAAAGTATATATATATATAATATACTAATCACCGTAATGAAATCATCAACAAACCACACAACCCATTTAAATTTCAGCTCATTTAAAGCCCATTTCTACACTAGTGCACTGGGTGGCCAGATCTGACCTGGCCACGTCCTCGCCACGCCCTCGTCATTCCCTCGTCGCGGCCCCGCTGCGCCCTCGCCATGCCCTATCGAGCCCTCTCCACGCCATCGCCTCGAGGGAGGGGGAGAGGATGAGAGAGGCAGAGAGGAGAGAGGTGCCACGAGGAGGGATAGCAGAGGCGGCACAAGGGGAAGGGGTAGCAGAGGCGGCGACGCGGCGGACGGGGAGGGGTAGTAGAGGGGGTGGCTGGCGGCGCAAGGGGAGGGGTAGCAGAGGCGGCGGTTGTTAGCACTATATAATTCCTCACAAGAAGATGCAATTGAGGCAAAGTCCAACTGTACTCCAAGATTTTTAAAAATTACACGCCAAAATGCTATGACTTCTGAGTTCTGACTACTGGATGCAAACATCAATTTTGTATTTAAACATTTTCCTGACCATGTGATTGTGTCCTACACTGAGGAGCTCTGTTATCAACACACTATGAATCCATATATGGCTAAATACAACATGAAACCATATATGCACATGAAAACAAAACAATGATACGATGCACATTAACACACTAGTTTATTATGGATAACTAAATCTGCTTAACCATTATGAATCCTTAGAATTTTCTATCATATTATCAAATAATTCAACTAAAACCATTTTTGCACTTGCTCATATCACCTAGTTTGATGGCTAATATCCTTATTCTCCCATATTGTCATCTTCATTTTTTTGCACCAAGTTGATTGTTAAAGAATGGGTATCGAACATATATTCAATTGTTGTTAATCCAACACTAATTGATATTGGTGATGAAACAAATCGTCATGATAAATAATAAATGTAGAAAGAAAGAGAGAGAGATACCTCGACGGGCGGTTGGCGGCGGTGGGAGGCCAGTGGCCGGCGGCGAGTGGGACCAGGCAGGACGGCGGTGCGGGCGGTCGGCGTGGACCGGCGGCGCTGGGGCAGGGCGGCGGGCGGCCGGGCGGCGGCGCGGGCCGGAGGTGGGCGGTGGCCGGCGGCCGGGAGCATGGCGGCGGACCAGCGAGGGCGGCCTACGGCGGTGGGCGGGGGCCGACGGCGGTGGGGGCCGGCGGCGGCGGGGGCGGCGGGCGGCGGCAGAGGGATTTTGGGCCGGTGGGGCGCGCGCGTGTACAAGGATTAGGTTTCCTGTACACGCGCGCGGTTGGGAAAAAATCCCCTTTAACTTTCGTCGGCCACTGCAAATAGCCGATGGAAGTTAACTTAACTTCCGTCGGCCTTTCGAAAAGCCGACGGAAGATAAAATAGCCGACGAAAACTTTCTGTTTTCTTGTAGTGAAGGCATTCGGCACGCACGCGCATGCATGTTCCTAACACGTAGAGCGTGAATTCATGTGCATATATATTAGAGTGTACTAGTACGTTAACACGTGTAAGGTTTATGGATGTCTCGGCCTGTGGCTGATGATGGCTATAGCTAGCTTCCTCTGTGCCATGGCCAGCTGCTTTGTGCCTGCCGGCTGCAGCGCGACGACGACCATGGCGTGCGTGCATGCGCCTTTGGAGC
Source organism: Zizania palustris (assembly GCA_019279435.1). NCBI lineage: Eukaryota > Viridiplantae > Streptophyta > Magnoliopsida > Poales > Poaceae > Zizania > Zizania palustris. The sequence continues at coordinate 89,667,830 of JAAALK010000288.1, forward strand.
AACCTTGCAAGAAAAGGTGCGCATGCATGGCGCGCGTCAAGCAGCTATCTACCGGAGATCGTCGATTAACATGCATATATGATGATAGCCGCGAGACCTTTCGCTGTTCAATCGTGCCGTGCGTGCGTGTGTGCGTGCATGCACGCCGCCTGGACCGGCCTTCTGATCTGCTAGTGTCATCGCTTGACAGATCCAGTGAGAGACATGCACAGCAGTGAAACGGACGCGGTCGTCGATCGATCGCGCTGCCATATCTCAATGCATATATGGCCACGCACTTGAATCGGAACGCAATTACGCAAACAAATTGGAGAACAGTAGTTTGAACGCGTATAGCTCGATCGTTTTCGATGATCCGTACAAAATATGTGCACAGGAGTTCAGCTAGCTACCTCTCATTTACCCACGCCTTCCCTGGCTGTTTGAAAAGCTGCAAATCCGGACGGCCTGGATGCATGTATGTGAACCTGACCTCCATACAGATTGAAGCAGCGTGCGTGCGTGCGTGGACCATTTATCTCCGGCCGTGCATGCGATGGTGCAGTGGTTAAGTCCGGATAGGAGCTAGATAACAGAGGTAGATTTAATGGAAGGTGGCACAAGTTTAGGGCGTACACAACACATGCGGATGCGTGGAGACAGAATGAATGCCTGGTCGGTCGTCTCGACCAGACCCCGTTTGCCGTTTGCTGTTTGCTGTCACTCACAGTCACACTACATACCGTACCGCTGCATCGCTTAAATGACTTTTTTTACGGTACCCATGGTTGTTGAATGTCAGCTGTTCATTCTTCCTAATCATACGGATTAGAGTACAAATGTAACTTTTTTTGGATCGAACGAATTTCAGTGGATTAAAATTCTTTTGAAAAATCTCATGAGATGCCTACATACGTTCTCTGCCAAAATACTATCGAGTCTCGACGAATTGACGGTGCCCTCGTATAGAGACAAATTAATAATTTGCAGGCTAGCTGCATGCAGCGCCAGCAGATCGACGCAGACCTTCTTGGAAGCCGGCAGTCGGGACGGCGTATGTAGGCAGGCAACTAGAGGCCCGGACCGCTTGTTTGCGCCGCCGCCGCCGGCGGCGGCGGCGCGGCGGCAGTACAAATGACGAATGGTGAACTGTAAACAGTAAGTGTAAACTGTAAACCCCATCATGTCAGTGTATCACAGCTTGAAACCTTGAATCCTGACGAGTGATATGTCAATATAATGTACGTACGCGAGACCGCGCGCGATCGATCGATCGAGGCGCCTAGCTAGATGCGCTGCTGCAGTGATTGTATGCATGAGTGGTAGCTAGCTAGCCCAAGAGAAGATTTATCCTTCCATGCATGGATGCATGCATGGATGATCATATGATGATGCAGACACACGTATGTACGTACGACGGCAGCTGTGGGCCTAATTAAAAAGCTCGCTAGGTGTGGATGAGAAGCAATTAATAATTTATTAATTACGACTGGCCGGCCGGCCGGCCGGCTGCCCGTCGACGAAGCAAGACGACGACCAGATGTTCAGAGAGCGCTGAGCCACAGGACCGTCCTACCTGCGTCTCTGCATCATCATATCGACCGGATCGTCGATCACGATCGATCTACTAATGGCTGCTCGCTGAATGAGGCCATCTGCGCGCGTACGTACGTAAACGTACGTGACGGCATCATGCGTCGGTCTCCGCCGATCAGAAATTAACGGGGCGAGAGCTAGCTACCTGCTTGCTACCGAGAGAGAGAGAGAGAGAGAGAGAGAGAGAGAGAGAGAGAGAGATGATGGGATACTGTACTGGTAGCCATGCATGCATGCTGCAGCTGCTGCAGCTCTGAATCGGCTCAGTCCAAGGGCTGCATACTTGTGCATGCCTTGCTAGCCGGCCTGTATTACTGTATACCACACCTATCCATCCAACCAGCTATATCCATCTATGCTAGCTAGTACATGCATTTCCATTGCAGTTTGATTTGCAGGCAGGAGGTTGGCCTGCATGCACAGCACTGCACACACAAACTTAAAGGTCACCTTTCATTCATTGCCCTTGCTAGTGGCTGCTGTCCCCAACACTGCTCCCTCTGCCTGCCTCCATCCTCCCCCCACACACACACACACAACAGGACCACCTCCTCCTACTGCCATCACCTCCTTTTTCAGCTGCACACCCTGCTACTCTCTCTTTCCCCTTGTTGCATTGCTGTGGTCTCTGCTCAGATTCAGAGCTGTGAAGCATGCAATTACTGTGTGCTGCTAGCTAGCTAGCCGCTGAGACGAGCTAGCTCAAAAGGGAAGAGCCGGCCGGCCGGCCGGCCGGCAGGCCGAGGCTGCAGGCATAATGGCCATGAAACACTGCAGCGGGCCAGGCACTACTTGACTACTGACGCTCACAAGCAGGGTAGTACCCGGCAGGCGGCAGCTAGCAAGCCCTGCTGCTTGCATGTTTCTTAGTGTCTCCGGCCTCGTGGAACAGACGGATATTACTCGTAAGAGATTGGTCCTAGAATTCACAGGTCTAGCTGCCTCCAATTCCAAGCATTGGCTTGCTGGATTGCAACCATGCATGCTTGCATGGAAAAAGGAAAAAAAAGCTGTCATGTAGTGGCCGGTGCTCGTGAATGTTTCTCCCACACATTTGCAGCAGGTGTTTCCATGGCCAATTGCTGGTGTTTTTCCCACAGCCAAGCTACAGTTGATTATTTTACAGCGGCATCATGCAGGTGTGTCTTGTGTGCCTCCACATGCCGCATCTATCTCCACTTGGATCATCCCCTCCTTTTCCATTGATGTGCTTGCCAATGCCAGTGCCAATGCCATCTCTCTTGGGGACCTTCAGTGAGTTTGGGCCCTCCGAATGAGTTGTCCCAAGGAACAATCAATAATGATGTTGTGATGACTGCAACTGCATGTTGAGGTGCTTGTCGCGCGCCTTGATGTGTCTTGCTTATACTTCTACTACTAGCTACTACTCCGTATAGATGTGCTGCAACAATCTTTTGCATGCACAGGAAAGGGGAGAATGCTAGCTATAGCTTGCTTTGAGAATTGAGACATGGATGATATCGATGAGGATCATAGATTCATATATAGGTGTGCGTGGCTGGTCTGCACACCAAGATGGAGTGTATATGGCAAGATGCTCTGCACGGTTTTATGTAATCTCTCTCCATATATATGATCGATCCACGTACGCATGCATGAGCGTGCGTGTCTTTGCCAATGAGATGTCAGAGATGGCTCATCGCTTCTGGGTGTTATGTTGCAGTGATGCAGCGGCTCTGCATGCATGCATGCATACGCCCCTAATATTGTAATGAAAAGATTGCTGCAGAGATATATATCCTTGCATGCATGCTGGTCTCCTTTGACATATGTAACAAGAACTAAAGTTAGAAAGAAAGGGGAAGATCCATCGAGGAAGTGTCAAACGACTAAATACTTTGTGTGTGTGTGTGTCTGAGTGAGGGCAAATGAGACACTACGTTGATTCGGATAATCAATAATGGGCATGCATGACTGGGTGTGCTTCTGTTCATATGGCCACCGTATAAAGTAGCTATAGGGACACCGTTCTGGCCGCTTATATATGATATATACCAGCTAATCTTATATATATTCAATAAATGTGCGTGCATTTTGCTGTGCTTCATCCACGCAACTTGTGCAACAAAAGTATATGAGGTTGCACTGTACAGAACATGCACCTACACTTCCGTACCTCTGACATTTTTATCTTGAGATCTGAAACACTGTATACATATCAAAGAAGAGATTTGATTTGATAATTCATCATTCTAAATGTCTCACAATGTCTCACGTGTCATTATTTTGGAGCGACATCTTAACTAATATAATACGGCTACTTCGTCCGTCGTTTCCGTCTCCGTCCGCAACCACCTGCGTTTTTTTCTTACATCCCATAAAAAACTAGCTAAAACTTGTGCCCTGTGAAAACCGCCCGAACTCACTCACCCCCACCGGCTCCACACGCCGCGCCGTGCGTAACCGCCCGTGCGCGCCGAGTGGCCCGCACTCATCTGTTGCAACCGCAGAAATGAAGAAAAAGAAAAAAGAAAAAAAAAAGAAAAAAAGAAGAAGAAAAGGAAAAAAGGAAAATAAAAAAGAAGAAAAAATCATGCCCCCGCACGCGGATGTACGAATTTTGTATAAAAATCCTTAGATTTCTGAAAAATCATGCAGAAACATGAATTTTACACAAATACCCTGCTGAAAAATAAGGTTCTCTGTTGCAAAGCACAGACATTTGACTAGTAGTAATTAAAATGGTTATATCGAGAATGATAAACTATTGATTTTTTCTATATATACACGAAACTGTTTTGATCCATCTCATCCCCCTCGGATCTCTAAATACTATATAATATAAAGAGATTAAAAATTCTCAACATATTATGTAACGTTCATATAATATATATGCATATACCACTAAAAAAATCAAGTCTTGATTCAAACACATCGAGAAGAAAAAGATACGTAATCTAACCTATATATGAATATAGGTGGCTAAATGGGTAGCCTAACACTAACCTGAATAGGCACTACATCTTATTTGTGTCGTATCGTGCTGGCATGCCATACCGAGCTCACGACCCAGGCACGGCACTAAACCTAATCTATAGACTATAGTGTCGTGTCAGTACTATGGCACTATCGGCCTAACGGGCTAGTACTGACACATGCTCTACATATATAAAATTTCAAAACAAGGAAAAATTCATAGCAAAATTTACAATTTCTTAGGACATGTAATAATAATATGACAATTTCAAAAGTTATAACAAAATCCACAAAATTAAAATTTACAACACAACTCACATGAGATATGTCACTATTTGAAATTAAAAAAAGATATATACGTGACGAGGTGTCCCCTCAATATTGCCTCAAGTTATTAGAATCCCTATATATATATATATATATATATATATATATATATATATATGGCATTCAAAAGTTCCAAATATTCTAAAATAAATAATTAACAATAATATTGTATGATGCCCAGATTTTTTTGAGGATCAATCAATACAACTTAGTTCCATTATTTGTACGAAGCAAGATATAGCATATTTCCCCGATGGAACACATGCATTTGTGCAGAGAGGGACGTTTGAGTTTTTATGAAATCCAGTACTAATTTGTTCGCATCCCTCTCACTATCACAGTCTAATACGGTAGTAATTAATCTCTCTTTTTAGCTGATTAATGTAGTAATTTTAATGCATATAGAATAAATATACGTGTCATTTGCTGCATGCTACTGCAAATTAATTACAGCATAATGAACAAACAAATTACCGACCCTCTCACAGCTTTTTTTAATTAAAAACAAACACACACATATATATATATACAAATGTTATCTTAGCTTACATCACGTGTGTAGAATAGCTATTCTACTGAGAAATCTACTACCGAGAAAAAAGTAGTACTCAATTGCTATTATACTGAGAAAATCTACTATTAAAAATAGTTCTCCCGTGATCAGTGTAAAATAGCATTTCCGTATATATATATATATATATATGAGAAGGTGATAGTAATCCAAATTAACTCCTCTTCCAATTCCTGGAAATGATCTTATATCTGATTATTTCACTCTTTTCTGGGTCCAAATTTGTGTGTTTACTGAGGATAAAAGTATGTGTGTGCAGTGGTCCTGCTTGCTACTAGTTGATGCTCAAAAGATGCATGGTCCCTAGACTAAACTAGTCTCCTAGATTTCGATGTTGAAAGATTTCTAAAGCTACTGTATTTTACTATGGAGCACAATATTCAGCAATCAAATAACAAATTATAATTATGTTTTGGATTATTAGACATATACATATATGCATGGTACCGACTTCTTACCAGATGATGTGTGCTTAGGACATGTACAACCCTGAAACGGCGGAACGGTTTTCAAAGTACAAGAGATAACAAAGAATCTGTATGGTACAACCCTAAGCCCCTAAATCATAAATGCAGCTAAGAGACAATACATATGAAGAATCGTGTAGAGACGGGCTCTTCGCGAAGAGCACGTCTCTTGTATTTTTTTAGTTAGCCCCTTAGAGACCTCTCAAGAGATCACCTATTAAATGAGGTTGTACACGCACTTATATACACACACTATCTAAGCAGAAAATTCTTTTTGCAAAACCTAAGTTCCATTTATTCTAGCATTCAACGCCATCCCAATTAAAAGTCCAGTGGATATGATGTAGCTAATACTACTCATGAAACATTCGAAACCACTCTTTAGTTTGATTAAACAAATTCGCCAGAAGTTAGTGTAATTCGAGGAACAGAAGGTATACATAATTAATTCCAGGAAATTGAGAAGCATAACTAGAGGCATATGCATGACAGTGTGTTGCTAAACTAACCCGTGTTAATGCTAGCAACACTTCGATTTGCTGCCCACAGAGGCGATCACTGCACTATCACATAAAAAGTCTTAACGTTGGTAATAACATATATTAGTGATGTATCTCTCCGTCACTCTTATCATGTCAGTGATGTACTATCGATAGTGGATTAATTAGGTCAAGTTTTATGCCAGCGATTAACTTAATTAGTCCGTATGTATATATATATATGTATATATATATATATATATATATATATATATATGTGTGCATATGTACTCTAATACATATGGAATTTGGCATGAAGCTTAATCAGCTTAATCATCAGCTATGGGCTATGGCCAGGTCAGCAGCCTGCTTTGCTGCCACTACTATCGATCGATGGAGAGTGAAGTGAGACGGGGGAGCAACAAGAGAGCAGCAGCCAGCATGGTGCAGTGGTAAAAGGACAGCGACGCGACAGCGACGCTGATCATGTGTATTCCCCAGTGTAAATGCCCACCACAAAGCTTCACAGGCCGTCTTCCGCTTCCTTCTTTCCCAGTCCCAGACGACGCTAGCTATCTAGCTGCTGCTCTCTGTAGCTGGCAGGCAGGCTGCAGGCTGCAGCTGCTAGCTAGGGTTTACGCTGATCGGAGCACCGGCGCGAGCAGGAGAGAGCTACGGCCGATCGAGCTCGGCGGCGGCGGGATCTGCTCTTGCTGGGTGATAAGCTAGCTGCTAGCTCACCGGAAGGAAGAGAGCTCTCGGGCCTCGGCTGGTTTGAAGGGATTGGAGGAGGCCGTACGTGTATTCGTGTGGCTGAGTTCTTGTAAGTGCTTCTTCTCTCTCTGTCTCTCTGCAAATATCTGTGGCCGGTTTGGATGTTTGATTTGTTAATTCTTGGTGAGTACTATTCTATGGATTTGGGGATCACAAAATTAACAATAGGCCTTTCGAGATTTTTCTAATCTCTCCAGCTTTTCGTTGTCCTTGATTAGAATTTTATGCCGTGGTGGATCTAAGCCCAGATTTGTTGATTCTTCAACCTAGCTAGCTTACTGTAACACTGTACAATTACCTTGGAATTCTCCCTTTCGTACCTGGTTTCCATTTCTTTTTCCCTAGAAAATTTCTTCTTACAACCATTTGCACTCATCAGCTGGATCGCCAGCCAAACGATCTTTGTTTCCAGTTGCACTGGATCGATCGCCTAGCTTGCTGATCCTTTTCTTTTCGGAACGGCGATCTGAGCCTTGCCAATTTAACCATCCATTTTGCCCACTGCTATTCCAAACATTTTTTTCTAGCTAATTATTAGTGTTGAATTCCAAGAATCTTCCCAACCGAGTCGTTCGCAAAAAAAAGAGAAGCCACCTTTTTTTTTCCTGCTCGTTATATGCATCTCATCAGGCCTCTCTCTTTCTCTTGGTTTCAAAGAGCAAAGCTAGCTCATCGTTGCAGTTAAAGACTGCAGGCCTGCGAGATCTTGAAAAGCTATTCGCCATGGCATAAAAGCTACCACTCAATACACAAACCCCGTCCCCTTCTCCTGTTGCTCATTCCCCATGGCAACAGTGTGATCCATGTACGATCCAATTCAGAGCTCCACCAGCGACGAATCATGGCGGCTTGGTTCAATCATGGAATCATTCCCCTCGCGCGGCGCATGCAGAGATGCACAGTGCGTCTCAGGCCACAGCCACAGCGCGCGAGCAGCTGGTTGGCCGGAGTAGCATGCAGCTTGCAGCAGCAGGCGCCGATCTGGCGAGCGAGAGATAGCTGGGTGTAGCTGGGTAAGCTCAGCTCGCAAATACGCAGCGAATAAAGCTGCCGTGCTTTCCCCATTCCCCAATGGAACAGTGACACACATCCATCGATCGAGTGCAGTGGAAGACTCTTCCGTGCGAACAGTGGGGATTAATTAGTTAATTATGGCGCGAAATTTTATGCTAAATGTCTGCATGCGATGTTACTCCTCTAATTAATTAGATGCGGTGTAATGATTAGCTAGCTAGGTGGATCGAGGAGTCGAATTGAACGATGACCGAAGTCGACGTCGAGGCGTTGATAAGATGATGCTGGGTAGTAACAACAACCAGCAGTCGGCGGCGGCGGACGAGGCGGAGCTAGCGCGGAAGCACACCGCCGCCGTGGCGACGTCGCGGCAATGGTCGGCGCAGACGGAGTCGCGGATCGTCCGCGTCTCGCGCGTGTTCGGCGGCAAGGACAGGCACAGCAAGGTGAAGACCGTGAAGGGGCTGCGCGACCGGCGGGTGCGGCTGTCCGTGCCGACGGCGATCCAGCTCTACGACCTGCAAGACCGGCTCGGGCTTAACCAGCCCAGCAAGGTGGTCGACTGGCTGCTCAACGCCGCGAGCCACGAGATCGACAAGCTGCCGCCGCTGCAGTTCCCGCCGCAGGACTTCTACATGGGCCACCACCTGCCGTCGGCCATGCCGCTGATGCAGCACGACGAGAAGTTCGGCGCCCACGTCGCGGCGGCAGCTGCTCTGGCGGCGGACAAGACCGCTGCTGCCGCCGCCGCCGGCGGCGGCGGCGACGTCGACGGGGCCGGAGGAGGAGACCACATGGGAGGGAGGTTCCCCGTCGGCGTCTACCACCGGTTCATGGGGCTGAACAACCCGCTGGGGATGGTCAACAACGGCTTGCCGTTTCACTACACCGGTGAGTCATGGAATAATAGCAGCGTGCATGACAGCAGCGCCGGCTCGCCGCAGGTGGCCGCCGCCGCCGCCGCCGCGGCTCACCACTCCTCGCCGTTCCCTTCACTGCTTTCCTTGGCTCCAGGGTCGCATCATCAGCTGGTTTTCTACTCCTCCGAGGCCGATCAGTACCAAGTAGCAGACAACCTTGGCTCGCAAAGCTTGTCCCTGATCTCGGCGAGAGCTTTCCATGATCAGACAGGAAGCTAGCTAGCTGCAGCTCTATACACTGGAACACACACTCCTCGATCGACAAGGTAAGGATCGATGAGCTCTCCCAAATTAAAATCTAAGCTAGTGCAAGTGTGTGTGCATTGCTTCCTATGTATTACTTTCTTTCAAGCTAAGGGACAATTAAGCTTTATTTGTGGATTAAGATTTAAGAAGATGGTACTGCATGCCATGCTGGCTGGCTGCTGATTTTTTTGCTCTGAAACTAGAGAGCAAGAAATATGCAGGCCGGGTTTGCTGCGTGTATGCAATACGGATTTGTTACTTCTTTCTATATGCAAAGAAGTAATTGATGTACTGGTTTGTGTAATAATAAGTTCTAAATTTTGAACCTTCAAGTTTGCATGCCTAACCTTTTCTTAAAATTTTTAAAAAGAAAAAATATTTATGTGTGTATTCTGACTCCACTGCTGCATCCCAAGCTTATTGGCTGGTGTACACTGCACATTCGGAATTAATATCTGGTGGACTGCATGTCCCTTTTTTCCACAGTTTCCTTCTGTGTGTGTATATGATGTCCCTGCAATATATATATTATTTATATATATACTCTCCCTGCAAAATATTAATGTCCTTCCATGCATGTATATGATGTAGCCTGAAGTATACATTATATTCTGATTGTGAAATAAGTGATTTATGGTGCATATTTTGAAATGATGGAATAAAGAAATGCTAATTTATTAATTATACGAAGTAATATTAAGCATATCACACATGCATGGTTCTTTTTCTTTGATGTCCCAAGAAAATTGGACTTTTTATTTGAAAAAATGGAAGTAATCTTTTATATTTGACCCAATCTTGAATTAATTTGGATGGGGAACTAATTAAATGGGCAGCAACTCAAGGAATTAACAGTAATAACTTTTCAACTCATGCCTATATATTTGAGGGCATATATACCTACACGAGCTTTAATTTGATACTATATGTATATATGTCGAACAATCCAATTACGTTATTAATTCCACAAGGATATTTAAGTTATAATACAGAAAATAAACTAGCTAGAGATATTTTTTTCCTGAACAAATGTGTTAAGAGATACATATATATGGATCATACGTATCATTGTATATGATCTCTATAAACCACAGTTCTCTCATCTCATGTTTATCTCTTGTGTTACGTACCTAGCTTGAACAACTAACATGAATATATATATAACAACAAATTAAAGCTTGGTCAGGCCTGGGTGAATGGACATTATATTGACACGCAAACCCCTCTTTAATTTACAACTTTTAGAGTTTACGTTGCCAAGGGAGATCGATGCATATAGACTACTACGACGTACATACGTTTGTGTAAAGTAGTCACTCTTCCCGGCCTGAACACATCGATCGACAATATATAGATGGCAACTAGCTAGTTCTGAAGCATGGAATTTTTTTAAAAAAATTAATATTTTTTAAAAAAATTTAAATTTATATGCCCGTTTCATAAAATTACAGTAGTATGCGGTCGGCACTTGAAGTGCCGACTGGATGCCACATCAGCTCTAGTCGACATTTCAAGTGCCGACCGGAGTTGATGTGGCAGAATCTGATAGAGGAGCAGCATCCAGTCGATATTTGAAGTACCGACTGGAGCTGATGTGGTACCAGTCGGCACCAGTCGTCACTTGAAGTGCCGACCGCATGCTAATTCTGTAATTTTTGAAACGGGCATACAGATTTGATTTTTCTTTAAAAAATATTATTTTAAAAAAGTTGATCTATCTGCTTATTTCTGTTACTTAATTCTACAAAGTTTTACCAATATTTGAATTATAAAATCTAATTTAAAATATTATGTGGTAGTTTTTTCATCGTTCTTTTTTGACATTTATGTCTTTAGGACGAACCCTTGTGAATACAAACATAAAATCTTACCTGGAAATTATTTTTTTGTTGTAAATTAAAGCAGGTATATGTAGATACCTCGCTCCTTTTCTTTTAAGAATATAATTCGGAAATGAGCAGGGCGAAAATCTAAACATCGTAACATTAAATACTACTTCAGCAACGTTTTTGTTGTACGTGTATCATCGTTGTCTTCCAAAGAAACTACAGGACTACAGCTGAGTACTGTAGAAAGGATGAAAAATATTATGGCTCCCAGACAGTGCCACAATTAATGTTGAAATTGTAAAAACATTGCAATTTTCCATTTATTGAACGGTTCTATATAACCTATTGAATAATTGATAGACCAGATCTATAACTGAAGAAGAGGATAAAATTATAGTATAGCTATGTCAGCATATATACTTTTGTTTACTTAATTCATCCATGTTAACCCTTGAGCCTTCAGAAATTCTTCATTTGTTATGTTGCCTCGTAGATGTTGCCACACATTAATTATTGTTCACTAATTATATATGTTCCCATACTAAATTTTACTGTCAAACCGGCCTGCATCTCATTGATAACTCATCCTTCCATGCATGGTCAAATTGTATGGAAAAAATGCATATGAATCATATATATGATAAGTGATCATTTATATAATAAGTGAAAGGCAGTTTTTAGTAAAGTAATATAATCAGGCTTATTAATTTCTTAAAATTAAGAATACATATTGTGCTTACATGCATGGAAATTGAAATTTACTTTAAGAAAAAAACTGGACGATCTAAATTTTTTTTAAGCTTCTTTGCGTATTGATCCTAAAAATAATTGAAATCAATACATATTGTGTAACATTCTTTTAATTGTTATGTCTATACATATACATTCACGCATGTTAATTTGTTTTATGAGAAGTATATTTTCATGATTTCTCTTGCTAATAGTTATAAACTACTCGCTTAATTTTCTCAAATATAAATCGTTTTAGCCGGCCTTTTGGAGCTTTTCGATCTGGAATAAAAGTCATTTTAAAACCTGTAGGCGTCTTTTTTATCTTTTCTTTAATTTCATGTTTTACCTTGTAAAAGATATTACGTACTCATCTTACAAATAAACGATCCACGTTTTCTAAAATAGAAAAATGTTGGACAACAAATTAAGTCATTTGACCGCGTTTATTTCTTCATTTTCTATGTAAAAATAAATCCAGAGACTTACACAAGAGAAATGTGTGAGAGGTATATAGTACAGTACGTACTCCAAACTGCCGTCAGGTGACAACTCATTTACATATATATTAAAGTCATGCGGGCAGCAGAACGCATTTAATCCTGCAGGATACGATCGTTTGGCGGAAGAAAGACAAAGTGAGCATCATCTGATTCTGAGCTATACATACAGATCTATCCATATATATCCACACACCTGTTAATTGGGACGAGACGGTCGGAATGGCGGTAACAAATAAGTTGCAGTCCTTGTAAAGACCAAATAAATCTATCTATATATCTTTACCCCCATCTGATCTCCCTCGCACGAGAAATTTTACAATCTTTCGGAAAGTATAAAAAATATCATGTTTTCAGTGTTAATTTTAAGAGTTATTTTAAAGACTTTAAGAAGTCACCAGGAGGTATCGTATTTTTTTATGTTAATTTTGGTACCTACTTCTAGAAGGTACCAAAATTAACACTAAAAAATATGGTACCTTCTAATACCTCCTCAAGAACTGTAAAATTTCTTTAATTTTAAACCAAAAATGTTACGAACTTTTAGAAGCTTTCAAACAAATATTATATTTTCGGTGTTAATTTTAATACCAATTAATAAGAGGTATTAAAAATAACACTAAAATTTATGTTAAAAATCAGAACCATACACATCATCCTGCGTTACCCCCACCACCACGCGGACGGCACATCGATGGATCACTGGCATAGCAAAGAAAACAACAAGATAAGACACGGTGGACACTTTGCTGGCGCAGACCCACCAACAAACGCACAGCTATCTAGCATTCTAGCTATAGCTATAGCTAGCTAGCTAGCTGCTACTATACTGGCTTAGCACAAACCTAGCTAGCTAGCGAGCTAGGCAAGACAACATGCATGCACTGCACTGCACCAGCGAGCGCCAACATGATACATGTCCCTTTTGTTAACTGGTAACATGCCTACCTCCTAAGCTAGCTAGCAAGTATCAATAGCGTAAAAGAAATTAAGATCGCGTCAAAAAGGCATGTACAGTTGGTAAGCGTGAAATCTGTAAAATACCACACACTCAACATACTAGACTCAAAATCAGCAGCAGCAGCGACCGAGGACAAAAACAGATGCTAAGAGCATCTTCAAGAGATTACTCATATGACTGCTTACATTTGAATTTAGGTATTTTTGTAAAAAATGAAGCTCCAAAAGTTTCCCTAAGTGAGTCCCTTTCCTAATACATTCCCTAAATTACTATTTATCTCTCTCAAATATAGGATTAGTTTGACAAATCACTATTTCCATTTGTACATATTTTCCCCCGTATGTGTTGTTATAAGTTGGATGATACACATATTTGAATGCATTATAGTTTTACACAAAATTATTACATGTTATAGACCATATTTATAGAATTAAAAAACAGGGATCGAGATTATAAGGAAACTGTTATAGATTGATTAATTTTTAGGAAGAGATAGATTTTAGGATGATACTTATATGTGATTTAGGGAATAAAATTTAGGAGTTCTCTTGAAGTTGAAGATGCTCTAACATTACAACTAACTTAGTACCCATGAATATTCTCCAAACTTAGCACCGGGTAGAAGATCTACTGAAAAGTTATCGTGTCACATATTTCCAATATTTCTCTTTCAAACAAAACTTAGCACCGGGTAGATGCTCTAACATTACAACTAACTTAGCGCCCCTCTGCTGACGTGGCAGAGTTCGGCGCTAACTTCCGTCGGCCACGTCAAGCCGACGGAAGTTAGCTAACTTCCGTCTCCTCGCTTCCGTCGGCCAAAGGCCGATGGAAGTTAGCGTTTTGCCGACGGAAGTTCCCTGTTTTGTTGTAGTGCAAGTAAATATGATATTCTTAAAAAAATTCCCAAGTTGAGCATACTCACTGCCATGTGAGCTTTCAAACAAAGTGATGTCTTTGGTTCCAGTTTAGGCATATTTAGGATGTAAGCTCACGAAATGTTAAATATGATTTTATGTTATAATATTGTGGGATCAAAATTGTATTTAATTAGAGAAAACCACATGTGTGGGTAGATAATATACAATAATTGGATGAGAAGACAAATAACCAAACAACCACTGGCTGCAAGATCTCGAGACACACTTTAAGGAATACTTACTGACCATGGAGCCAACAATTAATAATGGAGGCAAACGAACAACTCCCGGAGTCCTGGGTATGATCAGGGGCGGATCCACGTTATAGCGTCGGGGTCAGCCGACCCCCGACCCCGATGATTTCGTCGTAGCGTATTGTACCTATATTTTTTTATCAGCTAAGACCCCAACGAAAATGCATGATATTATATTTTTTCAACCTAAGTTAGTACCATAAGTTTTAGCCTGACCCAGTGACAAATTATCCTGGCTTCGCCCCTGGGTATGATCCAAATTAATTCCAGATCAAGCCGTCTTGACAAGTTTGGAGGATTGATCATTGGTACGACCAGTAAGTAATGGTGATGAAGACTCTCGGTTGTGCCGTGTATTAACCATATTTGCCGAGCAACCTTGGAGAAAATCATAAGACCGGCCGGCCATCAACTCACCCTGAAACAATCCTAATAGCTTTCTTGAAAATTGCCTTGCGCGTTGAGCCACCAGTATCCACGAAAGAAGAATCCCCATAGGAAAATCGTTCATGATATTATTAAAAAAACACAATCACTGGTTAGTTTCAGAATACATTAGCAGTACTAGATTTTCGATCATGAGCACTACACCAGATTAATTAATTAATACTCAAGCATATACTTACACTACAACAAAACAAAAGATTTTCGTCGGCCAATTTAACTTCCGTCGGCTTTTGGGCAAGCCGACGGAAGTTAAATAACTTCCGTCGGCCTCCACGAGCCGACGGAAGTTAACTTAACTTCCGTCGGCTTCTGACAGTGGCCGACGGAAGTTAGCGGGGATTTTTCCTCGGCCGCTCGGATCCCCCTAACTTCCGTCGGCCCGCATTAAAGCCGACGGAAGTTAGCTAACTTCCGTCGGCTTCAATGCTGGCCGACGGAAGTTAGGGGGATTTATTCCCCAACCGCGCGCGTACAGGGAGCCCTAGCTCCCTGTACGCGCGCACTCCCGCCTCCTGCGCCTGCCGCCGCCGCCCGCCCGCCGCCGCCGCTTCGCCGCCCGGCCGCCGCCCGCCCGCCCCCGCCGTTTCGCTGCCCGGCCGCCGCCCGGCCGCCGCCCGGCCGCCCGCCCGCCCTCGCCCGCCCGGCCGCCCGCCCGCCCGCCGCCTCGGCCGCCCACCCGCCCGCCCGGCCGCCGCCCACCCGGCCGGCCGCCGCCGCCTCGGCCGCCCACCCGCCCGCCCGGCCGCCGCCCACCCGGCCGGCCGCCGCCCCCCCGGCCGCCGCCCGCCCGGCCGCCGTCCGCCCGGCCGCCCGGCCGCCGCCTCGGCCGCCCGCCCGGTTCGAGGTGTCCTCGTCCACTCCCCTCACCTGATCGGAAGCGACCGAGCCTTCATCGTCTTCGTGAGGTCCGTGCTTCGTCCCGATTCCACTGTAGTCGTCGCCATTTTTTAGTTAACATGTCGCCATTTTTTGTGTGTACTACATGTGGCATGCCTTGAGTAGTGTAGAGTGTTGCAGTTGTTGCTGCAACGTCCACTTGGTGCATGCTTACTTAATGCTTAGTAGTTGTCATTCACACACATATATACACATGAAATTTTACCATTCTTAAAAATAATACTGGCGAGTTGCGAACGTGTCGATAGATGGTCATATATAGCATCATAGGACGGATTAGCGAGTAATTAAGTAGCTTTTGACGGGTTATATTCCCTGGCCAATGATTGGCTTCAATTCGGCTAGCTATGATTGTTACGTTGGCCGGGTAGGCTTTCTGCATGATTTGAGTGTCACCATCTTGACCTGAGCTTTCCCGCGTAACAGTTGACAATTTGTGCGTCACAATCAGCGAATGCGTGTGTATATTGGTCTGGACCAACAAACATTTTTGCTCATAAGCCTACACTCTGCACTCTGCACCAAGTGTACCCTGGCATAAAATATCTCTGTGCAGTGCTTATCTAATAATGTAGGGCCTAGCTAATGCATACCACCATCATCTCTTGCATATCTCTCCTTAATTAAAAATGTTAATTAACCTAGATTGAGGCATAATGTTGTCTTTTCAGTTTTCTTCGCCCGAACCAAAATGTGTATATGGACAAAATGACTTTGTATGTGGCTCTCGCTGTGTTTTGTGAATTTGTATGTGAGTTTGGATGTTATATGTGAATTCAGATGTTTACTGTGACTTTGGATATGAATTCAGTTATATTATGTGATTTTGGATGTGATGTGTGAAGTGTGGATGTGATTTTGGATGTGAGATGTGGTTTTGGATGTTATATGTGAAGTTTGAATGTGATTTTGGATGTGAAATGTGATTTTGGATGTGTATGATGAATGTATGTGAAATTGTGGTTGGATGTGAGTGTGAGTAGGGGAACCAGGAAAAAATAAAAAAAAAATACCAGGTAACTTCCGTCGGCTTTGACCATAGCCGACGGAAGTTAGCTGGTTTCGGCCACGTGGGCAGAAAGGCTAACTTCCGTCGGCTATGGTCAAAGCCGACGGAAGTTAGCTGCCCCTAACTTCCGTCGGCCAGCCTGGCCGACGGAAGTTAAAGCCCCCCTGGTGACGTGGCAGAGTTCGGGGCTAACTTCCGTCGGCCACGTGAAGCCGACGGAAGTTAGCTAACTTCCGTCGGCGGCCGACGGAAGTTAGCTAACTTCCGTCGCCGCGCTTCCGTCGGCCAAAGGCCGACGGAAGATAGCGTTTTGCCGACGGAAGTTGGCTTCTTCCGTCGGGAAAGGGCTAACTTCCGTCGGCTTTGGCCGACGGAAGTTGCCTGTTTTGTTGTAGTGTTAACCCCCAACGTGACCATTACTGACGAATTCTCTTGTTAATTGGTGTCGCCACCAAAGGATATTTGGCCAATTATTGGTATGCGGCATTAGCAGACCAAATAGCAGCTCGAGCTCGCCGGCCCCTGCGTATCAGCACGCTGCGTGCCATCCTGCTCATTTGACCAAAAGAAAAGCGAGCATGCATTGCGTACGTGGGGGTCACTACTATATCGATCGATCGAGAGCAATATATCGTCGGGCTAGCCAGATCTTTTCCTCCACGTACGCACCTTTGCCAAAGGCCGCTGGACCCAAATCCCAAAGCGACCTTTCGTTGTGCACATATAACCAGCTATAGCTACTCGATCATCTGCACATATATGCTTCTCTGCTGTTAGCTAGTGTGTAAAACATTTCCTGACGAAAAACCTTCCAAACAATTCCTGCCTGCCTATCATGGACAAGACATATGCATGCCATACTCCCTGATTCCTTTTATAAGTTGTTGTAGAGTTGTGTACAAAAAATAAGAAATAGATGTTTTTTTGCCCCTTGTTTATCCTAATTTAGAAAAAAGTTTCTTTGTGAGAGGGATAATATTTATTTGACATGGGCAAGCATAGAAAAAATATGAAAAATACATATATACAAATTATAACATAACTTATTAAATGAATCAGAGATATATAGTATATATATCAGTGTCCTAAAAAAGGAATAGTGTATGACTATACAGGGTTTATTCATTACAAATGAAAACTGTATTTGGCCATACACATGCATGCATGTTTGTAAAGTAAAATGTGTTACAATCTATGATATCTTTTTTTTTAAAAAAATACATAACTATTTGAATGATGCGCATGAAACAAAGACATGCCTTTTAATCTGTAAAATTCTGTTTCTGTGACAACCTACTACGAGTACTATATATATATCTTGCCTAGCAGTTCTTAAGAGAGGGGGAAAAATCAAGCTAGCTAGCAGCAAGTGAAGGGAAGTGACCAGTGAGTGGGGTTGATGAGTAGTAAAAGACCGGCAGCAGTGGGGGCGGAGGCTGGTCTCTTTGGAGGTGAGCTGCTAGGCCCCCAAGGTTAAAGCGGCCTGGGTGCACTGTATCTGCATAGCCCTGTAGCTAGGGTTTGCATGCATGCAACAGCAGAGATGTACCCTCCGTATCTTTTGTCACGGAGACACGGACCAATATATACCCGCTCACATGAATGGTCCCGTGAGAGCTAGACCATGATTCCTGCTATTCCTATCACTCTCTTCCTCTCACATCTTCAATTCGTTTCATCCGTTAGTTAACTTGGAGTAGCTAGCTAGCAACAAACCGGTAATTAGGCTATAGCTGCTGGCTTTAGCGTATACTACTTCTCTTGCTGCAAAAGCATCCTAGTTCCTAGCCCACATATATATGATCAATGTCGATCGACAGAGTAGCTAGCTGCTAGAGCCATAGATTGCACGCTAGCTATTGTAGATGATTATAAATCCACGGTGTGGCAGTTATGTTTGATTATTGTACAGTGTTTGGCAAAATGGATGTGTCTTTGCATGGTGGTACGTGACAGACGAGCAAGTTGGTCGACACAGCCACACAGGCAATGATTTATACTCTGTAAGGTTAATTGTGGAGAACAGTAGCCAGTAGGGAAGTGGCCTACAGATTCATAGCCTGTACTAATATCCTCTGATTCCCTGTTGTACCCTGCTGGATATCAGTACTCTTCATTTAATCTGCTTTAAAGTTCTCTGCTATAAGATGACTACTAGTTCTAGGCTGTGCGTGTTCTACAGATCGAACTGTGCTTTAATTTCCTCTTAGCTTATAGCTCTGCTCAGCTAGCTACCTTAATTAGTAGCGTAGATGTGTGAATTCATTAACAGAATGCGATGCATGGAAACGGCGGCTTGCTCCTGAGGGTATTTTAGTCCAAGTTCTGACGTTTGGGTTACCCTCATGTTTTCATTCTCTGTAGAATAATCTAAAGCTGTTTTTGTCTTTGTCACAAAGACTGATTAAGTAGTGCAAAAGGAAAACAGATATACCTGAGAGAAATTAAGTTTCTTTTTCATTGAGAAAGAAAAAAAAATCACCTGAAGGAGGTTGTCCATACATCGCGCGGAAATCAGTCTTTTCCCCATGTTCTGATCCTGATGAGTAGTCTTCTTTGATCTTTGCTGTAACGCAATTCCTCTGCTCCAATTCCTGACGATTCCTGCATGTCAAGGAAAAAAGTTTCATTTAGTGCCGATATATACGTATATAAGTAGTGCCGATACCGGTGTGCCAGGTTCACAGTACACATGAGGCACGCCGTGCAGGTCCACATAATAGCTAGCCTGATGCGCACATATATATAATCCATTTGATACTACAGCTCGCAGACCTGATCGAGGATTATGTTCCATCGAGCATCAACTGGTCCCTGACGCTGATGTGTGAATATATAGCCGGTCTAACGTCGCGCCCGGATGCTAGATAGCCGGTGTATCCGTGTGTACGCAGTGAACTTCAATTCGAGCGACGCGTATGCTCACCCAGATGCATTGCAGGCCAGTGACACGTGACGCGTACCTCCTGGATCCGGAACTTTGTACTGTTTGTGGGAGCAGATTGCTAGGGGTGCAGTAAACCCGGCAAAATTAAGCCGCGAACCTCTCAGCCTTCTTCGAGGCACCTACGGCTGCACACGCGTGTTTCTGCCCGGTGTCCCGGCGTGCGTTTCAGCAATCAGCCGCTGCATGCTCGCCATTTAGAAGCTGCACAACAAGATTAGACGATGCATCGTTAACCAGAACATTGCAGTATCTAATGGGCTATTGGCTGTGTGCACCTTGATTTCAAGCGGCGTCTTCAATCCGGGGGCGGTGCGAGTGTGTGCGTCCTCTGCGTCTAAGCCACAGGCGCTGACCTGCTGATGTGCCCTTTTCATGTAGCAGATCAGAGGAGTGTCAGCACAATGAGCCTAGAAGGCTCATGCTCACGGGGCCGGCTGGAAACAGCGACATCCTCTTTCTTGATTTTTGTAACGACCCATCCCAAGACTCGGAAATACCATCGAGCGGGACGAGCCGATACTTCATCGAAGACGAACAATATCGCCGTTGACATTGTTCCATTCGACAGTAGTACATTGCAGAAGGAAAATTACAATAATTAAATATGACAAAAGCTGCTAAAGAGGCATACCTCGCAGCAACAATCATTACAAAAACACAGCGGAAGCATTTCATCACTCAACCATGTACTACTATCCAAACACCACTTGGGGACTAGGCCCGAAACCCTAATCTTCTATATCTTCATCGGCAACAACTTCATATTCGCCTTCAAGATTCTTGACGTCCTCCGAAAGATTTAGCGAACTCTGGGGTGGGGGTGTAAAACAACAAGGGTGAGTACTCAAGAGTACTCAGCAAGTCTTAGAAGTAGTATAGATGCAGGATACAAAGAGCGGCTATGGTTCTCAAGGGAATTTTTATAGTTTATAAATTCTAAGTGCTTAATACCCACGGATAGAGGTCCCAACCTCTAACCGTTCCCACATAAAGTAGCAATAGTTCAAAAGCTAAACCAACTCTCACATTCTCACCAACCGGGATTGCTTTGCAACAATCCCAACATCATTTTTCATCAATTCCACAAGTCACATTTCTTTTCATCAATTCCACATATCACGACCATCATCTTATCATCATAACTCATCATTATCTCGGTACTAGCTTACCCATCCATCGGGGAAGCGTTCCCATTATCAACATCTCATCCCAATTCATTTTAACGCTCAACTAGTTATCACATCTCACATCGCTCCCTATGAAGCCTTTCGACTTCCCGCTCCACACAGGAACGTTATCCAACCACACAGGCTAGTCGTATACCCAACGGTATACTCTGGTAACGTCCCAACCCATTTCCCATTTAGTTGAAAACAAGTAAACACTACGCTAGGGAAGATACATGAAATCACTTGCCCATATCCGTGGGCACGGCTGTTCGAACAGTTCATACTTCAGCTGAAGGTGCACACTTTACCCTTGCGACTCAAACTCTACTCGATGCTAGCTAGGCAAGGAGGTTCGAGACAAAGACTTTCCAAAGCAAACCTAGGATACCCCACTGCCACCTAGATGGATTCACGGTCAAGGATCCGGAAAGTACGTCTTCCTTCTTCTCCCCAGGCAATCACACGGGTGCTCCACTTCCAACTCCTCGAATCACAACCACAATCTCGTGCCCGTTAGGGACTTTTCAGGTAATACCACGAGCCACCCGGTGATTCCACATCCATCGGCAATCAGGCTATCCCAAACCCACTAAGTACTAGCCCAGGGGCACCTCTCACGTACCCACAAGGTTGCACGATGTTGTGCTCATGCTTTCCCAAGGAATCGGTCCTTAATAGTATTTGTAACACACACAATTTTATTTCACACAACACATTTGCAAAATCACATCAACATCACCCATTCTACATCTAGTCGTCATGTTTTGATATAAGTGTGTAAGTGTATGTGTAGTGCACCCATTTGACAAGGAATGTGCTAAAAGCAATTAAAAGAATAAATTAAATCATGGATGTAAAAATAAATCCTAGAGCGACAAGGTAAACATGATATTCAATTATCAAGGAGGCTTGTTAACAAATGTAGGTTTTATTTGTCTTAATTGCCCAAGCAATTGACTAATAGTGTACGTGAGTGTTTAATCCTAAACATGCATATATAAATTTTGTGGAACAATCAATGCAATAGGATCAAGGATGTTCAAAGGAAGACTTGCCTTGAACCGTGTGGTACTCGGGACCTTCGGGATTGTAGCCTCGGGTGTCTTCGGCGTCGGCAACTATAGTACAAACAACATTATATAAATAAAATACGTGAAAAGTTTTGGGGAAAATAATTTTATACTACTTTAAATCAAAGTTTATAATTTTAGAAATTTATAGAAATTTGAACGGTGTTAATCGGAGCTGTAACGAATTTTATATGAATTTTTGAAGTTTAAACATTTTTCTGAAATTGACAAAAGGTACTGTGTGCTGTTGGGCTGAATGGGCCAGGTCTGTTTTATTTCTGGAAAATAGAAAAATTCACTATTCACTGTATTTGGGCCAGCCTGCTAACTCTATGGGCTGTCCATGAAAATTAATTCCGAAAAAGAAAAACTGTATTGTGCTAGTGGGCTGGGCTGCAGGAAAAATATTCTGGAAAATAGAAAAATAATGTGTGTGTGGGCTGGCCGTTCTGGCCCAGGCCAGGTTGGGGCGTGCAGCATGCTGACAAGTGGGGCCCAGCGACCAGGGACGGAAAAACAGAGAGGAGGAGCCGGCTGGAGGTTGAAGACGACCTTCAACGGCCGAAATTTCTCCAGGGCATAACTCCCACGTTTTAACTCCGATTGAACCCAAATTTTAACCGTAGGTTAAACATACCATGATGAACATAATCTACGGTTGGATTTCCAATTAGAGCT
This sequence comes from Zizania palustris, assembly GCA_019279435.1. Classification (NCBI taxonomy): domain Eukaryota; kingdom Viridiplantae; phylum Streptophyta; class Magnoliopsida; order Poales; family Poaceae; genus Zizania; species Zizania palustris. The sequence continues at coordinate 89,690,550 of JAAALK010000288.1, forward strand.
ACGGTTTACTCATAATTAAAAAGGGGGCAGTACAGGTATTGGTTGGCATGCATGGTGGTACAAGTGCTCCGGTGACGAATGGAGTGGTTTTTCATGGGATTAACACTAGCAGGAGTCTAACCGTGGCCTCTGATTGACCTACATTGGCCCATACAAAGCTACCCACGGTGGAGGTATACATTTCAACCATATTTAGCCATGACGAAGCCTAGAACACCATTTTCAAGACCTAGAGATGCTATGAAGAGAGCAAGAGCAGGGGACTCACCAAGGATGGCGGAATGGAGCTTCACTGCTTGGCGATGACTAGGGTTTCGGTGGGGGAGATTTGGGGAAAATGGATTCGGGAGTTCCATGGGGGCTTAAATAGAGGGGCAAGGGAGAGGAAACGGCGCCACTGTGATGTGGTTGGCTGTGGCAGCGGCGGGCACGCGGACTGAGCACCAGGAGTGGGAGTCGAGGCGACGGACCAGGAGGCGAGGAGACGCGGCTGGGCGCCCAACGCAGCGCGGCCAGGTGGCGAGCCGTGCGGACGGCCACGCGATGCGCGGCAGCAATGGCAAACGGCCTCGAGCGGCAAGGCCGCACGCGTGCAGCATCGCGGCAGCACGACGGCAGTGGCCGCCGGCCACGCGGCTGGCTGCAAGCCCACGATGTGCGTGTGTGTGTGTTTGTTTTTTTTTGTTTCATTGTTTGTTTTTTTTTAAAAAAAAAAACATGGATTTTACAAACCTACCCCCCTTAAGAAAATCTCGACCCGAGATTTCTAGGCTAGACGAACAACTGTAGGTACTCGACTTGTATGTGGTCTTCTCGAACCGATGTAGCTTCTTCTTCCGAGTGGTTACCCTTTATCCTTATAGAGTTTGACAACCTTCATCGAGTCTGGTGTTCTTTAATCTAAAGAATATGAAGTAAATGTTCTTCCTACGTTGGTCCTTAATAAATTTAATTCCTTGTATGTGACACCGATTTTTCTTAATACTACGTAAGGATGACATTGGGGATATACATGATACCTAACTTTAATCTTGAAGTTACTATGGCTTGCCTTCCCAAAATGCTGGCTTCATTAGACTTGTAAAAGTTAATATCATCTGGAATAATCTAGGCATTATGCTTTATGGGACATAATCTTCTTTCTTTGGGGTTCTACTTTAATAACTCCTTGATTTGAATGATTTATCATCTTTATAACTATTATATTTATTGGCATAGCTAATCCATTGATCTTTGTTAAGCTCATTCAGTTTTGGTCGAGGCATCAATGATATATATATCTATATATATTTGTTAGTGCTTGGAGAGATCGAGAATATTTCCACCTTTGGCATTTAGTTAGTGTTATAATGTTCTAGTTTATTTTAGATCTATGAATATGGTTTCATTATATTCATACATTGTATGGTCTTTATATGTATAACATTAGTTATTTACCCTTATTAATTTTATCATATATATATTGGATATTATATCCCTATCCTTAGATCAATAATAAACTAAGGCCATTATGGAGTTTATTATGTGGTTATCTAATGTTGGAGGTGAAACTACATTTGTTTTATAAATCATTGATACGACAACTTCTAACATCCGGCATGTGTTCATATGATTGTTTATAGTTAATAGGAGTAATTTGTTCTAGTTAGGATATTGGGACTTTATATCGTTGAGCCATGACCAGGGTACATATAAAAGTTGATTTGATCGTGATATATATTTTCTTTTATGGATTCCTTTAGTCATTTATTAGACCATTGAACTTCTTGTTATGTTTTTTTTATAAATGTATACACATCAAAGGTGCTTGATAATTAACCTTGAATTCAAAGTTTTTTTTTTTGGTAAAAATTTTATTGTACATATATTCTATTATTATTATTGTACAAGGTCTTCTAACTTGTAACCGTTACCAACACATTAGTTTTAATTTATATTTATAGGAAGGGATATCAACTTGTTGGTATTATTATATATATATTTTTAAAAGCTTTCTTCTTAGCTTAGCTTCCTATTGGTCTGGGTATATATACGTATATATGTATATGCCTATATTATACATTCTTATTTACATATGATCATTATACATCTCACACCAATTTCCATCTAAAGGTTTTTATTATTTGTGGAAAGGATTTTGTGGATTAGATTATGAGTAAGAAAAATATGTGCGGATAATAATGTGATGTTTATTAGCACCATTTTTAGATGATAGTTAGAGTTTTACAGATGAGCAGTTTTTTTTTAACAATAGTAATTACTACTTAGGGTGAGCTTTATTCTAATTTCAAAAGGAATACTGAGTTTTTAAGAAGGGTTTGTTTTGATCGATGTTGTTTTGATCAATGTGCAACTTAAAGATTAACATGGCTTGTCAATGGGTTCATAAGCGTGAAGTTTGAATAACCAAAAGGTTGCTTCTCTCTATTAGGAAATGGTGTTATGAAGATGACAATTCAATATTCTTAGATATTGTATATTGATTTATAGCTAGGGAAAATGTGTTTGGTTTTATTTAGGACAGGGTTTTCATACTGTGAATAATAAGTTCATATTATAATTTGATTACTTCCACCCGATTGTGTTATTATTATTTTTTTGCAGAGAGGAATTGGCACTTTAGACAGATATTTTGCGAATAATAAAATGATAATTATAAGCACTGTTTTTAGACGATAAATGGTGTTTTATAGGATGAGTAGTATTCAGGTTTTAAGAATAGTAATTAAAATTTTAAGGTAGGCTTTTATTTTAATTTGAATGTAGTTGTATGTTTTTAAGAAGGGTCAGTTTTGATACATGTGTAATAATTGGGATTAGAAGCACGAAGTTTGTATAACCAAAATTGCTTCTCAATATTGAGAAATGGTGTTATGAAGTTACCAATTTAATATTTTTAGATATTGTTTATTAGTTTATAGCTAGGATAATGTACAAATTATAATTTGATTAGTAAGGTTCAACCCGAGTGTGTTTTCTTTTATGGAATCTGATTGCGATTCTTTTATGGAATTTGAATGATCCACATGACTGAGGATATAACTTGTTAACAAGTGTATTTTAAATAGTAAAAGAAGATTTCTTTGAAGTTTGATAGAACATAAATAGTGTTTTAGGTTTAGGAATAGCATTTGCAAAATACGTTTCGAGTTGTATGATGTGGTATTTGAAATTTTAAATTCAGAGAATGCTACAAATATGAGAAGGTAGATGTCTCATATTTAAACTTTAAATTAACACACGAATGTGAACTAGAGAGGATGTTTTTGGGTATTAGGATTTTTTTTAAGTCACAAACAGTAATGCATTTACTGTTTTTAATTTTAATTGGAGATACTTAATCATTTTCTTTTCTTTTTGTGTGTAATGATTTTGAAATGTGAATTGATCTAATAGGTTGTTTGAAATAATAAATTCAGATTTATAACTCGTTTTCTCACATATTGTATTCCGATTTTTTTTTGAGAGCTTTGTAAATTAATGTGGCTCAGTCTTGAATAAATTACTTTAACAAGACAAGCTACTTACAGAGCCATTTTAGTATGTTCAAATTTTCAATTCAGATATAGATAAAGATTCGCCTAAAGTTGAGTTTCCCTAAAGGTTTTAATATGTTTTATTTTTGGCGTTGACGTCGCAATTATTGAAGAGTGTATCAGTTTAGAATTAAAATGATACCATGAGGATTGTGAAGAGAGAAGTAATAGTCTTGATTTTTTTTGATAAATTTTGAATTCTGAATTTTAATACATACATACAGGTGGTGTATAATATTTATGAATAATGAAAGGTGTTTTTGAATTTAGTATAGTGAATTTGAAATTTGTATTGTAATTATGGATAATAAATATGATTTTCATTCTATGACTAATAACTACTACTTGTAATTTAATTAGGAGGGTCTCACTTAATATCTATGTTATGATGGCATAAAATAAATGATGAATTTGTTTGAAGATAGAATTAAAGATGTTAAATAGATAAATGATGATTTCATAATTAGGAGTTATGCTTATCGGTTTTAACATTCTTTTAAATGAATTGTTTTTTTTTCGAGTGATAGGTAGTATTTCGCATATTACTACTAATTATCTTTTATTTGAGCTAATTGTGTTTCTGATTATGTTTAAATATAACTTCTATAAATAATTCTAGCACTTTATCACGTGGGGGGGTTAGTTGGGTTATCTGCTAAAGCTCGATATATTCTTAGACTAGTGGTTTAATTTACTTAATTTTTTTTATAAGGTTAACGATCTACACATGATTTAAGGTAGAATAAATCCTAGATTTATCATTGTATTATCGGGGCTTGCTAGAGTTATTGTTATGTTATAATATTCAGGTTGATCGAGATTGTTTGTTGACTAGTTTGATCTAAAAGATGAAAGGTGAAGTTTATTCATAATAAGCTCTTTATCAATCATTTTATTATTATTATTATCATTTTATTAATATATAGATATTTGCATATATTAACCAACGTTGAGTTCATTCGTTATAAATATTTTGATGTTTGTTGGAATGACTAAGCCACTTATTATAACTTTGCCTTGTTCAATTTACTTAGGCCCAATATGTTTTATTTATGTGATACATTTTGGCAACTAGGTTAGATTAAGGGCTTCTAGGGAATCCTTCCTTGTGGTTTTAGAGTAAGATAAAGATCTAATGATAAGCACTTCTACCCATGTACTATAGAAAAGAACATGAATTAGGGACAAGGAATAAATTGGTAGAAAACAAAGTGTATATAGTTTTGTCAAACAAAAGATACAAATAAATTAGGCGATGTGGTCAAGTCACTTGCTTCATATAGCAGACTGATCGCACATCTAAGAAGATCCAAATCAATAGTTCAATACAATACAACTTACTACATTATATTACAACTCTTAAGGAGTTGACGTTACTACATTTAGTTGAACAACTCTGAGTTTGGTGTTGTTGAAGACTTCTTTCTAGTTGCATTCTTCCAAGCTGATATCTTTCCTCGTAGAAGCGATGAAGTTACCAACTTGCATTTAATAAATTTTTGAAAAGATAGGGAGTAAGAGAAAAGTTTTTGTTGTAAACTTGAGTAGGATAGATAAGAATACTAGATGGTGTTTAAAGAAAATAATATTTTATTTATAAGAATATATTGATCCTATGGTCTGAAGGGGTTTCGTTCCTAGGGCCAAGTTCTGCTCTGATACCACTTTTGTAACGACCCATCCCAAGACTCGGAAATACCATCGAGCGGGACGAGCCGATACTTCATCGAAGACGAACAATATCGCCGTTGACATTGTTCCATTCGACAGTAGTACATTGCAGAAGGAAAATTACAATAATTAAATATGACAAAAGCTGCTAAAGAGGCATACCTCGCAGCAACAATCATTACAAAAACACAGCGGAAGCATTTCATCACTCAACCATGTACTACTATCCAAACACCACTTGGGGACTAGGCCCGAAACCCTAATCTTCTATATCTTCATCGGCAACAACTTCATATTCGCCTTCAAGATTCTTGACGTCCTCCGAAAGATTTAGCGAACTCTGGGGTGGGGGTGTAAAACAACAAGGGTGAGTACTCAAGAGTACTCAGCAAGTCTTAGAAGTAGTATAGATGCAGGATACAAAGAGCGGCTATGGTTCTCAAGGGAATTTTTATAGTTTATAAATTCTAAGTGCTTAATACCCACGGATAGAGGTCCCAACCTCTAACCGTTCCCACATAAAGTAGCAATAGTTCAAAAGCTAAACCAACTCTCACATTCTCACCAACCGGGATTGCTTTGCAACAATCCCAACATCATTTTTCATCAATTCCACAAGTCACATTTCTTTTCATCAATTCCACATATCACGACCATCATCTTATCATCATAACTCATCATTATCTCGGTACTAGCTTACCCATCCATCGGGGAAGCGTTCCCATTATCAACATCTCATCCCAATTCATTTTAACGCTCAACTAGTTATCACATCTCACATCGCTCCCTATGAAGCCTTTCGACTTCCCGCTCCACACAGGAACGTTATCCAACCACACAGGCTAGTCGTATACCCAACGGTATACTCTGGTAACGTCCCAACCCATTTCCCATTTAGTTGAAAACAAGTAAACACTACGCTAGGGAAGATACATGAAATCACTTGCCCATATCCGTGGGCACGGCTGTTCGAACAGTTCATACTTCAGCTGAAGGTGCACACTTTACCCTTGCGACTCAAACTCTACTCGATGCTAGCTAGGCAAGGAGGTTCGAGACAAAGACTTTCCAAAGCAAACCTAGGATACCCCACTGCCACCTAGATGGATTCACGGTCAAGGATCCGGAAAGTACGTCTTCCTTCTTCTCCCCAGGCAATCACACGGGTGCTCCACTTCCAACTCCTCGAATCACAACCACAATCTCGTGCCCGTTAGGGACTTTTCAGGTAATACCACGAGCCACCCGGTGATTCCACATCCATCGGCAATCAGGCTATCCCAAACCCACTAAGTACTAGCCCAGGGGCACCTCTCACGTACCCACAAGGTTGCACGATGTTGTGCTCATGCTTTCCCAAGGAATCGGTCCTTAATAGTATTTGTAACACACACAATTTTATTTCACACAACACATTTGCAAAATCACATCAACATCACTCATTCTACATCTAGTCGTCATGTTTTGATATAAGTGTGTAAGTGTATGTGTAGTGCACCCATTTGACAAGGAATGTGCTAAAAGCAATTAAAAGAATAAATTAAATCATGGATGTAAAAATAAATCCTAGAGCGACAAGGTAAACATGATATTCAATTATCAAGGAGGCTTGTTAACAAATGTAGGTTTTATTTGTCTTAATTGCCCAAGCAATTGACTAATAGTGTACGTGAGTGTTTAATCCTAAACATGCATATATAAATTTTGTGGAACAATCAATGCAATAGGATCAAGGATGTTCAAAGGAAGACTTGCTTTGAACCGTGTGGTACTCGGGACCTTCGGGATTGTAGCCTCGGGTGTCTTCGGCGTCGGCAACTATAGTACAAACAACATTATATAAATAAAATACGTGAAAAGTTTTGGGGAAAATAATTTTATACTACTTTAAATCAAAGTTTATAATTTTAGAAATTTATAGAAATTTGAACGGTGTTAATCGGAGCTGTAACGAATTTTATATGAATTTTTGAAGTTTAAACATTTTTCTGAAATTGACAAAAGGTACTGTGTGCTGTTGGGCTGAATGGGCCAGGTCTGTTTTATTTCTGGAAAATAGAAAAATTCACTATTCACTGTATTTGGGCCAGCCTGCTAACTCTATGGGCTGTCCATGAAAATTAATTCCGAAAAAGAAAAACTGTATTGTGCTAGTGGGCTGGGCTGCAGGAAAAATATTCTGGAAAATAGAAAAATAATGTGTGTGTGGGCTGGCCGTTCTGGCCCAGGCCAGGTTGGGGCGTGCAGCATGCTGACAAGTGGGGCCCAGCGACCAGGGACGGAAAAACAGAGAGGAGGAGCCGGCTGGAGGTTGAAGACGACCTTCAACGGCCGAAATTTCTCCAGGGCATAACTCCCACGTTTTAACTCCGATTGAACCCAAATTTTAACCGTAGGTTAAACATACCATGATGAACATAATCTACGGTTGGATTTCCAATTAGAGCTACGGTTTACTCATAATTAAAAAGGGGGCAGTACAGGTATTGGTTGGCATGCATGGTGGTACAAGTGCTCCGGTGACGAATGGAGTGGTTTTTCATGGGATTAACACTAGCAGGAGTCTAACCGTGGCCTCTGATTGACCTACATTGGCCCATACAAAGCTACCCACGGTGGAGGTATACATTTCAACCATATTTAGCCATGACGAAGCCTAGAACACCATTTTCAAGACCTAGAGATGCTATGAAGAGAGCAAGAGCAGGGGACTCACCAAGGATGGCGGAATGGAGCTTCACTGCTTGGCGATGACTAGGGTTTCGGTGGGGGAGATTTGGGGAAAATGGATTCGGGAGTTCCATGGGGGCTTAAATAGAGGGGCAAGGGAGAGGAAACGGCGCCACTGTGATGTGGTTGGCTGTGGCAGCGGCGGGCACGCGGACTGAGCACCAGGAGTGGGAGTCGAGGCGACGGACCAGGAGGCGAGGAGACGCGGCTGGGCGCCCAACGCAGCGCGGCCAGGTGGCGAGCCGTGCGGACGGCCACGCGATGCGCGGCAGCAATGGCAAACGGCCTCGAGCGGCAAGGCCGCACGCGTGCAGCATCGCGGCAGCACGACGGCAGTGGCCGCCGGCCACGCGGCTGGCTGCAAGCCCACGATGTGCGTGTGTGTGTTTGTTTTTTTTTTGTTTCATTGTTTGTTTTTTTTTTAAAAAAAACATGGATTTTACAATTTTTCCAGCCGCAATTGGGCGAAAAACCGATGTATCCTTCTCCAGATGTGCCAGCAGCTTGGGCCTGCTCGCAGGCAGCTCCGGAGCTTAATTCCCGTCTGTCCAGCAAGTACAACACACCCATTTCTGTATCACGCGCGTCGCAAGCAAACCGAGATGACCGGCCATGAAAACGTCAATGTGCCATCCACCACAGGTCCGTAGGACTACATGTTAAAGATGGTTACAGAGAATAAAATTCTGGTTTTCAGCCATTCCGTTGACAAGAAAATCTACGACGCTACTGAGATATTCTCCATGCCAGGTTTAAGTACTCTCTCCATTCACTTTTAAATGACACAGTTGATTTTTTTATCAACGTTTCACCATTCATTTAATTCAAAAAATTTATACAAATATACAAAAATATAAGTTATACTTGAAGTACTTTCAATAATAAAACAAATTATAACAAAATAAATGATATTTCAAAAAGTTTTTTTTTAATAAGACAAATAGTCAAGAGTTGAGATAAAAGTCAACTACTGAGGGAGTATTTCTACATCAGAAACTTGGACAGGTAGCAATTAGCATGGTCCATGAGTCGTTCCTCCACCCAAGCTAACTTATCAAATAACATGATGCAACTATCGGGCCACCAGATGGAGCAGGAGGTTGTGGTTTTGCTCCATGAGAATATTACATGATCAGATCCAGCCCTTCCTGATTCGAGCCCACATAAGGGCAGCCACTAGGGCGCCCCCTAAATGAGCAGAACCTGACACACGATCTTGCCCCTAAAAAATAAACAGATATCAGCCAGTATACCACTCTTGGAAAAAAGAAGTCAGGTGATTACGTTGAAGTATATCCAGAAAATACAAATTAAAAGCAGTCGTCTAGTAGAGAGGTGCAAAATACAGAGCATCAACCACCCAGGAAAGACTCAATCAAAAAAAGAAACATCACAAGGAGCAATCATTAATATTCCCAGCCACCCTAAACGTGAAATAGCTCCAGGCAAGAACTACACACCACAAACAATTCATGAACATCAGTCCCAGCATTGAAATAAAAACAAAAGTAGCAGTGTCCAACAGCCATACTGTAATAATGCATCAGCTGAAGCATTGCAGTCAAAGCTCATGGGCCAATGCAGCCAAAAAGGCAGAAGGTGCACTTATTATATCAAGAAACCAAAATTAAAAACAAGTCATATTTAAGTTATTGCATACCTTCTTCACCCTCCACAAATCAGCACCAATCAAAACAGCCCCCTGAAAAGTCAAAGTTTTTTTTACTCACTAGCAACCACATACTTAACAGAAAAAATTGCACTAAAAAAGCTTCTCACCACAATTGCAGCTGGAATTGGAATGACCAAGTAAAGATAGATTATTCTCTTTGGATACAAAAAGATCTGAAGAAGCATAACTGCATTAACTGCAGCACTTGCACCCTGAGTGACATGAATAGAAGGGGTTACTTTTTGGGTGTAACAAGTAACAACTTATGTACACGTGTAATACCACATATAATGTCCATTTGGTGGTTATATACTAGGTTAGATTAAATCACCATACTGAATATTCCAATTTGAAATTTTCCGCTTTTTTAATTAATTATTTGTTGGTTTAAGATGAACAAAGAGTTGGTAGTGTGGGAAAAAGTACTGCCTTTAGATTACTAATGTAACTATGACATAACAATGCTTGTCCTTAATACCAGCACGAATTTAAACTAATATGCTAAAACAATAAATCAGTAAATCGCATACAAGTCCAGGAGTTCCTGATTCGCCCCATCCTACATAGACCTGCAAAAGAAGCATTGCATATTAAATTAGAGAGATTATCATGAAATTGTAAATGGTGAACCCTTTCCATGAAGGATATGTCCCAGAAGAATGTCAACTCCCATAGGCTGGTTGGCATCTACTCCCTGTTATTCCTTATATACCTTATAGGCCGTTTTGGACTTTTGCACAACAATTAATAAATCAACTCAAATGACTGTGTTGCTGCTTATTTATTCTACTTTGGAAAATGTGAGTTATTTATTTGTGAGAGCCTGAGAGGGGTAACATTTATTTGACAAGGGCAAACATAGAAGAAAAGATGGGGAAATTACTAGAAGTTCTATAACAATTTATATTTAGGAAAGAGTTGAGAGGACTAAAACAGCTTATATAAGGAATCAGAGGAAGTGGTAGCTAGCAAGGAATTGATCAGTTATGAGCGTTTTCACAGCTAAGTTTTATTTTAACCAGACATAACATTAACTTAGGGTTTTGTTTCAGAACTGGACACAACAGTGCATCCTGTCCAGGATGAAAAATCCTGATATATAAGCATTCACATTGTTTACCTGTTTTCGTGGAGCTAGGAAAGCTTTCTCTAGCAAGAAGAACACAGATCCAGCAAGCGCTCCTGCTATGTACAACTTCAGTAGAAAAGCAGGACCGAATACATTCGAAATCTGATGCACAAAGAAAAAAAAGAAACAATTCAACATATGCAATATAACTAGGAATAATTCGATTTATGTCATTAAAAGTTTTTGACATTGGAGAAATGCCATTACAATTCGCATATTTAGATTTATGCCATTCCGGAATTGTATCTCTTTGAAAATGTAATGACATATTTTGGAATTCTGTAATGGTATAGTTCGAAGTTCTCTGAAATTATAATGACATGAATCTAAATATGTGAATTGTAATGCCATTTCTTCAAAGTCACAAAATTGTAATGGCATGAATCCAACTTTCCCATATAATTAATAGATGGTCAATATAAAAATCAGAGTAATATGTATACTATTCCATTCAATTGGAGGTGATTCTTAACTCCACTAAACACGATGAAATACTACATTAAAAGGGAATGGTTATTTATGCTATTGTTTTTTTATACAGATGGATAAACCATATCTGATATATTCAGACAATGGTACACATTATTTCACATGCCAAGTCATTGCATGGATTCTATTCAGTTTGTTAATTCATCAGACCTGCAGAAACACTCTAACACCATTTCTGCATGTTGTGCCATCATCACTCATCTATGGATTGGCTAGGTTGAATAATTAGCACAGCAAAAAACTAGGCAGCTAGCAAATCAGGAACACAATGAATGTTTGTCAATTCAAACATGCACATGGTATTTTTTTTATTAATGAACCACAAGCTCGGTGATGAAGTACCTCACTCTTCATTAAACATGGAATCTCTTTAGAGTGTAAATTCTGGGAACCAGTTGTAAGTTGCAAAAACTAATGAAATGCAACATTATTTTTTAATACTTGGAGTCACCTTCTAAGTGTTTTTTTACTAAAGAAAAGAGACAGACAATCTGATAGACCAAATTCAATACTGTCAAAATAAAGAAAACTTGCTAGATCAAATTAAACACTGTCAAATATATTCTCTCTTAATTTTACACCACAGACTCACAGAGTGGCACATTGAGCGTTTGGGAGAAACCAGGAATACACATTATTTTCATGATACGAACAATTCACACCTTATCTGCTCCATTGTTTTTATTTAGAATTTGAGATTATGTAAAATAGCACCATAGCACATAGCCACATAGAAAACAAACTACTCCATTCTATTTAGTTGTCATTTAGGACATCAACACATTCTCCAATGCACATATTTGTTCACTGTTTTTTCTAGTCATATATTTATGAAAAATATTAAAGATATAACTACATGAAAAAAATTCTAACAAATCTACTAATTTCATTTTGACATATCAGATCTTGTTATTTTTGTATATGCTAGTGAATAAGATTTCAAGGTTTGACCATGTGCATTCTAAGGGAGTAGACATTTATGCATTGTAAAAATAAGAGAATAGTGAGCAGCTGAGCATTATACATTTGAACCAAAGAAGTAGAGACCGATCATATTGGTGATGATGTGATCTCTCTCTTTGTGGCTGAAGGCACTTGTGAGCAATGTGTGTAACCGCCCGCTCTTGAAATTATCAAGAGAAATCTGCTCATAAAAACAATCATCAAGGCACACTTAACAACCAACCACTTTCGGAACAAAAGCAGAAGCTCCTCGACTGTTCGCTAACCATGAAATGCCTCCTCATGAAGCTCGGATCGGCCAGGCGCCAGAGTATGAACACAGCCACATTGGCCCCAATGAGCATCAACACCGCGCCGTCGGCGGATGGCATCCAGTGCGCCCTGACGCAAACACCAAAGCCAAAAAATCATCAAGCGACCCAAAACAGCCCCCATTAAAACGATACCAACCGAAACATCACCAGGACACGCCGCGGAGGAACGTGGACGGGGAGAGCCACCCGGACGCCCTCCTCCGCCTCTGCAGCGAGAAGAGATCGAGCAAACCGGCCCTGCGCGCAGCCAGCAACCGCGCCGCTGCGCCCCGGGCGGCCACCCCGACGGCTGCGGCCCTCATAGGCAGGAGAGATCCAGAGTTGCGCCATAGGAGGAGGATGGAGGACGGGGAGGGCAAGGTGGCCACGGGGCGGGAAGGGGAGTGGAGCAGCCGGTAGGGGTTTGGTTGGGGTTTGGGTCTCTGGGCGGCGCGGAGGACTTGCTGGGCGAGGAGGGAATGGAACTGCAGCAGCCTCCTCCGCGTAGTCATTCCTACCTAGCAAACGCTGAGTCTTCGCCTGGTTGTCCACTTGTCTCCGCCGCCGCCGTCTCCACCACTTCCGGTATCGGCGGCCGGCGGTGGCCCTTTCCGGTTGATCAGGAGAAACTTTCCGCTCCGGGAGTTGGGGACTGTGTTGGGCTGTGTTGGGCCTGGGCCATCATACGACGAGTCGCACGCGTCTGGAATATAACATAGTTGAGGTTGAATCTAAAGGGTCTATTGCAGGATAAATATTTTAAAAGCTAAGGTAGTTGCATCCATATGTGCATGTTGTGGTAGGAGCAGAGTCGAACAAATCGTCCGTAGGTACATAAACCGCTTGGATCAAAGTTAGATAGCTCGGGCCCCCTTGGGGGGCCTTCTTCGCCTTCCACCTAAGCTGCACAGGAAAAGCCCAAAGCCAATCCTAGAAAATAGAAAAGATTTGAAAATCATGGTATGGGTCTCCTTTTTTCTTTCTTTAGAGTTTTCTATATGCACAATTTCTCGATGTTTCGATGAGAATTTCTTGACTTTCCATATATAGAAAGAGATAGACTATTAGTTAGCGATCCCGGTTCTGTGAGTTCTTTCTTCCATGATGAACTATCGGCACCAGTCCTACATTTTTTCTCTGTGGACCGAGGATAAAGGGGGCTCAGTAGGAAGAGGATTGTACCATGAGAGAAGCACAGAGGTCAACCCTCTTCAAATATGGAACATGGATTCTGGCAATGCAACGTAGTTGGGTCCTCATATCGATCAGAATGAATCAGTCTTTCTACAGAGGTCAATCTTTGGCTATTAGGCAAGAGGATAGCAAGTTCGAAATTCTGTCTCGGTAGGACATGGATTTCTATTACTATGAAATTCATAAATGAAAATGAAATAGTTAATGGGAGGGCTACCATTATCCTTTTTCTTGTATGTGTTCCTAAGAGAAGGAATTTGTCCATTTCATGTTTCGAGGTCTCAAAAAAAGAGCGTGTAAATAGATAGAAACTCTTGAATGGAAATTGAAAAGAAATGTAGCCCCTTTTCCTTCGGAAATGGTAAGATCTTTGGCGCAAGAAGAAGGGAGAAACTACAGATCCAAGACTGAGGAATGGGTCTTATTGTAACCGGTTTGTCGGGAAATATATGTACCCATATTTTTCCACCACGATGTGCATATCATGTCATTGCTCTGCGTCCTGCTTCTATCTGCCTCGCCGTGATCCAAGTGGGTTCAAGCGCAAACAAGCAAAGTAGAAGCAAGACGAGGAAGCGGAGCTGTCGTAGAAGCAGTAGCTTCCCCCGACAATATACAATACAACAGTGTTAAAAAATATTTGTTCCTTGACAATTTGAAACAAAACTTTCAAGTACTTCAAGGATTTAAATACTCTTTAATAGATGAAAATTAAAGGATTTCATATTTCGATAGTATCCCGGATAAAAAGGAATGCTTGGCTATCCTGGTCTCCCAGATGGGGGGCTTCTTACTTCAATGAAATTATTTCACATTTTTAGTCGGAACCTTAGGTGGTTCTCGTAATGATTAATATTAATTGGAAGTCCAATTAATTATTTTGGCTGACTGTTTTTACATAAATAATAAGTAAAAAGGTAGTAGGAACTAGAATGAACAGTGCAGTAGCAATAAATGCGAGAATATTGATAGGTCGAACCGAAACAAAATACTTTTCCTTGCTCTTGAGAATTTTTTTCCGTTGAACATAGACCCAATTTTTCCTTTTTTTGATTCCTTCGAATCCTTTTTTTCTCTTTCTGGTGGTATCAAACTGCCACCTAATATTTTATCTCCCTCTTCAAGAAAATGAATATCTCCGTAAAAGATTTTGAGTTCCATATGGCTTTTTTTCTCTTCACTCGAACCAATCCACCCAGTCGACTTCTTGTATTTTTTGTGAGTTGTGTATCCGCTTCAATAATACTATTGTCAAGTACCTTTAGGGATGGCACTACTGGCAAAGACCGTCTGGCAAAAACGCCGCAGGCGCGAAGCATGGTGGGCCTGCGCTGGGGGAGCATAGGGAGGAAAGGGAGCCCGGGCGGTGGAAGAGCCAGGGCAAACGTATTCAATAAGCAAAAGGGAAGAGGGAAAGCAAAAGGAGAGAGAGGGATTCAAACCCATCATAGTTCCTAAAACTATACCGGTTTTCAAGACCAGAGCTATAAACCACTCAGCCATCTCTCCACAGCCTAATCCCTATTTTATTCCTACAAGAAGAACATAGCTATATGAAATGCTCCCCTAACCTCTAGAAACATCTCAAATACGAGTCCCCTTTCGATATATCTCTGTATACTATGTACATGGATACCAGATTCGCTATATCTGCTTGTGAAATAAAGAATAAGCCCCCTCCACCCCATATCCAAATAAAAAAAGTGATGAGTAATTAGTTTTAAAGAGAAGAATCAATGGATTCATGATTAAACCCCTCCCCTAGGATGAGATCTGTCATTTAAGTTTGTGAAAGAATGTTCTTCGTTTCGCTGGTAGAACCCCCACCGACGTCAAGATCAGTCCCCGGTAAGAAAACTTTTTTGCATGATTCAAATGAAAAATCTTTCTCAACGATTTCTCCTCTACTACTTCTACTAACAAGAGTAGACATGCAAAATTTAGAGAAAATTCCGTATATGCCACTCAAAGTTTGCCGGTTTTCATATATACCATTGAAAACTTGCTATTTCCATATATGCTACTGTTTGAATTTTCCGTGTCCATATGTGCCATTACCGTTAGTTTTGACCGTTAGTCAACATTAGTTTTTTTTTTCAAAATGTCAAAATTGCCCTTAGCTCACTCAAAATCAACGATGATTTAAGCTTCATAACCAGTTATTACTTGTTCTAGCTGGTACACGCATATCAATCGCTCATTCAATTTAGCGCAACCGAGACCAGTTGAAAGTAAATCTTGCTATCTAACTTTATAAGTTGAGGGAAGTTTTGACATTTTGAAAAAAACTAACGTTGACTAACGGTCAAAACTAACGGTAATGGCATATATGGACACAGAAAATTCAAGCAGTGACATATATGGAAATAGCAAATTTTCAATGGTATATATGGAAATCGGCGAACTTTCAGTGGCATATACGGAATTTTCTCCAAAATTTATGTTTGTTCCTGAAGGGAAAACTGTTCGAGTTGTTCCTGAATAGCTTCCTTCAAAAGGATTTCCGCTTCCTCGGTGAATGTCTTGCTAGAAGATATAATTTCTTGGAATTGAGGTTTAGTATCTTTTAGATGTTTACGTAACTCATCCATAAATTGCTTTACCTGTCCAATTTCTAAGGAATCAAGATATCCTCTTGTTCCGGTCCTGAATCAACAGATACTTCCTTTCTGGCTTTCATACCATCATCCCTTGTGCTGCTCGCCTCAAGCGCCGTGCTTCTATAGGAGGGACAACAATTTTATCGGCGAATACCAAACCTAACCAAAGAGCGTTTATTCTTAATTTTTATTCAGCATCGTCCTATCCGTGTTATTCCATAAAAACTAATTTGATTTTCAAAAGTTTCTTTATTTCTATTTTTAAATAAATAATGAGAAATTAATCCTAAATTTAGAATAGATAACAAGGGATTTAGAAAATAGTTTAGGATGAGAATTTATTTAGGGATGTTGTTGGAGTCCAATTTTCTATCAAAATTTTAAATTTAAAATTTAGAAACTTATATAAGAGCTCTCTTGGAGATGCTCTAATTCCTAACCCAATAGATATGGTTTTGGATGCACATATATTTATGGGTTTGGATATTCGTTTACTGTTAGGTTGGATTCGAATTTAGGTTTAACCCTGTGAATATCCGCGTGTACTTGATTAATAATTTTTTCTACAAGTTAGGTCAATAGTGCTAAAGTCCAACCAACCCAACCCTAAATGCTCATGCAATCCATACCCTACCCTTGTGTAGCTAGCTTCTTTATATCTTGCACAGTCGTTGCCAAGACCGCTCCTGCACAGCCATAGCTTGTCATTGCCCGCACCGCTCTCACGTGGCCACCACTCATCGCCACTCGCGCCTCTCCTACGCCCCCGCTGCATGTGTCGCTCCCACCCTATGGTTATCTCTCGCAACTCATCCACGTTGACCATCGCATGTAGATCTCCACAAGGTCATCGCGCGTAGATCCCATAGCAATCGTCGCCCGCAGATCCCCACTGGTTGTCACCTGTAGCCACGCTCACGTGGCTGTTGCACCTGTGCCATCCATCACCCATTGTCATGTCAATGTTGTTGAATTGTTTTCCGTCTATTCCATTGTCACTACTGAACTCGTGGATTTCTTGTTGGGTTTCGGGTACTTGACGGATTTAGGTGTGGATTTAGTTTCAAACTTATGTATTTAGCGGACACGAGTTTGAGTAGGTTTCATGGGTTTGCTTCACGAATGGGTTTTTCTTAAATCCGCGAGTTTCAATCTCGTTGTCATCCATATTCTACAACAACGGCTTGCCACATATCGACCGTTGATCTGTTAATAGGACGACTAGATGTCTATGGCGGGGTGGAGAGGTTTGAAGGGTTGGGAGGCGAAGAGGATCATCGTGCCGCGGAACATGACCTTCCCCCATGGCGCAAGGCGGAAGAGATGTCCTCCAAGCGGCAAGGTCCTCCGAAGCATCAGAACCGCTTCACATGGAAGCCCAACCTCGGGCAGAAGATCGACGATACTGTAAGTCTGCATCTCGCCTTCTGCTCCTTCTTCGTCCTGCTTCTCGCCGAGTCTCACAAGCGGACCCCTCGCCACGCAGGAGCCTAGCGTCAGGTTCTGGCCTTTGTCGGATATCACTAGCGTCTTCCCACGCTACAAGGACCAAATCGACTGGAAGCGCCGGTCGAAAAATCTCCTTTTCCAGTCATTGGTAATTTTATATCGTAATTTTAGCTTTTTCCCCTCCTCAGTCCGATCTGTTCGTTTCTTCTTGGCAGATACGGCAAGTACAAGCCTATTGAGCCAGCAAAATATTACCTTTCTTGTCCTTCTTCTGTTTAACACACGTATTCTACAAATGGAAAGAGGGGATATGGGAAATTTAACTATTTGTCATCTTTTTCGTTGTCGCTTCTTCAAATGCTACCTTTTTCGTTGCAGTTAATTTTTTGTCACTCTCTTCGTTGTAGATTCATCGAGGGTTTTAAAAAATAACGGACGCACAACATCGCACCGTACCAATTCGCTCAGATCTGACGGCGTGGATTAAACCGAAGGATCGATTTAATCTCGGCTGTCGGATCACGATCGCGTGGTCGGGGACAAATCCTACATGGCACGGGTATTTTACCCGCACCGGTCGTCTTCTCCGACGACGGCGAGCGGTGGCGGTCGGATCTAAGGGCTAAAATGGACGGAGGGGACTACGGGGATCACGAGGGTACCTTAGGCGAGGCGAGAGGTCATCGGAGCATGGCCGGCGATGAGGGTAGACGGTGGAGGGGTTCGGGTTCCTCGTCGGCAATGGCGCTCCGGCGGGGTTCATCGGCGACAGAGAGGTGGCCGAGGTTAGGGAGGTGTCGGAGATCATGGAGGTGCAGTCGTCGAGGACAGAGGGGGACTCCAGTGACGGCGAGCGACGGCTAGAGCGAAGGTGGCGGAGTGGCGTTTAAGGGAGCGCCTTGGGTGTTCTGTTCGGTTCTGGTGCAATTGCTAGTGAGGGGTGAATGCGGGGTACCAGGGGGGTTAAATAGGGTCACCGGCGGGGGCTGAGGGGGCGCAATTGAGGGAGGTCGAGAATAAAAGCGCTTCAACACTGACGAGCCTCTTTCCATGCATGCGGACGACGGTTCCGGGGCGATGACATGGTGGAGTAATGGGGAAACGGTCGGCGGGACGCGGGGAATTCAATGCCAGCGACGGATTAAAGGGAGGGGGCCGGCGGGGGCGGATCCGAGGTGGGGTTAGGGCTTCGATCTGTGAGGAGGGGGATTTGGGGGCGGATCCTGCGGGGAAGACGGATCCGACAGGTGGGGGCCACCAGGCAGCGGGCGCGGGCGCGACAACGGGCGGGGCTGACGGGTGGGGTCGGGTCCGGCTGAGAGTGGGGGTGGCGCCGACGGGTGGGGCCGAGGCGTCGGGCGCGCGCGCTAAGAGAGATGGTCTCGCTGACAAGCGGGGCCCGGGTGTCAGTCCGAGGCGCGGGAAGGGAGCGGGATGGGCCGGCTGGTTGGGAGAGATTGAGGGAGGGAGGCTCGTTACTGTTTCAATCCTTTTTCGAATAAAAATAATTACATATATTGATTTAAAATGTTTGGGCTACTTCCAAGGGTGATAAAAATTCTCAAAAATATATTTTGGCCTTGGGATCATATACAAAATTTTCTAGCCTCTGGTTTGGTCATTTCACCTAGGTTCTAGTTCAAATAAGCCAAGAAGGACATTAAAGGTATTTCCAAATTAAATAATTCCAGAAAAATATATTAAAAGGTATTTTTATTTTTCTAAAAATTTGGGGTGTTACAGACCCCTACTTCACCAAGCTCACCGATGCCATGGTCACCTGGATCGAGGCCTGGGACATGCTAAACCCCAAGGGGAGGCCGCCGCCAACGGCCTCGCCAAAGGGAAGTAGATCTAGGACGACGCATGTGCCGGCCGATCGGTCCGGTGGTGCGCATTCTTTCCTCTCATAGCTATAGGTTTCATGCACGCAGTAGGTCTAGCTAGCAATGTATTGTGTTTCTGTGGAATGGAGCACGTACGATTACTCCGTCAAAAAGCATTTTTTGTTCAACTTAATTACTTTCTCCTTGTTTTCCATGCCAGGTGAGGTTGTTTTTAACTTTTTATCAGGTTTATGATTTCATCATCTAGCTAGTGGACTAACAAAGTTTATTTTCGTGTAATCTTGTCACGTTGGGCATAGACTCAATAGGGCGTCGATGCCCAATGTCTTAGGGCGAGCACATGTCGGAGCTGGTTGGCACACATGAAATAAAACTAGATGACACACACAAAAAGAAATAGCGTAGGAAAGAAAGATGGCGTGAGTAGGAAAGAAAACACACACAAGAGACAAAGACCGAAATGAAAAAGAGAAGAAAAGGAGGGGAGAGGAAAAAGAGAGAGAATCTATAGCATGCAACAAGTAGTAACAACGCTCTAGATTTCATAGCAGTAGCAGAGGTGTAGACCCGATAGGCGATGACATAGGTCTAGACTCGATAGGCAATAGCAAGGTTCACACCCCTAGCCTGGCGAGGCGGTGGTAGAGTTCTGCACGCCCTAGCCCGATGAGACAATGGCGAGGCAAAGGTCCACTCTAGCAAGATGACAATGGAGGTCCACATCAGTGAGACGACGAGGCGGTGACTCGAATATGTGATCTGACATCCTTACTCAGTCCTCACTCTTTTTCTTGGCTTGCTTCTAGGCAAGTATCTGTTATTTAAATAAAACATATCAATAACTATCCTTCCGAATCCTCTCTTCAATATAGTATAATCCTCATGTGTATATGGTGTCACACCGCTTTGCGCCTAACTTACCTAGGCGACTAAAAGGAATAGGTTGTCGTGCCTCGCCTTATCGCTTTGAGAACACTATCTATAACACTTTTACATGCTACTATTTGATACTTAAATTTGACGTATAAATAGTGTGCATAAAATATGGATCAATATATGGTATGTTGAGTCCTAGAGCAAGATAGAATGGAATGGATCTATTATAGTAATGGAATGATTTCATCATCTAAACATAATGATTGTTTGGATTAAGATATATTTTTTGTTTAGTCGAAGAATCTTTTTATATCTAACAATTGGGGCAACTCCATCTCCCGCTCGTAACTCTAGCGAGGTGCCCTCTTGCTTTCTCCTATACTAGTGGCTTTGTCAAGCTCATTTCATTCAACATTAATGGCTCCACTAGTGACCTCTTTCATGTCGATCTCGCCAAAAATACCTTGCAATAGGAGGATCTACCTATGAACTCAAGCTTATCTCCTATTGTGTCTATCACAACTCATCAAAATCATTCATACTCTGCCATAGTCTGTTGAGATTTTTCGTAGTTTGTCATACTTCTTTGGATCCATTGAATCTTGCAGCGGCATAGATAAAGAAGAAGCAGCCATATAGCTCACTGCTAGAACAAGAGAGAGTAATCGGAGGAGCTGAGTGTGAGTGAGGGCATCTTGGTGCTCCGTCCACGGTTGGCACCATCCTTCCTCGGCGCTACAAGCAAAAACATGCCCAAAAGAGCACACAACCTTGGCGGCTTGGCTAGAGGCGGCAGCAGGGCGAATCTCCTCAGTCTGAGATAACCCCACGGCCCACGCTCTCGCTCGCCTCCATCCTTTTCCCCACTCACCACCCTCTCTCCCCATCTCGCCAGGCCCAAAGCCCTAGTAGCTAGAAGTTTCCTGCTCCTAGATCTCTCCCGGCGCGACCGATCCCGGCGATGGCGACCAAGGCGAAGCTCGGGGAGGTAATGTGGGAGCACCGGCTGCAAGCGGCGGCCGCGGTGGCGCTCGTGGCCGCCACGGTGGTGTCGATCTCGGCCATCGGGCCCAGGCTGGGCGCCGTGGTCTCCTTCTTCTGGCCGCTGCTCGTTTCCACGGGGTTCTTCCTCGTGGCCGTCGCGGTTCTGCTCCGGATCTCGCCGCCCCCCTCCAGCGCCATCGACGAGTCGGGGAAAGAGCTCATCGATTTCGTCGCCGGGTGCCGCCCGGAGCACCACCAACCGGAGGAGGCGGCCACCGTGGACGTGCCGCCGGAGCCGGAGATCTAGAGCCGGGAGGAGCGGCGCGGCCGGCCGAATCAGCGGCGCGCGGCGCGCCCTCGTCGCCGGGGCCCGGGGGCCAGTACGGCCCCACCTGGAAGTGTCCCCTCCCGGCGTACGGTGCGGCCGTGTGCTCTGTTAGCGTAGGATTCCGCCTCCGTGTGGTCCGGTGTACAATACTACCATTCAATAAAACATGGCAGAAATTCGTCCTCTTACTGCTCACTCGCGTTGCATTGGTAGCTCGTCCCGCCTTCCATTACCGTGTCTCGCTTTCTCGTCGATGGTGCAGCTCAGCTTCAGCTGCTCCGGTCGCCGTAGTGCCACGCAACGTGAAGAAGGCAAAACCGCAGCAACTAAAGCCTTCACTTCTCAGGTCTTTACTCTGAAAAACTGACGAGTGACTCTATCACTTTCCTGTGTGTTAGTATGAACATTACTGCTGCTGTATAGGATCTCGTTTTGAATAAGATCTCACGCCGCCTCACAAAATCCATTTCATCTCTCGCTCTACTAAGCTTCTTTCCGCAGAAAAAAGCAGCCTGTCAGTCCGGACTAAGAAACGGTGCAATGGCAAATCTCATCTATCAATTCGAATATTGATGTTCCTTGACAAAACCATAAAGGCGAAAAGATGAGCGGATTGATATTTGATAGGCATGGTAGCAGGACGCACTTTCGGCGTAAGAAGAGATGGATTGCTCGGAAGAGATGGATTGCTCGATAGGACACCGTATCCACGCTGAGGAGGACGTGATTACTCCGGACCCAGAGCCGTCCAGTTTTTTTTTTGTTCGTACGTGGAGCAGTTCGGACGGTCACGGACGTACGTTCTTTCTCCCATCGTCATCGTCATCGTCGCCGTCACCGACTCACCGTAATCCAGCGAGCCAGTCTCAGTCATCCCTGTCACGACGCTGAGCTTGATACGGGTTTAATAGGGAACGAGGCCGTCAGGCTACGGTCCTATGGTAGCTCCGAGATGTGATTTCTGGTGCACAGGTCAATGCGTCTGACGTGGGCACACGTGCCTGGATGCTCTACGGACTAAGGTGCCAACGTAAAGGTCTGTTTGGTCAGTTGGATCGATCTCCGTTAGTCCGAAGTCTAAACTCCAAACCGATGTCATTTTCTTTGTACACGACTAACAACGATGGGGCCTTGTTTTTTTGGTTGAACTGGTGAGAGCAAGTTTTACTAGCTACATAGTTCTGTAATCCTATTGTCAATTAACATAGAATTAGAGAGGGGATGAAGGTGACATTTCCTAAGTTAAATAATTCTAATTTTTTCTTACTTAAAAAATATTTTTTATATAAAATCGTTCGGAATTAATGAAATTTGACTTGACCGACTTATAGTATGCTCCCAATAAGTATTGAGAGATAGTAGACCGAACCACAACCAATTCGTGCACTGCACCCTTTTCCCAAACGAGCGTAATGGACCATTTGAACATGTTCTCCATTCAAAATATAGATATATACCCATCCGTCCTAAACTTTAAAGATTTTAGGATTAAACACATATATTGAAGGAGATATGCAAAATTCAATAAAATATAAATGTAGCATTAATTATATTTTACTAGTTGCTACGTTTGAGATAAATTTAGAACTCTAAGATATTTTACTTAAATTAAGAAATAAAAAACCCTGCAGGGCAAAACAGGCCGAGCGTCCTGCCAGAAAAATCGAATGGGCCATGATCAGTTCAAACGTCGTCCCGGCCCGGCCCGGCCCGGCCCACCCTGTGAGGTCCATATTGTCCATATGTTGGCTTCGTCTCATATCCTTAAAAACATCTTTCCTAAGCGCAGCTTTCGGCCCACTTATGGTGGGCTGCGGGCCCTCAAAACAAAACGCATCGCGTAAGGCATAAGCCCACACCGCGACGGCCCCACCCACTCTCGTTGGAAAATCGCCGCTCACTGACATGTGGGGACACTTCGGAGCACTCCTGACACCTCTCACAATCTCCTTCCGGCTTCCGCGTTCGCCTAATCCGCCGCCTCTCGCAGTCAGACTCACGCCGTGCACTCTCCCTCTCGCCCTCTCCTTGCAGACCAAAACCCGAGCCCCCAACGTTCTCCGCCTCTCTCGCCCCTTGCCGAGCCATGTCCGGCGTCGCGAGGTCGCGCCTCCTCGTCCCGCTCTTTCCGAGGATCTCCGCATGCTCCTTCTCCACCGCCTCCCCCGTGGCAGGAGCAGCAGCAGCAGCAGCAGCAGCCGCCACCTCGTCGTCCCCATCCGCGGCGGATGCTGTCTCGGAGTCCTCGTCAGCCGCGGGAGATCCCTCCTCTGCGCCGCCTCCGCTGGCCCGCAAGCCGCTGGGCCTTGTCAAGGCCGGCGTCCTCGCGGCGGTCGCCGCTGCGCTCGGCGGCACAGGCTACGTTTGCTACGGTGCGATCTCTGATTCCTATCCCTCCGGGGGATCTCTCGGTCCTGCTACTAAGCATTGCAAGTGTTTTTTCTCACTTTCAATTTAAAGGGGCGCGGTTCGGTTTGGGGCTGCGTGCATGATTCGTGCTCTCATTCCCCCCTGTAGCTTATTCTCTGGATGAAATTGATCAGAGGACGCGGGAGTTCCGGAAGAACTCGAAGCATCCCGTCAGTGGTGATCTGTCTGGTTTTGAGGTAATGCTGTAGCATGCGATGTTTAGGTGCTTGCCGTTAACTTGTTTCTTGTTGGTTAGTTGTGTTACTGCATAAGGGCACTCCCAACCCTATAAGTATTTCTCATTTATTATGCTGCCACAAAATATGATGTGATAAGTTATTTAATGAGGAGAGATATTAGAATATGAAGAAACCATGTCTTTACTATATCCAAGACATGGATGAAAGTGACTGGATGAGAGGAGGAGAGAGAGAAAAAATAGTAGTATAAAAAATTTATTATAGATTCATACTAAGAAATTAGGGTTGGGAACATAGTTTCTAGATATAGTGTCTTGCTGGTATGGTAAAATAAGACCTCACCTAAGAAACTATGGGTTGGAACTGCCCTAAGCAGTACTGCTGTTGGAAACATGACCTTGGACTTCCGTTTGTCGTGTAAAACCTTGCTATCATGGGTAAAATGCTGATATGGCTGTAGTGTAGTTGAGATTTGCACTTCTGAAACCACATGTTGTTTAGTTTGGTCAAATATACACTGTACATCACTGCTTCACTGCTTTACTGGATGAAAGGGCGAAGGCAGAAGAGAAGGGAGAAGAGAAAATTCTGTTCTTACCATGATTTGACTACTAAAGCAAGATAATAGTTGTTCTTCCCCCCTGCTTATTGTCCTCCTTCATCCAACTAACCGAATATGATCACCTTGGGAGGAATTTCCCTGTATAAGATCCAAAAGGAATAAATTTGTTTCGTTCAATCACAATACCATCACAAAGGTAAGAAATTCTCAAAAATGCTGTTGTTTTCCATCCAAAGCTACCGTTACTGCCTATTTTTAGAGAGTACTACCCTTGTGTTGTTCTCTTTTTTTTTTTCTCTTGGCAGTTGTGTCCTCCATGCAGCTGCATCGAGTTTGTCTCTTAACTGGACTGGTTAAGATGTACCAGTACCACCACTGTTTGCCTACATAAAATGAAAATAAAAACCCTAAAGGATGAGGGCAGAAGGCCAATTTCACACCCTTCAGATGGAAAATATGAGGGCACTGGTGTTTTCCAACTTAGTGTTTGTGATGGCATTTGTAATCATATCTTCTTCACAATGGTATTTGACAACTCTGAGGATTCCATGATACTGAGCAAATTTACTCAAACCAAAGTTATTCTAGTATGAGACAGTATGTACTAATGTACTATGGTAGGCCTGCATTATGGGAGTCTGATTGAAACCTTTAGTTCTGAACTGGAGTACGGAGTGAATAATTTTGTCTGTTGGATTTCAACCATGCCTAAGAAAACAATTGCTTTTTCTTCTCTGCAGAAG
The DNA here is from genome assembly GCA_019279435.1 of Zizania palustris. Taxonomy (NCBI): domain Eukaryota; kingdom Viridiplantae; phylum Streptophyta; class Magnoliopsida; order Poales; family Poaceae; genus Zizania; species Zizania palustris. Next base: position 89,716,225 of record JAAALK010000288.1, read on the forward strand.
TTTCAGGCTATGGCTTATTCAGCAGCTATGAAAGGTACTGACTGCAGCACACACCATCCTTATCCTTACAATATTACCTCTGGATTCTGGAGTTTCAACGTGTCATGCAGGCCTTTCTTCATTCACCTCAGGAGAAAGTCACTATTCTGTTATTTTTGCTTTATATAAGTACTTCCTTCCAGCCAACCTTGGGAAAATTTGCTCTGCTTCTGTGCTTTATAGTGAATAAATAAGTCATGTCACTCTCACAAATATAATTTGTATGCCCTAAAATAATGTTAGCCAGAAAGATCTATTTTACTGTATGCATGATGCAGTTGTTAAGCTGCCATTCCCTAGACAATACATTTTAAACATGTAAACAGAGTTCACAATTGGAAATCGCTAGGGTATAACCTTGTGTTAACTATATGCATCAATTAGCTAGAGCAAGTTGTGATAATCTAATCATTACTTCATTAGTCTGTGTTCACATTTGCTGCAACCAATTGCTACAGAGGTCATGTGTCTTTGGTACAAAAGCTGTTTGTTAAATATATAGTTGATTCTAACTGTCAATTGATGCACATTCTAGACTGCTCTAGGAAAACACACATCACAGGGAAGAAGTATGGTGTGAGCTGCCCTAGATAGTAGAAGATCCTTGTTTAACATGTTCATGCACTACATTGGTTGTTAACTGCCTGCTTTCATAGCATGTCAATTGTCATTTCTTTTTCTCGGTATCCTTGTTTTGCAGTTCCCATTGCTGCTATTGAGTTATACTTGGATATCAGGAGCCAAATAGAAGATCAAATCCGGGTCAGTAAAAATGTTAATCCTTTGTTCTTCATGTTCCATATCATGTGAAATATGCATATCATACTAATATTCATTTTTTACTAAAGGGCTTTAGTGAACCATCATCAGATAAACTTCTTCCAGATCTACTTCCTCAAGAGCAGCATGTGTTCACCCTGGTACTGGATTTGAATGAGACTCTTGTATACTCAGATTGGAAGGTGAACAATTGTATTTTTTATGAAGTTCTTGTCTTGTTATTCCCTACATACTCCTTATGTAATATGTATTGTGCAATATGAGCCAAAACCCATGTACCAGTTTAATTTTAACTTCGCCATCTCTCCACCAGGCACAAACATGCACTTTAACTCTAACTTTAACATCTGTTCTGTACTGCTGTATGGTGAAACTTTTAAGAGCTTGTGAGTTCTGATTGTAATCCCCATTCAGACTGATCTAAAAAGGGATCAGTGTTTCAAATAGTTTAGTTATTTGCATGTTCAAATGTAAGCATGTGTTTGCTTTTCTTCAGTTCGCCCATCTGCCAACTGGATTTCCATTTCTCCTGTATTAATATATTCCAATATTTATTCTGAAAAGAAGATGTAATCATTTTCTGTAGTATATAGGGATGTTTAATACCAAATTACCAAATATCTAGAAGTCTTTCTGTTTTCTAGTTTAGTTCTTAAGCATGCACACCTTGGAAGGCTGCTTCACCAAGAATTTCCCTTTTATGTATATATGTATGTATAGCGTGAGCGAGGATGGAGGACTTTTAAGAGGCCAGGAGTGGATGCTTTTCTGGAACATCTTGGGAAGTTCTATGAAATTGTTGTGTATTCTGATCAGCTGAGTATGGTAGGTTTCATCAAAATTCTTCAATTATTTGGTTGTTTCTGACCAAAATCTAAACCCAGATGAACTTTTTTATGTGTAGTATGTTGATCCTGTTCTTGAAAGACTGGATCCAAAGGGCTATGTTCGGCATAGATTATCAAGAGTCGCAACTAAGTACGAAAATGGAAAACATTATCGGGTATGGAGCATTACTCTTTTATTATATGTTCCCATAGTTGTATTATACATTGGCTACTGAAACAGTTTCATGTATTGATTCTTTAAGAACACTTTTGGTTAGATAAGTTGCATGTTATCTTGTGTTTTTTTTTTGGAATACTATTGTGATTTGTGAGTACATAGATGCTAGGCTATATGTTTGCATAAGATGGCATAGATTATGGTTCTATGTTCTTCAAATAACCGCTAAGGTCAACACCCTTTTGACATAATTGCCCAAGCCTTGTACGCCCAAAAGAGGGCATCACTGCTATCAAGAGGAGTGGAGCAGTGGGCAGGTCAGTAGGTCACTTCAGCTTGGCCTCACCACTTGCAGACTGCTGCTGTCGGAGCTTGAGGTCTCCTCTCACCAGTAACTGCCATGCTGCCAAGGATGTTGCAGATACAGCAAGTAGCAGCAGCAGTACACTGGAGCAAGATTTGATATCAATATACACAAGTCATCCAATGCCAGCACTCAGCAGCATGGATTTATTGGCAAGCTGGCGAAAATGATGAAGAGGTGATTCTGAGTTCTGACATGGGATATGCCACCCCAACCTTTGATTGTTGCCCTATTATCTTCGATCCCCCTTTTTACCTGCATCTCACCCTTCTGAGACGAAGAGACCAATGTGGCGAGCTTCACTGAGTGCCTCGATGTGCCAGCACCTTAATAACCATGGTAGCATGTCTGCATGTGTATGACATATAGCATTATTATTCTTATGGATCATACCAAAAAACATTGCTTATTTTGAAACATCACTGTAGAAGGAAAGAGTAAGGATAAACAGAGGCTTTAATGCTTTATTATCAATATTGAAAATACTAGGCATTACATAGCTGCAGAGAAATCACTTGCAGTTTTTATGTATTTATTCTTTATCTGCAAGACAACCTAAGAGGATGCTGCCACACTAGAGACATCTTGGTAGCTCTTGTAGTGGATTGGAGTGAATGCACCCAACTTGTCTCTGTTATGCTTGAGCCTCTGAGCATCTTCTCTTGAGATGCGATATGCATTTGTTAGCACATCAATTGGGAGAGCACGGAAGGTGGAACTCTTTCCTGCAATGTGGCTCACCATGGAGTTAGGGTTGGTCTTAAATGCAATGTATGCACATCCTTCTCTTTGTGCTTTCTTTACAACTACATAGTGTTGTGGTATAATAAGTAGCTGCCCACCGCACAGCTCTCCGTTGAACACTGTTTTTCCATTGTTGTTGACAACTTGAACCCGGGCACGCCCTTGAGTAACATACACAACACTGTGAGAATTAATGTTCCAAAATGGTGATAGAAGTGCGTTCTGCAATAGAAAATATGCATATCATTAGTATATTGTGTGCATCAAAGCTTGTACCAAGAAAAATGTACTGGTTATTTACCTGGTATAGATTTACTTTTACAGAACTCATCTGTATGAGATTCAGAATGGGGAATTTCTGGCTGTTGAGATTTATAACCCTTCCAGCTCTTGGGTTGTATGTATCAGCAAGGTTAGGGTTATCAATGTTCTGCCTTATCCTCATGGCGCAGAAGGTCTCATCCAAACCATTAGAGCAGCCACCCCCATATTGACTTTGCTGATGTTGTGTTTCTTGATAACGCTCTCTTGGTTGCTCTTGTTGCTGTTCCTGTTCCTGCAATGATGCATATGTTTGGAGCAAACTAAGCCCATGCTCGATGTGGACAATTTCCCCTCTTTGGTCATTTTGACACTGGATCTGCCTTGCTACTCCAGTGCTTATGCCAAGAGCCTCGCTAAGCAGTTTGGCACTAAAGCCACTGAAGATGTTTTGTGACTGATTCTCAACCTCGTGTCTGTGCTTGTGGACTTCTCTTATTTCCAGCTAGCAAGAAATCCTAATGATTGATCAAGGAAACTAAATCATCATATAAGAAAAATGGAACAAAACAATCAATATACTAATGAAATGTTTCATTTTGGATAAGCTGTGTTATTTACTCTTTGTCTTGGGTCAAGTTGATTAGCGGCGTTGTTTATATCAGTGGCATATATGGCAACAACCGGCGCTTCACCATCATTGTAGTACCAACGAGCTACACCAGCAGGCAATGCAATGACATCTCCTTGTCTGAAACGATGGATCTTTTGATGTTCATCCTTGAACTTCTGGCTTTGGCTTTGACTTCCTGTCAATTGTGCTTGCATAAATTGTTGGAACTGCTGTTGGTAGGACTCAGGACATCCTGGGAAAGTTTGTCCTGTTATACCTCTCCCTGAAAGTATGACATGTCCATGTTAATTACAAGCAATATACATATGTCAATTGATCATTATGCACTTAAATTGTTGCACACACCTTGGATGATATACATTATAGTTGCTCCATTAGTGTATTGAGGTAGTAGAAGGCCTCTAGGTTCAATAATTCGGCGGACAATAGATACTCCGGCACATTGAAACAACTCGTTAGAGACATCGAAAAACTCAGTTGTACCAGCTTGAGACCTCACACTTCGAACTGGCTCAAACGCTTGCAACCTATCAAATCTGCATTGTCTTGAACTTCCACAAGAGAACTCTGCCATTGAGTAGTGCTCTGCTCAAATAGCTGTGCTAGGGAGCCATGGCACAAGAGGAACAAGCAAACTTTGAAGAAAATTGTGGGGCAATTTATGGTTGCCATGTTCATGTGGGACTAATGAACTCTAATGCTTTTGTGAGAATTGACGATAAATCATTGTGCATTTATAGTGAAATAAAGTTTCATGTATCTTAAGGTTTGTTAATGTCCAGACATGAAGAGTGACTCATGATATATCAAGTGTGGTACACGAAAGTGGATGGATATATAGATATGTATCATTGACACAACGTTGTATTGCTCTAACTCTCTTTTGCAAAATGGTATGGATGATGTACAACATTATATGCTCACATGCTTTTGCATTTTCTCTGCTGTGAGATGGCTTTATATTTTATTTTTGGACATGGTTGTTGGTGATCATGACTTGTATTATCTTGAAGTTTTGTTCTAGCAATTAGCCAAATACTTTAATGTTTAGTGGCGGGCTATTGGAGTTGGATGAATTTAAGTGAGTCATGCCTTGTCTTATAAGCTTTCCTCTTTTGCAACATGACATAGAGCCTGGAGCTTTATGTGCACATATTGTTTTGCTTTAGCTTGCTTCTGACCTGTGGTTTGTCATGTGTAACACTTAATTGTTATGGATCATGACTTATGCATGGTTTCTGTTTTAGCACTTTAGCTAAAGGTACTTGTGTAGTTGTGTAGATGAGTAATGATGAATAGGTTGACGCATGCATGCTTTGATGTGTGAGTTACCATGTCAGATATTTCTTCTTTTCCATTATGGCGTGGATGATGAAAACATTGCACAAAATGCTGTTTTATGACTTATCTTGGGTGAGAACTTTCAAGGCTAATCAAAAATACACATCAACTCTATTCAAAGTGTTCTTTTCTGTTTTTGTGGCCCTATAAATACTCATACATTGCTCATGTCATGGCATTATCTCCTTTTGTAACAGTGTCCTCTTTCATTACTTTAATTTTATTTGTACTACAGAATACAACAAACTGTCTTATGCATATTTTGATGTTTCATTTGGGTTACCTACACCGTAATTAACTTTTCACTACCGGGAACAAAAATCAATAGTGAAAGCGACATTCAACATTCTACTGTTAGGTATTAACTAATTGTTTGAGCAATACATCACATTTCCAAAAGCTTCCTTTCCTTGTGACCTTGTTTGTCCTTTCTTCCCAGCAACTTGTCATCTTAGGTTTATTCTTGCAACAATTACTGTACATGAGATATGGACTGGTAAGCCGATAGGCTGATAGCATTGGTTGGTTGGGGTAAATACCATTGCAATGTTACTTAGAGGTAACAACTGCAAGTCCAAAAATTCTAGATGCTGTATTTACAATTACTACAATGGCCTTTGACTATTGGCACCTTCAAACTTTCAGAAGTTAAGTATGTGGTTTCCCTCCTTAAGCTTGAGATGTATTGGCTATATTGAGCTAGCATTATTTTTCTAAGATTTTTAATCATTTCCATCTATGATGAACATAGTCAGGATTGCTTGCATTATACTCTTGACTATGGTGCTTAACTGCTTATGTCATATTTTCTCCATCATTAAAATCAACCATGGACCTTTATTCATTATAATATGCTCCCCTTATGGTAGACCGTGTTTATCTTGGTGCTGATAAGCTGCTAGAAGGGTTTGCTGACCATCCACAGTTAGGTGCTTCCTTAGTGAAAACTGAAAAGTCCTACTTTTACCATGAATGCAAATATGAAATATGGAAAATGTTTTTTAAAAAGCAAAAATGGATAATGTTGAATATTTTCAGTTGTTAGTAATGTAATTTGAGGGGCAATGTTTATTATTTTGTAATTTTTAAGTATCTGGGTATCTGTCACTTTTTTGGCAGCATGCAATTTTCTACGTTTTTATGTTGTGTTCTCATTAACAGGATTTGTCGAAGCTGAACAGAAACCCTGCACAAATTATTTATATCAGTGGGCATGCTCTCGAGTCATGCCGGCAGACAGAAAATTGTGTGCCAATCAAACCATGGAAACTTGAAAATGATGACACACAACTGCTTGATCTTATTCCATTTCTTGAATGTAAGCCTTTGTCAATTTCTCCTATTCTATTATGATCCATTTTTTTGCCTGCCAGGCATTTTTTTTTAAAAATCTTGGCTAACAATGTGTGCGGCAGATGTTGCTATGGCAAGACCTTCTGATATTAGGGCTGTTCTTGCATCCTATCAAGGCCGTGATATACCTACTGAGTTTATTGAGCGTTCAAAGGAACACCAGAGGTAAGCAGATGCTTTGCATTATCTTCACCTAGATGTAGTTGTTGGTAATTCATATTCCTATTTTTCTGTGTATCCAACATGTCCAACTACAAAACATGTTTGGTTCTTGTTTGACAATCATCATTTCATGTTAGCCTGCTGTAAATAAACAAACTCAGTTTCACCATAAATTGGATATGGAAATGTACGGCAAGCCACGTTGTGCCTCAACTTCAATAGCCAAGCGAGCAGCTTCTAAGGACATGATCTTTCGTTTTGTAGGCGCATGCAGGAACAAAAGCAACAGGGACGCTTATGGCGGAGATGATGATTACAATCCTTTAGCTCCGAGTGAAACTTACCTTCGGAATTGTAATTTTGTCAAGTTGGTAGTTATTCCGTGTTTCCCTTTTTCATTTGTGCCTTGGCCCTTGAGGGATGTCTAACCAAATTATACGGGAATGTTATGATCCAGCACAACCAATCATCTGAGAAACATGTCAGTTAAAGAATGCTTTCTCTTGCATTCGCTCAGATGAGCCTCTGGTTCTATATTTTGTTGATTGCTGCAATCGTGCAGTGCGAGTGTGTAGCAAGTGTTACTGCAGCAACAGTCTTACCTCTTGACTCTGGAATATGTGCCATTACTAAAGAAAAGCACATTAGTTTTGCAACTCCGCTATTACAACCTCCGGTTATTAACATATAACATTATTATTAAATTAGTGTAAACCATTTCTTACTCTGTTGAAAAAGGCCTTACCTTATAACGTAAAAATATTTCATTTTTTATCTTGCTGTCTTCCATTTTGTATATTAAAAAGTTTTATATCTTCAATACTTATTATTTCTTATATAAGTTGCTTTGGATTTACACACAAAAATTAAGAAAAAACTTAAATGATTTTGATTTCTCTTACTTATTCTATTTGGAAAATGAGAGACCCTTATTTGTGAGAGGGCTAGTATTTATATAACAACGGTAATTTGTAATTAAAAAAACTACGTAAAAGTTTTAAAATGATTTATATTTATGAAAAAAGTTGAAAAATGCTAAAACGATTTATAAATGAAGCTGAAGGTATTCGTAATGTCATTTTCTTATTAATAAGGCATCATCAACTAAATTTATATTAAAGTAGAGTTTTTGTGGTAGGGAAGAAGTAAATATATTCATAAATCATAACATCGCGTGTGGAGAAGAAACGGCCTCGGAGGCTTGGACCCTCGCTCCCAGGTGTCCACCGCAAAACAGCATACAAGTGGACGCGCGCCCGCCTCCTGCCGTGCGGTGTAGCCTGTAGGTGTAGCAGTAGCGGGCTCAGCTTGTGGCGGGCGATGCGGGCGCGCGCTTTTGCACCCCCGTGCCTGCCGGGCAGCGGTCCGCTGCCCAGCCTGGCGTTCTCCGGGCGCGGCCGCCTCCTCCCGGCCGGCAGCGTCGTCGGCAGGAGGGCAGCTCACACCGGCCGGGACGCCTCCGCTCGAGCCGTGGATGGGCCTTCCGCCGCCGCCGCCGCCGCCGCGGACCTCCCGCCCCCGCAGGTCACCTGGCAGATCGTCGTCGGCGCGGCAGGTACGTCCACGTGTGACGTGTCGCGCGCCTCGGTTCCTCCCACACCCCCCGAAATGTTACTGTGCATGATGAGTATCTGTCGGCTTTTGTGCAGCTGGAGTGACGCCCTTCGTCGTTGCAGGGGTCGAGTTCAGCAAGAGAATTGTGAGATTATTTACCACTGTTCCTTGCTCGTTAGCGGCAGGAAATCTCTCTCCGAGTGAAAAAAAATATCACCTTAACACCCTCTTAAATTGCTTCCCTGTAAACCAAACCATATGTTGTTTTATCAATCATACGCGTACTTGATAATTTTACCGTCCTTCCCTTGATTATTTCTTCTTCACTGTATTCCTTCTAGATTGCACAGAAGAGATGTGAAATCTGTGGAGGCTCTGGCCTTGTGATGAAGAAGGACTACTATGTTCGTTGCCAAGGGTGTGGTACGTACTGAACCCTCCAGTTTCACTTGATTAGCAGTAGCAATTCTACTTAAGTTTAACCATCCGCGTGCTGAACAATGTGTTGCACACTGCTTCTCAGGTGGTTTTCTTCCGTGGCAGTCATGGAAAAGATTCTTCAGAGGCTAAAATTTGCTCATGTGGGCACTGTGCTGTCTGTGCAGCAATAGCAATACTCGCCCTGCAATTAGAGACGGACAGGGATACGGCGTAACATGAGCAGTCCAATATTGTGCCTTCTCACTGAACCAACAGGTGCTTTAGACAGTATAGTTGTTTATGCATATTCTCCACTACAAATAGCCAAATAGGGTCATCGAGACCCACTACTACAATATCCACTCTGCAAAACCATGGCCATGGTGCTTCTGTTACTCTGCAGTCTGCACCATCTTTCATCTGCTCGAATCTTATGGGACGTGGAGTCATGGTCATTACTTGAGGTTATTTGTGGACTACTACTATAGTACCTATACTGATCTTTGTGGCTCTTGTGCAGTTGTTCCATGTCATCCTCTTGGAACGCTGAACTTCCTTTCTAAAGCTACATACTTGCAGTGTATGTTCATGAGTTCTACATGCAGTATATGGCTTCGTTGCACTGCAAAGAAGCTCCCGGACCTCTAGAGCAACTATAGCAGGCTACTAAGTATTATAGCACGCTACAAGTTTGTTTCAGTTTATAAAAAAAACTAAATTATTATAAATAGTTGTTTTGATCGGAAGAAAAAAAAGAGCTCTAAGACCTCTCTTGACCACGTTGAGAGAGGAATGTCTATGAAAAAATTGGTATTTAGCATTTTGTATTGGTCGTATATAAAAACCTAAACATGATATAAATAGTTAAGCGATACCCTCGTACTTTTCGCTAGTTTCAGCCTCAACCCTAAATCGATCCTTTTGCCCCCAAATCCAACCTTCACTACTTGGGAGGATATTTCACCTCACTCCTTCGAAGATCTTCATGCTCCTCTATGATGCTGACGATTGCGTCGTGTAAGATTTCTTATCATCTTAACTTGTGCATTTAGGTCAAATTAGATGTGGAGGATCGTGATACATAATGTTCTATTACCTCATCATCGGTCCATCCCCATCCCCACCCCCACGAAAGCAACATGGCTAATAGAAAATGATAAGACGTTGACAAGTTGACATCACTCTAAATTAAAATCCAACTAAATCATCGGATGACCGGAGATGTGTAGTGCCTTGTGTTTGTGTGAGCGTCTGATCCAGGACGCAAACTATTCGTAGATCCCGTACACGCCTGGTCGCGCCCGTGACGTCAACGGTCGACCCTTCCCGTTGACCAAAACGGCGGTGAAAAGTAACTGAAAAGCTCACCTTCCCCTCCGCATCCATCCTCTTCCTCGACGGCGAATCGGCGATGACGATGGAGGGACTGGAGGCAGCGGTTAGTTGGTTGCGTCGCGTAACCTCTCCGGCTCTCCCTTATCGCCTCGCTCCCATTCCTGGCTCTGACTCGGACGCCTTTTGTGACTTTTGTCCCCACGCGCCGATCGGGGAGACGGGAGAGAGCGAGACGAAACCAACTCGCACTCTCTCTTGATTCCCCCAGATGCTAGCTCGGCGCCAGCGCCACCTCCAAATCCAAGCTCGCCGACTCCAACACGCCATACCCCGTGGCCGCGTCAGTGTTGCAGCGGCTAGACGCCTAGCCCTCGCGCGACCTCTCTAAGGCTGTGACCCCTCTCGCCGCCCGTGTGGACAATGGATGTGATCAGCAGCGAGGCGCCCGTGGGGGTGTTCGCGATCGGCCCATCCACGGCGCTGGGCCGCGCGGTGGCGCTGCGGGTGCTGCTCTGTGGCTCCCTGGCGCGGCTGCGGAACCGCCTCGTCGCAGCGCTGCGCGCCGCGCTGCCCCTGGCGGCGGCCTGGCTGCACCCGCGGGACAACACGCGCGGGATCCTGATTGCCGTGTGCGCCGTCGCGCTCCTGCTGCGCGGTCGCGGGAGCCGCGCCGGGGTGCGGGCGCGGGTGCAGTCCGCCTACCGACGCAAGTTCTGGCGGAACATGATGCGCGCGGCGCTCACTTACGAGGAGTGGGCGCACGCCGCGCGGATGCTGGACCGCGAGACCCCGCGCCGCGCCACCGACGCCGATCTCTACGATGAGGAGCTCGTGCGCAACAAGCTCCGCGAGCTCAGGCACCGCCGCCAGGAGGGGTCGCTCAGGGACATCGTCTTCTGCATGCGCGCCGATCTGCTCAGGAACCTCGGCAACATGTGCAACCCCGAGCTCCACAAGGGGAGGCTGCAGGTACTGCGCTGACCATCACCTGCATCAGGCCAGCAATTTCGATCCCATATGATGCTTGTTAGGTAGCTTATTATCAATTTAGCAATGTTTCCACTTTCCCTTTGTTACAACTGAAGTTGCATACTAAAGTAATTCCATTAAGTTGCTATTGGAAATCGCGCTGCTTTGTTATGATGATTCGTTCGCATTATGTCAGTACACACATTCAAGTATTACTGAAATGCCTATTCTTATATGTCACTATGTCCATACTGTGCCAGGTGCCCAAACTAATTAAGGAGTACATTGAGGAGGTATCTACTCAGCTGAAAATGGTGTGTAATTCTGATTCAGACGAGTTGCCTCTTGAAGAGAAACTTGCATTTATGCATGAGACAAGACACGCCTTTGGTAGAACAGCATTGCTGTTAAGTGGGGGTGCTTCACTAGGATGTTTTCATGTGGGTGTTGTCAAAACATTGGTAGAGCATAAGCTTCTGCCACGGATAATTTCAGGATCAAGTGTTGGCTCTATAATGTGCTCCATAGTAGCAACAAGGTCATGGCCAGAGCTGGAGAGCTTTTTTGAGGAGTGGCATTCGTTGAAATTCTTTGACCAGATGGGTGGGATCTTCCCTGTAGTTAAAAGGATTTTGACACATGGAGCTGTTCATGACATTAGACACTTGCAGACGCTTTTGAGAAATCTTACAAGCAATTTGACATTCCAAGAGGCCTATGACACAACAGGCCGGATTCTTGTTGTCACCGTGTGCTCTCCAAGGAAGCATGAGCCACCTCGATGCCTGAACTATTTGACATCACCTCATGTTCTTATATGGAGTGCAGTAACTGCTTCCTGTGCTTTTCCTGGTCTTTTTGAGGCCCAAGAGTTGATGGCAAAAGACAGGTTTGGAGAAACCGTTCCTTTCCATGCTCCTTTCCTGTTGGGCCTGGAAGAAAGAGTTGGTGCTACAACGCGACGCTGGAGAGATGGGAGCTTAGAAAGTGATTTGCCCATGAAGCAATTGAAGGAATTATTCAATGTGAACCATTTCATAGTAAGCCAAGCTAATCCTCACATAGCTCCATTGTTGAGATTAAAGGAAATTATCAGGGCTTATGGAGGCAGCTTTGCTGCCAAGGTGCGCATGAAATACTTTATCCATATTGCATTAATTGTTTTGTTACTTATTTACCATCATATTGTGGTGGTGGAACTAGTTATGATGTGACTCGCTATCATTTTCATATAGAAAATGAAAATGTTTCTTTTCTTCGGTTGTTACGTGCTATAACTTTCACTGTTTCAGTCATCTATTATGTTTTAATTGCTCAGAAGCTTTGTGTAGCACTATACTCAGCAAGGTTTAGTTAACTGAAAATATTAATTGAATTTTACGACCGAATATACCAAAAGTATATTGGCATGAGTTGAAAGTACTTTTTTCTGACTATGATCTAATATGTTCTTCAATATTTTCTGTATGTAGCTTGCTGAACTTGCCGAGATGGAAATTAAGCATAGGTGCAATCAAATTCTGGAACTTGGATTTCCTTTAGGTGGAGTTGCTAAGTTGTTTGCTCAAGATTGGGAAGGTGATGTTACAGTTGTTATGCCAGCCACTCTTGCTCAGGTTTTTAATATTCCCATTTCTTTCTTTCATGCAAATATCAAACCTTGACACAAAACCAGTAAGCTTACAAATGATATCTTTCTCGCTATCATCAGTATTCAAAGATCATACAGAATCCATCTTATGCTGAGCTTCAGAAGGCTGCAAATCAGGGTAGGCGATGCACTTGGGAGAAGCTATCTGCCATCAGGGCAAATTGTGCTACTGAGCTTTCATTAGATGAATGTGTTGTCCTGTTGAACCATATGCGTAGGCTAAAGAGAAGCGTGGAAAGAGCAGCTGCTTCACAAGGATTTGGTCCTGCGATCAGACTCTGCCCATCTAGGAGGATTCCATCGTGGAATCTCATAGCGCGAGAAAATTCATCTGGTTCCCTCGAGGAGGAATGCCTTATATCTCCTACTGGTTCAAATCACCAAGCAGCTGGAGGAATTGCTGGACCATCTAACAAAAACCATCATCTCCAACAAAGTATACATGATAGCAGTGACAGTGAATCTGAGAGTATAGACTTAAACTCATGGACTAGAAGTGGTGGCCCTCTTATGAGAACAGCTTCAGCCAATAAATTCATTAGTTTTGTTCAGAATCTTGAGATTGACACAGAGTTCAGAACAATTTCATCGAGGGAAAACAGAACTGATGTCGTAACACCTTTATTGGTTGCTCAGACAATTGCTAGAGGACCAGTTGACAGCTTGCCTATTACTCCTGATAGGAGCTTGGGCAGTTCAGGTTCTGATCCTCGTGATAGTAATGTCCATAGATCTCCATTTGGCAGTTCAAAAAGTATCATGGTTCCTGAAGGTGATTTGCTGCAGCCCGAAAAGATTGAGAATGGTATTTTGTTTAATGTTGTGAAAAGGGATATTCTTCTAGCATCTACTAGTGGAGCTGAGCTTCAGGGATCACAACAGGAAGCAGATGTTGAAACAGTACAGACAGAGTGCTTTTATGGTGCTTCTGACGATGATGATGTGGGATTGAATGCTGATGATGAAGCAGCAACTGACCCTGGAGCATACATGAGCAGCAAAAATATACAACACCAGGGGTCTTCACTGGCAGAAAATATAGATATGACCTCAGTAGATTGTGAAGCTATAACAAGTACTAGTAAATCAGGAGGTTCATCTCTTTTTGATATAGGTATGGAGATTTCTCCAGCAATCGTGAACACGGAAAGTAGTCTGCACGACAGGTCTCGTGCAAAATAGGTTGGGAGACAGTGCATGCAGAATGTCCTGATGTCAATGATGGTGCTGGTCAAGATCATGCTGACTTGGGCGCTGCTAATAAAGAATCATCCTATTTTTCTCAAATAGCAGACGCTGTTAAATTTTTGGAAAGCTGTGAAAATAGGCAGCACCATGAAGTGGATGTAGAAAACCTTTAACCTCGCACCCTGTTTCAGTTCCACGGAAAGGCAAGCTGATTGCTCACGCTGGGGAAGCTCCTGAGGTTCTACAATCTGTAAGAAATGAAGCTGAGCAGCACAAGGATCTCCACTGAAAACATGCCTAGCCCTAGAAACAGACAAAGAGTATATGCTGGGCCTTGTACTTCTACTTTGGATGGCAATAACACCAACATTTCCACGGAAAGGCAAGCTGATTGCTCTACCTTGGAACCAATTAGCAGTCAAGACGAGATAAATTATTGGACTTTGGGATATGAAAAAACGGCTGCAGTGAGGCATATGCAGATCTGCGCCACATTCTGTTGTCAATTTAAGTCTGTTCATTACCGAACACATACGAGTCGTTGTAGGTCAGCCAACTGGGGCAAACGGTGCGTACATTGAGACTTTCAGTACCATGGAAGTACTAAGAAATTCCTTGTAAATATGAGAAAACATAGCAGTGAATTTGTGCAATCTTTTTTTTGATGAAAATCAGTAGGAGAGGCTCCTACTAAGATTTTGTATTAAATGAAAAGGCAGAACTTACAAGTAGGACAAGGTTGAGAGGTTACAACGTAGCATGAAGGGACTCCAACCAGGAGCCAATAGAGGATCTCAGAGAGGGGGAGAATCTACTAGATTGATTAGAAAAAATTACATAGAAAAGATTCAGCCAGGAAGAAAAAGAAGGGGGAATCTCATCGAAGATACATTTGTTTCTTACTAGCCAAATTGCCCAAGCACCAATGTTGATCACCTCCATGGCAAAGGTTCTGGATAGTGCCGCCCTGGCGGCAGCAATCTTGAGATGTATTGACGGATCATCCAGCCAGTAGATTCGCAGAAAGTTCCAGCAGCGACGACTGAATGTGCACTCGAAGAAAAGGTGGCGGGTAGTTTCCTCCGATCCAAGGAGACAAAGCTGGCATTCCCCCGACTCCTCTGCGGGGAGGATGCGCCGCCGTTTCAGCAAGTTTTTCGAGGAGAGGCGGTCAACCAGCACAAGCCAGAAGAAAACTTTGAGCTTGTTGGAGCATTTGGACTTCCATAGCCAAGTAAAAACCTTAGGGGGGTTGGGTTGCTGAAAGTGGTGATTGTAGAACTTTTTAGGAGTGAAGGTGGAGGAGTTCCAAATGAGGGACCAGGAGTCTGGGGCCGGCTGAAGGGGATGCATTCTCTCAGTGAGAGTGCCAAGAATTTGGAATTCAGCGAAGGCTTCGGCTGAAAGGGGGATGGCAAAATGGTCGGCAGGGTGAGGTAGGGAGAAGAAGTGGTGGACAGAGCAGGCGGGGTTTGAGGCAAAGGAGAAGAGTCTTGGAAGTAGGATCTTCAAAGGGAGCTGAAGCCAGCAGTCGTGCCAGAAGGACACAGAGCGACCATTGCCAATCGAAGGGCGAGCAATACCAAGGAAGAAGGGTGAAAGTTTGATGACGTCTCTCCACCAGCAGGAGCCTCTGGGAGGACCGATTGTCGGCGAGAAAGAAGAGGAGTAGTAGTGCTTCCAAACGAGGTCAACCCAGGGAATGTTTTGGTGTGTGACAAATTTGTGGAGGTGCTTGAGTAAGAGGGCAGTGTTCTGCGTGCAGAGGTTAATGACCCCGAGGCCTCCCATCCTTTTGGGCTGACAAACTAGTTGCCAGTTGGCTTTAGGTAGCGATGAGGAGTTGGTGTTGAAACCTCTCCAGAGGCAGTTTCATCGCGCGCGATCGATCTGCTTGATGAGCCGTATGGGAAGTTTGAAGGAGCACATAGCATAGGTGGGGAGAGCGGAGAGGACGGAGTTGACAATCTGCAGCTTGCCCGCCATGGAGAGGCAGAGGGAAGTGTGGGCGAGACGCCGTTCAACTCTGTCCAAAAGAAAGGTGAAGTCCGCAAATTTGGGTTTATGAAGGCCGAGGGGAAGTCCTAGATAGGTGAAAGGGAAGGAGTCAAGAGAGCACCCGAAAGTTGCCGCGAGAATGCGAGCCTGGTCGTCCGATACATTAATTGGGATAAGACTGGATTTGCCGAAGTTGACATGGAGCCCCGTGGACGAGGAGAAGGTATTGATGAGGGCTTTGAAGAAAAGGATGTTCTTTTGGTCTGCCTCCAGAAAGATCATGGTATCGTCGGCATACTGAATGATAGGGAAATCAATGCCGACAGGGTGGCAAGCCGGGGGGTGGATGAAGCCCAACGAAGCAGCACGATTAGTGATGTGCTGCAAGAGATCAGCCGCGATAATGAAGAGAAGCGGGGATAAGGGATCCCCTTGTCTAACTCCCCTTTTGCAGTGGAAGAATTTTCCCGGGGAGCCGTTAAGTAAGACTGCAGAGTGACCGGAGGAGAGAATTGCCTGTATCCAACGAAGCCATTTAGGGGGAAATCCAAGGTGGAAGAGCATGAGGATGATGGTGGAGTGTTCTATGGTGTCAAAAGCCTTCTCGAAGTCTAGCTTCAGGATGACAGAGGCTTTCTTGGAGGATTTGCAGAGGTTGGAGTATTCAAGAGACCAGGCCAAGCAGTCCTGAATGGATCTGTTCTTGATGAAGCCATATTGGTTGGGGTGGATAATCGAAGTAATAATAGGTTGGAGACGATTAGCAAGGATTTTGGTAAAGAGTTTAATCGAGGTGTTGAGAAGGGAGATGGGCCTGTAATCCTGAGCGTTGGCAGAATCGGGTTTTTTGGCAATGAGTGTGATATAAGATCCATTAATGGGCTGGAGATCAATGTGCTGCGAGGAAGAAAGGTGGCGACCGATAGCATGAAAGTCTTCTTTGATGATGGGCCAACAGGTTTTGAAGAAGAGCCCATTGAAACCGTCTGGCCCGGGAGCTTTTTCAGAGGGGAGATTGTTTACTACTGAGTCGATTTCTTCGGCCGAAAAATCCGCAGCCAAGTGGGCCATGTTGTTGTGCCGGTCCACCAGGGAGGCCAGATCGAAGACCATTGGTGGATGCGAGGAGAAGCCCATTTTTGAGAGGAAAAAATCCAGGAAGACCTCAGCTTTGTCTTCCTCGGAGCGGGCCCAGTCACCAGCAGGTGTTTGAATGGCGGGAATGTTGTTTTGGCGCCTTCTGGAGCTAGCAGCGGCGTGAAAGAATTTTGTGGATTCATCTCCTAATTTTGTCCAACGAATGGTGTAACGCTGCTTCCAATACGTGTTTTTGATTTGTAGAAGGGACGAAGTGTGGGATTTGAGCAGTCTCCTGAAGTTTCTTTCTTGGACGGACAACGTCCGATGTTCTTCAGTGAAGTCAAGAAGGTTGAGGATGATGGTTGAGTTGCGAATCCAGGAATCGAATAGGCCCACGCGCTTGCTCCAACAAACACAAAAAGGTTTTGTTGAGGTCATGGATTTTTAAGCCCCACTCTTCTTCATAAATGAAAGGTAACTAGGTAGGTAGTTCTTCCTAGTCCTGCCTATTCTTTAGTTTGTAGTTCTATCGACTCCAAGCCACCAAATGAATTTTCTATTTCTCATGCACACACTTTCATTTCAAATTAATACTCCCTCAATTCCTGATTATTTTTCGCTGATTACTATTATTTCAACATTGACCACAAATTAATAGTCCCGGTGACATTATTTAGGAAATGAGGGAGTATATCTTCAAGGCAAACATCAGAGCTAGACATTTATAATACTCGGGGAAGATACAAATTAATGGCTATATTTTTCATCTATTTTGTGCAAACTTCTATAAAGGACTTTCACCTTCATTACATAATAGGTAGGGAGATGATTTTTATTTTCTTTACTATGCGATCTATAAAAATCTAGCATATTTCAATGTTTGAAAGGCTACAAAGTTTTTTGTGTTTAGGTCCAATCCTTGGACATATACATAAAATAGTTTTTTTCTTTAGTCGTGGTATGTGTGCACACCATTCTTTACCTTTTAACTCCTTTCCAATCACAAATTACTCTTTCTTGAAGCTGCATGGTAACATATTGATAATTAAGTATAGAAACATACCTAGGGCATTCATAATATTTTTCAAGATAGCTACTTGTAATTAAGGAAAAAAAATTATTATTATTATTGAAACCATCGAATATTACATAGCCGCAATGCAACTGTCAAGCAGTCTTTTATTTCTTATAATTTATTTCAAACCACCCATAGCAAACCAAGTCTAAGATGACTCGGCCACAATCGACACATCTTCGTTGCTCCTGTAGGCATGGCTAGGAGTGAACACACCATGCTCATCTCCCCTATTGTGCTTCAACCTCTTAGCTTCATCTCTTGAGATGCGATATGCGTTTGCCACAACGTCATCAGGAAGGGCGCGGAGTATTGAGTTCTTTCCTGCAATCTGGCTTACCATGGAGTTAGGGTTGGTTTTGAATGCGATGTATGAGCATCCTTCTTGCTGCGCCTTCTTTAGAACCACATGGTGTTGTGGTACGATCAGTAGTTGCCCACGACGAAGCTCTCCATTAAACACCGTCTTTCCATTGTTGTTCACAACCTGAACTCGGGCACGGCCTTGAGTGACATACACAATACTGTGAGCATTGATGTTCCAGAATGGCGAGAGGAGCGCGTTCTACGACAGAGAGAAAAAGATTGTCAAGGAAAATATAATCAACACTCATCTTAAAGATGTCTTTTGCGAGATAGCATATCATTCGTTTCTACCTGGTATAAGTTTACTTTGACGGCACTCATCTGTATAAGATTGAGGATTGGAAACTTCTGGTTGTTGAGGTATGTGATTCTTCCTGCTTTGGGGTTGTATGTATCAGCGATGTTAGGGTTGTCAATGTTCTGTCGTACCCTCATGGCACAAAAGCTCTCATCCAAACCATTAGAACTCTGTTTTGGTTGATACCAGGACTGACCATACTGTTGCCCTTGCTCTTGTTGTTGCTGCTCTTGTTGTTGTTGCTCTTGTTGCTGCTCTTGTTGTGATGCGTACGGTTGGAGTAGTGCAAGCCCGCGCTCGACACGAACTATTTCTCCTCTTTGGTCATTTTGACATTGGAGTTGCCTTGCTACTCCAGTGCTTATGCCAAGAGCCTCACTAAGAAGCTCAGCACTAAAACCACTGAAAATGTTCTTTGAACTCTGGCTTGTCTCAGATCTGTACGACTGTTGCCCTATCTTGTTGTTGCCAGCTAAAAAGAAATCCTAGGAATCAATAAAAATAAACCTATTGTCAAGAGTAGGTCTATAAAGCACAAAAATGATGGGAATAATTGTGACATTTACAACAAATAACTTGTGATTAATTACCCTTTGTTTAGCGTCAAGCTGGTTGGCACCACTGAATATATCCGACACATATATAGCAACAATTGGCACTTCACCGTCGTTGTAACACCAGTGAGCAACACCAGCAGGCAATGCGACAACATCTCCCTGCCTGAAACGTTGGATCTTTTGATGCTCGTCTCTGAACTTCTGGCTTTGGCTTTGGTCCTCAAATGATTGGGATTGCCAAGATTGTTGGAACTGCTGTTGATAAGTCGCGGGACATCCTGGGATAATTTGTCATGTTATACCACTTCCTGCAAATTAAATACATGATTGTTTGTTAATAACAAGGAGTATAATTGCTTTGCTTAATCAAGATATATATACTTAAATAAATGCACAAACCTTGGATGATATACACTAGAGTTGCTATATTAGAGTAATGAGGTTGCAGAAGGCCTCTAGGTTCAATAACTCGACGAACAACAGATACTCCAGTGCATTGAAACAACTTGTTTGAGACGTCATAAACTTCAGTTACACCAGCTTGGGACTTTATAGTACGAATCGGCTCAAACGCCTGCAGCTGATCAAACCTACACTCTCTTGGACTTCCACGCCGAGAGCTCTGCCATTGACTGCTGCTCTGGCTGAGCAGTTGGGCTAACGATCCATGGCACAAGAGGAACAAGCAAAAGAGAGAGAAACCTAAGGAGCGATTGATGTTTGCCATGTTGTTCTAGGGCTAAACTCAATTGCTTATGTGAGGAATGCTCATACACAATGGCCATTTTTATAGTGAAGTAAAGATGCTTTCATCTAAAGGTTAAGATATAGTTTGTTGATGTCTAGACGTGAAGTGACTCATTAGATAGGAGTTTGTTGATGTCTAGATGTGAAGTGACTCATTAGATAGGAAATGTGGCAAACGGAAAGTGGGACAAGTCATAGCCACGTCATATTATCTCTTACATTTCTACAAGGCAAGACATATTACAGTTTATTATGGACATATATGCTTTTGGTTTTTTGCCACCTAACATTGCCTTTGTGCACGTGTATTGATGATCATGGCACATCCCAAATCTATCATGTAACAACTATACTTTATACGAGCGAACTTTTTGATGATGACTCATATTTAACAAGACTTGTGGACATTAAAGTGCAGTGTTGTCATGTCTATGGTGCACCGTGGGGGCATGGGCAATAAAGCAACAACTATTGGTGCATGCTTTTTCTATTTCTCGTGCCCACACTTTCTTTTCAAATAAACATTCCCTCAATTATTGTTTATTTATCGGTGACTACTATTATTTCAGCATTGACAACAAATTACTTTTTAATGATTAAATTGTGTTAAATGAATTTTTTGTTATATTTATAACACAACATACTTTGATAATATGACATATTTTAAAGTATTCATAAATTTATCGGTAAAAATGAGTTTGAGAATGCGGGAGTATATCTTGAAGACAAACAACCGAGCTATACATTTATAATAATTAGGGAAAACAAAAATTAATGGCTATATTTTTCATCTATTTTGAGAAAACTTCTAGGATATTTCTTTTTTTCTTAGCTCCTCTAAAGGGTTACCTTCATTACATAATAGGTAGGGAGATGAATCTTATTTTTTATTATATATTTTTTGAAGAATGGCGAGAGAACCAACGAATATATTAGATTAAAGGTTAAGGAAGTACATAGAGGAACAAGAAATAAGTAGGAGGGAGTCAAATAATTAAAGGAAAGGGGTTAAGCAGGATGCCCTAGCTTCGACCAAGGCTATGGCTTCCTCTTTGATTTTCTAAAGGATATTTGTAGGTATAGTTTGAATAATTCGGATACTCTAATTTTTATTACATGATCTACAAAAATCTAGCATGTTGCAATGTTTGAAATGGTACAAATTTTTTTGATTCTATATCCAATCCTTAGACATATACATAAAATAGTTTTTTATTCTGTGGTGGTATGTGTGCACACCATTCTTTACCTTTTAACTCCTTTCCAATCACAAATTACTCTTTCTTGAAGCTGCATGGTTACATATTGATAATTAAGTATAGAAACATCCCTAGGGCATTCATAATATTTTTCAAGATAGCTACTCGTAATTAAGGAAAACAAATTTTTTATTATTATTGAAACCATCGAATATTACATAGCCGCAATGCAACTGTCAAGCAGTCTTTTATTTCTTATAATTTATTTCAAACCACCCATAGCAAACCAAGTCTAAGATGACTCGGCCACAACCGACACATCTTCGTTGCTCCTGTAGGCATGGCTAGGAGTGAACACACCATGCTCATCTCCCCTATTGTGCTTCAACCTCTTAGCTTCATCTCTTGAGATGCGATATGCGTTTGCCACAACGTCATCAGGAAGGGCGCGGAGTATTGAGTTCTTTCCTGCAATCTGGCTTACCATGGAGTTAGGGTTGGTTTTGAATGCGATGTATGAGCATCCTTCTTGCTGCGCCTTCTTTAGAACCACATGGTGTTGTGGTACGATCAGTAGTTGCCCACGACGAAGCTCTCCATTAAACACCGTCTTTCCATTGTTGTTCACAACCTGAACTCGGGCACGGCCTTGAGTGACATACACAATACTGTGAGCATTGATGTTCCAGAATGGCGAGAGGAGCGCGTTCTACGACAGAGAGAAAAAGATTGTCAAGGAAAATATAATCAACACTCATCTTAAAGATGTCTTTTGCGAGATAGCATATCATTCGTTTCTACCTGGTATAAGTTTACTTTGACGGCACTCATCTGTATAAGATTGAGGATTGGAAACTTCTGGTTGTTGAGGTATGTGATTCTTCCTGCTTTGGGGTTGTATGTATCAGCGATGTTAGGGTTGTCAATGTTCTGTCGTACCCTCATGGCACAAAAGCTCTCATCCAAACCATTAGAACTCTGTTTTGGTTGATACCAGGACTGACCATACTGTTGCCCTTGCTCTTGTTGTTGCTGCTCTTGTTGTTGTTGCTCTTGTTGCTGCTCTTGTTGTGATGCGTACGGTTGGAGTAGTGCAAGCCCGCGCTCGACACGAACTATTTCTCCTCTTTGGTCATTTTGACATTGGAGTTGCCTTGCTACTCCAGTGCTTATGCCAAGAGCCTCACTAAGAAGCTCAGCACTAAAACCACTGAAAATGTTCTTTGAACTCTGGCTTGTCTCAGATCTGTACGACTGTTGCCCTATCTTGTTGTTGCCAGCTAAAAAGAAATCCTAGGAATCAATAAAAATAAACCTATTGTCAAGAGTAGGTCTATAAAGCACAAAAATGATGGGAATAATTGTGACATTTACAACAAATAACTTGTGATTAATTACCCTTTGTTTAGCGTCAAGCTGGTTGGCACCACTGAATATATCCGACACATATATAGCAACAATTGGCACTTCACCGTCGTTGTAACACCAGTGAGCAACACCAGCAGGCAATGCGACAACATCTCCCTGCCTGAAACGTTGGATCTTTTGATGCTCGTCTCTGAACTTCTGGCTTTGGCTTTGGTCCTCAAATGATTGGGATTGCCAAGATTGTTGGAACTGCTGTTGATAAGTAGCGGGACATCCTGGGATAATTTGTCCTGTTATACCACTTCCTGCAAATTAAATACATGATTGTTTGTTAATAACAAGGAGTATAATTGCTTTGCTTAATCAAGATATATATACTTAAATAAATGCACAAACCTTGGATGATATACACTAGAGTTGCTATATTAGAGTAATGAGGTTGCAGAAGGCCTCTAGGTTCAATAACTCGACGAACAACAGATACTCCAGTGCATTGAAACAACTTGTTTGAGACGTCATAAACTTCAGTTACACCAGCTTGGGACTTTATAGTACGAATCGGCTCAAACGCCTGCAGCTGATCAAACCTACACTCTCTTGGACTTCCACGCCGAGAGCTCTGCCATTGACTGCTGCTCTGGCTGAGCAGTTGGGCTAACGATCCATGGCACAAGAGGAACAAGCAAAAGAGAGAGAAACCTAAGGAGCGATTGATGTTTGCCATGTTGTTCTAGGGCTAAACTCAATTGCTTATGTGAGGAATGCTCATACACAATGGCCATTTTTATAGTGAAGTAAAGATGCTTTCATCTAAAGGTTAAGATATAGTTTGTTGATGTCTAGACGTGAAGTGACTCATTAGATAGGAGTTTGTTGATGTCTAGATGTGAAGTGACTCATTAGATAGGAAATGTGGCAAACGGAAAGTGGGACAAGTCATAGCCACGTCATATTATCTCTTACATTTCTACAAGGCAAGACATATTACAGTTTATTATGGACATATATGCTTTTGGTTTTTTGCCACCTAACATTGCCTTTGTGCACGTGTATTGATGATCATGGCACATCCCAAATCTATCATGTAACAACTATACTTTATACGAGCGAACTTTTTGATGATGACTCATATTTAACAAGACTTGTGGACATTAAAGTGCAGTGTTGTCATGTCTATGGTGCACCGTGGGGGCATGGGCAATAAAGCAACAACTATTGGTGCATGCTTTTTCTATTTCTCGCGCCCACACTTTCTTTTCAAATAAACATTCCCTCAATTATTGTTTATTTATCGGTGACTACTATTATTTCAGCATTGACAACAAATTACTTTTTAATGATTAAATTGTGTTAAATGAATTTTTTGTTATATTTATAACACAACATACTTTGATAATATGACATATTTTAAAGTATTCATAAATTTATCGGTAAAAATGAGTTTGAGAATGCGGGAGTATATCTTGAAGACAAACAACCGAGCTATACATTTATAATAATTAGGGAAAACAAAAATTAATGGCTATATTTTTCATCTATTTTGAGAAAACTTCTAGGATATTTCTTTTTTTCTTAGCTCCTCTAAAGGGTTACCTTCATTACATAATAGGTAGGGAGATGAATCTTATTTTTTATTATATATTTTTGAAGAATGGCGAGAGAACCAACGAATATATTAGATTAAAGGTTAAGGAAGTACATAGAGGAACAAGAAATAAGTAGGAGGGAGTCAAATAATTAAAGGAAAGGGGTTAAGCAGGATGCCCTAGCTTCGACCAAGGCTATGGCTTCCTCTTTGATTTTCTAAAGGATATTTGTAGGTATAGTTTGAATAATTCGGATACTCTAATTTTTATTACATGATCTACAAAAATCTAGCATGTTGCAATGTTTGAAATGGTACAAATTTTTTTGATTCTATATCCAATCCTTAGACATATACATAAAATAGTTTTTTATTCTGTGGTGGTATGTGTGCACACCATTCTTTACCTTTTAACTCCTTTCCAATCACAAATTACTCTTTCTTGAAGCTGCATGGTTACATATTGATAATTAAGTATAGAAACATCCCTAGGGCATTCATAATATTTTTCAAGATAGCTACTCGTAATTAAGGAAAACAAATTTTTTATTATTATTGAAACCATCGAATATTACATAGCCGCAATGCAACTGTCAAGCAGTCTTTTATTTCTTATAATTTATTTCAAACCACCCATAGCAAACCAAGTCTAAGATGACTCGGCCACAACCGACACATCTTCGTTGCTCCTGTAGGCATGGCTAGGAGTGAACACACCATGCTCATCTCCCCTATTGTGCTTCAACCTCTTAGCTTCATCTCTTGAGATGCGATATGCGTTTGCCACAACGTCATCAGGAAGGGCGCGGAGTATTGAGTTCTTTCCTGCAATCTGGCTTACCATGGAGTTAGGGTTGGTTTTGAATGCGATGTATGAGCATCCTTCTTGCTGCGCCTTCTTTAGAACCACATGGTGTTGTGGTACGATCAGTAGTTGCCCACGACGAAGCTCTCCATTAAACACCGTCTTTCCATTGTTGTTCACAACCTGAACTCGGGCACGGCCTTGAGTGACATACACAATACTGTGAGCATTGATGTTCCAGAATGGCGAGAGGAGCGTGTTCTACGACAGAGAGAAAAAGATTGTCAAGGAAAATATAATCAACACTCATCTTAAAGATGTCTTTTGCGAGATAGCATATCATTCGTTTCTACCTGGTATAAGTTTACTTTGACGGCACTCATCTGTATAAGATTGAGGATTGGAAACTTCTGGTTGTTGAGGTATGTGATTCTTCCTGCTTTGGGGTTGTATGTATCAGCGATGTTAGGGTTGTCAATGTTCTGTCGTACCCTCATGGCACAAAAGCTCTCATCCAAACCATTAGAACTCTGTTTTGGTTGATACCAGGACTGACCATACTGTTGCCCTTGCTCTTGTTGTTGCTGCTCTTGTTGTTGTTGCTCTTGTTGCTGCTCTTGTTGTGATGCGTACGGTTGGAGTAGTGCAAGCCTGCGCTCGACACGAACTATTTCTCCTCTTTGGTCATTTTGACATTGGAGTTGCCTTGCTACTCCAGTGCTTATGCCAAGAGCCTCACTAAGAAGCTCAGCACTAAAACCACTGAAAATGTTCTTTGAACTCTGGCTTGTCTCAGATCTGTACGACTGTTGCCCTATCTTGTTGTTGCCAGCTAAAAAGAAATCCTAGGAATCAATAAAAATAAACCTATTGTCAAGAGTAGGTCTATAAAGCACAAAAATGATGGGAATAATTGTGACATTTACAACAAATAACTTGTGATTAATTACCCTTTGTTTAGCGTCAAGCTGGTT
Organism: Zizania palustris; assembly: GCA_019279435.1. Taxonomy (NCBI): domain Eukaryota; kingdom Viridiplantae; phylum Streptophyta; class Magnoliopsida; order Poales; family Poaceae; genus Zizania; species Zizania palustris. The sequence continues at coordinate 89,742,077 of JAAALK010000288.1, forward strand.
GGCACCACTGAATATATCCGACACATATATAGCAACAATTGGCACTTCACCGTCGTTGTAACACCAGTGAGCAACACCAGCAGGCAATGCGACAACATCTCCCTGCCTGAAACGTTGGATCTTTTGATGCTCGTCTCTGAACTTCTGGCTTTGGCTTTGGTCCTCAAATGATTGGGATTGCCAAGATTGTTGGAACTGCTGTTGATAAGTCGCGGGACATCCTGGGATAATTTGTCCTGTTATACCACTTCCTGCAAATTAAATACATGATTGTTTGTTAATAACAAGGAGTATAATTGCTTTGCTTAATCAAGATATATATACTTAAATAAATGCACAAACCTTGGATGATATACACTAGAGTTGCTATATTAGAGTAATGAGGTTGCAGAAGGCCTCTAGGTTCAATAACTCGACGAACAACAGATACTCCAGTGCATTGAAACAACTTGTTTGAGACGTCATAAACTTCAGTTACACCAGCTTGGGACTTTATAGTACGAATCGGCTCAAACGCCTGCAGCTGATCAAACCTACACTCTCTTGGACTTCCACGCCGAGAGCTCTGCCATTGACTGCTGCTCTGGCTGAGCAGTTGGGCTAACGATCCATGGCACAAGAGGAACAAGCAAAAGAGAGAGAAACCTAAGGAGCGATTGATGTTTGCCATGTTGTTCTAGGGCTAAACTCAATTGCTTATGTGAGGAATGCTCATACACAATGGCCATTTTTATAGTGAAGTAAAGATGCTTTCATCTAAAGGTTAAGATATAGTTTGTTGATGTCTAGACGTGAAGTGACTCATTAGATAGGAGTTTGTTGATGTCTAGATGTGAAGTGACTCATTAGATAGGAAATGTGGCAAACGGAAAGTGGGACAAGTCATAGCCACGTCATATTATCTCTTACATTTCTACAAGGCAAGACATATTACAGTTTATTATGGACATATATGCTTTTGGTTTTTTGCCACCTAACATTGCCTTTGTGCACGTGTATTGATGATCATGGCACATCCCAAATCTATCATGTAACAACTATACTTTATACGAGCGAACTTTTTGATGATGACTCATATTTAACAAGACTTGTGGACATTAAAGTGCAGTGTTGTCATGTCTATGGTGCACCGTGGGGGCATGGGCAATAAAGCAACAACTATTGGTGCATGCTTTTTCTATTTCTCGCGCCCACACTTTCTTTTCAAATAAACATTCCCTCAATTATTGTTTATTTATCGGTGACTACTATTGTTTCAACATTGACAACAAATTACTTTTTAATGATTAAATTGTGTTAAATGAATTTTTTGTTATATTTATAACACAACATACTTTGATAATATGACATATTTTAAAGTATTCATAAATTTATCGGTAAAAATGAGTTTGAGAATGCGGGAGTATATCTTGAAGACAAACAACCGAGCTATACATTTATAATAATTAGGGAAAACAAAAATTAATGGCTATATTTTTCATCTATTTTGAGAAAACTTCTAGGATATTTCTTTTTTTCTTAGCTCCTCTAAAGGGTTACCTTCATTACATAATAGGTAGGGAGATGAATCTTATTTTTTATTATATATTTTTTGAAGAATGGCGAGAGAACCAACGAATATATTAGATTAAAGGTTAAGGAAGTACATAGAGGAACAAGAAATAAGTAGGAGGGAGTCAAATAATTAAAGGAAAGGGGTTAAGCAGGATGCCCTAGCTTCGACCAAGGCTATGGCTTCCTCTTTGATTTTCTAAAGGATATTTGTAGGTATAGTTTGAATAATTCGGATACTCTAATTTTTATTACATGATCTACAAAAATCTAGCATGTTGCAATGTTTGAAATGGTACAAATTTTTTTGATTCTATATCCAATCCTTAGACATATACATAAAATAGTTTTTTATTCTGTGGTGGTATGTGTGCACACCATTCTTTACCTTTTAACTCCTTTCCAATCACAAATTACTCTTTCTTGAAGCTGCATGGTTACATATTGATAATTAAGTATAGAAACATCCCTAGGGCATTCATAATATTTTTCAAGATAGCTACTCGTAATTAAGGAAAACAAATTTTTTATTATTATTGAAACCATCGAATATTACATAGCCGCAATGCAACTGTCAAGCAGTCTTTTATTTCTTATAATTTATTTCAAACCACCCATAGCAAACCAAGTCTAAGATGACTCGGCCACAACCGACACATCTTCGTTGCTCCTGTAGGCATGGCTAGGAGTGAACACACCATGCTCATCTCCCCTATTGTGCTTCAACCTCTTAGCTTCATCTCTTGAGATGCGATATGCGTTTGCCACAACGTCATCAGGAAGGGCGCGGAGTATTGAGTTCTTTCCTGCAATCTGGCTTACCATGGAGTTAGGGTTGGTTTTGAATGCGATGTATGAGCATCCTTCTTGCTGCGCCTTCTTTAGAACCACATGGTGTTGTGGTACGATCAGTAGTTGCCCACGACGAAGCTCTCCATTAAACACCGTCTTTCCATTGTTGTTCACAACCTGAACTCGGGCACGACCTTGAGTGACATACACAATACTGTGAGCATTGATGTTCCAGAATGGCGAGAGGAGCGTGTTCTACGACAGAGAGAAAAAGATTGTCAAGGAAAATATAATCAACACTCATCTTAAAGATGTCTTTTGCGAGATAGCATATCATTCGTTTCTACCTGGTATAAGTTTACTTTGACGGCACTCATCTGTATAAGATTGAGGATTGGAAACTTCTGGTTGTTGAGGTATGTGATTCTTCCTGCTTTGGGGTTGTATGTATCAGCGATGTTAGGGTTGTCAATGTTCTGTCGTACCCTCATGGCACAAAAGCTCTCATCCAAACCATTAGAACTCTGTTTTGGTTGATACCAGGACTGACCATACTGTTGCCCTTGCTCTTGTTGTTGCTGCTCTTGTTGTTGTTGCTCTTGTTGCTGCTCTTGTTGTGATGCGTACGGTTGGAGTAGTGCAAGCCCGCGCTCGACACGAACTATTTCTCCTCTTTGGTCATTTTGACATTGGAGTTGCCTTGCTACTCCAGTGCTTATGCCAAGAGCCTCACTAAGAAGCTCAGCACTAAAACCACTGAAAATGTTCTTTGAACTCTGGCTTGTCTCAGATCTGTACGACTGTTGCCCTATCTTGTTGTTGCCAGCTAAAAAGAAATCCTAGGAATCAATAAAAATAAACCTATTGTCAAGAGTAGGTCTATAAAGCACAAAAATGATGGGAATAATTGTGACATTTACAACAAATAACTTGTGATTAATTACCCTTTGTTTAGCGTCAAGCTGGTTGGCACCACTGAATATATCCGACACATATATAGCAACAATTGGCACTTCACCGTCGTTGTAACACCAGTGAGCAACACCAGCAGGCAATGCGACAACATCTCCCTGCCTGAAACGTTGGATCTTTTGATGCTCGTCTCTGAACTTCTGGCTTTGGCTTTGGTCCTCAAATGATTGGGATTGCCAAGATTGTTGGAACTGCTGTTGATAAGTCGCGGGACATCCTGGGATAATTTGTCCTGTTATACCACTTCCTGCAAATTAAATACATGATTGTTTGTTAATAACAAGGAGTATAATTGCTTTGCTTAATCAAGATATATATACTTAAATAAATGCACAAACCTTGGATGATATACACTAGAGTTGCTATATTAGAGTAATGAGGTTGCAGAAGGCCTCTAGGTTCAATAACTCGACGAACAACAGATACTCCAGTGCATTGAAACAACTTGTTTGAGACGTCATAAACTTCAGTTACACCAGCTTGGGACTTTATAGTACGAATCGGCTCAAACGCCTGCAGCTGATCAAACCTACACTCTCTTGGACTTCCACGCCGAGAGCTCTGCCATTGACTGCTGCTCTGGCTGAGCAGTTGGGCTAACGATCCATGGCACAAGAGGAACAAGCAAAGAGAGAGAAACCTAAAGAGCGATTGATGTTTGCCATGTTGTTCTAGGGATAAACTCAATTGCTTATGTGAGGAATGCTCATACACAATGGCCATTTTTATAGTGAAGTAAAGATGCTTTCATCTAAAGGTTAAGATATAGTTTGTTGATGTCTAGACGTGAAGTGACTCATTAGATAGGAGTTTGTTGATGTCTAGATGTGAAGTGACTCATTAGATAGGAAATGTGGCAAACGGAAAGTGGGACAAGTCATAGCCACGTCATATTATCTCTTACATTTCTACAAGGCAAGACATATTACAGTTTATTATGGACATATATGCTTTTGGTTTTTTGCCACCTAACATTGCCTTTGTGCACGTGTATTGATGATCATGGCACATCCCAAATCTATCATGTAACAACTATACTTTATACGAGCGAACTTTTTGATGATGACTCATATTTAACAAGACTTGTGGACATTAAAGTGCAGTGTTGTCATGTCTATGGTGCACCGTGGGGGCATGGGCAATAAAGCAACAACTATTGGTGCATGCTTTTTCTATTTCTCGCGCCCACACTTTCTTTTCAAATAAACATTCCCTCAATTATTGTTTATTTATCGGTGACTACTATTGTTTCAACATTGACAACAAATTACTTTTTAATGATTAAATTGTGTTAAATGAATTTTTTGTTATATTTATAACACAACATACTTTGATAATATGACATATTTTAAAGTATTCATAAATTTATCGGTAAAAATGAGTTTGAGAATGCGGGAGTATATCTTGAAGACAAACAACCGAGCTATACATTTATAATAATTAGGGAAAACAAAAATTAATGGCTATATTTTTCATCTATTTTGAGAAAACTTCTAGGATATTTCTTTTTTTCTTAGCTCCTCTAAAGGGTTACCTTCATTACATAATAGGTAGGGAGATGAATCTTATTTTTTATTATATATTTTTTGAAGAATGGCGAGAGAACCAACGAATATATTAGATTAAAGGTTAAGGAAGTACATAGAGGAACAAGAAATAAGTAGGAGGGAGTCAAATAATTAAAGGAAAGGGGTTAAGCAGGATGCCCTAGCTTCGACCAAGGCTATGGCTTCCTCTTTGATTTTCTAAAGGATATTTGTAGGTATAGTTTGAATAATTCGGATACTCTAATTTTTATTACATGATCTACAAAAATCTAGCATGTTGCAATGTTTGAAATGGTACAAATTTTTTTGATTCTATATCCAATCCTTAGACATATACATAAAATAGTTTTTTATTCTGTGGTGGTATGTGTGCACACCATTCTTTACCTTTTAACTCCTTTCCAATCACAAATTACTCTTTCTTGAAGCTGCATGGTTACATATTGATAATTAAGTATAGAAACATCCCTAGGGCATTCATAATATTTTTCAAGATAGCTACTCGTAATTAAGGAAAACAAATTTTTTATTATTATTGAAACCATCGAATATTACATAGCCGCAATGCAACTGTCAAGCAGTCTTTTATTTCTTATAATTTATTTCAAACCACCCATAGCAAACCAAGTCTAAGATGACTCGGCCACAACCGACACATCTTCGTTGCTCCTGTAGGCATGGCTAGGAGTGAACACACCATGCTCATCTCCCCTATTGTGCTTCAACCTCTTAGCTTCATCTCTTGAGATGCGATATGCGTTTGCCACAACGTCATCAGGAAGGGCGCGGAGTATTGAGTTCTTTCCTGCAATCTGGCTTACCATGGAGTTAGGGTTGGTTTTGAATGCGATGTATGAGCATCCTTCTTGCTGCGCCTTCTTTAGAACCACATGGTGTTGTGGTACGATCAGTAGTTGCCCACGACGAAGCTCTCCATTAAACACCGTCTTTCCATTGTTGTTCACAACCTGAACTCGGGCACGGCCTTGAGTGACATACACAATACTGTGAGCATTGATGTTCCAGAATGGCGAGAGGAGCGCGTTCTACGACAGAGAGAAAAAGATTGTCAAGGAAAATATAATCAACACTCATCTTAAAGATGTCTTTTGCGAGATAGCATATCATTCGTTTCTACCTGGTATAAGTTTACTTTGACGGCACTCATCTGTATAAGATTGAGGATTGGAAACTTCTGGTTGTTGAGGTATGTGATTCTTCCTGCTTTGGGGTTGTATGTATCAGCGATGTTAGGGTTGTCAATGTTCTGTCGTACCCTCATGGCACAAAAGCTCTCATCCAAACCATTAGAACTCTGTTTTGGTTGATACCAGGACTGACCATACTGTTGCCCTTGCTCTTGTTGTTGCTGCTCTTGTTGTTGTTGCTCTTGTTGCTGCTCTTGTTGTGATGCGTACGGTTGGAGTAGTGCAAGCCCGCGCTCGACACGAACTATTTCTCCTCTTTGGTCATTTTGACATTGGAGTTGCCTTGCTACTCCAGTGCTTATGCCAAGAGCCTCACTAAGAAGCTCAGCACTAAAACCACTGAAAATGTTCTTTGAACTCTGGCTTGTCTCAGATCTGTACGACTGTTGCCCTATCTTGTTGTTGCCAGCTAAAAAGAAATCCTAGGAATCAATAAAAATAAACCTATTGTCAAGAGTAGGTCTATAAAGCACAAAAATGATGGGAATAATTGTGACATTTACAACAAATAACTTGTGATTAATTACCCTTTGTTTAGCGTCAAGCTGGTTGGCACCACTGAATATATCCGACACATATATAGCAACAATTGGCACTTCACCGTCGTTGTAACACCAGTGAGCAACACCAGCAGGCAATGCGACAACATCTCCCTGCCTGAAACGTTGGATCTTTTGATGCTCGTCTCTGAACTTCTGGCTTTGGCTTTGGTCCTCAAATGATTGGGATTGCCAAGATTGTTGGAACTGCTGTTGATAAGTCGCGGGACATCCTGGGATAATTTGTCCTGTTATACCACTTCCTGCAAATTAAATACATGATTGTTTGTTAATAACAAGGAGTATAATTGCTTTGCTTAATCAAGATATATATACTTAAATAAATGCACAAACCTTGGATGATATACACTAGAGTTGCTATATTAGAGTAATGAGGTTGCAGAAGGCCTCTAGGTTCAATAACTCGACGAACAACAGATACTCCAGTGCATTGAAACAACTTGTTTGAGACGTCATAAACTTCAGTTACACCAGCTTGGGACTTTATAGTACGAATCGGCTCAAACGCCTGCAGCTGATCAAACCTACACTCTCTTAGATTTCCACGCCGAGAGCTCTGCCATTGACTGCTGCTCTGGCTGAGCAGTTGGGCTAACGATCCATGGCACAAGAGGAACAAGCAAAAGAGAGAGAAACCTAAGGAGCGATTGATGTTTGCCATGTTGTTCTAGGGCTAAACTCAATTGCTTATGTGAGGAATGCTCATACACAATGGCCATTTTTATAGTGAAGTAAAGATGCTTTCATCTAAAGGTTAAGATATAGTTTGTTGATGTCTAGACGTGAAGTGACTCATTAGATAGGAGTTTGTTGATGTCTAGATGTGAAGTGACTCATTAGATAGGAAATGTGGCAAACGGAAAGTGGGACAAGTCATAGCCACGTCATATTATCTCTTACATTTCTACAAGGCAAGACATATTACAGTTTATTATGGACATATATGCTTTTGGTTTTTTGCCACCTAACATTGCCTTTGTGCACGTGTATTGATGATCATGGCACATCCCAAATCTATCATGTAACAACTATACTTTATACGAGCGAACTTTTTGATGATGACTCATATTTAACAAGACTTGTGGACATTAAAGTGCAGTGTTGTCATGTCTATGGTGCACCGTGGGGGCATGGGCAATAAAGCAACAACTATTGGTGCATGCTTTTTCTATTTCTCGCGCCCACACTTTCTTTTCAAATAAACATTCCCTCAATTATTGTTTATTTATCGGTGACTACTATTATTTCAACATTGACAACAAATTACTTTTAATGATTAAATTGTGTTAAATGAATTTTTTGTTATATTTATAACACAACATACTTTGATAATATGACATATTTTAAAGTATTCATAAATTTATCGGTAAAAATGAGTTTGAGAATGCGGGAGTATATCTTGAAGACAAACAACCGAGCTATACATTTATAATAATTAGGGAAAACAAAAATTAATGGCTATATTTTTCATCTATTTTGAGAAAACTTCTTGGATATTTCTTTTTTTCTTAGCTCCTCTAAAGGGTTACCTTCATTACATAATAGGTAGGGAGATGAATCTTATTTTTTATTATATATTTTTTGAAGAATGGCGAGAGAACCAACGAATATATTAGATTAAAGGTTAAGGAAGTACATAGAGGAACAAGAAATAAGTAGGAGGGAGTCAAATAATTAAAGGAAAGGGGTTAAGCAGGATGCCCTAGCTTCGACCAAGGCTATGGCTTCCTCTTTGATTTTCTAAAGGATATTTGTAGGTATAGTTTGAATAATTCGGATACTCTAATTTTATTACATGATCTACAAAATCTAGCATGTTGCAATGTTTGAAATGGTACAAATTTTTTGATTCTATATCCAATCCTTAGACATATACATAAAATAGTTTTTTATTCTGTGGTGGTATGTGTGCACACCATTCTTTACCTTTTAACTCCTTTCCAATCACAAATTACTCTTTCTTGAAGCTGCATGGTTACATATTGATAATTAAGTATAGAAACATCCCTAGGGCATTCATAATATTTTTCAAGATAGCTACTCGTAATTAAGGAAAACAAATTTTTTATTATTATTGAAACCATCGAATATTACATAGCCGCAATGCAACTGTCAAGCAGTCTTTTATTTCTTATAATTTATTTCAAACCACCCATAGCAAACCAAGTCTAAGATGACTCGGCCACAACCGACACATCTTCGTTGCTCCTGTAGGCATGGCTAGGAGTGAACACACCATGCTCATCTCCCCTATTGTGCTTCAACCTCTTAGCTTCATCTCTTGAGATGCGATATGCGTTTGCCACAACGTCATCAGGAAGGGCGCGGAGTATTGAGTTCTTTCCTGCAATCTGGCTTACCATGGAGTTAGGGTTGGTTTTGAATGCGATGTATGAGCATCCTTCTTGCTGCGCCTTCTTTAGAACCACATGGTGTTGTGGTACGATCAGTAGTTGCCCACGACGAAGCTCTCCATTAAACACCGTCTTTCCATTGTTGTTCACAACCTGAACTCGGGCACGGCCTTGAGTGACATACACAATACTGTGAGCATTGATGTTCCAGAATGGCGAGAGGAGCGCGTTCTACGACAGAGAGAAAAAGATTGTCAAGGAAAATATAATCAACACTCATCTTAAAGATGTCTTTTGCGAGATAGCATATCATTCGTTTCTACCTGGTATAAGTTTACTTTGACGGCACTCATCTGTATAAGATTGAGGATTGGAAACTTCTGGTTGTTGAGGTATGTGATTCTTCCTGCTTTGGGGTTGTATGTATCAGCGATGTTAGGGTTGTCAATGTTCTGTCGTACCCTCATGGCACAAAAGCTCTCATCCAAACCATTAGAACTCTGTTTTGGTTGATACCAGGACTGACCATACTGTTGCCCTTGCTCTTGTTGTTGCTGCTCTTGTTGTTGTTGCTCTTGTTGCTGCTCTTGTTGTGATGCGTACGGTTGGAGTAGTGCAAGCCCGCGCTCGACACGAACTATTTCTCCTCTTTGGTCATTTTGACATTGGAGTTGCCTTGCTACTCCAGTGCTTATGCCAAGAGCCTCACTAAGAAGCTCAGCACTAAAACCACTGAAAATGTTCTTTGAACTCTGGCTTGTCTCAGATCTGTACGACTGTTGCCCTATCTTGTTGTTGCCAGCTAAAAAGAAATCCTAGGAATCAATAAAAATAAACCTATTGTCAAGAGTAGGTCTATAAAGCACAAAAATGATGGGAATAATTGTGACATTTACAACAAATAACTTGTGATTAATTACCCTTTGTTTAGCGTCAAGCTGGTTGGCACCACTGAATATATCCGACACATATATAGCAACAATTGGCACTTCACCGTCGTTGTAACACCAGTGAGCAACACCAGCAGGCAATGCGACAACATCTCCCTGCCTGAAACGTTGGATCTTTTGATGCTCGTCTCTGAACTTCTGGCTTTGGCTTTGGTCCTCAAATGATTGGGATTGCCAAGATTGTTGGAACTGCTGTTGATAAGTCGCGGGACATCCTGGGATAATTTGTCCTGTTATACCACTTCCTGCAAATTAAATACATGATTGTTTGTTAATAACAAGGAGTATAATTGCTTTGCTTAATCAAGATATATATACTTAAATAAATGCACAAACCTTGGATGATATACACTAGAGTTGCTATATTAGAGTAATGAGGTTGCAGAAGGCCTCTAGGTTCAATAACTCGACGAACAACAGATACTCCAGTGCATTGAAACAACTTGTTTGAGACGTCATAAACTTCAGTTACACCAGCTTGGGACTTTATAGTACGAATCGGCTCAAACGCCTGCAGCTGATCAAACCTACACTCTCTTGGACTTCCACGCCGAGAGCTCTGCCATTGACTGCTGCTCTGGCTGAGCAGTTGGGCTAACGATCCATGGCACAAGAGGAACAAGCAAAAGAGAGAGAAACCTAAGGAGCGATTGATGTTTGCCATGTTGTTCTAGGGCTAAACTCAATTGCTTATGTGAGGAATGCTCATACACAATGGCCATTTTTATAGTGAAGTAAAGATGCTTTCATCTAAAGGTTAAGATATAGTTTGTTGATGTCTAGACGTGAAGTGACTCATTAGATAGGAGTTTGTTGATGTCTAGATGTGAAGTGACTCATTAGATAGGAAATGTGGCAAACGGAAAGTGGGACAAGTCATAGCCACGTCATATTATCTCTTACATTTCTACAAGGCAAGACATATTACAGTTTATTATGGACATATATGCTTTTGGTTTTTTGCCACCTAACATTGCCTTTGTGCACGTGTATTGATGATCATGGCACATCCCAAATCTATCATGTAACAACTATACTTTATACGAGCGAACTTTTTGATGATGACTCATATTTAACAAGACTTGTGGACATTAAAGTGCAGTGTTGTCATGTCTATGGTGCACCGTGGGGGCATGGGCAATAAAGCAACAACTATTGGTGCATGCTTTTTCTATTTCTCGCGCCCACACTTTCTTTTCAAATAAACATTCCCTCAATTATTGTTTATTTATTGGTGACTACTATTATTTCAACATTGACAACAAATTACTTTTTAATGATTAAATTGTGTTAAATGAATTTTTTGTTATATTTATAACACAACATACTTTGATAATATGACATATTTTAAAGTATTCATAAATTTATCGGTAAAATGAGTTTGAGAATGCGGGAGTATATCTTGAAGACAAACAACCGAGCTATACATTTATAATAATTAGGGAAAACAAAAATTAATGGCTATATTTTTCATCTATTTTGAGAAAACTTCTAGGATATTTCTTTTTTTCTTAGCTCCTCTAAAGGGTTACCTTCATTACATAATAGGTAGGGAGATGAATCTTATTTTTTATTATATATTTTTTGAAGAATGGCGAGAGAACCAACGAATATATTAGATTAAAGGTTAAGGAAGTACATAGAGGAACAAGAAATAAGTAGGAGGGAGTCAAATAATTAAAGGAAAGGGGTTAAGCAGGATGCCCTAGCTTCGACCAAGGCTATGGCTTCCTCTTTGATTTTCTAAAGGATATTTGTAGGTATAGTTTGAATAATTCGGATACTCTAATTTTTATTACATGATCTACAAAAATCTAGCATGTTGCAATGTTTGAAATGGTACAAATTTTTTTGATTCTATATCCAATCCTTAGACATATACATAAAATAGTTTTTTATTCTGTGGTGGTATGTGTGCACACCATTCTTTACCTTTTAACTCCTTTCCAATCACAAATTACTCTTTCTTGAAGCTGCATGGTTACATATTGATAATTAAGTATAGAAACATCCCTAGGGCATTCATAATATTTTTCAAGATAGCTACTCGTAATTAAGGAAAACAAATTTTTTATTATTATTGAAACCATCGAATATTACATAGCCGCAATGCAACTGTCAAGCAGTCTTTTATTTCTTATAATTTATTTCAAACCACCCATAGCAAACCAAGTCTAAGATGACTCGGCCACAACCGACACATCTTCGTTGCTCCTGTAGGCATGGCTAGGAGTGAACACACCATGCTCATCTCCCCTATTGTGCTTCAACCTCTTAGCTTCATCTCTTGAGATGCGATATGCGTTTGCCACAACGTCATCAGGAAGGGCGCGGAGTATTGAGTTCTTTCCTGCAATCTGGCTTACCATGGAGTTAGGGTTGGTTTTGAATGCGATGTATGAGCATCCTTCTTGCTGCGCCTTCTTTAGAACCACATGGTGTTGTGGTACGATCAGTAGTTGCCCACGACGAAGCTCTCCATTAAACACCGTCTTTCCATTGTTGTTCACAACCTGAACTCGGGCACGGCCTTGAGTGACATACACAATACTGTGAGCATTGATGTTCCAGAATGGCGAGAGGAGCGCGTTCTACGACAGAGAGAAAAAGATTGTCAAGGAAAATATAATCAACACTCATCTTAAAGATGTCTTTTGCGAGATAGCATATCATTCGTTTCTACCTGGTATAAGTTTACTTTGACGGCACTCATCTGTATAAGATTGAGGATTGGAAACTTCTGGTTGTTGAGGTATGTGATTCTTCCTGCTTTGGGGTTGTATGTATCAGCGATGTTAGGGTTGTCAATGTTCTGTCGTACCCTCATGGCACAAAAGCTCTCATCCAAACCATTAGAACTCTGTTTTGGTTGATACCAGGACTGACCATACTGTTGCCCTTGCTCTTGTTGTTGCTGCTCTTGTTGTTGTTGCTCTTGTTGCTGCTCTTGTTGTGATGCGTACGGTTGGAGTAGTGCAAGCCCGCGCTCGACACGAACTATTTCTCCTCTTTGGTCATTTTGACATTGGAGTTGCCTTGCTACTCCAGTGCTTATGCCAAGAGCCTCACTAAGAAGCTCAGCACTAAAACCACTGAAAATGTTCTTTGAACTCTGGCTTGTCTCAGATCTGTACGACTGTTGCCCTATCTTGTTGTTGCCAGCTAAAAAGAAATCCTAGGAATCAATAAAAATAAACCTATTGTCAAGAGTAGGTCTATAAAGCACAAAAATGATGGGAATAATTGTGACATTTACAACAAATAACTTGTGATTAATTACCCTTTGTTTAGCGTCAAGCTGGTTGGCACCACTGAATATATCCGACACATATATAGCAACAATTGGCACTTCACCGTCGTTGTAACACCAGTGAGCAACACCAGCAGGCAATGCGACAACATCTCCCTGCCTGAAACGTTGGATCTTTTGATGCTCGTCTCTGAACTTCTGTCTTTGGCTTTGGTCCTCAAATGATTGGGATTGCCAAGATTGTTGGAACTGCTGTTGATAAGTCGCGGGACATCCTGGGATAATTTGTCCTGTTATACCACTTCCTGCAAATTAAATACATGATTGTTTGTTAATAACAAGGAGTATAATTGCTTTGCTTAATCAAGATATATATACTTAAATAAATGCACAAACCTTGGATGATATACACTAGAGTTGCTATATTAGAGTAATGAGGTTGCAGAAGGCCTCTAGGTTCAATAACTCGACGAACAACAGATACTCCAGTGCATTGAAACAACTTGTTTGAGACGTCATAAACTTCAGTTACACCAGCTTGGGACTTTATAGTACGAATCGGCTCAAACGCCTGCAGCTGATCAAACCTACACTCTCTTGGACTTCCACGCCGAGAGCTCTGCCATTGACTGCTGCTCTGGCTGAGCAGTTGGGCTAACGATCCATGGCACAAGAGGAACAAGCAAAAGAGAGAGAAACCTAAGGAGCGATTGATGTTTGCCATGTTGTTCTAGGGCTAAACTCAATTGCTTATGTGAGGAATGCTCATACACAATGGCCATTTTTATAGTGAAGTAAAGATGCTTTCATCTAAAGGTTAAGATATAGTTTGTTGATGTCTAGACGTGAAGTGACTCATTAGATAGGAGTTTGTTGATGTCTAGATGTGAAGTGACTCATTAGATAGGAAATGTGGCAAACGGAAAGTGGGACAAGTCATAGCCACGTCATATTATCTCTTACATTTCTACAAGGCAAGACATATTACAGTTTATTATGGACATATATGCTTTTGGTTTTTTGCCACCTAACATTGCCTTTGTGCACGTGTATTGATGATCATGGCACATCCCAAATCTATCATGTAACAACTATACTTTATACGAGAGAACTTGTTGACGATGACTCATATTTAACAAGACTTGTGGACATTAAAGTGCAGTGTTGTCATGTCTATGGTGTGCCGTAGCGGCGTGGGCAAGAAAACATCAGGATGTCCTATTTTTTGTGGGCTGAGAGTTGAATTCCCTTCTTTAGATTGGTAAAGCAAGCATCCTTTATTTCACCAGAATTCAGCCTAATTTTTCTCGGAAGTTTCTGCAGACAAACACATGATCTGTATCTCTGAAATGGTAACGTATTATAGTGGCTCACTCATGGACCATTTTGTGTCTTAGAAATGTCATTCAAGAATAAAAATTAAAAGACAGGAACCTTTGTGTAGGTTGGGCGGCCCATTGAAACACTTGGTCCGTTAAAAAATAAGCCACAACTTGCATTATTTCGCATGGCATGGTTTGCAACAACATATTCGACCGTATACACCAACTCAATAGAAATGAGTTTTAAGTTTAAATTTATAGATGTATGTTTAGGTTTAAATTTATACTTAGGATAAATCGGATATAGATGTAGCTTGAAACTTGTGGATACCTACTTATCCTAATTATGCTAACTCGCATATTTTTTCTAGAGTCTCGGTTACCTAACGGTCAAAAAAATATTTTGCTCGTCATCAAATAATATCTTAATGCCTAAAGCAATACAATCTACCGTTAGAGCTGCTCATCTTTCATATCGAACAATTGAAGCTACAATCGGAAAATTCCGTCATTCTATGAGCGAGGCCAGCGACGGACAGGGTCGGCGGGCCACGTAGGGCGCAGGCGGAGGCGGAGTCAGGGCTGGTGAAGGCAGGGTCGGCAGCCAAGCGGGGCCGGCGGCGGCAGCGTAGAGCTGGTGACCGACGGCGATGTCTGACTGTCCGCAAGCTGAGCGAGTAAAATAGAGTGAGCAAACAGGAGGGCAGAATGGGAATATACATGATGAGAAAAGCAAAAAATGATTAAAATCAAGTAAAAATGATCTGGGGTAAATATGCAACCAAGTCAAACAACTTTAGGGTATATTTGTAAGGAGTACAAATTTTAGGGTATTTTAGCAAACATATGTCAACTTTGGGGCATACGTGCAATTTCCTTCTTTTTTTTTTTGCCCTCGCCATCGCTTGGCATGACGGAACACAGGAAAGACGTGAATTCACCAAACACATGGCTGGACAGATCGAAACAAGGAAAATCCGGCGCGCCATGGATCCCTACCGCGCATACGCGCGCGCGCGGTGTATCACGGTCGCACCGACACTACGTCCGACGGCCGGCGCTGGCCCCTATCAACCAGCGGAGACGTCACCGGCAGACGGACCACACTCCACGCGCCTGCTCACGCCTTACGCGCCGGCCGCAGCCCCTCTGATGAAGAAGAATCGATCGGGTGGTGGGCGCCTACGTACGTGTGTATATCTCCCCGCCGCGACGACGACCGACCGATTCGATCACGCGCGCGCGGTGGGCTGCAGCGGCGCGTGGTTCGTACGCGCGAACGTAACGGCGGCGGCCGGACGAGAGCCGATCGATCGTTTGCTTGCTCCGCGCTCCTTGTCTTTTGACCGGCACTGCATCTGCGTGATGCCCATCGGTGCGCCGTGCGCGCGCGCGGGGGCGCGCGGCCGTGGCCTAGCTAGCGATCGATCACACCTACGTATACAACGACGGCGCGCGTCGTCGATGTGCGGTTTCACGCGCGCGCTGGTGGTGTGGCTTACCGATCGTGCAGGTAACAAACCCACCGATTATTGCGGTGCGTTTGTTGCGCGCCTTTCCGCGCTGCGTGACTCGCCCAGCTACTTTTTCCCAGGGCTCGCCGTATCTTAGCTGATCCGATACAGCGCGCAATCGTAGCATGTTTACCCGAATCGTGCGTACCTATAGGCACGCGGATCTATTTAGCTGAGTGATCGATCAACGCCTTGCGAGCAGAGCAGAGCAGAGAGCACTGGAACTTAACGAGTGGAGCGACCACCTCTCGTACGCGTTCGTGGCCTGCTGCTACGTCACAACAAACGCATCAACCCTTCGTCGTACAGACGTTCGTCTGGCCGATCGTTACCACCGCACCGGCTCCGTGTAAATTCTGATCGAATCTTTTCCCCCTTCTCCGCGATTAATTCTGGATGGATGGATCGATCGATCGATCCCTTTTGCTATATCTACATCGTCTGTGCGCTACTTATTAGCTTTATATTAGCTTTATCTTTATATGCCTATCGCCGAATTTTTTAAAAAATACTATTTTTAAAAAAATCAAATTTGTATATCTATTTCAAAATTTTACAAAACTAATAGGCAATCGGCATTTGAAGTGCCGACTGTACTCCAGTCGGCACTTCAACTGTCGACTGTGCCATATCAGCACCAATCGGCATTTGAAGTGTCGTGGTGGAATCCACGGCAACCTGGAGATCGATGCTTTTAATTAGCTTTATTAATTAACTGTTATTGTCATCTGCTAGCTCATTCCTGGTGACATATATGTGATGGCTTTCATAGTTTCATAGGAGAGTATATATATATATATATATATATATATATATATATATATATATATATATACGGTAGCGCTATTCTACACTACGCGTGTAGAATAGTTATTCTACACCGACTACATTTTTAGGAGTGGATTTTCTCAGTAGAATAACAATTGAGTACTACTTTTTTTAGTAGTAGATTTCTCGATAGAATAGCTATATATGCTACACCTGTGGTGTAAGATAGCATTTGTATATATATATATAATAACTTCCAACGACGTAGAGATCGAAACATGCATGCACGTACAGTACAGCCTGCAGGGTGGCGTTCTTTCAGTGATGATGCGACGTGACATTGTGTCCGCCGATAATGTCTCATGTGTGCAGCAGTGCGTGCATGTAGCTTGATTATTGACTACCCATCGACCCACCCGACCGGTCCTGCCACAAACAGTGGCTCCTCCATGTTAAATAAAATAATATTCTTATATACTTATACCTTTAAGACTAGGAGTAATCTCAATGTATATATGAACTGATTGTTACATAAAGATAAATAAAAATAACTACTCTAGTCTTTAGTTAGTTGTTGAATTGAAATCTGCGCATTGATATAGCTAGTAAACCAATTAGACAAGACCTACAAACAAATAAAACAAGCAAGAGTACGTGTGAGAAAAGAGAAGGAGAAGAGAGAAAATAATTTTTTATTTCATACTGATAGTACGTTGAACATTTTTTATTTTTTATGGACTATTTGCTACAATATTGTGGTTGCCTTAATATTTAGATATTTTATTTTAAAAATTAATTTATAGAGTTTATTTTATATGTCTCTCTATTTTAACAATTAGGTCTCTAGCTAATTAAGCTAGCTAGTTCGCTAGTTAATTCAGTTGGCAGTGCAATCTCTATTCCCTGGACGAAGCTAAGCTTTTTAAAAAAATAAGTTACATGGACCCGACCTTGTTTGAAGGTTATGGGTGTGTCCATAGAATACGTATTAATGGTCGGCATATATAAATACTCTCTAAATATATAATAGATGTAGTTTTGGATTTATGCATAAAATTAAGAAAACAACTTAAATAATGCATGAGCTAGCTAGTTGTTTCTTATTTATTCTGGTTTAAAAATATGATTTATTTATTTGTGAGATGGTAACATTTATTTGAAAATAAGAAACTTGAAAGAAAATACATAAATTTCTAAAATTAAAATATTTATATAAGAAATTAGATGTTGTATAATCAAGTGTTTTGTGTCTGTTTCTTATAGTTTCCAAAAGGAAGCACGTGCACAGACTATGTGTTCTAATTTTGCAGAGAAAGTCTTTTTACACGTTAAGGTAATATACGTGTCTCTCGTGATTGCTTGCATGTTATCTAAATAGTTATAAAAAATTCTTTAAAATTTTGAAAACACAGATTATTATGTGATGCAACAGTACTTTGTAAGCTAGCATGCAAGTTAAATTCAATCTACATAGGGTGAAACAAAAATAACAAGTCTTACTTTGAAGAGTGTCAGTACAAATTAATTTGAGTTTTCAGTCGAAATTTTAGGAGAAGATGATTAGTTGTTGTCTCAATGTTACCGAATTTTTTAGTTTTTTTTCACATCCATCAGTTGATATTTAATAAGAGGTTAGACGTAAGAGTGTTTGGTATAGTAGCTCTAAGATTTGGGTCTACGATTTGTATAGTAAAATAAAGTGGTTTAAATTTTTATTTTTAATTTAAAATAAAACTATATTACGGTCTAAATAAATATATTTAATCCATCTATAACTTTATATCTAATTTTTTAAAAGTAAATTTGGTCAGCTTAAAAAATTAGATCTAAGCTGCACTACGGGAATACAGCTGTTTGCCGAGTGCCACACTCGGCAAATGGCACTCGGCACAAGAGGTGTCGGCGGCGAGGGGGTTTGCCGAGTCCATTTTTATCGCGCACTCGGCAAACACTTCACTGAGTGCCCTAACGGCTTCGCCGAGTGCTACGTGAGGCACTCGGCAAAACTAGTCGTCTAACTGCCGGGACGCGTGGCCTAATGGCATTTGTCGAGTGCCTCACGTGGCACTCAACGAAGTACCTTTGCCATGTGCCCCACGTGGCACTCGTCAAAGCCACGCATGGAAGTGCGCACGTGGCACTGTGGCTTTGCCGAGTGCCACATAAAATAGCACTCGGCAAAGCCACAGTGCTTCGCCGAGTGACACGTGAACATGCACTCAGAAAAATATGAAACTTTTCCATGGCTTAACATAGGTTTCATTATGAGTATACAAAAAAAATCCAAGATTCAAACATGTTTACAACGTGTCATGGGCTCAAAATATGGTTTCACATGAAATAAGGAGTAATAGTACTTTACCGAGTGTTTTTATTATTGGCACTCGACAAAGGCTAGGGTTTGCCGAGTGTCCGTTAGTAGCACTCGGCAAACCCACATTTTCACCCCTTGCCGTCATAACGGCAACATCAAAAAATGGGCGACGGGATTTTTCATATTGTTTGCAGAGTAGCTATGGCGTGGTGTTGAAAATTGGCCCATGAGATGGCCCAATTATTTAATTCCAAAGCATGTGTACATGATTAGTCCCATATTGCTTATTTAGTGGGATGGAGACCCACTTATAAGGTGGAGTTATCTCTATTTATTAAATAGAGAAAATGCATGAGGACTTGGCTAAATCCACACGCACGCGCGCGCGTATTTTTCGCGTGAGATACCGCGTGACTTGTTTTAATGTATACATTATCTATATTGAATGCATTGTTTTAATGTGATTAAAACCGAAATTTGAATAGCCATTAAACACCAGAATAAACATTTCAGTTACTGGTCATTTTGAATTCCTGATTTAAAACTTTCGTTACTAGTATTTGTGGCCAGATTTATGTGATATGAATTTGGCAGTTACTAGTAATAATTCTGTAACTTTATTCTGGCATGGATGATTGTCTATAAAAGATTGGAGACGTCCAATCTGATGAGCGCTTTTTTGATCCCCATTCTCTCGTTCTCCTTCTCTGCTCCACTGCCTTGAGTCTGTTGCGCTGCTTAGACTTCATCGACTTTCTTTCCGGCGTGCACCGGATTAGAAGAAGAGCGGGATCTCCGAACCATTGCCGCAGAGAACACCTGCACGGGGCGGCAATCAGGTTTTTGGGCAGCACTTTGCGCGACCGCTCGTGTGAACCTCGACGCGACTACTTCCTCTACGTGTTGTCTTCTACTACTTCGTTGATCAAGTAAGTAGTTCATATGTTTATTGACAGCATGTGTTTTTTGAAGTACATCAAATACCTCGTAGTATTTGTTTATGCATCATTGTTCATCTATGAGTTTTTCCTCCAAATAAAAATTGGAATTAAAATATTGCACATATTTCTAACACGTGGCACTTGACAAACTCTCGGCTTTGCCGAGTGCATTCCATCGGGCACTCGGCAAACTTGCCCGATGGAATGCACTCGGCAAACATTGTTGCACTCGGTAAACAATCGTTTTTCGGTAGCGTTGTGTGTCAAACAAGACTGTCTTAGCACTGCAAAAAACTTTCTCCTTTTGCCTATGCATATTACATATTATTATATTAAGTTAAAACCTTTTAACCTGTTCACGCACTGCACGTCAGCCGATCAGTACGTACACACGTGCGACTTTTTTTTTGCACGAAGCGAATCAACGCATGCGCGCGCGCGCACAGTCGCACAGACGGCGAACGCCCACGCAAAACACCCAAACACATTTACGTAGCAGGCGAAAGCACCACCCCACTCACACCCGATCCCTCGGTTATTGATCGATCTGCAGATCTTCATCCACCGGCCGTCGTCGTCGCCGGTCGCCCCAAAAAATCCATCACATTTGCCCCAGCCTCGTAAAGACGCCTCCGGCCGAGCCCGAACTCCGGCCTCCGGCCGGCCGGAGACCTGGACTTATTAGCTAGCTTAGCCGGCCGGAGCAATAATGGCGCATGCACATAACTACGGCTACGCGCATTCAGTAACTGTTCCTTTGGCGATATCCTTCGTGCTGTTGATCACTCGACGCGAGCTCTTACCGGCCAGGATTTTAATTATCAGGAACTTCTCGAGCTCTGAGTCGTCTGCCACGTTTGTTTCTGTTTGATTTTCCTTTGGAGAGTGAGCTGCGCCGGGCCGGTGTCGTCAGCTCTCTCTCAGTTAGTTTGCCTACTTGCCACTGAAGTACATGTGGTTCCCATATAAATTGTGGCGTGTCCTAGCTCTCATCTCCTAGCTCCGTCCGTCGTCGCGAGTGGAGTGCTAGGTAGTGAGACATGGAGGTGTCAGCCATGGAGGAAGCCCTCCCGAAGATGACGAGGAAGAAGGGAGGCCTCAGGACCATACCTTTCATCATCTGTAAGCGAGCATGCATGCATCCATCCATCCTTTCATTCTTCACCTGATATGAATGATTTGACAAGCCGGAATGTTTTGTTTGTTGGTTGCAGCGAACGAGATCTTCGAGAAAGTGGCAACGTTCGGGCTGCACGCCAACATGATCCTGTACCTCACCGAGCGGTACAACATGACGGCGGCGACCGGCACCATCGTGCTCTACGTCTGGAACGCGCTATCCAACTTCATGCCCGTCTTCGGAGCCGTGCTCTCCGACTCGTGCCTTGGCCGCTTCCGGGTCATCGCCCTCGGCTCCGTCGTCAGCTTCCTCGTAAGCTAAGCAGATAGCATGATCAATCAAACTAGCTCGTCGCGTTTCTTGCCGTCGATCCGGCAGTCACACTCACACATACGTGCATATGCGTGCGTGCGTGAGCAGGGGATGTGTCTTCTGTGCATGACGGCGATTCTGCCGGCGGACAGGAGGACGCCGGAGTGCGTGGCTAGCCGGAGCGAGTGTAGGCTGGGGCCGTGGCAGCTGCCACTTCTGTTCGCGTCATTCCTGCTCATGTCGGTCGGGTCGGGCGGCATCCGGCCGTGCGCGCTGGCGTTCGGGGCGGACCAGCTGGACCGGCGGGACAACAGCGCCCGGAACGTGCGCACACTGCAGACCTTCTTCAACTGGTACTACACCGTGCTGGGGCTGTCCATCGTGTTCGCGTCCACCGTCATCGTCTACATCCAGCAGACCAAGGGGTGGGTCATCGGCTTCGCCGTGCCCGTCGTGCTCATGCTCACCGCGCTCACGCTGCTCCTCGTCGGTTCGCCCTTCTACCTCAAGGCGGAGGCCGACAAGAGCGTGCTCGTCGGCCTCGTGCAGGTTCTCGTCGCCAGCTACAGGAACCGGCGAGAGCCCTTGCCGCCGGAGACGGCAGATGCGTCATGCTTCCATAACCGGGCTGGCTCCAGGCCGAGGATTCCGACGAATAGGTTGAGGTACTTGAACCGGGCGTGCGTGCTCGGGAACCCGGTCAAGGAGCTGAACCCCGACGGGTCAGCGAGTGATCCGTGGACGCTGTGCACGGTGCAGCAGGTGGAGGACGTCAAGGCGGCTATCCGCGTGCTGCCGATATGGTCGACTGGGATCATGCCCGGCGTGATCATCGGCCAGCAGATGTTCCCGGTGCTGCAGGCGAAGACGATGGAACGGCGGATGGGCGCGCTGGAGATCCCTGCGGCGTCCTTCGGCGTCTTCAGCATCCTCACGCTCACCGTGTGGGTAGCCGTCTACGACCGCGCGCTCGTCCGCCCCCTGTCGCGGCTCACCGGCCACGCGCGAGGTATCAGCCTGCGGCAGCGCATGGGGATCGGCCTGGCGCTCTTCGCCGTGGCCATGGTCGTGGCCGCGCGCACCGAGAGCGTCCGCCGCGCCGCGGCGCTCGCAGAGGGGCTCCAACACTACGGCCCCAAGTCCGGGCGCACGGTGCACATGTCCGCCATGCGGCTGGTGCCGCAGCACTGCATCACCGGCCTCGCCGAGGCGCTGAACCTGATCGGGCAGATCGAGTTCTACTACTCCGAGTTCCCCAAGACCATGTCCAGCATCGGGGTGTCGCTGCTCGCGCTCGGCATGGGCTTCGGCGGCGTGCTGGGGAGTGCCATCGTCGAAGCCATCAACGCCGCCACCAGGAGGGGCGGCCGCGACAGCTGGCTGTCCAGCGACCTCAACAGAGGGCGCTACGACTACTACTACCTCGTCCTCGCCGTGATGTGCGTGGCCAACGTCGTCTACTTCGTCTGGTGCGGCTGGGCCTACGGCGAGGAGGGCCAGAACCGGGTGATGGCCGAGGAGGCCGGGGAGGAGACCACCAAAGAACCGCAGCACAAGCCTTAAGCGGTGCTAGTGTGCTACTGTACTCTGCTTCTACTTCTCTCTTTTGTGCCTTGTGATATGTACAATGTACCTGCTTACGTCCGTGCAAAAATGGATGGCGGGAAAACCCAGCGTTCTCCGGTTCCATTGATCCTAGTCCCCTACTCCCCTACAGGTCTTACCTCTTACGGCCTCTTTCGGAACGCATGGATTTCACATATTATTTTGTTGGATTTTTGTACGAGCCAGTGCAATCCTCACAGGAACCGGGAAAAAAACCTGCGCTGTAGAAGGCCAAGCTAGAGACATCAGTATTTTTCTTCATCGGATGGTTTCTGCTTCCCGTCCAACTGCTGCCACCTCACGCCAGCCACCGCGCAGCTCTGCCGTCGGACGCCGCCCCATCCTGTCCCGGTGTGTTGGACCGTGACTGCCCTTTAAAGCCTGACGTACGTCTCAATTCTAGCTTAGCTTTACAAGCTCACTTCGCAGCTATCATCTACACCTTTGCAGCCTTCAGCATCAGCATCAGCATCAGCGTCAGCGTCAGCGTCAGCTTCGTCGCCACCGTATATCAAACGAACGATGATCACCGCTGCCCTTGGATCCTTCTGCATTAATGCCGGCCTGCCGGGTGGCCGCCAGCAATTTTCTGCCATGGTCTTTATCGGTCCAACTGTACCTGAACACTGATGTACATTGTGTTTGCCCGGATTTCTGCAAATTTTGAAATGATTTGGGAGGCTTATCATGAAAAACAAATTTCTGCAAGTTAGAATCAAAACGACTCCGTCAGCCCGTTGGTTGATTATTTTTAACGTCTCTAATTCAAAACCGAACATGAAATTTTGATTACCTACGGAAGTTAGAGTTTTGCCGACGGAAGTTAGCTACCTCCGTCGGTATTGATCTAACTTCCGGTGGCTAAAGTTTACTGAATTCCTGTTGTGCTTGGTCTCCACTATTGAACCTATCGTATAATAAATCATTAAATCAATCTCTGGTCCAAATACATAAAGCAACAGAATATTTCCAGCTGAAGTCCCAACATATTTTGTCTTCTCTACGTCCTGCTCAGGATCAACAAAGGTATGTGCTCGATTCCCTTCTTAATTTCCTTCTCAAATCTTCTCTTCTCCTCTCTCACTCTAGCACTCCCTTGTGTATGTAAGCTCCGTCTGCAATAGTCCAAGAATTTGGCAGGTTGTTTCTTCACGAATATGTAATCCTCGATCCTTATGGGAACATGTTGTGGTGGTTGAGCTCACGAGTTTTAGCCCCCATCTCCTAACTTGGTTCAAAGACGTGTAGTTCCAGTTCCTCTTACATGTCATCTCTCAATTTCCCCCCTCGTGTACGTCTACGCCTGCTACCCACACTTTGTGCAATTTTCCATGAAACGGGCCCCGGAAAAAGGGTGTCCTTTTTTTTTTCCTTTGCTCATCTCCAAAGTTGCATTTTGCCAACAGGGCAACCTGACATAACTTAATGCTAGCTAACAGTAACTGAAAAAACGAGCACATATATAAGCAACGCTGTTCACTGAGAGATGCATCCGTATAAAGCGTTCTGAGGCACAGAAGCACCCATGGTTAACTACCTCTCCACCCATTTTCCAGCTAGTGACCTGGCTTTAAGCTTTGCAGAAGATGGAAGCTCGAGAAGATGATGTGCACAGCTGTGAGGCCTCCAAAGTGAGAGGGAAAGATGGATTTGTAGCCTTACCTGGTTAGAATTTTTTTAATAATATTTTTTAAAGAAAATTCAAATCTGATAGTCGAATTCAAAAAATTGTAAAAATAGACTCTCGTTGGCGGTGTATCCACCAAACGTAGCCACGTCAGGCCACGTTCATCACTGCATCAGCCGAACATGACCATATCAGCCTCGTTCGACTGTTGAAATACTGAACGTGGTCAACGGCTAGCCACGTCAGCGCCGCAACGGCTACTTCGACCAAACGTCGTCACGTCAGCCACATTCGGCACTTCAATAGCTAAATGAGGCTGACGTTGCCACGTTCGACTGATGCAGTGCTGAATATTGCTGGCCACGTCAGCCCCGTTCAGTCGTTGAAGTGTCGAACGGGGTTACGTTCGGCCAAAGTAGCCGTTGAGACGCTGACCTCATTCGACTGTTGAAGTACCGAACGAGACTGATGTGTCCACGTTCGGCTTATGTAGTGCCAAACGTTGGAATTTTTCAGCATTCTGACTTTTTTTAATGCCACGATTCTGATACTTCAGATTTTTTCTTGTTTTCAAGATTTGTATCTATGCAACTAAATTCCTACTGATTGTTTACTTTAGGTACGCCCTAAATTTTATAGCAAATAAACAGGAATTTTAATTTTCTAACCGAGATTAGTTGGAAAACTGAACCAAGCATACTCTGACATGTTTTGAGTTGGAAGAACAAAAAAAAGGCCATTCCACATTATGCCCAGCCAAAGACTGCAAGATCAGATACACATATGAACATATGAGCCCATCTGTAATTCAGAAATAGCTAAAGCATATCGTCTTAGCTATTTTCAGCAGATGTGCTCCAGCTTAGTCAAGTATCATGTAAACAGAAGACTACAGTGACGCCTTCTCATGCTGTATTCCGGAAGAAGCGATTCCCTACTAGGATTCTTGCTTACAACTGCTTTGCCTAGATAAGAACTAGTTGCTGTCCGCCTTGTGACCTAACTACCGTCTACCGATCGATGGATATAATCTAACGAGGTTGTACAAGACGCAGATAGACACTCTTGCCAAAATCCTTTAGCATTTTCGTTTCTACTGCGCCATGGAGCACTCTCGTGTTGCTGAGGCTGAAGCACAGGGGGGCTTCAAGGTCAATGGCAAGGGTGGTTTCAAAGCCCTCCCTTTTATCATCTGTGAGTTTCAAGTGGTTTCATGAAAATGTATTCCACAAATTAAACCACTGCTGCTCTGGCCTTTGAGTCGTAGTTGCGATGTTCCTTCTGTTTCTTTCTTTCTTCATTCATTTTTCTTTGTTTCTTCAGCTAATCTTCACTCTGGAGTCATGTTGTAGAATATAAATGACTTATGATGTCAACTGATATTTGTGTGTTTGGACTATGGTTGACTTTCATATGTTATTATCCATCCATGCATGTTCAGTATTGCTCAATTTGATGGATTTTCTTGTTTCCATTTGGATCCCTAGCAAATGAAATACTAGAGAAGGTTGCTGGATTCGGACTTAACGTGAACTTCATCACCTACCTCAACATGCAGTACCACCTGAGCCTTGCCAGCGCCGGAAGCATGCTGTTCGTGTGGGATGCAATATCAAATTTCGCGCCTATCCTCGGCGCCGTCATAGCTGACATGTACCTGGGGCGGTTTGTCGTCGTCGCGGCTGGCTCCATCGCATGCCTAATTGTAAGTGCAAAAAGGATGAGATATTCATCTGCTCGATCTCCGTGTCTAACACTGGGAGATTTAATAATCTTGTGAATTGTGATTGCTCGGCTCGATTCAGGGGATAGTTTTCATATGGCTGAGCACCATGATACCTGGAGCAAGGCCGCCGCCGTGCAACATGAAGCTTTCGCCGGAGAAGTGCTCACCGCCGGGGCTGAAGCACATGGCTTGGCTGTTGGCCGGCTTCGCGTTCATGTCCATCGGCGCCGGCGGCGTCCGGCCGTGCTCGATAGCGTTCGGCGCCGACCAGTTCTCCAGGCACCCCAGGGAGAGGAGGGCGAGGATCTTGCAGGTCTACTTCAACGCCTACTACGGGTCCATGGGCGTGGCCTTCATGGTCGCCGTCACCGTGGTCGTCTATGTGCAGGACAACTTCGGCTGGAAGGTGGGGATCGCCGTGCCGATGGGCCTCATGCTGCTCTCCGCGGCGAGCTTCCTCCTCGGCTCCGGCCTCTACATCAAGGACAAAGGCTCCAATGGGATGTTCGCCGGGATAGGGGCCGCCGTCGCGGCGGCGGTCAGGAACCGCGGGGCGCTGCTGCCGGCGAAGACGGAGGATGGCGTGTACCATCACCTCAAGGACTGCAAGCTCACTGTTCCCACGGACAGGCTGAGGTAGGCGATATCCATTTGTAGCAACCGAACAGCAATGCAGCTGCCGTGCTGCGTAATTATTGTTCAAAGATGGGTTAGTTTGAAGTTCATTTTGCGTGACAGCGACGTTGTAATCTGTTTAGATTATTGAACAAGGCGTGCATGATCAGCAACACCAAGGAGGGCGCGCCCAGCATTAATGGCGACGTCGACGGCAGCAGCGACGGGAGGCTGTGCACGGTGGACCAGGTGGAGCAGCTCAAGTCGGCGATCCGCGTCATGCCGATCTGGTCGTCCACCATCCTCCTCGCACTATCCGTGAACCAGTACTTCGCAGTGCAGCAGGCCCAGAAGATGAACCGGCGCGTCGGCGCCGCCGGGTTCCGCGTGCCCAGCGGCTCCTTCGCCGTGTTCAACATGTCCACCATGTCGCTCTGGTCAGGCAGCTACGACCGGTGGATCGCGCCGGCGCTGCGTCGGCTGACGGGCAACCCGCGCGGGCTGAGCATGAAGCAGCGCATCGGCGGGGGCCTGCTGTTCGGCACCGCGGCGATGGCCGTGGCCGCCGTGGTGGAGGGCGCGTGGCGCAGGCAGGCGGTGGGCGGCGGGGGCACCATGTCGGCGTTCTGGCTCGTGCCGCAGTTCGCGCTCGCGGGGCTCGCCGCGGGGCTCGGCTTGGTCGGGGCGATCGAGTTCTACTACACCGAGCTGCCCAAGAGCATGGCCAGCTGGAGCATGGCGCTGCTCTTCATGGCCATGGGAGTGGGAAGCCTGGTGGGCAGCCTGATTATCAAGGTGGTACACGAAGCGAGCAGGCTTGGAGGGAAGACGGGCTGGCTGCCCGATGACTTGAACGCCGGTCGCTACGACAACTTCTACTGGCTGCTTGCCGGCCTTGGCGCCGTCAACTTTGTCTACTTCCTCTGGTGCGGATGGGCGTACCGCGTACGGCGAGGAGGGGAAGAACGTGGAGTGGGAAGATGAAGGTGAGAGAGAGACGCCTATGGCGTAGTAGTTTTGTGATGATTGTGGAAAGTGGCCGAACTGTTCGTGTGTGTAGCTCTCTGTTGCAAGCTTACTAGACTGGAAAATGTAACTTTGGCTGAAACTCGTGACAATATGGAGCCTATGGTTTAGTTGCCCCATGAAAATCGCAGGTTACAGGCTTGCAGCGATGATTTTCTGACCATATTCAGGATAGTCCGGGCGATCGTCGATCTTTATTCACTACAGTGGCAGTTTCCGAGCTGTGGCTCCGGGGAAAAAAACCTGTGCAGCCCAATTGGCCATTTATTAGCAAACACCAATATATGTATCTAGTGTTTTTTAGAATAAATTACTCTTAATTTTGGTATGAAGATAAGCTTCAGGAAATTATCATTGCGGAACAAAAAAGATATATATTGCTAACCATTACAATGCCTGCCTTCCTGGAGCCGCAGCTAAGCTCCTAATAATTTCTTAAGTTCCTTCTTATTAACCTGATAAAAGCAACAGGTAAATCAGTGGCAAGCTCAACACAATTGCTCTTCACAGAAGAAAACATTCTCAGCTGCGCACCTTTCCCATGGCATTCCGAGGAAGAGAATTCCATAAGTACAACCTTGTTGGAATCTATCATGCACAGAGAAAATTTTAATCTAGCGGGAAAAAAATATTTGAGTTCAAGACTGAGAAGCTATGCAGAGAATATGAATTTAAGCAGGAGGGGTTGGAAAACACACACAGGTTAGGAACGACCCCTTGCATGCACAAAATATAAATTGAGAATTTCATAATATCACGGAACAGAGACCACTAATAAGGGAAATCTCACAAACAAAGGCAATACTGTGTTCCAACTGCCTGCTAAAGTTATACAACACATCGACAAAGCGCGACGCAACTGCTTGTGGCGAGGTCTTACGCCAAACACAAGTGCAAAGCCCCTGA
The DNA here is from genome assembly GCA_019279435.1 of Zizania palustris. Classification (NCBI taxonomy): domain Eukaryota; kingdom Viridiplantae; phylum Streptophyta; class Magnoliopsida; order Poales; family Poaceae; genus Zizania; species Zizania palustris. The sequence goes on from JAAALK010000288.1 coordinate 89,771,057, forward strand.
TTAGCTGGACAAAGGTTTGCAAACCCAAGAGGAAAGGAGGTCTAGGGGTTATTAACCTCCGAGCTCAGAATAATGCTCTAATGATGAAACATTTAGACAAGTTTTACAACAAAAAAAGATGTCCCATGGGTACATGAGTACATCTAATCTGGAACGCCTATTACCGATCGGGCTCACTGCCACACATGATAGGCCAACGAGGATCTGCATGGTGGAAAGGTATTTTGAAACTCTGCCCCCTCTACTTAGCCACAGCCAAACCCTCTGCTAGAAACGGTTCAACGGTTTCGTTATGGTTTGACCTATGGTCGACACGTCCGATGCATATGATGCTGTCCAGGCTGTATACTTTTGCTAAACACAAAAAGTGTTCACTTCTAAGCTTCCTAGGGCAGCCTGAGCTATCTCGGCACTTCTTCTTGCCACTGTCTGCTGAAGCCCTGCAAGAATTGCATCAACTACAACATCTCATCACCGCTATCAACCTAGATCAGGAGACCCATGATTCTTGGGGCTATATTTGGGGTTCAGACTCATTCTCAGCTAAGAAGCTTTATTCCACCACTTTTTCTCAGATTGTGGTACACCCAGTCTTCCAATGGCTTGGGTCCTGTCGATGCTGCAATAAGATGAAAGTCTTCTTTTGGCTACTTCTTCACATAGACTGAATACGCGGGATATGCTTCGAAGGAAAAAGCTAATATTGCCTGATCAAGATTTCAACTGCATACCGTGCCCTGCCCAACAAACAGAAACCTCGGGACACCTATTCCTTGATTACAATTTTACTACCGCTTGCTGGGCTTCAATTGGACTGGTTTGGCCAAGTGCCTCCACTTTTGCCAAACGGATTGCTTTGGTTAAGCGCAGCTACAACCTCCCCTTCATAATGGAGCTAATCGTGGTGGGCTCATGGTCCTTATGGCTCCACCGCAATAACAGTGTCTTCCGTCAACAGTCACCCTGTACGAGGGCTTGGCTAACATCTTTCAAACACATGCTCGCCCTACAAACTCACCGTTGCAAACTGGCTTTTAGAGAAGCCTTGATTGCTTGGTTATCACTATTGTAACCCACTAGTCCCCTACTCTGCTACTCCCCCCTAGTTGTACCTCTTTTGTGCTTTGTACGTTTCGATAATTAATACATAACCACAGTAGAAGCCTCTCCTGCTGGTTATCTCAAAAAAATACTGTGAAGCTGGTAGGGAAAAGGTTAAATCGTGAAGAATAGCAAACCTTGTATGGAGCAAGCTTATCTTTTGACCAACTTGTCAATGCTTCCAAGGTCAGTGCTGGCTTCAAGTCCAGTTCAGCTTTTTTCTTTGCCTCCTCTTTAGGCACAATTATTGCACATATAATCTCTCCATAAGCTTCATCGGGTAAGCCAAGAACAGCACATTCCAGGACAGTTTCATGCTGGACAAGAAAGCAAGCCAGAGTATACAAGATGAGTAATAGTCAAAACTATTGCGAATGAGCCTTCTGTGGAGATTTTAAGTTTTTACCTTTACCATCATCAGATGATCTACATGTTATTTTTAGCACTAGGAAAGTACTATCATCTACCTTACTATCATTAGTAATGTGCAGTTACAAGTATCAGCAGGTTCTTCCAGTGCAGTAGATTTGCTAATATTATTTAGTAATGATGGCACTTGAAAAGATAATTTCCAGTGTGGGAGAATTTACCTGTAACAGTACTGACTCAATTTCTAATGCAGACAGCTTATAACCACCAACTTTCATGATGTCAGCATTTGTGCCTACACAATACAAATGAGACGGTCAACCCAAAATGGTATGATTACAATCAACAATTATACCAAGACTAAGATGAAAAAAAGGACATGATAGAAAGTGGTACTTACGCCCTAAAATTATGAAATATCCTTCATCATCGACAGTTACTGTATCGCCAGTCTTGAAGAATCCACCATTGATAAATGATTCTGCGGTAACCTGCCATATAAATTAACCATGCTGAATAATGAAACAATGGATATTTACTTCTCAATATGCACCACTTGGTTCATTTATGGTAAGCAACCTCTACTAAGTTTATATAATGCAGCGTAGAAGCTACATATATGCCAACACTCACTGAAAGAATACACAACACCATGTTTGAATAACAAGACACGCAACAATCAAGATCACATTAATAAGTGCAGGTGGCAGAGTTGGGTGAAAAATTCCACCCTAATACTCTCTAGTTAGTAATCTAAAATGATTGGATAAACTATACCTAAAATTAGTGAACTCTGTACACAGGTTGGTGAACAAATGGGTTTTGGTAAAATAGGGATGCAACTTGTGCAAACTATTTAGAAATAAATGGTCTATGCCATCAGAACAAAACATATGTAGTTATAGATGTGTTGTGTGTGCACCATTCACAATAGCTAAAGGTTGACAGCTGAGTGATTTTGCTGACAGTTCTTTGAATTGATGGAAAAAATACTTTATCAACCGCAGACTTCATATTTTGTAAGATTATGAATAAATAATGAAAACGCATAACCATACCTCTGGTTTTTTCCAGTACTCCTTGAAAAGGGATGGACTTCTAATACAGAGCTCACCAACACCAGATGTAGTTTCAGTCCCATCCTCCATAATGATCTTGGCCTGAGAAAGAAAGAGCTTTAGGTGCCATGAGGCAATACAGAATAAATTAGTTCATGGCTTCAAGCTATTCCTAACTCCTATGGAATTAATTAGCATACCTCAACTCGTGGAAGAGGTTTGCCAACTGTACCTTCTTTACGTGCACCATGCAATGGATTAGACAGTGCCATGACAAACTATAACCAATAAGACTATCAGGAAACATGAAAAATCATATTTATGAAATGCAAGTCCATATAACCATATTTACTAGAGAAGGAAGAATTTATGCTTTTAACCTCTGTCATGCCATAACGTTCCAAAAGACGGTGGCCTGTCACTTCTTCCCACCGTTTCATAAGTGGGGAAGGAAGGGCCGATGATCCACACATCTACAACAGTTCATAGGATGTTAATAACAAAAAATAGATAATTTACATATCATTCCACATTATGATAGTGCTTAACAAACCCTATAAGCAAAAAAGACCACAACATTTACGTGGAGCTGGAAAAGTCTAATACAAATTAAAGTTCTTGCAGTGTTAGAAACCTTAAGACAGTGAGATCATAGTTATTGGATGTACTAAGTGCACTATAGATCCTGAGGTGCTTACTCAAGTACTTTAGTGGTTGATTGAGTAAGCATAGCCACTGAACCAGTTGGACTTTGCAGACTGAATTTTAGGGTTATTGAAGGGTCCAAGCCCCTTGATTTATCCTGGCCATATTACATATCTTTGCATATTTCCAACAGATAACAAAAGGTTTTGTACATAGTAATTACCTGCTAATGTTTTCAGGAACATCATTTGTTATTTTTGCAGGTGCGTAAAATTTAAATGCTCAAACCAAGGTGCAAGCATCAATACAATTAGTTACAAGATTTATATACAACTGACCATTAGCCTCAGCTGCTTTGCAGCGAAGGAAGAGGCAGACTGCTGTTCAGGATCCATACTATCATATCCTTGCAGTAGCCGTGTGTACATTGTTGGGACCTAGCAGTACAAAGGTATCAAATAACCATGATGTTTCAAGCAATTTAGGAACAAATGGTAGTTTAGCACAAATCTAAAAATCCAACAATTAGATGGATAGAACCGTACTCCAGTAAATACTGTAATTGGTTTGCCATTTTTACTACCATCACTGGGATATGACTCACGCCATCTCTGCCATACTCCCCTCACACTGAATTTCGGTATGAACTCAACCTGCAACCTCAGAAAATAATTTAACATGGAAGAAAATTTGAAGAGCAGCTACTGAAGCAAGATACATTGTACATGTCTCCTATATAAAAATTAAATTACACATTATATGACAAGAAAAGAAACCACAGTGCAGACTGATTTGTTCAAACTAAATCATAAGATCTATCGATCAAGTGAAGCATTATGTGTGTCCTGAATAAAGGCATTTTAGATATTAGAAAGTAAGAGAGGTTAATTACCACTGATCCAGAATAGAGGGGTGCAAATAGAGCATTGAATAGACCATGCACGTGTAAATTTGGAGTTAAGGACTTCAATAAATCTGACAAAAAATATTGTTCCTCCAAAACTTATTATATGAAGGATTGAAGGCCTAAAGCATTATCCTATAGCATGTGCAGATTTAAATTGACACTTCAAACCTGAATGGGCAACTCTAATATGAGAAATCTGAATTTAGGAGTGAATAAATGTTTTCCAGTAGAAAAAAGCAGATATCAATATATCATTAAAGGTGTAGCCGAATAGTTGGATGCTTTGATAAGTATTTGCTTTGAAAAAATACAATTCATGGTATTACTATAGAATATTATGCTAAGTACTTAATAGAATTTAGCATTAGCTTTTTGTGGATATGGTGCAGCGGGAGACAGTGAAGAAATTGATCTTCGCTTTGATATCCCCATGCCTCTGTCAGAATTTGAACCTGCCAAACCAGTAACAACATTTTATGTGTAAGAAATCAGCAAATATTTTGAAACAAAGAAGTCAGAAAATATAATATTTAGCAACTTAAAATAAGCCACACAAACCATAAAAACCTTTAGATCAGTTAAAATAGATAATAGAATCATGAAAGGTGGCAAAAATATAGAAATAGCAACAACAAAGTAAAATTGCTAATTTAGTCAGACTGTCCAAAAACTACAGGCATAATAATATAATACATTAAAAGATAGAAGAAATGCACCTGAGAGAGTATCCCCTTATGAGTATGGACTACTCCTTTTGGTTTACCAGTTGTCCCACTTGTGTAAAGGATGAGAGCAGGATCATCTCCTGTACAATCAAACTCTAGCATGGTTAGGATAATAGAAGCTAGCTGCAAAATGTTTGGAATTAATATTGATTACTGAGCAGTATGAATGGTTGAAGAGGACACAAAATATAATATAAAAACATAGCAGCCGAAATGAAAAAGGTATGGTTGCAGTATAAAACAGAACCACTCACCTCTGATGTCCTTCACACTGTCAATCTCAGACATTAAGCTAGAAATAGAAGAAGTCACCTCAGTACTCAAAGGTTCTTGGAAATCTGTGTTTACAGGTATACTTGTCACAGCTGGAAGAAGAGAACAATGAGCAGAACATTTGGTAGAGATGTTCTCCATAATGTCTTGATGCTCCTTGGTGCTTAAAATCATTGAAACGTCCTATAAGTTTTAGCAATTAGAAGAAAGGACATGTCTCAAATTTTGCAGTAAACTGTAAAATGCTCTTGTACAAAAATTGATGACTATATTTGTGCTATGAGGTGTCTAGACTGTCCCCTGTGGCCCATTGGAGAAATACTGCTTTCTGCAAGTCTACATGGCCCTCAGTAAACATCTATTTCTAGTTTTGACTTTTGACCCCAGCTTACAATCTTCTTCTTATTCAAAGCCTTTCAATCTCAAGCTAAGTTGGGGTAGGTTAGAGCTGCAACCCAAACTTGAGTTTCATCTCCATTTGAGTGGTTAGATTTTCCATTGGTTTGCCAAGCCTATCACAACCTTTTAGGGTAAAAGAACCCCCCCTCCTCTTTTACCAGGGCTTGGGACCTATATGTTACAATGCCAAGATGAAATGAAGTTCATAGCTAGAGAAGTAAACTGGTGTTGCATTTTCCTGATGTTGCCCCTCCCTTCTTGTATTGTGATGCTTGATTGTCACAGCCGTTTTTCAGAGAGAGAGAGAGAGAGAGAGAGGTGTGCATAGCATGATAGTAAAATGACAACATTCACATGTAAGTTGATATAATGCAAAAACGGAACACAGCGATAAGTTTTGGAACAAACCGAGTCATTCATGACATGCAAGAGTTCAGCTTCAGGATAGCTAAGTGCAAGTGGTACTGCAACTCCACCAGAAAGCCAAGTTCCAAATATCCCAGCAACAAATTCAGGAGAAGGTTTAGCCACTATGCCAATACGAGATCCACGAAGAAATCCCGTTCCATTAATTCCTTTGACAGATGAGTCATTAGTTCCATTCTGTGGCATCTACAAGAAAAACAGTAGAAGAGTTAATCAAGCATCATCAGCTGACATTGAGAAGGTTAGCAAAATACTATTAAGTTAGGGAACAGCCTCTTGGTAGGGTGGTGGATGACTCCACCCACCAAGGTTCAAATCATGGTCCCCATATTTACGCACACACGGGACGATGGCTGATGTGTATGTATTCCTGAACCCAATTAGTTTGGGCATGTGTTAAAAAGGGGAAATGCTTGTGGATGTATGCATGTGTGGTGTGTATGTGTGTATGTGCCTTGTAATCGCCCAAAAATAGAACAATATTAAGTTTATGGCTATCAAATATCTTCACAGTTGACGTAAGCAAACAACAAGTAGAAGTTCTAGTAAACTAAAATACTAAAGGACAATAAAGAAAATGTTGAAAAGTTGGAGTTAAAATCACTGTTGATGCCAAATTGTGTCGGCTCACTACAAGAGAAATTAATCCAACCACCAGCTCACACCGGAAGAGAGCCTTGTTTGCACCCAAAAACTAGCCTAAGAGGTGAGAGACTCCCTCCACTATTTAAGTTGGATCAACTCTTCCCCCACAACCAAGGTGGAACTATTCCAACAATCTCCCCCGTCACACCTTGGTGTCTTTTGGCCTGACCACACCATATGGTTCACTGGGTCTCACCACCTTAGTGCATTCTCAGACCGCATCACACGGTCTCACTGGACGGGCACCGAAGACTATGGACCAGGCTTTGATACTATTTGTCGGCCCACTACAGGAGAAATTGATCCAACCTCCGGCCCACACCGAAAGAGTCTTGTTTGCACCTCAAAAGCTAACTCAAGAGGTGAGGTACTCCCCCCACTATTTAAATTGGATCAACTCTTCCCCCACAACTAAGGTAGGACTATTTTAACAAATTGTACCTAGCAAAGCATGTCCTACATTTGGGAGACCCTGTTATAAATTTGTGCACTACTGCAATGCATTCTAACAAATATGCAAGAATAAAGACAGGACCAACTAATAGCTTGTCTGCAGTTTTTTTTATAAAATTAGACACATGAGGTCCTCTAATTGAGATCACAAATTCACACAACCAAACTGAGGAAAATAATTAATGTGAATACTGACATGAAGGGTACCTACCTAGTGTCTCCCCATGACATATTGACATGTTCAGCAAAATCACAAAGTTATGTAATTACATATTTACATTAATGCATTTAGTTGAAGGATTTAAGTACCAACTTTATGAAAGAAAATTATAGAGCCTCTCCTACTGGTTTACCTCAAAAAATGAAAATTATATATTTTTGCAACCTGAAAAAAGTCAAAGGGAGTCTAACAAAATATCTATTCGGAACCTAGACATAAGGTCATGAAAGACATTATAATCACCTGACAGGAAATCTCAAATGACTATTCAGAGAAATTATGAAAGTTAACATATAGAGAAGGAGCAGTGGTACATTTTTGTTGCGCAAAATACTGCAGACATCCAATGCAGATGCAATGAGCTGGACAAGATTATAACTCTTTTGGTCAGATCTGATGGCTGCACGAACACCATGTGTAGAACCATGCTTAAGGACTTCTTGAACAACCTCCATGAACGTACTAGTATTCTGTCTGGCACTGTAATCTAAAACAAAAATGAAAATAAAAGGTCAGAAAACACAAATGCAACAGATTGTACATAGTACATTAGTAATTAATTCATATGGTTCAATAGTCATGTAAGTTCCGGCTTTCAATTCCAATCAGCAATA